>CM073571.1:186022754-186622754 GCA_037074715.1 Magnolia kwangsiensis | reverse complement strand
AGATGAAGGGAAAAAACAAAGATCAGCTTGATCCAAAACTTTTATAACCCTCCAAAGGTTTTTAATGGTCGAAGTTCATTCAACACTGTTTCTTGTGATGTGGTCCACGTGGTATTGCGATATACCTTATTTTTAGTTTCATATCATAAAATGATCTGGAAAAACGTAAGGACGGAATGGATGAAATATATACATCATGGTGTGGGGCCCACATAACACCGATCACCAGCCATTGGCTGGTTGGGGAGTAGCCAATCCATTTCCGTTGGGATGATTTGATAGATTTGGTCTCTGAATCATCATCCAACCATGGTATTGGCTGTCTGGATGGACGGTCGCGATCCACAAATCTCCAGCGTCTTCTTTCTGTCACGTTTAGCCACCTGTCCAACACGTGTCTGTAATGATGTGAACAATATGGCGGAAACTGCGCCGCCAGCAATGTGACTGTCATTTTCCGTCATCCCGATTATGTGATGTCTCTGTCGCGATTTGGAGCCAGCGTGTCTCGACGCACTGGGCCCACATGATGGAATGGTCCGAGGTTTTGACCCGTCCATTTTTATTTACTAACATAAATAATCTATTACATTGAAATTACGCTAATTTTAACGGTCTTATCATTTTTTTTTTTTAAAGAGTTGAATATGACGCATTGAAAATTTTCATTTCATTCTTTAAAATAATTTACAGATATTAATCTTATAATCATTATTTAAGAGTAAATTTCAAAATATAGACTTTATATTGTAGAATCTACAATATTAACGGTCCCGATCACTCAAAATATGGAAAATGGACCTCAGTAGGCGACGAGACAGACTGAGTCCTGAGTCCCGAGGCAAAACGAACTCTCGCAAGCAATCTGATGACATGTCTCACGTGCATAAAAGCCATGGATCACGTGTTTAATATTGGAGAGGTTAGCTTAGCTGAAAAGCAAGTCAGGCCACGATTACAATTGACATTAGTGCTTGTAATTAAAAGGGCTGATGCTTTGTCGCGTGAGATGCACGAGCGGCTTCTCGTTACACGTGTAAACTTTGAGGACCTTTGCGAAATCCGTTCTAGTAGAAAGGTAGATAATTCTCTTATTGGTGATCTAGACTAATATTTTGGCTGGTCCACCTATTAGAGAAGATACACGAATTTGTCCAATATTTACCGTTGGTCGACCATGCATTTTCTCATAAAGCAAGCATATCCCTCCTTATTGGGCCAGTTTGATTCTTTTCTCAGGGAGTAACCACAGTGCGAGATACCAGATGGACGGCGTGGATCTCTAAGCACGTTGGCACAGTTGTGCTTCTCTGTACCACACGAAAAAAAAGAGGCAAAAATATATGATACGTGGCCTCTCATTTTGCGTAGAATACATGATACCTCACCAATGAAATTTGAGACTCATGATTCAGTAATCCAGACCGTTACTATTTTGGATCCTGCATGTGCTAAGGTATTCCCAAAAATAGGGCCACATTAAAAACATCGAACGATAAATTTGGATGCTTTTTCAGTTATTAACTGTTTCCATAAATCAAAGGTCAAAACTGTTTTGATAATAGAATATATGTATATACTCACCCAATGTGCTATAAAAAATAATATATGGCCTAGATAACTGAAAAATGAACCCCACCATTCAGAATTTGTAGACCCGTACAAACTATAAATAGGCGATGTAGGGCCACCATGATAAACGTATCCTCTATCCACGCTGTCCATCCGCTTTGTCATGTCACTTTGGACATGAGCCAAAAAAATAAAGTAGATATCTCAGGTGAACCACGCTTATAAGAAATAGTGGTGTTTGAACGCCCATCACTAGAAACATATAGCATCCCATGTTAATACCTGCAGTAATATTTATTTTCCATCTAATCTATTGATTAGATCACATTGACCGAATGAAAGGAGAAGAAAAAATAAATAAATATCCTCATGATACAATACTTTTGTTGTCCACAAGAAATATTTAACGGTAAATATCTACTGTTTCCTATGGCATGGTTCTGAGATTTGGATCTGTTTCGTTTTTGGGTCTGGCCTAAAATGATCTATAAAAACGGATAGATGGTATGGATATAGAATATATATAACAATGTGGACCCCATGGTAAGGGCCTCACCGCCTTCTGTGAGGCCAGGGCTGCACGTAATCCGCTTCATATCCTACTTCGATGATGTTGTCATGAAAAAGCAAAACTCCACCCGCCTACAGAATTCAACCGCTGCCAAAAAAAACAAAACCCCAAATAGCCGGCGTCGTAAAGTGGTGAGATTTTGCATGTGAGGAAAATGAGCGCTTTTACACGTGCGCCGATTTGCATTCCGTGTTCTGATTCCCGACAGCGAACGTAGATATAAATCCGATCGCAGACCCTCGTCGTTTCTCCTCCACATAACACAGCCTTCTCTTCTCTCTCCCTCCACCTACCATCGCCATCGAATCTCAGCCGTCGGATTTATCATCAGAGATAGGATACCTCTCATCTTCTTCTGTAGAAAAGACTAGTATGTCCCTAACCATGGATAGGAATTGCAACTTGGAGCTTCGACTTCTCCCTGCCGGTGTCGATGCCGATCTCCCATCTGCAGATTCCGGCCCATCATCGTAAGCATACATTTTTTTTTTCCCTTTTTCCCTTTTATGCAGTTTATAGACTGTGTTTGGATGCACAACTGAATTGGATTGTGAAACATTGGTTATACAGCGAACCAGATCTCATGAGAACCCGTGAGAGCCTTTTTACGACTTTTACAACTAATCAAGGGTCATGCAAAAAATAATGCTACCTAGAAACTTAGGTGGGCCTAGTTAAAATCAAAGGGTGGGCATCGCCTCTCCCAAAATTTCCAATTTGTTGTGGCCCACCTATTTTGGATTGGGCTGATTCCTGGGCCTAGGGGTTTCATGAGGTGAAGGGTGTTGTATTTTTAAGTTATTTTAAAAATAAATTGGTGTTTTGAAATTTCCATTGGGCTGGGATGTGGCTGTAGCCATGGATGCGTGCATGCTCGCAGATGTGTCTTTTCACGCAAGTTTGAAATGGAACACCCTTTCATATTTTTGTTTTGAAAAGTTGTTTTCCTAGATTGGAGGGTCTGTGGAAGCGCACGAAGATGAATCTAGGATAGTAATCCAATAGCACCAAGCAAATATGAAAGAATACAACAATTTTAATGTGGAAAAACCCTTACAGGAATAAACCATAGCACAAAGCTACAGATATAATTATGAAAGCAGTAATTACAAAGAGAAATAGATTACTTGATTCGAATAACCTTGAATCACACATTTGCTACACCCTTTGAAACCCTTGGACAATTTAAGAACCCTTAGTATTTCACTCTCAATCCCGTTTACATCCATATTTATATGTTAAGAAGGAGTTCCAAACAAAATTGGAAACAAATCTTGCAAAATCAGAGTTGCATATTTGCCCTGAAATAGTTCGATAGCATCAAACAAGCTTCGATGTCATCGAAACTTATCATTCAATGGCATCAAAATCATATTGATGTCATTGAACTAATACCTAAATTGTCCAGAGACAAAACTGGAAAATCTAATTTTCTCCGATTGCATCAAGCCGTGTTCGATGGCATCGAAAAAGATACCCAATTAGTCCAACGATCAACTGGAGAAAATCTGAAAAATCTCGATGGGATCGAGCGCTGTTTGATGCTATCGAAGGTGATATTGAACAATCTGTCGATTGCATCGACAGATCCTATAACAGACTCGATTTAAGACATCTATTACAATAAGGTTGCACTAATTATGTTTAAACCTTATAGTCACAATCCTTTATGAAAGGGTGTCTCTATACCCTCATAGGCATTTTCACAAAGTCTATAAATAGACTTTTCTTTGCTTGATTTTTAAGTGTGAAAATGAATATAAGAAAATGCCTGATTTTGCTTTCAAAGTATGGTCAAGAGTTTTCTTGTTTGGGTTAAGAGTACAAATGGTTTGAGCCCATGAAAAGTGAGTGTACCATTGGGACCGGGTGATTGTTGTTGTATCTTAGAAGTCGATGAGAAAATTCTTTTACATTTGGGATGCAGTCCAAGAAGGAAAAGTTCAATTTCAACTCGAGTGATTCCAAATCATGCCTCGACTTCTTCAAACCAATAAGTTTACTCATTAAGTTATTGTATTTCTTTCATGTTCAACTAGAAAATAATGTAAAGTGCAATTTGGGGTGGGAAACCATCCACAAATGCTAACCAAGGAAATTACAACTTGGTTTTTTCGACTTTGTTGGACTAATAACAATTATGATTGTATTTGGTGATGTGTCTAAACATGCCTTATATATGTATTTCCCACTCTTGTCTAGGATGGTTTGGTTGTCATAATGGTGATTATTAGTCCTAGTTTTAGCTAATGATGAATTGCGTTGTGACTGGGTTAGCCTTTTGTAGCCTACATAAACCCAACATCTACTTTTTGGTCCTTTGTTGAGGAAAACAAAAATAAAAATAAAAATAATGGTGAGATTTGTGATTTTTTTTAAAAAAATTATGCTACTTTAGTGTCATCCATCAAGAAAAATAATTCACAATTTTTGTGACTTCTACTCTCAAAGTAGTTTATTTCAAAAGATCATGAAATGATACTTATGTGGATACAAAAGCATTCTTTCTTTACAATACAATACCCGAAGAGGCCAGAAAGATGCCAGTTGGACGTTTTTCTAAGTTTTGGTACGAGGGTGGAAATTCCAAACTCAAAAATTAATTTTCTCTGCTCCTAAAATTCCCATGAATCAAACGCAGGCTTTAATTAGTTTGGGTTTACATTCATTTTTAGGTGCATCTCATTATCAAATACAAATATACCATTGTTGCATAATTTTAATTAAATCCTTTCATATATATATGTGGGAAGTAGATATATGCAATTTGTTAATTTTATTTTAATTTCTTGTTTTTTTTTTTTAGGAAATAATGTTTGATAGTTTCTTCAAATTTCTCGCAACTTATTCATGGATTTTTTTTTTTTTTTTTTTTTTTTTTTTTTTTTTTTTTTTTTTTTTTAATTGCATGCAACTTATTCATGGAAAATATTTTTATTTTATTCCTTATTTCTCATCTATTTTCTTTTTCTTTTCTCAATATTAAAGGAGCGATGAATTGGCCCAAAACTCACAGCAACTGACGATATTTTATAATGGCCGGATTTGCGTCTGCGATGTGACAGAGATTCGGGTTCGTTCACCCTCACTCTGGTCTTTGAAAGGTCTCATTCATTTTTATTTTTATTTTCCTTTTCAAAAAGAAGAAAATTGGTGAAATTTCATGATATTTGGTGCAACCAAATGCCCCCCCTAACAAATCCATATTTCGAGAAGTTTTAAAAATTAAAATATTAGTGTCTTTTAGTGGAAATAAGTAGTTTATTGTTCTGCAGGCTAGGGAGATCTTATGCCTTGTGAATCGAGAAATGCATGAAAAGCTAACAGCCCGTCATATGGACCCTCTTCCGCCATCTCAGCAGCCTCAACCTCATGCTCCAGCTCTTTCAATGAGGAGATCTTTGCAGCGGTTCCTACAAAAGAGGAAGACTAGGATTCTAGCAACTTCCCCTTACAAGCAATAGTCCTGGAAAGACTTTCTCTTGCAATGAAGAAGATTCTCTCACCGATAACGGGTCAAAGGCGAACTTCCAAGCACATGGGTAGAAAATCGAATCCGCCGAATGAACTAAAGGTTCTGGGTTGTGCAAGAAATGTTGAAAATTCTCAATATCCAACGGAGAGAGAGTTGGATCCTC
Source organism: Magnolia kwangsiensis (assembly GCA_037074715.1). Classification (NCBI taxonomy): domain Eukaryota; kingdom Viridiplantae; phylum Streptophyta; class Magnoliopsida; order Magnoliales; family Magnoliaceae; genus Magnolia; species Magnolia kwangsiensis. The sequence goes on along the minus strand of CM073571.1, from coordinate 186,616,973 downwards.
CCAGTAAATGATGTCGGAATTTCTCAATATTGATTTATAACATGAAAATCTGTTATCATACGATAAGTGAAGTCAGGATTGTAATGATTTTGTTGGATTCGTTCTTTTTCTTTCAACTCATGGTGGAACCGATGATGAATCAGTGGTGAATTGCATGACATGGCGTTTGACCCAATTGCAGCATCCCATTTCCTTTTTTTTTTTTTTTTAATTTTTTTTAATTTTTTTTTAATTCTTTCAAATTTCATTTTGGGTGTGTTTGGTTGCACGAGTTCCATGATATTTTGCTCCAATTAGACGATTAATCATGAAATATCATGACATTTTGTGCAACCAAACACACCCGATCATCAAACACTTTAAGCTTCCATGTGCATTCCTAGGTGGGTCCTGTCGTATGGCATGCCATGGAGCCTTGCAGGAACAGACGAGACCTTATTCCATAACCTCAGGTAGCTCAATATTAGGAACTGTCTGCCCTATTTGAATTGTGCAAATTTTTGAATGAAGAAGTAATTTAGGCTGCTTCTTTGAGAGAGATGGGCCCATGGGATTCGGTTTCGAATTATTCGATTTTGTTTAATCCTGAAATTTGGACACTGGAATAATAAAATCCAAGACCCGTGGAGTATTCCTCATGTTCTTCATGTGTTTTGGAGTGTATGAGAGTATCGTTGATGAACAGTATTGTGAGGAATCGATTCAAATATGGCTTGAATACGTAGTTCAAAAATCAACCTTATTTAATCATCGAAGGCGCCACACTATAGAAAACAGTGTATAGCCATTGATAAATAGCAAAATACAAATGTAGTTGAATTGATTGATGGATGAGCTGATTTTTGGATGAAATGCTCCTCATGGTGGGGCAATCTATTGAGCAGGTTGGATGTCCCATGCACTAAGCAAGTAAGAAGTATTGAACTATATATAAGCTGTGGTTAAACCAGTTGGACTCGAGCCTTTCTCGTTTTAAAATATATTAATTTTTATTTATCTTTTGATATTTTAATTTTAAAAAATATATATATTTTAAAATTCCATCAATCTGTACATCAACTTGCAAGTACTCTCTCATGATTTTTGTATACTTCAATTGCAAATTAATCAGGTAAGATCAGGGCATTTCATATTTTTCTCAAATTCCTCCATTTCTCTCCTCCCCCCCCCCCCCCCCCCCCCCCGGAAAAAAAAAATCCTAAAAAAGATTTATGATTGTACATGTAAAACATATAACATCATTGATTGATAACTTGGTTTCACCTATTCTAGATCATTTAAATAAGAAAAAAAACAATGTAAGAAAAAAAAAAAACCTTCACCGAATAGATTCTTACTTATCTTTGTTCTCTGATCTATTTATTCACCCAAATTCTCCTCTAAAAAACTCAAGAGAACTATTCAACTATTTTTGTAGGAATCCAATTTCAAAAAAAAAATGAGAAAGCTTCGAATTTTGTGTTTTTTTTTTTTTTTTTTAACAAAGGGGTATTGTTTGTTCATCTCATTGATGCATATCACATGTATTGACAATATTCAGGAACTTTAGGTTGGAGTATTTCAACATAAAAAAAAAAAAAAAATGAAGGAAAAGGTCTCTTTATCGGCCGGATGTGGCTCACTTTTCTTTCGTGTCTCCACATGTGTGCCATATCTCCACACGTGTGAATGTTTTTTGGTATGGGTGACGTGTGGTATGGCGCGTAGTAGTGTCATGGTGGGATTTGGTCTCTCCCTCCGCTCTCTCTTGTGTTTATAAAAGAAGTTTTCATCTTTTGAGTTTTGACGCAATATCTCTTTCAGTTTTTTTTTTTTTTTTAAATTAATTTAAATTCTTCATTCTTTCCTTTATCCCTGGGTGTATGAATAAGGCGTGGTGGTGCTTTGGGTATTGGGTTTTGTTTAACGTGTGCATGTTAATAAGACCATACGTTAGGCAATTATATCGTTGGGAAAGCGCACTATAAACCTATTCCAGCAGAGAAATCCTATCCGGGAGAGTGAAGTATTTTAAAGAAAGTGATGTGGTCTATGCCTCATCCGTCAAGAAAATGGCTTCTACATCAATCAAGATTAACGCATTCACACTACAAGAAAACTGACCTTTATCGGCGGTCAAAACTGTAGGAGCCTAGAAAACCGCCGGCAAAGCCTTTACCCGCGGTTCGCCAAATGCCGGTGAAGCCTCGGTCGGTAAAGGCTTTACTTGCGGTCGTGCTTCCTTTACTGGCTATTGTGCAAGCCGCCGCTGTATGGGAGATTTACTGACGGTTGTGGAGGCCGCCGCTGCGTGAGGGATCTACCGACACTTTGTACGGTAAGGTTGTGGTATGTGAATTTTTTACTCTTGATCAATGTGGGACTGATTTAACTTTACTAACATTTCAATTAACATTTAAGCTCCTAATTCCTTAATGCATATGCATTTGTAAACGCATCTATAATTGTGAATTGATTTTTTTTTTTTTCCTATGCCTTACTGGTTAAGCTCTCTTTTCCATTGCCTATGGCAGCTTCATGTTGGCTGCTGTTTCAGATGTATAGGCTCATTAGATTGCAAACATTCAGTTTATAAGAACAATTAAAAAAAGAAAAGAGGAAATGACACAAAATAGATGCCTGACTCTATAGTGAGTCACATTTTATGAGTTCTGCCTCTCCAACTCATAAAATGATGGACCTTATCATTGACCCTTTTGGTCAAAGCCCACTTGATTTCACATTCCTCTAAGGAAGTGGATTGTGCCTAGTGATTGTTTTCCTATAAAAAAAATACATGCCTATGTGGCCCTTTCACATGCATCGAGCTGCCGCGAATAATATTTACAATAATAAATCGAATAGTTTTTAAAAAAATAAATAAACAAATAAAATGCGTCGATCTATAGCTCCCATTCATCCATGCCTAAAACCTGCAAAACAAAATAGCGAAAAGAAATTAATTGGTATCAGAGTTAGAGATTCGAATTTAACTCAATATTGCATCAAAATACATATTAAAGCAATAAAAAACTTACTTATTTCCAAGAATCGAATGAAGGTTGACAATGATCCGCTCTTCTTCACTTGAAAAAATTTCACCCCTATTTAGGTCCCCGAGTTTCGGGAGTGCTCTCCAACTTCCATGACCATGCTTCTCAATGTAGTTCACAAGCCTTTGATCTTCTTCTGGGGTCCATGGACCCTTCTTCACAACAAGGAGATGTCCCCATTACAACTATGGCTAGAGAAATCAATGACAATGATGGAAAAAAAAAGAGAGAGAGAAGAAAATCCCTAGATTTCTTTGGCTTTTCTCAAACTAATTTGAGATTAGGAAAAGCAAGATTAGTGTGGGAAATCCAATTTTTCTTTGCGATTTTTATAACCCATCACTATTGCAGTTTCTACAAGTTTTTATGTATGGGAGACAGTCGCCATGAGCCAAGTCATTTCATATATTGTAATTTTATATTTTTATATTGGAGGTTTGCTAACTCCACAATGCGTAAAGGCCCTAAATATCCACACATGAGCATACAAAACATGTGTGAAATTTGAGCTTTCTATAAGGTTAGAAATGGATATTTTTCCTAAAAGATAAGATGATTTCTCTCTTCATGTGGGTACAACGTACAAAGTATAGATTGGTTGTTAATGATTTTCTTCATGAGATGTCGAATAGCATGACGTTTAATTTAATAAGATCTAAACAGTCACATTATAGGAAGCTCAAATCTCAAGAGGATGGCAATTAACTTGAACCACTGCCTATCAATTTTCAAAAGACATACATACCTTGTATATCTTGTGACAGATAACCTCAAGCAGTCGAAGCTCGGCATTGGGATGAGGTCCACAGTAAAAGAATCAGGTCAATCCAATAATGAAGTGAGCCACGGATTATGAAATAGATATATGGCCTAAAAAAATCAATTGACAATATAAATAATCTAGAACATTCTATATTAGTAAAGATGATGGGGCAACTTACATCTTGCAAGATAAAAAACCAGCATAAGCAATCATGTCCTAAACAACATGCCTTACCGTTTATGTTAAACAATATGAAAGTAACAAAAAATCCCCAAAGTGGTGCACTGCAATGCATTCAACATAACAAGCATGTTATCTGGGAACAGTATTAAGAAAACCTCATTGCATAATAAATATAGACAAGGAATGGGAAGTGCAATCTCTCACATGTGGTGGATGCCACATTCTTGAGTGAGACACCTGAAATATTGACGATATTTTCTAAAGTTAAACAAAGGAAGACATTCAAGTGCAAAATCTAAGACAACAAAAACTTGAAAAGAAATCCTAGCAGGTGAACCAACAAAGACAAAGAAGCAAGCTGAGAAGAATGTAGCAATGGCTGCATGGTCTTCTTTGAAACAATTGCCAAACTTGGGTTCTTTGTCTCAATCAAACAAAGAGACTGAGAGAAAGGCTTTTCATACCTACATAAGCAACAGAAATTACACAAATTTTATGAAAGTAGTGGACAATACTCGCAACAGAATCAACATGGCCACAAGCTCGCCAATCTCAAGGCAAATGTAAACTCAAAAAAGCAAAGAAAAGAAACAGTATCCCAGATATGAAGATTGTAAGAAATGATGAGTACATAACTACCACAACAAATCACACTGACAAATAGCCATAAAGCGACATTACTTAAAACCTAGAAAAATTCATACCCTTTTTTGAAATTCAATCCAGTTCCCATAGCAGTACCGCCCTGCACAAGCTGCTCAAAAGAAACATTCAATGGGTTGACAAAGGCAGACATCTTCTACCAGCCAATCAATAGGCAAAACCACTTGACAAAATTGCACAACAAAAAGCAAGAAAGCCCATCTCAAGCAAAATTAGAGAAATAAAATGAATATGACCTTCCTATACATAATGGACCATTTTTTCTGTAACGACTTTTTTGACATGTGTTTTACAAGTGTTTTTAACAAGGGTTGCTGCCTTAGAATATCCACAGTTTCCATGTCCAAGAGCTTTTCTTCTAGTCTGTGACAAAAAATAAACAATGATTTTCTAGTAGATGCCAACATATAAAAGATTTGTCCGAAATAAATTATAGGAATTTGATTTGCCTTGTTCTGCTCCAAATATATGATGGGATTTCGTCAGAAATCAAGCAATTTCTTAGTAGCCTGCAGAACACGATCAAGATAGACACTTCATGAGCAAAAGAATCAACAAAAAATAATATATTTACACCATCAGGGTTATATCCATTCAACTCACAATGTCTCCATGTTGGCCATATTCTCCAATGAAGGGAAAGACACACTCAATCCTTTCAAATCAGATATATACCTGAAAATCGAAACATATTGGATTCAAAAAGGTAATTCAAATCATATTACTTCCATGGTTGGATATAAATTTAAGGAAATTCCAAGAAATAAAGCAGCAACAAAAGAAGAACATATTAGATTCACCAAGAGAGCGATGTTAGAAGGAATACGTCCCATCATAGACGTGCCTTGCATAAGCCTGCAGTGGTTCAAAATGATAGTTCATATAGATCTTCTCATATAGAAGCATTTTATGTTGAAAAAAAATCAAACAAAGTTCTTACAATCTATTGAGTTGTATCCAGTTCCCGGTGAAATCAAGAATCAAATGTATGTTGAATGGCCGATTATTTAGGAAATTCCTATCTCTGTAAGTATATGTTAATAACATGCCACATGACAAGAGCAATGTCCATTGAAAAAAATAAATTAAATACATATAACTATACCAAATGGATTATAGAGAAATTAAAAACTAATGCATATGACTATACCGAAGTATACCAAACACTACACAAAAACAGGGCTCATTTCAGACTTTACAAGCTTTCGCATTGAACAAGTTGAGAAAGGAACTAGTTTGACACTTGCATCATAGTTAGTTGTCCAACAATACTTCTCCAAACATGTAATGCCATGCATGAGATCTGGACCATTCTTCTAGCCGTACCCTCAGAAAACCACAACGTTAGGTGATCCTAGCCACTAGAAGACTTTCAATAATTACAAACAGATGGTTAAAAAAGTCCCAACCAATGGCCAACATTTAATAGGAAATCAGCTGTAATGCCTAAATCACTACATATCAATGGCGGATGTAGTGCTATTTTCTTCTCCAGAAACCATTACCCAAATCAAACAACAACAGCTTTAATGCCCAATACTTACAAATGCCATTTTTCTTCCAAACAATTTCTAAATCCAACTGAAACAACAAAACGTGACAAAAGGAAAATGGATCTCTCCTTTGACAGCAAGTTCCAAATCAAATAGAAAGAGTTTGAAATGCTAAATTGAGTGTGCACATAACAGAACCCGTCATTCTTTTCCCTTCTTCTATGATGGCATTTTCTTAATCCATTCCCAAATCAAACTAGATCTGCATAAGAAGAAAAAAAGGGGGGGGGGGGGGGGGGGGGGGGGGGATTTCTCTAGAAAATATTACCAAGGTCACATGGCAACTACCAGAAAGGTAATCTCCTTTCAGCTTCGATAATGAAATGTTAAAAGATGTGTATTTTGCTTATTGGTTACTTTCAGTTTCTTGTCTTCATTACTCAACCATCTGAAGATCCTGTAAGGAAATGAATTCTACCATTGATAGCAGTTCCTATTAAGGTTTCTAATGATGGGTGTTCTAGAAGAGATGAAAAAGCAACTGATGCATGATTAAACCTACTTACAAGCATATAACAAATCGTAAGACTCTGTGTCACGCTTCAATAAATGAAAATCAAATTGTCAAAAAACTTACTGTTTCTCTATTTTTTTATCATTCATTTTTAAACACGAGTTGTATCTGTGGTCAGATGGTTAGCATTGTTTGATCTGATCAATGTAGTGCCTCACTACCACAATTTATGAATCATTCATAGTCTGTAAATGTATGGAATTCAAATTTATTTGCATGTAGAGTCAAAACATATAGAAATTTCCTCAGATACCATGAGTAAAAATTACATGGCTATATAATTTCGACAGATAAAAGCCACAGTTCCTAATCTTTATACTTACTCTTTGCTTTCCTAGAATAGGGGTAGTTCGCTCTAAAGCATTCTACAACCCTACAAAAAAAAAGGCATGAAATTTTAGATTCATGTATTTATATCATTTCTTAGCAAAGTAATTGGCATTCCCAAAAATACAAAATGCAAATTAGAAGGATGCGTAAGCTCACCGATCTTTTTCTGTATATGGAAAGCTAGCCACCAAATTACTGTTGGTGAAAAGAGAGCAACGTCCATTAAAGAATAAGATAAAGGACCTAATACTCCATGAAAAGGAAAGTATATACCAAAACCTATCTCTACTAGATACACTGGCTAGTCCATCATCAAAGGGCCACCAGGGAATATTGTAGTTAACACCAAAACCTCCAAATCGGTTGTCAAAACCTTAAAAATCAAGAAAACATGAATAAATAACCATCAAATCCTCCTAATCAGCCATCAAAACCCTATAAATAAATAAAATATGAACAAATAAACAACAAATTTACCAAATCAGCTATCAAAACCACCTAAAATTTTCAATTTCAAAAATCCTCAAGATCCCCAAAATTTTAAAACCCCAAAATCCCTAATTTGTAATATCAGAAAATTCTTAATTAAGGAATCGACACTACAAATCCCTAATTAGGGATTCGAAACTCAAAAATTCTCAATACACAAATCATTGCACAATGTTACTTGAAGAATTAAAAATTGCCAAAAAAATGCCCAAATTAATATGAATAGATAACGAGAGAGAGAGAGAGAGAGAGAGAGAGAGAGAGAGAGAGAGAGAGAGAGAGAGAGAGAGAGAGAGGTACCTGATGTTGTAGTAGAATGCTCCTTGATGTGCGGTAGATCAAGCGGAGAGAGATACCTAATGTTGCAGCAGAGGGCCGAGGAGAGAGAGAGAGAGAGAGAGAGAGAGAGAGAGAGAGAGAGAGAGAGAGAGAGAGAGAGAGAGAGAGAGAGAGGGTCGGAGAGGGAGCGGCAGAGAGAGGAAGAGCGCATGAGAGGGAGAGGAGCGGCAGAGAGAGGGAGGGAGAGTAAGAGAGAGAGGGTCAGAGAGAGGAAGAGGGAGCGGCAGAGAGAGGGAGAGCGCACGAGAGGGAGAGGAGCGGCAGAGAGAGGGAGGGAGAGTAAGAGAGAGAGGGTCGTGCGGCGCCACTTGAGAGAGGGAATTAGGTTAGGATTTTTTTTTCTTTTATATATAGGGACCTAGCAAGCAGCCGTTCAAACTAGCTGTTGGCAAAGGGTTCGTCCATCAGTCGGCTAAGGGCCATTTTCTTGTAGTGTCATGATATTCTAAATGGGCCTGACGTTTATATATATATATATATATATATATATATATATATATATATATATATATATATATATATATATATATATATATATATATATATATATTCTAGCTTGAATATTTTCTCATACCATTATTTCCAACACTCTATATTGCGAGGTATTGAAGATATTGGAATGTATCAATATATTGTTGATATATTGTAATATTTTTCAATATTTTCAATGATATAGGGGAATTTGATAATGCCTCCATGGTTTCCTATCATTGGAATGTGATATCAATAGTATCATGTAATATTATTGATATTTAAATTGTTTCTTGGAATCTTAGCTTAGAGAAGCTTTGTAACATTATCTATTCCATGATGGACCTCGATGTTTCTAAATTAAGCTCTAAGAACATAATTACTTTTATGGTGACTATGAACACTCAGGGAAACTTTCTCCAGATTGCTCACTAGGCACACACGTGTGTGTGTGTACACACACACACACACATATAGTTGATATAGGCGATAACATGGGAAGGTAACTCCCCAGCCGATGGACTGGCCCGCTAGGGTAGCGTGAATCAAACTTTGACCGTTTTCAGGAGCCTCGCTCTCCTCCTGCCACTGATCAAAGGTTGAATATTCCTGGATAATGCAGTTAGAACATTCAGGAAAGCTTAGGTCTCATGTTAGTTTCCTTCTGAGTTTGCATAGATTTATGATAGGCGTTCTTGGGGAAGTTTTTATCCTGGGAATCCCCAAAATATGTACACGGTTTGTACAACTTTCACATAAATGAAATACCCTATTTTTTAAAAAACCAAAAAAGAAAAAAATGGAAAGGTCTAGATCTAAAGTTTATTTGGAATGGAACCCATAGATAAGACCTCCATACTCGAACCTCACGGAGTGATTGAGAAGAGATGCTAATGATTTTAGGTACTTGGTTGATACGGGTAATAGCATATGAAGGCCCATATACAAAGTTTATCTAGATCCAGTAGAACCCGTAGCTATGACCTTCATACCCGAACCTCGCGGAGGGGTTGAGAAGGGAAGCTAATAATTATAATTATATCATTTGTAAGTATACCTCATGTAACATGCACGTATTCTTGGACACTTGAGCCCCAAAGGGTTGTGCATTTGGTTTGTAATAAACCGGTATGGTTCTGGGTTATACACTACCTTTCTCAAGTTTGATAGAATGACTTGATTGACCACTATTTTGGAGTCACCACTAGCTAAAGAAAGGCAAAAAAAATCCACGGTTAAAATCCATGGAATCACCTTGAGATTGGAAAAACCAAAGAATTCTCAACTCGAGTGACTCCTGGTTTGATCTGTATCATAGATTCTAGGTAGTAAGGGCCTCAGTTACTAAAAAGAAAGATGTCATACACCCCTTTACCAACTGTGTAAAACACAGTCTCTACTCTGCTAGGTTGTACGCTTTCAAAGGGGATTTAGAGAACTTCCAGTAAAATACTAAGCTTTAAATGTCTAAATTATAAAAGATAAACTGAAAATGAAATGATAATGATAGAAGTACAGAAAAGAAAAAGAACACAAACTTTTTAGTTACTCTTTCAAGTCACGTATTCTGATATAGAAGATCCTTAAGAGAGGCAACTGTAAAGCATATTTTACGTGATGTCAAAGCAAAGCCTACTACTTCAGGTGTTCGAAGTAATGAAATTAAACATATAGATTGGAAAAGGATAGATCGAGAATAAAACACTGGCTTTGAATTTAAAATAAAATAGAATAGAATAAATCAAAAGATTATAAGAGATCGAGAGGATGGAAGAGATCAAGAGAGAAGGAGCCCTTAGACTCTCTGAACGTCCTCCATTTTTTTGAATTATGGTTCCTTATATAGGCAATTAGAGAGGGACATGTAAAGTTGAATGGATAAGATTGAGTAAATTCGGTTCTCTCGAGCCTTAGGATTTGACATCAATGCTAGGCTTGGGCAAACTGAACCACTACTGAAGAGATAAGAGCAACTAAGCCTGGGACATGCTAAAGATATCTGAGCAACCAAGCTTGGGATGGAGCATGGCGAGCTTGTTGAAGAGATGAGAGCAACCAAGCCCAAGACTGAATTTGGGACGAAGCCCATTGAGTGCGAGAGCGCAAAAAATACCGTAGTCGGCACCGATAGTACTCACTTTTTGAAAAAAAGCTGACACACTCGGGTGCTCAATCTAGACCGCCAGTTGCTTAATCTGAATCATTGGTTGCCCTCCTATGGTGATTTTAGTCATCTATACCCACTCGAATTGAGGGTGTTGAGAATGTGGAGCCATATCTGAGCCGTCTTCGACCGGTCGTAGGACATGCTCGACCGGTTGTAGGGGCTCGCTCGACCGGTCATGGACCGGCTCGACTTAAAGTCCAGCGAGTCCTGTTTTCATGTTTGGGCCCTTCGACCAGTCGTAGGAACTGTTTGACTGGTCGTAGCTCCCTTTCGACTAGTCGTAGGTTACGCAGATTTGTTTTCGAATCTGATGCGGACTGCGGATTTTGGTGTTGCCTTTCGCAAGGGTACGGAAGGAAAGTTACCTAAACTATAAATAAGGGTTCCTAGGGCTTTTATAGTCTAAATTGGAATATTAAGAAATAATTCTAAGGTGTGGGCAAGGGTTTTCTATGTGCTTCTGTAACATCCCGAAAATTGGGGGTCGAGAATAAACTCCACTCCCAAGTTCCAGAACATCACTTATGCAATATTTTCAATGATGGATGAATGTCGGCTGTAATAGTACATAAAACATGAAGTGGATTAAGCCAAAACAACATATCATACTTTAGAGACAGTTAAATTAGCAAGCGGAAGAATGTGATAGATATATAGAATATATGAACTGTTGTAGGTCTCCAGAGTGTGAACATGTTACCAGGTTAGACATATACATGTATACTCCAAAATAGAAAGAGAAGAATATACATGGGTGTGTAAATAAAAGGTAAAATACCAAGTATAGTGGCATCTAATCAGTAACCCTATAAACCCATCGATCAAACCTGCATACGGGAGGGATCCTCCACCTCATCATCAGTCCGACTCTGTTTCGCACGCATCGCCATTATCTGAAACTGAAATAGGAACTGGTTGGTGTGTACAATATCGTCCCATAACGTGGGAGTGAGTAGCTAACTCAGTGGGATCATAGAGTAAAGATTAGTATGTTAACAAATCAATCATGCGATAATGGTAAAGCAAACAAATCAAACATTCCTAAATACTGTGATTAATGTAAGCATGAAATGACATGATGGATGCCCTCACCGACATACTCCCTCATGCGACACCATCTTACGTCCGCGACATGCTTTCTTCCCTCAGTGCTTCACATCTTCCAGACACATGCAGTGCGATATGAATATGGTTACCGAGTTGTTATTAGTCCTTTTCATACAGTAAGATTGAAAAACTAGGGTACCTCCCTCATATCAATACCCAAACAATGATCTTATCTAGGGTCGTCACTCCTAGTAGTCTCATACGATGATATATTTCTACGTCACTGCAAGGGCTGCCAGGGCTGTTGCATGCACTCGTTGTTTCACTCCCCCATAACCTTATCAATATAGGCCTAATTTATATCCTTAAGACTACATCAGGACTCGTCGCCCCCATGCGGTGTCAGGATAAACTCAAGGTCACTACAAAGGGCTGCCAGGGCTGTTGCTCGCACTCGTTGCTCTACTCCCCTATCACCTTATCAATGTAGGCCGACAACAAGAATATAATGTCTCATACCATCATAGTTTGCTCAAAGTAGGGTGCTCACTGGTCACTACGGGGAGGTTTATGGCCCCAGCGTAGGACGACAGCTCCACCATGGTGTCCCATACCACCATGCCCGGCTCATGAGTCTTAGGGGATCGAGGTACCAAGGTTAGAGGGGCTTATCACTGATAAGTTCAGTACCCTAGGTTCAAACAATTATGACCAATACAAGGTGAACATACAATGGTCAGTCAGGTTACTTGATGAGTCCGACTAGCACGAGCGCACTTTGAATCGACCGACATGAAGTGCACAAGCACTTCGTGTGACCTAACCACTGCCGACGACTCTACTACGACTCGGGTTCGTCATACACATCCTTCGTGGTAAATAGAATCCAACCACGAATTCTAAACTGTTACCAACTACCTGGACTAGAGTATAGCCCCAAGCACATGTAATGTGAATCAGTAATCATATGAGAGAGGCAGAATTGAAATATAAGTAATTCCAACATGTTATCAGCATGTTATAACGTACATCGTAAGCAATTAACCATACACGAGTATTTCACACCTAAGGTAGTCAATTTAAATACAACAAGCATGGAGGAAATCATGTGCATCATCATAGTAGTTGAGAATCCAGTCTCAACGTTAATCTACAACACCATTTACTCAATACTTACTAATACATATATTTATACAAACACTGAGACTACTAAACTCCAACGTACTTGACGTATGTTGATTTTAACATATAATATGACAGATCCTTATATCAAGGAGTTGTCTAATACACAACAATCATGTTCTTACATTCAAAACATATGGCAGGCATAAATCATATTGATTTATGCATTTCAACAAACACTTAGTCTACACACATTAGTCTACATAGCATATGTCGGCCAATATGTGCATTAGGGCGAATCTCTTCGCCAAACAGAACATACACACATATCTTGTATAATAACATGACAAATAAACATGACAATCATTTTAGCAAAATACGGACGTATGCAGTATTTCCTACAAATACCTAAAATACCCTAAATCTCATATTCTTCGTATGCATGCAAAATGAAAAACGGACAGCATGTTCTACATGTCAAACAACATCCTTATCAGCAATCTACCATTAAACGGCATTGAAAGCTTTGAAAAATGGTAACTAAAGCGTTTAAAATCCGCACCTTTCGCCGTAAAAGCGTATCGATTCGAATAGAAGTCTACGCTTCGTCAACGTCGATATGGCGACCTACTTCACAAAATAGGTCAGCTACTTCGCTACTTGTATTGTTAGAATCCCCAAAACAGGTTGAGGTTAGGATTTTCTTACCTAGAATGGAGTTGGAATCACCAGAATAGCGATGCAGGTGGAAGGATCTGGCACGTGTAGCAGCAGGGAAGACTCCCAGGAGAAAGCTCCAACTTCTCCCTCACTTTCTCTCTCTTTTCTCTCCTCTCCTAGGGTTTTTTCCAAATTCGTATGGGTTAGAAGGCTAAGGGTTTAAGGCCCTTTTATAAGCCCAAACATAACCAAAACAGACTCCAAGTCAAGGTATACTTGGGTTACGGCCAAATCGGATCCTTTTCGATCCAAAAGGACATTTTTGGAGGTCCACTGACTGAATGCGGTCAGACTTAAGCTCATGGATGTTGGATCTAGGTCAGGCTGAGTTTTCAGTTCGATAGAGTTCCCAGATCGCACATGGCGGACCAATTTCAGTTCAGTGATCACTGAGACTCGATCGAGGATTTCAAGTACACTGACCTGAGTGGAAAATGTTCCCTGATCCAAGGGTGTATTTGGGTCAGATTTTGACTGTCTGAATGCTTAAAAAATGTCACGCAAGCGACATGTGCCAGATTTATTTAAATTGTATTTAATTTCTAAATAAATTCACTTTTCTCACACTCTTCACTCCGGACACAAGAAAATGGTCTCAGGACATCGTATGGACTTTATTTTTGAAATGATTGTCAAGTCCAACAAAGCGATCATAATGGTCTGAGATTGTAGATATCAGACTTTCGACACGTGGTATAGATACAATACAAAGTTTCTAAGGGTTCTTGGGAACAAACAGGTTTAGAGTTTGATCCTGTATTTCAGGGTAAGGTAGCATCAATGATCCTGGTTGGTGCTAATTTTGCAGGTAATCTAGTTTCGTGCTAGCTAAAACACATTAAATTTCTGAAGAATTAGGTTCTAAATGATTTCTCTGGCTTTGGAATTGGGTTCTAAGAGATTACCAAGGTGCTACGGTTGACCTATTACCTAAGGACGTCTAACCCCAAGTTGGCAAAAATTCGGAGTGTTACAGCTTCCAAGGGAGAGGTTAGTATTTTACCTTGTAATCTTTATTTTCTTCATAGTAGAAGTTTGCATCCGTGATTTTTTACCCTAGTTTGAGATTTTTCCACGTATATCTTATCTTGTGGTTTGTTTGGATTGCTTTAATTTATTTCTAGTTTATATTTCTTTCTGTTTATCGTTTGTGGGTGGGGCCTGAGATTGGATCTAGGCTCACTGCGTTGTTGGCATGTTGCTCAACAACTGTTATCAGAGCTATTGGTTTAGTTCTATTGGGAGCGATGGCAAAAGAAGGGAAAACTAGAATTGAGATGTTTGATGGTTCAAACTTTACCTTCTGAAAGATGCAGATGGAGGATTATCTGTATCAGAAGGACCTCTATATTCCTTTAGGAGGAAAAAAGAAGAAATGAGAAAAGATGACAGATGATGAATGGTTTTTATTGGATAGGAAGGCTTTAGGAACGATCCGACTCTCTTTGTCTAAGATCGTCGCCTTTAACATATCCAAGATGAAAACGACAAAAGAATTGATGAAAGCCCTAGCCACCATGTATGAAAAACCCTCAGTATCTAACAAGGTTCATCTTATGAAACAACTATTCAATATGAAGATGTCAGATGATGGGAGCGTGACTGAACATTTAAACGAGTTCAATACAGTCACGAGCCAGTTGGAATTCGTTGACATCATTTTTGAGGATGAGGTCAGGGCACTATTGATCTTATCCAGTCAGCCAAACAGTTGAGATGATTTGGTGATTGCTGTGAGCAATTCTTCAGGGTCAACAAAGATGAAATTTGATGATGTGGCTGGTCTAATTCTTAGCGAAGAATCTAGAAGGAAGGCATCAGGAGTTTCAGGGGATTCAGGGAATGCTTTAAACTTTGAAGGAAGAGGAAGATCGCTGAACAAAGGAGGCAATAAACACGGGTGTTCTAAATCAAGGAAGAAGTCTAAGGGACCAAAAGACAAAGATGGGTGTTGACATTGCGATAAGAAGGGACATATGAAATGTGATTGCAGGGCGTTTAAGAAACAAGATGGAAGCTCTCAAGGCGGAAAGGATTCAATGAATCTATCTAAGGAGAGTGACACAGAGGCGTTGATCTTATCTCTTGATATAAGGAATGAGTCTTGGGTTATAGACTCGGGTGCTTCGTTTCATGCTACTTCATATAAGGAAGTTCTGTGTGATTATGTGTCAGGTGACTTCAGGAGAGTCTACCTAGGTGATGATGAGCCGTGTAGTATAGTTGGAAAGGGGGACGTTCAGGTCAATCAGAAAGACGGAACGGTTTTGAAATTGAAGGATGTCAGACATGTACTGAGTTTGAGAAGGAATCTAATCTCAGTGGGGCAGTTGGTCGATACCGGTTATGTGACGACATTCACCAGTGATTCTTGAAAGATCATAAAAGGTGCCTTGGTAATATCTAGAGGTAAAAAGGAAGGTACTTTGTACGTAACTTCAAGGTCGTATAGTTCACTCTCAGTCGCATCAACTGGAGTGAATGGACAGTTATGACATCAGAGGTTGGGACATATGAGTGAGAAAGAGATGAAAGTGTTATTGTCAAAGGGAAAACTATTAGGGCTGAAGTCTATTGACTTGAAATTCTGCGAGGACTGCGTGTATGACAAGTAGAAGAGGGTGAGCTTCAAGAAGACAGGACGTGCTCCAAAGACGCATTTGTTGGAGCTAGTACACACTGACGTGTGGGGACAGGCACAGGTTCCATCTCTTGGTGGCTCACGTTATTTTATTTCATTTATTGATGATGCTTGTAGAAAATTAAGGGTTTACTTCTTAAAGCATAAATCTGATGTATTTGATGCGTTTAAGAAGTGAAACGTTATGGTAGAAAATGAGACATGTAAAACAGTAAAGTGTCTCAGATCTGATAATTGGGGAGAGTATTGTGATAAAAGGTTTGAGGAGTATTGTGCAGCAAGAGGAATCAAACATCAGAAAATGATTCCAGGGACACCGCAACAGAATGGTGTGGCTGAGAGCATTAACAAGACCATTCTTGAGCGCACCAGGAGCATGAGGTTACATGCAGGGTTGTCCAAGACCTTTTGGACAGATGCTGTGAATACTACCGTATATCTTATCAATAGAAGTCCCTCAGCACCATTGGATGGTGGGCTACCGAAAGAAACGTGGACTGAGAAAGAAGTGAACCTTACACATCTCAGAGTGTTCGGTTGCACTTCATATGTTCACATTGATATAGAGCACAGAAATAAGCTGGATGCGAAGTCCAGGAGGTGAACGTTTATAGGCTATGTACAGGATGATTTTGGCTATAGGTTTTAGGATGCAGAAAACAGAAAAATCATCAAAAGCAAGGACGTAGTCTTCAATGAAAAAGTGATGCATAAGGACAGTGTGCAAGAAAATAAGGCCGAGGAAAAGAAATTCGTAGAGTTAGAAGAGTTACTGGACACAGGTGTTACAGCGCCACAGGATGGTCATGCACAGGAGCATTATGAGGCAGAGCCGCATACACCAGTTGTGAGGAGGTCTACTCGGGAGAGGAGACCCACGGTCCGATACTCACCCTCCTTACATTATCTACTGCGACAGATAATGGTGAGCCAGAGTATTTTGAAGAGGCGTTACAATCAGATACACGGGTTAAGTGAGAGCAGGCCATGGATGAGGAGATGGACTCTCTTGAGTCTAATCGTACATGGGAGCTAGTCACTCTACCTAAGGGTAAGAAATCTCTTCATAACAAGTGAGTTTACAGACTGAAGGAGGAGCACGATGGTTCAAAATGGTACAAGGCTAGATTGGTTATGAAAGGGTTTCAATAGAAGGCGAGTATCAATTTCACCGAAATATTTTCACTTGTGGTGAAAATGTTTACGATTCGTATGGTCTTGAGTATATTGGCTATAGAGGACTTACATCTAAAGCAGCTAGATGTTGAGACAGCCATTCTTCATGGGGATCTTGAAGAAGAGATATATATGCATCAGCCAACAGGATACGTGGCACCAGGAAAGGAGAACAAGGTGTGCAAACTGAAGAAGAGTCTCTATGGCCTAAAGCAGGCCCTGAGGCAGTGGTACAAGAAGTTCGATAGTTTATGTTGGGAAATGTTTTTAGGAGATGTTATGCAGACCACTGTTGTTACTTGAAGAAGTTTGATACATCATACATCATCCTTCTTCTGTACGTTAATGATATGCTTGTGGCCGGTTCAAGCATGAAGGACATCTTAGATCTCAAAAGACAACTATCTAGAGAATTTACCATGAAGGATTTAGAAGCTGCAAAATAAATCCTAGGCATGAGGATAAAACATGACAAGAAAAATAAGAAACTGGTTTTGTCACAGGCAGAGTACATAGCCAAGGTACTTGATGGATTCAATATGGGAGGTGCTAAGCCGGTTAGCACTCCATTAGCCAACCACTTTAAGCTATCTAAGGAGCAAGGGGCAAAGGTGCAGGAGGAACGAGACTACATGACTAAAGTCCCATACGTGTTAGCTATTGGGAGTCTCATTGTAACATCCCGAAAATCGGGGGTCGAGTAGAAACCCAACTCCCGAGTTCCAGAATGTCACTTATGCAACATAGATAATGATAAATGCATGTGGTCTGTAGAATGACATTAAACAAGATTGAGACTAAGCCAAAACATCATATCATACTCCAGAGATAGTTAAATTAGCAAGCGGAAGACTGTGATAAATACATAAAATATATAATTCATTGTAAGTCTCCAGAGTGTGAACATGTTATCAGGTTAAAGATATACATGTATACCTCAAAATAGAAAGAAAAGAATATACATGAGTGCTCCGAAAATATAAAATGACAAGTGTCATGGCATCTAATCAACCTCCCTGTAATCCCATCGATCAGAACACGCATAAAGGAGGGATCCTCCTCATCACAAGCAGCGCCATCATCTGCAATTACAAAAGGGTCTGGTGGGTGTCCGGAACACCGTCCCGTAACGTGGGAGTGAGTAATTAACTTAGTGAAATCATAGAGCAAAGATTAGCATATTATCAAATCAATCACACGTTAATAGTAAAGCAAACAGTCAAACATTCCTAAATACTGTTGTTAATGAAAGGATGAGATGACATGATGGATGCCCTCACCGACATTCTCCCTCATACGGCACCATCTTACGCCCGCGGCATGCTTGCGTTCCGTTCAGTGCTCGACATCTTCCAGGCACATGCAATGTGATGTGGATATGATTACCAAGTTATTATTTCTTTTCATACAGCAGTATTGGGAAACTAAGGTACTTTGCTTATATCAATCCCAACATAGATCCTGTCTAGGGTCGTCACTCCTAGTAATCTCATATGATATTATATTTATAAGTCGCTGCAAGGGCTGTCAAGGCTGTTGCTCGCACTCGTTGCACCTCTCCCCCATCACCTTATCAATACAGGCCTAATTATCCTTAAGACTGCATCAGGACTCGTGGTACCCATGCAGTGTCAGGATAAACTCAAGGTCACTACAAAGGGCTCGTCACCTGATTAGTGTAGGCCGACAGCAAGAATATAGTGTCCCATACCACCATAATCTACTCAGAGTAGGGTGCTCACTGGTCACTACGGGGAGGTTTGTGGCTCCAGCGTAGGCCGACAGTTCAACCACGGTGTCCCATACCACCATGCCCAGCTCATGAGTCTTTATGGATCAAGGTACCATGGTTAACAGGATTTTCAATGGTAAGTTCAGTACCCTAGGTTCAAGCAGTTATGACTCATACATGGTGAACATACAATGGCCAGTCGGGTTACTTGACGGGCTCGAATAGTACGAGCGCATCTCAAGATGAACGACATGAAGTGCATGAAACACTTCGTGTGGCCTAACCACTGCCGCCAACCCAAAACATGACTCGCGTTCATCGACGCGTCCTTCGTAGCAAATAGAAACCAATCACGAATTCGATCCATTGCCGACTGCCTGTACTAGGTCATAGCCCTAAGCATTTGTAAACCAAAGTCAGTAAACACATGAGAGTAACAAGAATGCATATAAACAATACAAGCATGTTGTTATAGGTTATAACATACCACATAAGCAAATCCTCCAACACATGCATTTCATATATATAACGAAATCAATACATATAGCCAACATGATGTAATTCATATACATCAGCATATTAATAGAGAATTCAATCTCAAAACTAATTCAGAACACCATTTACTCAATACATACTAATACAAACATTTATACAAACACTTAGTCTACACACTTTAGCCTACATAGCGTATGTCGACTCAAAATGCGCATAAGGGCGAATCTCTTCGCCAAACCAATCATGCATGCATTCTTAATATCCTAACACGATAAATAGCCATGACAAATATTTTATATCAAAATTTGGACGTAAACAGTATTTCCTACAAATGACTAAAATACCCTAAATCTCATATTTACCGTACGTTTACGAAACGAAAAACGGACAGCATGTTGTACATGTCAAACGGCATTGCCGTCGATAATCTACTATTAAACGACATTGAAAGCTTTGAAATCAGTCAATCAAAGAGTATAAAATCCTCACTTTTTGTCGTAGAAGTGTATCGATTCGAATCGAACGTCAACGCTTCGTCAACGGCGTTATAACGACCTAATGCATAAGATACATAAGCTACTTTGCTATTTGAATTGAAAAAATCTCCAAATCAGTAAGTAGTTAGGGTTTTTCTTACCTAAGAGTGTGTTGAAATCGCCGGAAAAGTGATTGGAGTGCGGTGCTTCGATACGTGCAAACGCTGCAGCAAGTGGCAGAAATTCTCTCCCATAACTCTCTCACAATCTCTCACTTTCTCTCTCTCTCAATCTATGGTTTTATCCAAATTCGGATGGGAGAGATATGAGAGGGTTTAAAGCCCTTATATAGGCTAAAACCTTCCCAAATTAGCTTGGGAACAAAGTATACTTGGGTTATAACCAAATCTGGATTGTTTCGATCCAAAAGAGCATTTCTGGAGGTCCCCTGGCAGAACGCGGTCGAACTTAAGCTTATGGTCACTAGATATTGCTCACACCAAGTTTTCAGTCCGGTAGAGTTCGCAGATCGGACGTGGCGGACCAGTTTCAGTTCAGCGGTCGTCGTACCTAAATCAGGTCTACAAGTCTCATGATATGAAAGAGAATTTTTTTCTGATCCAAGGGTGTAATTTGACTGAATTCTGACGGTCAGAACGCTTAATAATAACGCGCCAAGTCACGTGCCAGATTTGAATTAAAAATTTCAAATCTAACCCATTTCTCACTCTCTTCACTTCAGGCTCAATGAAATAGCCTCTGATCGTCGATTGGGCTTGATTTTCGAAATAATTGTCAAGTCCAGCTAAGCGGTCATAACGGTCTAAGATTGTGGGTATTGGACTTTTGACGCACGGTATAGATCCAATACAAAGTTTCAAAGGGTTCCAGAAAACAAACCGATTAGAGTTTGATCCTGGATTTTAGGGTATTGTAGCACCCTTGTTTCTACAAGTTTTGGGTCTTGTAGAACGTATTTAAAGTGATCAGGGACAATTTCACAGCTACTCTAGCGTAGCGCTAGCTAACTTACGCTTAATTTCTAAAGGAATTAATCCTAAGTGATTTCTTTGGCTTTGAAATTGGGTTCTGAGAGGTTACCAAGGTGTTATGGTTGACCCATTGCCTAAGGACGTCTAATCCCAGGTTGGTAAAAATCCAGGGTGTTACAATCTACCCCCCTTAAAATAAAATTTCATCCCCGAAATTGGCTAAGGGTAATGAGTACTTAAAGAGACTTTTGTATTGACGTTCTAAGGAAGGTTCAAATCCTATTTAATGACCTAACCTTACGTATAACTTAAATCAACTGTTTCGATCCTGGGCCAGTGGGAAAGAGGCTAACCATGCTTCTGCTGCGCCACTCTGATCTAACGGTTGCATTGGCTGATCCTATCAAGATTGGGCTCAATACGTTCTACCCCCCCTTAAAACTTGGTTCTACTTAAGGTTCAAGATTCTATGTCCCGATCTGTATATCGGAACGAGGTGCAACTTAGGACCTGTCCTTGACATAAAATGGGAAACAACCTCTCACTACATTGGTCTTCCTTTGATAATGATGCGTTCTATGACATTGGTACCTATGATTTAGAGAAAGGAACTAAAAAGATGGGTGTTGTGGTTAATTCCAAGAACGGATGTAAGTTTGTGGCAAGAGGTCTAATCTCTATTTGGCTGTATATCCTCAACATTTCCCAAAGGTAAAGCAATAACTTTTAGTTGTAGGTGGTCGGGCCAACACGGAAGAAAAGTTATGTAGTAGGTCTGAGCCGGATACATAGACTTTCTGTCTAGCTAGGACAGAAAATTTATTGTATCAATTCTTAATCCGAGTCGATGCCGATCTTCTGATTGATCAGAGCATTGGATTCATTGGTAACTACTAGGATTTAGAAGTCGATTCAAACCGCGAATACATCGCTTACATGCAGTTCCTTTCCTCCGCGTTCCTGAATGCAATAAGCCCTTGGGGAAGGAAATTCTAAGGGGTGTGTTGGTTTATTCTACGTTCAATCTTAGGGATGTAGAAGTTTTCCCTGAGAATGAATGGTTCTAAGGTAAATAAGCCTCCCGAGAGTTACTAAAGGCGCCTATGAATGTTATGAGGATCTACCCAAGGAAGGGAGTCCCATACCAACCAAATCTAACCTACAATTCCTTAGCATATATATGCTTTAGACTACTTAAGGTAACTAGTAGACTAGTCTGTAATCTACAGCCTAAGCTTATACGCTAAATGGTTTCATACCATTACGAATACAAGGAATTGTTCTATCGCTTAGGGTCACGATTGTCTAAATGGAATTGGATTTCCTATATCGTCAGATCCTTCAAATCTAGGAGCACTAATTCTAAGTCCAAAACTCCAAGGGCCTATATGGCCAGTGGTCTCAAATTGTGTTAACTGGGACCGCATTACGTCGGGATTGGGAGTGGCATGTTTGGTAGGAGGGTGGGGTGGGATAAAAACTAATTTTGTAGGCTTAATCCTGGGATTTACAATATGGTAGTGGAAATCATAGGATACACTCAATCTAGGGACAATACCTTACAGCGAAAGAAACGGCATGCACTTCATTTAACAAATTATGTCACAATATATGGAATAAAATTCCACATGAATTATGACAGGAACGCATTCGGCTATATTAAGCCTAAACCACTAAACACAAACACACTTTCTACCAATGACTTCACTAGACCCAACAACAACAAAACGCAGAAATCCTTAAAACGGTAATCAAACAAGTGAAGAACGTGGAGAAATGGGATGGGTAAGCAGGTTTTCACAAGTCTGAGGATCAAATAAAAGGGACATGAGAGAGAGGACGGTGGAAAGGGAGAAAAAGGCTAAAATAACCTTTACAATAGCCATGGAAAATGAGGGAAATGAAAAGAAATGGCTGCCCTAATGGATTGAAAGGAATCTAGGCCCTATAGAGGGGTGAATCAAGCTCCCAAAGGCTGGATTCTCAAAGAAAAAAGAGAAAACTAAATGGGAATGAGCTCCACACGATTTCAGCCTTGATTGGAGGTTGTGGGAGCTTCAAACGATAAAAATGGAGAGGAAGGAGTGCACCAACAGCTGTGGAAGGTGGGTTGCCATCGGTTATAGCAGAAAATGGAATTAGGGGTGATTTGAAATGGGTTTTGAATGGAAGGACAACAACAAGAAGGGAAAAGGAGAGCTTGGGGGTGACATTTGTGAAGGAGGTAGGATATTTGGAGGGTTTCAAGGTGCGAACCACCCATAGGAGGGGTGCCCTACCCCATTTAAGGCGTGCGCCCGAATTTCAGATCAAATGGGGCCCACCGGTCGGCGATGCATCGCCAAACCGGCGATGCCATCGCCGGTCATCTCCCACTTCGGCCGGTCAGGCCATATGGGTTGGGTCCCTCCTGCCCTAGGGACCTCAAATATACATGGGGCCCACCCTGGTTCATTGTAATTTGGCCTAGATAGGCCCAAAACTCCACTTGGGGCGCTCCGAGGCCAGTATATGAACTAGAATGAATTTAGGCATCATGTAGCATATGATTTTGGGGTAGGAGAAGCTGATCCATCCAATTAACCCATTTAGTATAAGAGATTCCATAATTAGAATGTCCAAAAGTCCAATTCTTACCTATATTTACTATTTATAGTAAATTTTTGTCTAAGTATGATTTTATGTCATTTACACATTAGGATTTTTTCCTAGTGTGAAAATACTTAGAAAAAAATGAAGAATGAGGTGGTAAGAGGAAGGATTTTAAAGGAATTGGGTGAAACTGGATTTTTAAGTCCTGAGATTGAGCATAAGGGTTGTGGTTGCCCTAGAACCCAAGGTCATGCATTTTTTGGGTTCATAATTCTTCTGGAATCATTCCAAACCCGCCAACTAACGACCTAGAGGCAACTTAGGTCGCTTCACGTGACCAAAGGTACGTTATGGACTCGATCAAAACGATCGATTTGAGTAGACTTTGTCTATTGGCAAAACTGCGATCCTATAAGTGTTTCTAGGTTCTATTCACACTCACCTAAGTCAAAGGGGCGACAACGTACGTCGCGTGGCCATAACCCAGGTCCAGTTTAATCTCAATCATGCTCTGATACCAACTGTAACATCCTGAAAATCGAGGGTCGGGTAGAAACCCAACTCTTGAGTTCCAGAACGTCACTTATGCAACATAGATAATGATAAATGCATGTGGTCTGTAGAATGGCATTAAACAAGATTGAGACTAAGCCAAAATAGCATATCATACTCCAGAGACAGTTAAATTAGCAAGCGGAAGACTGTGATAAATACATAAAATATATAATTCATTGTAAGTCTCCAGAGTGTGAACATGTTATCAGGTTAAACATATACATGTATACCTCAAAATAGAAAGAAAAGAATATACATGAGTGCTCTGAAAATATAAAATGACAAGTGTCATAGCATCTAATCAACCTCCCTATAATTCCGTCGATCAGAACACGCATAAAGGAGGGATCCTCCTCATCATCATCAAGTCCGGCTCCGTTACACAAGCAGCGCCATCATCTGCAATTACAAAAGGGTCTGGTGGGTGTCCGGAACACCGTCCCGTAACGTGGGAGTGAATAATTAACTCAGTGAAATCATAGAGCAAAGATTAGCATATTATCAAATCAATCACACATTAATAGTAAAGCAAACAATCAAACATTCCTAGATACTGTTGTTAATGAAAGGATGAGATGACATGATGGATGCCCTCACCGACATTCTCCCTCATACGGCACCATCTTACGCCCGCGACATGCTTGCGTTCCATTCAGTGCTCCACATCTTCCAGGCACATGCAATGTGATGTGGATATGATTACCAAGTTGTTATTATTCCTTTTCATACAGCAGTATTGGGAAACTAAGGTACTTTGCTTATATCAATCCCAACATAGATCCTGTCTAGGGTCGTTACTCTTAGTAATCTCATACGATGTTATATTTATAGGTCGCTGCAAGGGCTGCCAGGGCTGTTGCTCGCAGTCGTTGCACCTCTCCCCCATCACCTTATTAATACATGCCTAATTATCCTTAAGACTGCATTAGGACTCGTCGCCCTCATGCGGTGTCAGGATAAACTCAAGGTCACTACAAAGGGCTCGTCACCTGATCAGTGTAGGCCGACAGCAAGAATATAGTGTCCCATACCACCATAATCTGCTTAGAGTAGGGTGCTCACTGGTCACTACGGGGAGGTTTGTGGCCCCAGCGTAGGCCGACAACACGACCACGGTGTCCCATACCACCATGCCCGGCTCATGAGTCTTTATGGATCAAGGTACCATGGTTGACAGGGTTTTCAATGGTAAGTTCAGTACCCTAGGTTCAAGCAGTTATGACTCATACATGGTGAACATACAATGGCCATCGGGTTACTTGACGCGCTCGACTAGTACGAGCGCATCTCAAACTGAACGACATGAAGTGCATGAAACACTTCGTGTGGCCTAACCACTGCTGCCAACCCAAAACACGACTCGCGTTCATCGACGCGTCCTTCATGGCAAATAGAAACTAACCACGAATTTGATCCATTACCGACTGCCTGGACTAGGTCATAGCCCCAAGCATTTGTAAACCAACGTCAGTAAACACATGAGAGTAACAAGAATGCATATAAACAATACAAGCATGTTGTTACAGGTTATAACATACCACATAAGCAAATCCTCCAACACATGCATTTCATATATATAACGAAATCAATACATATAGCCAACATGATGGAATTCATATACATCAGCATATTAATAGAGAATTCAATCTCAAAACTAATTCAGAACACCATTTACTCAATACATACCAATACAAACATTTATACAAACACTTAGTCTACACACTTTAGCCTACATAGCGTATGTCGACTCAAAATACGCATAAGGGCGAATCTCTTCGCTAAACTAATCATGCATGCATTCCTAATATCCTAACACGATAAATAGCCATGACAAACATTTTATCAAAATTTGGACGTAAACAGTATTTCCTACAAATGACTAAAATACCCTAAATCTCATATTTTCCGTACGTTTACGAAACGGAAAATGGACAGCATGTTGTACATGTCAAACGGTATTTCCGTCGATAATCTACTATTAAACGATATTGAAAGCTTTGAAATCAGTCAATCAAAGCGTCTAAAATCCTCACTTTTTGTCGTAGAAGTGTATCGATTCGAATCGAACGTCAACGCTTCGTCAATGGCGTTATGGCGACCTAATGCACAAGATACATAAGATACTATGCTATTTGAATCGAAGAAATCTCCAAATCAGCAAGTAGTTGGGGTTTTTCTTACCTAGGAGTACGTTGGAATCGCCGAAAAAGTGATTGGAGTGCGGTGCTTCGATACGTGCAAACGCTGCAGCAAGTGGTGGGAATTCTCTCCTACAACTCTCTCACAATTTCTCACTTTCTCTCTCTCTGAATCTAGGGTTTTATCCAAATTTGGATGGGAGAGATATGAGAGGGTTTAAAGCCCTTATATAGGCCAAAACCTTTAGGCTTGGGAACAAAGTATACTTGGGTTATAACAAAATCTGGACTATTTCGATCCAAAAGAGCATTTCTGGAGGTCCCCTGGCCGAATGCGGTCGGACTTAAGCTCATGGTCAGTGGATGTTGCTCTTACCAAGTTTTCAGTCTGGTAGAGTTCGCAGATCGCACGTGGCGGACTAGTTTCAGTTCAGCGGTCGTCATACCTAAATCAGGTCTACAAGTCTCATGATATGAAAGAGAAATTTTTCCTCATCCAAGGGTGTAATTTGGCTGAATTCTGATGGTCAGAACGCTTAATAATAATGCGCCAAGTCACGTGCCAGATTTGGATTAAAATTTTCAAATCTAACCCATTTCTCACTCTCTTCACTCCAGGCTCAATGAAATAGCCTCTGAACGTCGGTTGGGCTTGATTTTCGAAATGATTGTCCAGTCCATCTAACCGGTCATAACGGTCTAAGATTGTAGGTATTGGACTTTCGACGCGCGGTCTAGATCCAATACAAAGTTTTAAAGGGTTCAAGAGAACAAACTGGTTTAGAGTTTGATCCTGGATTTTAGGGTATTGTAGCCCCTTGTTTATACAAGTTTTGGGTCTTGTAGAACGTATTTAAAGCGATCAGGGATAATTTCACAGCTACTCTAGCGTAGCGCTAGCTAACTTATGCTTAATTTCTAAAGGAATTAATCCTAAGTGATTTCTTTGGCTTTGGAATTAGGTTCTGAGAAGTTACCAAGGTGTTATGGTTGACTCATTGCCTAAGGACGTCTAATCCCAGGTTGGCAAAAATCCGGGGTGTTACACTCATGTATGTTGTGGTGAGCACGAGGCCAGACATTGCTCAAGCGGTGAGAGTTGTTAGTAGGTTCATGAATAACCCCGAGAAGGAACATTGAGAAGCTGTGAAGTGGATCCTTAGATACCTGGTAGGTACTAAGGATGTAGGGCTATTTTATGGTGGATCGAAAATCAAGTTACAAGGCTACGTGAATGTTGAGGGTCAAGTAGTGCATATTAGACCCCATTTATTACTTAGATTTACGAGCATAATATTGTTTAATGTCCAGTTTTAATCGTGTTTTGTTGCAGGGTGTGATTAGGAGAGTTGACTGAAAAAGGATGCCAAAAGTTTGGATTTAACGTCTGATGATCACTAGGGTATGGGACGGACTTCAGAGGACCAAGATTGACGGATATACACGGTCAGAAATTTGAGAAAACTAAGAAACAGAAGCTCAAGTGGCTTGAAACGCATCCAGAATACAAGATCACATGGTTCCCGACATCTGATCGGTTCAAAACTTTATACATGAGATAAGGGCCATAAATTAACCGTACATTTCAAATTTCAGCTCTTGGATCACTATAAAAGTGCTCCAACTGACCGATCAGCTTATAAACCGTTGATTTTGGGCCCACCTGATATCTGAAATTGCCTCGAATTTGGAGTCAACGCCTTAAATGAGGAGTCAAAACAGATGGACGGTACAGATTTCTCCAAAACAGTGCAATGGACCCCATATGAGATGGGTGTGTATAGTGCATAAGTACACTACCCGTGCATGGCAAGTGTCAGAGACGGTTTGACCGTCTCTGACCGAAAGAAAGAAAAAAAATAAAATAAATAAAAAATAAAAATTATTCTTACGCACTGGTAGCGGACGCACGACCGCTAACCCCTTTTGCGGACGGTTGTGGGCCCTACCCATTGACTGTACGTCTGATCCAAGCCATCCATCCTGTAGAGGGGTTCGAATACTACAAAATCATGCTGACCTTTTGCATCCATGCGTACACACGTGTGCAATACAGGAGCCACAAAATGGCTGCCCTGGGACGTTCAAAATTGATCTTTTAGTGATTTCTTCTCTGGGCTTCGTCAATGGACGTTCAAAACCACCCATTCTTGACTGAAATTTCTTCTTGAATCCAATAGACGGGGTGAATTTTCCAGAAAATGCTTCTGTGGGGCCCACCGATCACAACAGCGAAATGGTGCAAAAGGTTTCGCACATCCGCGAAAATCAACTTTTTCAAGAAGTTTTGGCCCACCATCTTTGATCATATGGCAGATCGGAACCGTTTATCATGTAGAGAACCTAAAAAAGTACTAAGAGACGGTGTTTCTTTGGAATTTGAGCGAGAAAAGTGGCGTGTTTCGAGGCACCGAACTTGGCTGCAAAAATTACACTCCGTGTCCTGCTACAACTCTGTCACTGACTCCAGCCTTCCAACAGCTATAAAAGGAGGTTTTGGATGTGGGGAGCATTCACTCAGGTCGTGGAAGGAGATCAGGAGGTGGAGAGCTTGAGGCTTGGCCTGGAAACGAGGGCGGAGGGAGGAGTAATTCTGTTATTTTTATTTTTTTCCTTCTTCATATTTTCTTTTAACATGTCCAGCTTCATCATGTCTGTGATGGGCTGAACCTCTTAGCCAGGGCTAAGAGGTGAAGCTTGTGGTGAGATGGGAGATTTTATTTTATGTCTTTAATTTAATTTTAATTCTTGAATTAACGTTGATTTCAGTTGATTATTAATGGCATGTTTTGTTTAGTCTTTAATGGTCTGTTGTGACTAAAATTACAATGGGTCTGCAATAGTTTGGAGCATGTCCTTTTTCCCTTTATGTTTATGATGTCAGGAAGCCCTGTTGTTTACCATAGTCTCCTAGGCATGGTTGGATGACGGTACCCTTCCTAACCTTCATACATGTGATGGGTTGGTAATTAGTTTAATTCTGTTGTTTGCCATAGTCTTTTGGGCACGGTTTGGTGATGGAATCCATTCTAATTCATACACCTTTCATCTCTTTGAAAACTAGATCAACGGCAGTTCAGTAATTTCCATGATTTTTGATGCAAGCATAAGTTCTCCCTGATTTCTACAAGTGGATCCTCTGAATCCCTAGTTTCCTATCTCTGATTTGTTTCCTAAGTTTTAGATTAATTATTCTACAAGTATTCCACCATTGCTAATTGATTTAGAATTCATCTTAGCCTAGTTCTAGTTCTAGTTAGTTTTAGATAACGTACAAGTTTCAGTCCCTTGGGATTCGAACTCGGTCTTACCGAGTTATTACTACATCACAACCCTGCACTTGGGGAGTGAACAAGTTTTTGGCGCCGTTGCCGGGGACTGTCGGCTACGTTTGTTTGAAAGAAATTAGTTTAGGATTATTTTAAGATTAGGATTATTTTAACTGTAGATTTTTATTTTTCTTTCTGATTTCTATAAACTAACCTATTTCTCTTGTTTTGTAGGATTCTGATATATACTTTCTAAAATTGGTAATTCCTTTTCTAGATTAGGATTTGTCGTCATTTTTAGTTAGTTTTAAGTTTTTATTTCTATTTTTAGAATTAACCTTTCTTTTGTAGGATTTTACGATAGAAACTTCTAATTCAGTAAGCTCTTTCTAATTCCTCTTTCCTTGGAATTTCTTCTTTTTCTCTAGAAATTAGTTTACTTTTAATTAGGACTTTCTATTCTTAGAAACTAACTTATTTTGTTTTGTTTTGCAGATTCTTAACCTAGGACTCAAAATTTGGTAACTTCTTTCCATCTTTCCCTTTTATTTTCTAAATTTCTACTTCTTTTCTCTTAGGTCTAGGTAGAATTTAAATCGAAGGTTGAGTGTGTTTTATGCCCCAGTGGGCACGCGACAACACTCGACATCTCGTGACTGATGGAGGATTAGTTGAGGGGTTGACTATCCATCGCAGGAATAGACACCACTTGAATTCTGCTGAGACAGAGGAGGTTATGGCTGAAAATCAACCTCAAGCACTACCGCAACCTAGGGTTGAGGAAGTACATGATGAGAATGAGGTGCACCACGCACCCCTGCCTCGTACTTTATGAGATTATTTACAACCGGCGGGGGTAAGTACGCCCTCATGCATGATTTTTCCTACGAATACAGGACATATGGACATCAAGCCAGGAGTCATCCAACTCCTTCCCAAGTTCCATGGGCTTGAATCTGAAGAACCATACTTGCATCTGAAAGAGTTCGACAAAATCATAGACACCTTATATTTCCCTAATGTATCTGAAGATACAATTAGGTTGAAACTCTTCCCATTTTTCTTGAAAGAAAAAGCCAAGACGTGGTTACATTCACTGCGTCCTAGGTCCATTGGCACATGAAATGATATGCAGAGGGAATTTATAAAGAAATTTTTTCCACATCATAAGACAATTACCCTCAGGAGAGCAATCATGAACTTTGCCCAAAAGGAAGATGAAACATTTTTCCAATGTTGGGAAAGGTTCAAGGATCTGGTTAATGCATGCCCACAACATGGCTTTGAAATATGACGCATTACGAATTTTTTCTATGATGGGCTAACATCTTCCATGCGCCAAATGGTCGAGACAATGTGTAACGGAGAATTCATCAATAAAAATGTCGACGAGGTATGAGATTACCTCGATAGTCTCGCTGAAAAAACACAATCATGGGACTATTATCCAAGGACGAACGCTACGTCTAGGCCAACTCATTCAAGGGAAAAAGGATGAATATATCTCCTGAAAGAGGATGATGATCTTAACGCTAAGGTGACTAATCTCACCAGAAAATTTGAGGCCATGGAAGGAAAGAAGGAAAAGGTTAATGAAAGTGTTTGCGGCATCTATGATTGCAACATTCATACTACTGAAAATTGTCCTTCTATACCTACCTTTCGAGAAGTATTGAATGAATAATCTAATGCCATAAATAACTATCAAAGACCTTTCAATGGACCACCCTCTAATACATACAATCCTAGTTGGAAAAATCATCCAAATTTCTGTTGGAGGAATGGACCAACGGCTACACCTCAAGGTTTCCTAAACCAAAATCCAACTCAAGAGAAACCTCAAGAGGATTTGGTTCTAAAATATTTTCAAAAGTAAGAGCTTTTCAATCAAGGTATGATGCAAGCCTTTCAAGACCTTACAAAAGCAATACATGAACTTAAGGCTGAAAATACGATTGGAAACAAGGGGAGCTTCCCGGCTCAACCTCTTCCCAATCCTAAACCGCATTATGGAGTTAGTGATCCCAACTCTTCAAATCAAATGGGGCACGTTAAATCCATCACCACTCTTAGGAGTGAGAAGGTAATTGATAAAACCCTTCCGCTTAGGCCCGAAAAGCCTCAAGAACCAGAAGAGGACAACAATGATGGATCTAGTGGCGCCCCACAAAAATTTGAACCGGAACCTCTAGAAAAGCCAGTTGCTCCATTTTTTCAACGGTTAGTTAAACCAAAACGTCTATCTAACTCTCAGGATATCCTAGAGGTGTTGAAACAAGTGAAAGTCAACATTCCTCTGCTTGTCGTTGTAAAACAGATTCCTTTATATGCTAAATTTCTAAAGGACTTATGCACTACCAAACGACTGAAAAGTGTTCAAAAGAAGATCTCCTTGACTGAGAAAGTGAGTGTCATCCTGAAACAAGATGTGCCGCAAAAATTCAAAGATCCCGGTTGCCCAACCATATCATGTGTAATCTGAAACTATCGAATTGATCACGCACTTCTTGACTTAGGAGCAAGCGTCAATCTGATTTCCTACTCGGTATACCAACAGTTAGGTTTGGGTGAATTAAAACCCACTCGAACCACACTACAACTTGCTGATCGTTCTGTTCATGTACCAAGAGGGATCATCGAGGATGTGTTGGTACAGGTTGATAGATTCTACTACCCTGTTGATTTTATCATCTTGGACACCGAACCCATCAATGACACGAGCACTCAGATTTTCGTCATTCTTGGTCGCCCATTCCTGTCCACTTCAAATGCAATTATCAATTGCAGGAATGGTGTCATGACTATGTCCTTTGGAAATTTAACATTGGAATCGAATATCTTTTTCAATAACGGCAGCAACTTAAAGGATGATGACGATTTCCACGATGTTAACGTGATTGATTCTTTTGTGGAAGATAGAACGCCTCTCACCTTATCTTCTGATCTTCTAGAGACGTGCCTGGCCCACTCTCATGATCTTGATGATGATATAATTAGGGAGACGTGTGCCATTCTTGATACTGCACCGGTACTTGAAGTTAACCGGTGGAGGCCACACATTGAAGAATTGTCCCAAACTGATGTAGTGCCTCTACCGTCTAACCTCAAGCCACCGAAGCTTGACCTAAAACCTTTGCCCTCTGATTTAAAATATGTCTATTTAGGTCAAGATGAGACATATCCGGTGGTGATCTCTTCCCACCTGGAGAAAGAATAGGAGAGTATGCTGATATCTACTCTCATTGAGCATAAGGGAGCTCTTGGATGGACGATAGCGGACCTCAAGGGAATTAACTCATCGATTTGTACTCACCGTATATATCTTGAGGACAGTGCAAAGGCTGTTTGACAATCACAACGTAGACTAAATCCAAACATGAAGGAAGTGGTTAAGGCCGAGGTTCTCAAACTATTGGAAGTGGGGATCATTTACCCCATATCCGATAGTCAATGGGTGAGTCCAACTCAGGTGGTTCCTAAGAAGTCCGGGATCACCATCGCAGCCAATGCCAATAATGAACTCGTGCCGACCAGAGTTACTACTGGTTGGAGAATGTGCATTGACTACAGAAAGATGAATACCGTCATAAGGAAAGACCACTTTCCTTTGCCCTTCATTGATCAAATCCTGGAAAGGCTAGCTGGTCATTCCTATTATTGTTTCCTTGACGGTTATTCAGATTATAATCAGATTGAAATCGCCCCTGAGGATCAGGAAAAGACCACATTTACATGTTCCTATGGCACCTTTGCTTACAGAAGGATGCCATTCGGGTTATGTAATGCCCCTGCCACCTTTCAGCGATGCATGACGAGTATCTTTTCTGACATGGTGGGGAAATATCTAGAGGTCTTCATGGACGATTTCTCTGTTTTTGGTTCATCTTTCAGCGAATGCTTAGCAAGTCTTAAATGTGTGCTGAAAAGATGTGAAGAAAAAAATTTGGTACTTAACTGGGAGAAGTGCCATTTTATGGTTCAAAAGGGAATTTTCCTTGGGCATATCATCTCGTCCAAAGGAATCGAGGTAGATAAGGCAAAAATTAATCTTATCTCTAACCTACCTCCACCCAAGAATATCAGAGACGTGCGATCCTTCTTAGGACACGCAGGCTTTTACAAACGATTCATAAAGGACTTTAGTCTCCTCTCTCGTCCTTTATGTAATCTTCTTCAAAAGGATACGCCATACGAGTGGACTGAGCAATGCCAAGAAGCTTTCACTAAGCTTAAGGGCATGTTAACCACTGCACCTATCATGCAGCCACCCGACTGGAGTCTTCCTTTTGAACTTATGTGCGACGCCTCTGATTATGCTCTTAGAGCGGTTCTAGGCCAGAGAAAAGATAAGCAGCCTTACGTTATTCACTACGCAAGTAGGACTCTAAATTCTACCCAAGTGAACTACTCGACTATGGAAAAGGAACTCTTAGCCGTAGTGTTCGCTTTGGATAAATTTCGGTCCTATCTGATTGGATCCAAGATCATTATTTATACAGATCATGCGGCACTTAAGTATCTTCTTTCCAAGAATGATTCTAAGCCCCGCCTAATACGATGGATCCTTTTACTCCAAGAATTTGATTTAAAAATTAAAGACAAAAAGGGAGTAGAGAACGTAGTAGCTGATCACCTTTCTCGCCTTAATACCTCTGATTCCCTTGAGGCGACCCATATCAATGACATGTTCCCTGATGAACAACTGTTTAGAGTCTCCCATTCACCTTGGTTCGCTGATATTGCTAATTTCTTGCTACAGGTGCCATACCGACACACTGGACGTCACAAGATAAGAAGAAATTCTTTACCAAGGTGCGTAACTTTTTCTGGGACGATCTATATTTGTTTAAATATTGTCCAGACCAAATCTTAAGGAGATGCGTACCAGACGATGAGCATCAGAGTGTCATCTCCTTCTGTCACTCACAGGCCTGTGGTGGTCACTTTTCTACTAAAAAGACCACGACCAAGATTTTACAGTGTGGCTTTTACTGGCCCACTATGTTTAGGGACACTCATGAGTTTTGCAAGGCTTATGAGCGTTGTCAGAAATTGGAAGCATTGTCTCGTCGAAATATGATGCCCTTGAATCCCATCCTTATTATAGAAGCATTTGATTGTTGGGGCATCGATTTCATGGGACCATTCCCCCAATCATTTGGAAATCTGTATATTTTGCTCGCCGTAGACTATGTCACTAAATGGGTCGAAGCAATTCTGTGCCGTAAAAATGACCATCACACGGTCATTAAATTTTTGAAAGAAAATATCCTGTCGCGGTTCGGAACGCCTCGAGCCATCATTAGTGACGGGGGCTCACACTTTTGTAATAGACCATTTGAGAGTCTAATGAAGAAATACGGTATCACTCATAAGGTGAGCACCCCATACCATCCACAGACAAGTGGACAAGCTGAGATTTCTAATAGGGAGATCAAACATATCTTAGAAAAAACGGTTAACCCTGATCGTAAGGACTGGTCAATTCGATTGATCGATGCCTTATGGGCGTACCGTACTGCTTTCAAAACTCCTATTGGAACATCTCCCTTTAGACTTGTCTATGGGAAAGCCTGTCACTTGCCTGTGGAATTGGAACATAAAGCATACTGGGTGATAAAAAATCTGAATTTCAATCTGGACAACGCTGGCTCGCTACGCAAACTTCAATTAAATAAACTTGAAGAAATCCGGAACGATGCATATGAAAACTCGAGAATTTACAAGGATAAGATGAAGGCGTTTCATGATCATCATATTCTACGAAAATCATTCACGCCAGGTCAGAAAGTCCTTTTGTACGATTCTCGACTACATCTCTTTCCGGGTAAGCTTCGATCTCGTTGGACCGGCCCTTACATTGTTGTCACTGCTTATCCTCATGGGGCCGTCGAGATAAGAGATTCTGACAATGACAAGGAGTTTAATGTAAATGGACATCGAGTAAAGCCATTTGTCGAGACATTTGATTCAGAGGACATGTCTATGCCTCTGATTGCTCCTGTTTACCAGGACTGATCTCATAGTCTGATGGAGGTATAGGTAGGTTTATCGCTTTCATAGGAATAAGATTGCTGCTTTATTTGTCTGGCTGAAGACGGTAAATTTAGCGCTCATGGGAGGCAACCCAGCTTTTCATTTCATTTTTCTAGTTAGATGATTCAATGTTTGTGGGTAACATTACTGCAAACCCTCACGAGACTACAACTCGTCCACTAGGGGTAACCTAGGGGTTTAAAGGCTTGTTGCATACGCTAAATGCAATCGAGAGCACCTGCGAAAGTGGTATAGGTAGGATTTTCTTTTTATGATTTTATTTTTGTTATTTTGTTTTGTTGATTTCTCTCTTGTGCTGACTCGCTTGTACGTTGATATTTTTGGAAAAAGCCTTCTGATTCTCTGTTATAGGTACTATCCTCCCATCACTTCTCATTTATGTTTGTTGTTTCATGTTTAGATCTTTTACATTGAGCACAATGTAGATTTTAGGTTGGGGGTGGGAGATTAGGCTTCCTAATCAGTATTTTCTTGGTCTTGAGCAAAAATTATGAAAATTGTGAAAAATTTTTAAAATTTTTCTGACATTTCTTATAAATTCAATGTGATTTTGACATCTATCTTTGATTTAGAATTACGAGATACGTGATGTTGGTAATTTATGACTCTTGGATTTAGCTACTTGATAGATTCCACAGTTGAGTTTGAATTATCAATCCATGATTAGAGATTTTAAACATTGATTGAATCATGATTTCAGGACACGTCTTGCTTACACATTAAGATTTCAGTTCCATATCGAAGGATTAACATGGTAATCACTAAGCACGAAAGGAATCAGCTTGAAATATCTTGCCATCATGGTATAAAAATTGAAAAGGTTGGATAATTAATCTTCACCATAGGTTTGCTCCCTATAGGTGTAGAGTTAATTCCCCATGAATGATATGTGAAAAAGAGTCAGGTGTACGATCTTCACCATAGGTTTGCTCCCTATAGGTGTAGAGTTAATTCCCCATGAATGATATGTGAAAAAGAGTCAGGTGTACGATCTTCACCATAGGTTTGCTCCCTATAGGTGAGGATTTGATTCCCTTCCTTGGCATTACTTTGAATAGAAAAATCACAAGTTAATAGGTTAATCTATGAGGCAAGTTTTGGATTAGGTTTTAGTTGTCATGAATTTTCTTGTTGGTTACCAATGATATCATGAAATTGACGATTGGATCTCTTAATGATGATAAGCCGAGATTAGACTATACATCCATGGATCTCAATGTTTAAAATTTTTCTAATTGATGGATTAATACTTTACACTTGATTATGAAGTCTACCGTGCGATTGAGCTCAGGAGAAAACAATTTCTAACATTCATGAATATTAAATTTCTCGTATCTTGTTCAAAATCTCACTTGATTTCATAGAAAGTTCTCCTATAATTCTCAACTTATTTTTCGCATAATTTGCTCGGGACTAGCAAAATGCTGGTTGGGGGTTGTGTTGAGGGTCAAATAGTGCATATTAGACCCCATTTATTACTTAGATTTACGAGCATAATATTGTTTAATGTCCAGTTTTAATCGTGTTTTGTTGCAGGGTGTGATTAGGAGAGTTGACTGAAAAAGGATGCCAAAAGCTTGGATTTAACGTCTGATGATCACTAGGGCATGGGACGGACTTCAGAGGACCAAGATTGATGGATATACAGTCAGAAATCCGAGAAAACAAAGAAACTGAAGCTCAAGTGGCTTGAAACGCATCCAGAATGCAAGATCACATGGTTCCCGACATCTGATCGGTTTGAAACTTTATACATGAGATAAGGGCCATAAATTAACCGTACATTTCAAATTTCAGCTCTTGGATCACTATAAAATGCTCCAACTGACCGATCAGCTTATAAATCGTCAATTCTGGGCCCACCTGATATCTGAAATTGCCTCGAATTTGGAGTCAACGCCTTAAATGAGGAGTCAAAACAGATGGACGGTGCAGATTTCTCCAAAATAGTGCAATGGACCCCATATGAGATAGGTGTGTATAGTGCATAAGTACACTACCCGTGCATGGCAAGTGTCAGAGACGGTCAACCGTCTCTGACCGAAAGAAAGAAAAAAATAAAATAAATAAAAAATAAAAAATTTTCTTACGCACTGGCAGCGGACGCACGGCCGCTGACCGTTTTTGCGGACGGTTGTGGGCCCTACCCATTGACTGTATGTCTGATCCAAGCCGTCCATCCTGTAGAGGCGTTCGAATACTACAAAACCATGCTGACCTTTTGCATCCATGCGTACACACGTGTGCGATACAGGGGCCATAAAAGGGCTGTCCTGGGACGTTTAAAATTGATCTTTTAGTGATTTCTTCTCTGGGCTTCGTCAATGAACGTTCAAAACCACCCAGTCTTCACTGAAATTTCATCCTGAATCCAATGGACGGGGTGGATTTTCCAGAAAATGCTTCTGTGGGGCCCACCGATCATAACAGCGAAATGGTGCGAAAGGTTTCGCACATCCGTAAAAACTGACTTTCTCAGGCAGTTTTGGCCCACCATCTTTGATCATATGGCAGATCTGAACCGTCTATCATGTAGAGAACCCAAGAAAGTACTAAGGGACGGTGTTTCTTTGAAATTTGAGCGAGGAAAGTGGCGTGTTTCGAGGCACCGAACTTGGCTGCTAAAATTACACTCCGTGTCCTGCTACAACTCTGTCACTGACTCCAGCCTTCCAGCAGCTATAAAAGGAGGTTTTGGACGTGGGGAGCATTCACTCAGGTCGTGGAAGGAGATCAGGAGGTGGAGAGCTTGAGGCTTGGCCTGGAAACGAGGGCAGAGGGAGTAGAGTAATTCTGTTATTTTTATTTTTTTCCTTCTTCATATTTTCTTTTAACATGTCCAGCTTCATCATGTCTGTGATGGGCTGAACCTCTTAGCTAGGGCTAAGAGGTGAAGCTTGTGGTGAGATGGGAGATTTAATTTTATGTCTTTAATTTAATTTTAATTCTTGAATTAACGTTGATTTTAGTTGATTATTAATGGCATGTTTTGTTTAGTCTTTAATGGTCTGTTGTGACTAAAATTACAATGGGTCTGCAATGGCTTGGAGCATGTCCTTTTCCCCTATGTTTATGACGTCAGGAAGCCCTGTTGTTCACCATAGTCTCCTGGGCATGGTTGGATGACGGCACCCTTCCTAACCTTCATACATGTGATGGGTTGGTAATTAGTTTAATTCTGTTGTTTGCCATAGTCTTTTGGGCATGGTTTGGTGATGGAATTCATTCTAATTCATACACCTTTCATCTCTTTGAAAACTAGATCAACGGTAGTTCAGTAATTTTCATGATTTTTGATGCAAGCATAAGTTCTCCCTGATTTCTACAAGTAGATCCTCTGAATCCCTAGTTTCCTATCTCTGATTTGTTTCCTAAGTTTTAGATTAATTATTCTACAAGTATTCCACCATTGCTAATTGATTTAGAATTCATCTTAGCCTAGTTCTAGTTCTATTTAGTTTTAGATAACGTACAAGTTTCAGTCCCTTGGGATTCGACCTCGGTCTTACCGAGTTATTACTACATCACAACCCTGCACTTGGGGAGTGAACAAGTTTTTGGCGCCGTTGCTGGGGACTGTCGGCTACGTTTGTCTGAAATTAATTAGTTTAGGATTATTTTAAGATTAGGATTATTTTAATTGTAGATTTTTATTTTTCTTTCTGATTTCTATAAACTAACTTATTTCTCTTGTTTTGTAGGATTCTGATATATACTTTCTAAAATTGGTAATTCCTTTTCTATATTAGTATTTGTCGTCTTTTTTAGCTAGTTTCATGTTTTTATTTCTATTTTTCGAATTAACCTTTCTTTTGTAGGATTTTACGATAGAAACTTCTAATTCAGTAAGCTCTTCTAAGTGAGAGATTGTTGAGAATGTGGAGCCACATCTGGGCCGTCTTCGACCGGTCGTAGGACATGCTCCATCGGTCGTAGGGGCCCGCTCGATCAGTCATAGACTGTCTCGACTCAAAGTCCAGCAAGTCCTGTTTTTCATGTTTGGGCCTTTTGACCAGTCGTACGAACTGTTCGACTGGTCGTAGCTCCCCTTCGACTAGTCGTAGGTTACGCAGATTCGTTTTCAAATCTGATGCTGACTGCGGATTTTGGTGTCACCTTTCGCAAGCGTGCGGAAGAGAAGTTACCTAAACTATAAATAGGGGTTCCTAGGGATTTTCTTGTGTAAATTGGAATATTAGGAAATAATTCTAAGGTGTGGGCAAGGGTTTTCTGTGTTTCCAAGGGAGAGGTTAGTATTTTGCCTTGTAATCTTTGTTTTTCTTTATAGTGGAAGTTTGCATCGGTGGTTTTTTACCCTAGTTTGGAGTTTTTCCACGTATATCTTATCTTGTGGTTTGTTTGGATTACTTTGATCTGTTTCTAGTTTATATTTCTTTCTATTTATTATTTGTGGGTGAGGCCTGAGATTGGATTTATGCTCACTGCGTTATTGGCGTGCTGCTCAACAAAGGGCCCACGAAAGTTATCAAGTTATGTTGTCGTGTTTTGATTATGAGGTGTCTATGGTGACTAAGGGCAAGTTTGGTGTACCAAATCATGAAATTTCCCATTTAATCAATGTATTTAGTGCAAGCAAGAATGCATTAAAAAAAATAATGATTCTTCTTTCTAATTCATATACCTTTAGTACATAGAATAAGAGAATATGGAGCCACATTGGCGTATACTAGTAGTCAATTGTTTTTTTGAATGACTAAACTACGGGTGGAAATTGGGTCGAGCTTAAACTGAACCGGACTTACCCAACCTAAAATTTTGGTTGGGCTATGTTTGATTGAGTGAAGGTTGAGTTGGGCTTGGGCTAGAAATCCTTAATTAACACTTTGTAGATATTATTCTTACAAAGGGATCACACGGCTCAGATCAAATGTCGAGCCAGGTAGCATCATCCCCGCCGTACTTTTGCGGGTCTCCGCCGAGCCGGGCCCCTAACCCATTTGTCCACGATGCTTGCTTCGGCGATGAGAAACTAACCTTTATATCATCCCCACTGCCGATTCCATTGGGCCTATCGTCGTCCCCATCGACAACATCTTTCCGAAAAGGGTGTGTTCGTACTAAATTTGGACACGCCCCGGCAGCGGTGAGGATTGAGGGCTTTGATTGCCTCGACAGGGATTGCAGGAGATGCCGCAACTCTGCCGTTGCATGAGAGCCCTATCTAGCTAACCCAAGACCAAGTACATAAAGATTTTCAACAACCACAACACAACATCAACAGAGAACCAAAAAGATTTAGAGGATATAAAATGAGGAAATGTGGAGAGATTGAGATGAAAAGAGGTTTCTGTTATTATTGTATATAAATCCTATCATTTTCTTCTTGGTTTTTTTTTTTTTTTTAAAAATTATTAAAGTAGGTTTGAGTTGTCCAATGTATATGTAAGTAGATTTTGAATAAAGAGATGGAGGCAACCTTATTTAAGGAGGAGGGGTTTTTGGGAGTCATTTTGAGTCCAAGGTTGTAAATTGTAATCTGGGAGGGAGTCTGTTTGGGAAGTCTGTCTTTGATTTTTAATTTGCGGCCAAAAATCTGTATAAAGAATGTTTTTAGGGGGATTTAAGTGTCATCCACCGTTCATCTTCCGCGAGAATCATGTGTATGTAAATGAATGTATCCACCTTTTACTTTATTTTTATTATATTTATTTATTTATTTTTTTAAAGGTTGGGCTTGAGTTGAGGACTCTAGCAACTGGCCCAACCCAAACTTAATTTTATATTGGAGTGGGTAAAATCACAGCCAACTACTTGATGTGACTAAGACCACTGCTCAAGCAACACACCATCAAAATTAGACATTCCTTTAATTCTAATGGCATACGAAATATGTGAGGATCGTGTGCAATAAATAGAAAGAAGATAATTGAGGAAAAAAAAACCTTAACTACAATTAGACAAGAACACAAGATATACGTGGTTCACCACTTACGTTACATATCCACGGGTAATCCAACAAATAAAAATCTACTATATCAAGGAGAGATTACAAAGAATAATGAATGAAATACCTTCTTCAAGAATACAACAAAATTTCTTTGAATCTAAACTTAAAATAAAAAACCCTCAACTATTTCAATGCCAGTAATAACTCTTCTCACAAATTATTATTATTATTATTTTTTTTAATAAGAAACAGAGCCTTCATTTAATCATAGGAGATACAAGAGGAACCTTTGAAAAGGGGTAACAAGAAAAATAGGCCCTAGCTATCATATGTTATACAAAGATCTCCTGTGGCTCCTACGGAT
This sequence comes from Magnolia kwangsiensis, assembly GCA_037074715.1. Classification (NCBI taxonomy): domain Eukaryota; kingdom Viridiplantae; phylum Streptophyta; class Magnoliopsida; order Magnoliales; family Magnoliaceae; genus Magnolia; species Magnolia kwangsiensis. The sequence continues at coordinate 186,575,185 of CM073571.1, read as the reverse complement.
AGAAACTAAACCTACTTTGTCTAGGAAAATTCTGCCCTTGACTATACAGGGAAGATTAGACGGATCCTGGGATAAACTGCTAATTTACTTCAGACTTCCTTCCTTGGCCAAGCCATTTGCCGGCCCATTCTCCTCCTTAGGGACATAAGACCAAGAAAAATTTCCCCTTCTGCGAAGCGCCTCGATCCTGTTCAACCAGTAGTACCAATTCTAGGCAGGATTGGTGCGATCCAGAATGCTATCAATCAATCACTTAGAATCAGATTCCACTAACACGTTGTCAATTCTAAGGATAACACATAAGTCCATACCCTCAAATAAAGCCCTCATCTCAGCCTTATTGTTGGATGCGATTCCATAAGCCCGAAGAAGATGCAAAAATCAGGTTGCTGCTGCTGTCCCTGCAGATCCCTCCACCCCCAGCTGGCCCAGGGTTACCCATTGCTGCACCGTCCACGTTCAGCTTGAAAGCACCCATAGGAGGGTGGATCCACTTCACTACTGAGATCAAAGGGGAGGAGGGATGGGAGCAAAAGGTCTAGTTGACCACTGCACTGGACACCCGACTTGAGGGACCTTGGCGCAAGATGTGAGACCACCACTTTGCTCTATGGAGGACAGTTGGAAAATGGATCGGCTGGCCATCGAATCGAGCATCATTCCTGGCTTTCCACAATTCCCAGAGATAGAAGATTGGGGAGAGACAGAAAATGGTTGAGTTGCAGCCTGTGGGGAGAGGCCAATTCCACCACCAATGAAGACGGTCTTGAATAGAGAGGTAACCGAAAATAGGGATACCAAATAGATCAGCAAGATGTTTCCAAACTTCCTTAGCTAGAAGACCATCCACAAACAGATGGTCTGATGATTCAGTGGAGGGACAAAACCTGCCAACCAACTGATAGCAATTACATTTACAGGCCAACTGAATCCCTTTGAGTTGAATGTTCTCGTCAGCTGGGATGCCCCTAGAATAAGCCTCCACGTAAATGTGGAGATCTTCAGCGGAACCGTCGGGTGCCACACCCACTTCGACCAAGTCTTCTTTTGCCCATTAGTTATCAACATGGCCCAAGCCAACTTCACTAAAAAACAACCTGAGGGGTCAAAAGGCCAAATTTGGCGGTGTTCACCTGCAGAGCAACAAAAACCACCTTGCAGAATATGGTTTTTAATCCAATCAGGAAGGTCGAAAGGAGTCTCAAATTTAAGACCATCCTCCCCCAGGAAATCAGCAACACGCATGCCTCTAAGGTTAACAGGGATGTCCAGGGAGGGGACCTCGATCAAAGGGCCCAACCCCGACAAATTCGAGTCCCACATATTGCACACACCATTGTGGATCTCCCAAAGGAGGTTTCTGTCGAGAAGAAGACTAACTCTTCTCACATTTGACACCTTAAGAAAAAGACCTTGAAACATCTTTTGAAAAGCCTTGGAGCCTTGAATCTAGCATTCGAGAAGAAGACTCCCTTCTTGAAACCCTCTTATGCAAGAAGAAACCCCTCTCTTTAAAATTCCAAACTCTCCTTTGCCAATACAATTTATCCTAAAAGTCATCCTTACATAAGTAAAATACCAAAAATATCACTCCAAATTTCCGCTAACAACTGAGCCTTTTTTGCCATGTAAAACATGAGTTATATGAGCTTGAAAGGTGGCTAAGCTCATTGTGATTTTGGTATCACTGTTTTAACCAATATTACAATTAAATATTTCTATTATAGCACACGGAAGGCTCCTAGTCAAGCGTATATCCATTGGAAAAGAAGTTCTTAAAATAAATGGCTGAGAGATGAGTGTTAAACATGATGCAGAAAGACGTGGGCACCCCAGCAAGCGGATGTACCAACCGTGGGATTTCTTTTCGAAACTTCCCAAAATCTGTCATCTCTCTCACTCCATTCTTTGTTGTTTTTTTTTTTTTTTTTTTTTTTTTGAATATGGACTGCAGATTTGTTGGCCCCACCATTGGTTGGGTTGGTATTGGCTGACTCGATCGACTCTCAACCCAACCTGACCCACCTAAGTTGCACACCTTGCTAAAATGATGTGTTATTAAAGGACGTGAAAATGGTTTTAAAGTAAACAATAGAGAATTTAGGTAATTTAAACCAAAATGAAAAAAGGTTTTAAACCATGTTAGGTGAAAATGGTTTTAAAGTAAATGAAAGAGAATTTATGTAATCTAAACCAAATGAATTTGTCATGTGCTTTAGTGGAGGGTCCAAAAATCAGCTTACTAACCTACCCTGGATTTCATTTCTAAGTCTTTGGGAGTGCGGGACTGGTCCATTGGCAGACAATGGGAAGAGGAGCGGGCCCACCCACTTGCTGGCGGTGGACAGAAACGCTCCCCTTTACTTTCACGTGATATTACACCAGGACACCACAAAGAAATAGAGAAAAGAGACAAAAATCTGATAGGCAATTTGGAGTTGGAGTCATATCTCCTTTTGATAGCACACATTGAAATAACTTTCCTGGAGTCTCGTTGTAATTTCTCCAGCCATTTGATAACGACCTGTTGGGAAGGCTGAAAAGCAATTTCTTTGTAGGGAAATCCATAGCTAGGTGTGTCAATGGGCTGGTATACAGGCCCATTAGGGACCTGAGCACAGCCCGACACAGGTAACTATTGTTGCAGCTAAATGGGTGTGGGTGTAAGCGTGGGTAATTTTTTAGCCCGATGAATAAAGTGGTCATGTGTGGCCCTTCACATACCTGATACGGGCCGGTATAGTTGCCGATATCTACTCCGAACACTATGATTTAGCTTGAAATTTTTGGTTGTATGGAAACATTGCTATTTTATCCATAAAAAACTCGACCCTAACCTTACCTCTACTTCTCAAGGACCCATTCGTTGACATTCTGACTAAGGCTATTCCTCCCTCTTATCTCAAAGATATTGTTTTCCAGCTGGTCATATGTTATTTATGCTCTAACTTGAGGGGGATTTAGGCTTCCACTCGGCTTTCACCACATTGGCTTTGCCGAATTAGGCCTGGCAATGTGAAAACTTCCTCTTGTCTATATTTTGAACTAGTGGGGCTGGGCCTATTCAAAATATTGCTATTCTTTGGCTCGAGCCTGGTATATTGCCTGATTTAGGTCCAAAGGTATATGTATTTTTTATGCTCCTGCAAAACATCATATATATATATATATATATATATATATATATATATATATATATATATATATATATATATATATATATGCAAACCCATTCAAAACCCATGTGATTTTTGACCTATTCGAACGTTTGGATGATAGGAAAAATATGGTCGTTGGAAAATTTACTAGTAGGTGAATGAGTTTGCATTTTCTTGTCTTTTCTGAGACAGGCTCTATTTTATCTGGTCGCCAGTGAAAAGATGTTTGGGTTTGTTGGAAAACTAATTGGATATGCTTCTTGGTTATTACATTTTAATACCTTCACCATTAGGTTGAAAAAAGAAGAAGAAGAAGAAGAAGAAAAGAAATTAGAAAAGAAGAGCATGTGGCAAAAGAAAATGATATTACGTTAACCCTCACCAATCAATTTCGATGGCCTACCACAGCTTCTTAGGCTGTGTACGTTGAAATTAAAAAAGCCATTTGAAATTTAATAAATTCTTCATAGAAGGGAGCAAATATTTATCTTTTCGAATGAGAATTTATAAATGACATTGGGCGTAACCTCGCTTTAATTGAAAGAAAGAATCCATTATGTATATATAGTGAATTGATTTCCCAGATTCCTAGAATCATTTCTTTCAAAACTCACTCATGACACCTGTTTGACTGAGTATACTATTAGTAGATCTCTACCTGCTATCATGATGTGTGCTGCTGGAGGAGCACGCATGCAAAAAGAAAGTTTGAGCTTAATGCAAATGGCTAAATCAACTATTTACATACATTTACTTACTGCCTAAGGATGAGCTTGCAGGCCTTACTTTTGGAAAATGTCACATTTACTTGCTGCCTAAGGATGAGCTTGCAGGCCTTACTTTTGGAAAATGTCATCTAAAAGTGGAGCCCGCATGATGCATGGTCCAAGTACTAGCATGTCACCATACATATGGTTATAAACTAAGCAGATCATCACAAGACAATTGAGTTCGGTCAGTTAGAAACTTAACTATGGTTAGACTGTAAACCCCACCTCACCCCCCCCCCCCCCCCAACACACACACACACACACACACACACACACACACATATATATATATATATATATATATATATATATATATATATATATATATATATATATAATTTGAATACTCAGCCACAAACTAGAACTCATCATGCATGATGTGACTCCAAAACTTTAGTGGGCCATGAAAAATGAAAACAGTTTCATGTCTTGATTTGCATTTCTCTTTGCTATGGCCCAGTGGAATTTTAGATCAAGGTGAAAATTTATCCATAGGGGTTTCATGGGATTCCGCATCACATGGACCGTTCGGATTAGATGCCCATGACACATGTGCAAAGCTGCACACATGCATAGGTACACAAGTCAGCATGTCTATATATATATATATATATATATATATATATATATATATATATATATATATATATATATACAAAATGAATCATATTGGGTACAACATGGTGCCCATTTAAGGCCTCACATGATCTAACTCCAACTTGGATCGATACAGGTGTGATACAAAGTTGCGTATCAACATTCTTGATTGATGTCAGATTCGTTTTTGGTGTCTAGTGGACTTTTTTATCTTCATTTTTAATGAGTGGGGGATTAAATGTGGTTTGCAAAAGTGCATCCAAACACGTAATATGAAAAGGGTTTAGCTCAAAATGGCGCTTAGGCATCAGATGCCACTTTTGAGTGTGCGTTCGTTGTTTTGGCTGCTGTCCAAAGATCCCTATCTCTCTTATCCTTACCCGAATTTTCATTTCTGATAAGAGCGTTAGATTGGACCATCCACTACCAAAAAAAGGGGCAAAGGCTATGGATAAAAACCGTAGCCAAAACCCTATGGCTGCGGTTATAATCCGTAGCACGACCGTAGCCATTGATGCCGCCATAGGTCAAAGAGCTATAGCTACGGATCCTATCCGTAGCCGTAGATGTAATGGATACGGATTAAAACCGTAGCAATAGCTTTTGTAGCCTACAGTACTTATAGCTACGGATTATATCTATAGCTAAACGTTGAGCAAGAACTGTAGCAATAGGCTTAATTTAACAACAACTACGGTTTTAGATAAAGGCTACAGGTAATAACCGTAGCTATTGAAACTGTAGGTACGGATTAAATCCGTAGCGATATTGTCCGTATTTTAAATTTATATACAGCTACGGATTGTATTTGTCGCGAAAAGAAGAATGCGAACTGTAGCAAAAGCCTTAATTAGCAAAAGCTACGGTTTTCAACAAAGGGCTACGATTAATAGCTGAAGCTAATGCCTATTGTTCATAAAAAAATTAAATAGTAATGACAGCTCTTACCATTGTAGTACACCCTGATAACTCATATAAGCTGATATAAATAAATATTTATTTAAACTACTAATCCATTCATGAAACAATCAATCATGAAAGCCATAATACCAACAAAATAGTTAACAATCAATCTCACTTGTTTACTATTTAAAGTTTTCAAAACAAACTCAATCAAACTATTACACAACATTGGGTTCCACAAATAATACAAAGTCACAACCCAAGATTTGGGTATGACTTTTGCTTGGCTGATGAACAACTACAGCTTGTTCGGTAGTCTGAAAGCATCTGCAAAGAAGAAGAACTCATCATTAGCAATAATTTATAGTGGAGTCCATATCGACAGTTCAGATTGCTCCATTGGCATGTCCCTGGCTCCTAATTTTACTTTTAACAGCTCTAGAGGTTTATTTCTCAGCATTTAAATGTCAAAAAACATAGTTACCATATGAAGTCTAAAATAGACTTGACACATGTACAAGCATATGGATATCCAAACAAAAACATATGAGAGAAAAAGAGAAAGAAACCTTCAGTGATCTTGAATTAAAAGGGTAGCAGAGAGCCGATGTAGGCTAGACTTACACCACGCACAATCTCCATCGTCTCCTCGATTTCTTTTCTATGAGCTAAAATGAGAGTCTCTTCTTCCTACACAAGTGAAGCAAGAACACAGTTCCAAACTCAAAAAAAGAAAAGAAAAACCATTGCATACAGAATGAGGCTTTGTACATAATTCCTCAATATGTGCCATGCAGAAAATTTTTCCTGAAAAATGACCAAGATTTAAATGCAAAACACCATGGGAGAAAAAATAAATGCAATAGGAATCTTTGTACAAAGGTATCTTAAAACAGATGTTTCAAAACTTATCTCCAAATCAAGCAACTCAAAGAATGCTAAAAACAAAATTCATGTCATACAAGTACACCATGTGATTCATGGAGCATGTGGTACATTCCTCCAAGCAACTCAACTTACCTCTGATTCTGAAATCTGTATTTCCTGAATCTGATAGAGCAAGACCAACAACAATTTTCTCGGGTGTAGACAAATGCAATTGCTTGGAGAGACCTTCTAGAAATCCTTCACTCATCACTTTACTTCTCAGTGCTTCATAGAAAACTGTGGCGAAATTTGGTCTACCCAAAAAGTATCTAAAGATAGGTGATAGAAGATCTGGCCTTGACTGAAAGTCTTCACTCCGAAATTTCATTTCATCTAAGAAGGCTTGGAGCAGTACAATGCTTCCCTCATTCCCATATTTAACAAACTACACAGCACAAGCAGATTGTTTTACAACTACAGGTCTAGGAAAGAAATGAGATAGGGAAAATATTCAGTGCCACTAACTTAATATAAGAATTGGTCTAGTTCACTAGTAGCACTAGAACATCTCTCTTTTGTACCATTCTACATGTATGTTATTACTTATTACCCAAGTAAGCTAGCTAGCCATGCATCATTCATGTATACATGAATAAATTTGTATCCAACAGTAGACCAGCAGGGCTATCCACTAAAACAGAGTTACAAGTACCCTCAAAGAAGTTAAATTGAAAGATACTTCTGCTCTACTGGTTTTAATAGTTGATTCTATATCTGATTGGATAATTATCAACTAGAGATATGTTGTAGGCATAGATTTTAAAAGATAATAGCTTCATGTTCATCAATCAGCCCACAACGAGTACAAAACATAAATGGCAATGACATGTCAGAAGTTATATCAAGATTTTCTTTTTTGGAGTTCCAATATCAGCTTTTCTTGGTGTAAAACCAAGTGCTGCATTGGAAATATTTCACTTTTTCCTCATATTGGTTCCATAAGAAATTCCAAAGTGCTAAATTTCAACAATTACTCCAAAAATCTACCAAAATTGTTACAGGCTTAATGCAAGAAGTGTTGTAAGAACACAAAATTCACACCAATCAGATGATTCTAACTATTAGATCAATTGCCCACAAAATGGATGGTTGGTATCATTTATTGAAAACAGATCCCATCAACATTTTGATTCATCAATTTGTAGGGGACTACATGGATGACCCAATAGATTGAATTATTGCACTTATGTTCAACTAAACATCCATACATCAAATGCTTTCCACACCCATAAGAAATGAATGTAAATATTCAGCTCAATCAAGAGACAAGATTTTTGTAATAACATCATATTCTTGCAATCAACTATGTGCATTTAAACAAATCATCCTAAACAAGAATAAAATCAGCTTGCTTTTCAAGTACAAACTAAAATGGTTTAATAAAGAGAGTTGAACCTTGCAAAGCTTGTGTCTGTGGCTGAAGGAAATGAATTAGAAAAAAATGTTCCTCTGCCTCTGTTGGATAGGACAACGAAACCTCATCCATCTCTTTTCATGCCATCAAAATGATCCAAAAGCCTGTATTTAAATTGAGAGATTTTTTTTAGTCCATGTGCTACCATATAGCACACCATGGAGCACGCCACATGCAACTAGTTGCATAGTTTTCTCATCTACCCAACTAGTTGGGCATGGGATGTTCAACATCATAAACAGGGTAGCAGTAATGGCTTCATTCTAGATTCTTCTTCTTCTTCTTCTTCTTCTTCTTTTTTCAATTTTGGAGGCATGACTTTCTTCATCCCAATCTATCTGCAGCTTCCAAATTACAATGAGATCAAATTACAATGAACTTGTAGAGTTGCAAGTGGAAAGCTACCTGAAAACTGTTAAACTGCCTATTGTGACTCGTAGTCTAAAGTTATCTGCTTTGGGTAATTTGATAGATTCTAAAAATGATTCAGCTATCAGTAAGGTTGTTCAACAACCTGGCTTTTTGGGGCTTCAACTTTATGACCGAGGGGAGTTTTATTCAAGGCGTTTGGTTGAGGATATGAGTTTCCACTTTCAAAATAAGTATTCTGTTAATGGTGTTGACTATCCTTTTGAGGCATTTGGGTTAGTTAAGAGCTCCTTTTTTTAAGGTCTGGCCCCCTATGAAGAGTTAGTCCATTCCATATCATCCAGGGAAGTGTTGATCCGTTCTTCCAGAGGACTTACTGAACCAGGAACTTTGTTTAAAAATCTAATGGCCACACTTAGAGATGTCGTTATCTGTTATGATGGGACAATGAGAAACCTCTGCAACAATTCTATAATTCAATTTGAGTATGGACAGGTGGACGAAAATAGTCTTGGAAGTTCTCTTGCTGGTGAACCGGTTGGTGTATTAGCTGCTACTGCAGTATTAAATCCTGCATATAAAGCAGTTCTTGATTCTTCTTAGAGCAACAACTCTTCCTGGGAATCAATGAAGGAAATACTTTTGGGCAAAATTAACTTCAAGAATGATATTATTGATCGGAGAGTTATTCTATATTTGAATGAGTGCTTCCGCAGGAAAATGCATTGCAAGGAGAATGCAACATATTTAGTTCAGAATTGTTTGAAAAAAGTCACTTTAAAGGATATTGCTTTTGACTTCTCCATTGAATATCAAAGGCATCGATAAATACCTGAAAGTTCAGAAGCGGATACAGGCCTTGTTGGCCACATTCACATTGATAAGATGCGCTTGAAAGGACTCGACAAGAGCATGGATGAGATCCTGCACTCTTGTTAAGAGGTTATAAATTTCTTTGGGAGAAAGAAGCACGCTCTTTCACCTTTTTTAAAGAAGATTATTTGTCTTCCTGCGAATGTTGCACACTTCAGCAACAATGTGATGAGAAGTGGTCTCAGCTGCCATGCCTGCAGTTATTCTACAAAGATGGAAATGGTGGTCCGCAAGGTGAGCAGGGTGATGCGATTGAGAAAACTTTGCAGATCATGGCTAAAGCTATCTGCCCAATTTTGTTGGGGACTCTGGTTAATGGTGACCCTCGAGTGCATATGGCCAACATTATTTGGATTGGTTCAGATTCGACAACTTGGGTGAGAAATGATGGGAAGTTGTGGAAGGGTGAGGTAGCTGTTGAGGTGGTCATTGAGAAAGATGCAGCCAAAAAAAGTGGTGATGCTTGGATGGTAGCCATGTATTCATGCCTACCTGTGATGCACTTAATTGACATGAGGAGATCTACACCATAACCTCTAATGGCTGTAGACATAAGAAATTATGCAAAAGCTAGCATAACCTCTGATGGCTGCAAGATCACAACCATCCCAACAGAGGAATCCTGATCATCAGATATGGGCACTAGATCATTTTTCATTTCATCATAAGCTACCATGCGATACTTAGAATTTCTCCATCATTACAATTTTCACTGCCCATAAATTTAAAAAGAAAAAAAGAAAAAAAAAGTCATCTGTCAAGTCTTGAGCAAGGGGAGTCAAGTGTTAGTTTTGCACCATTTATAAAATGGTGGTGAGACTTTAGACATACACATGGCATGCTTGTATGGCAATCCAAACCATCCAAATCTATGGATGGAGCACAAGTGCATAATAAAAAATCTTCATAGAGAAGATAACATTAACCATTAGATTTGTCCTTCCAAAGTTGGACCATTTACTTTTATCTTTAACCATCTATCCATATGATATCCACTAATTGGATGGTTAGGATTGCTTGATCAGTGTGATTTAGAAATGTCTGATTTTAGAAATGCTCCATCAACAATGAGATCCACAATCTGGATGGTGTGTATAGCTGTAAATCAATCTGATATGTAAGGTGGATAAGTCAGAAAAGAACATAATCCCCACTTTGTCAAATCAGGTGGAGAAGGAAAATGAAAAAAAAAAAAGAAGAAGAAAATTTGGGAGAGAAAAATACAAAAAGAGAAGAGGAGAGTCTAACAACATAGAAAATCTACTACACAAGAAAGAAATGCATCCACAACAGTCCTTGAAAATTCTGATTCAAGCAAAACTGTTGGATGTAGCTCGATGAGGCTGTTACCTGGCTCTAGTTTCTGAACTCCTCTGTTTCTCATTGCCTCTCTCACTCTTGTCACTTTGTTCCATTGGCTAGCACTTGCAAACATGTTTGCGAAGAACATAATCTCCACTTTGAAAGTAGCGAATCCAACCGTCTACAAATCAAACTATGTATGAAGAAGTTGGACAAAGCAAAAACTTTCAATGAAAGAAATTAGAAAAGAAAGAAAATAGAAGAGAACTGCTGTAGTGTACAAACCTCAACTGTTTGAGAGCTAATGTTGACTTTCTGTAACATCCCAGAAATTGTGGGTCGAGCAGAAATTTAGCTCCCGAGTTCCAGAACATCACTTATGCAACGTTTTCAATGATAGATGAATGTCGGCTATAGTAGTGCATAAAACATGAAGTGAATTAAGCCAAAACATCATATCATACTCCAGAGACAGTTAAATTTCGCAAGTGAAAGACCGTGATAAATATATAAAATGTATAATTAATTGTAAGTCTTCAGAGTATGAACATGTTACCAGGTTATCTAAATACATGTATACTCCAAAAATGGAAAGAAAGAATATACATGGGTGTTTAAATAAAAGGTAAAATACCAAGTGTATTGGCGTCTAATCAATAACCCTGTAAACCCCATCGATCAGAACCTGTATATAGGAGAAATCCTCCTCAACATCATCAAGTCTGGCTCTGCTTCGCAAGCATCGCCATCATCTGAAACTAAAACAGGGACTGGTTGGTGTGGCCAACACCGTCCCGTAACGTGGGAGTGAGTGATCAACTCAGTGGAAACTATATACAGCAAAGGTTAAGATGTTATCAATTCAATCAAACATAATGATAAGGCAGTATAATCAAACATGTCCTAGATCTCTTGTTAATGTAAGGATGACATGAAGAATGATGCATGCCCTCACTACAATCTCCTCTGCGACATCATCTAACGATCGCGTCATGACTCACTTCCTCAGTGCTCTATCACCAATATCGTTAGCACATACAATGCGGTGTTATGAATATGATTACCAAGTTCTTATTAGTCCTTTTTATATAGCAGAATTGGGAAGCTAAGACACCTCCCTTGTATCATTTTCCAACATTGATCCATTCTAGGGTCGTCAGTCCTAGGATATCTCATACGATATTATGGTTCTATGTCGCTGTAAGGGCTGTCAGGGCTGTTGCGTGCAATCGTTGCTCCACTCCCCCATCACTTTATCAATACAGGCCTATTTATATCCTTAAGACTACAACAGGACTCGTCGCCCCTATGCAGTGTCAGGATAAACTCAAGGTCACTACAGAGGGCTCGTCACCAACAGTGTAGGCCGACGACAAGAATATAGTGTCCCATACCACCATAATCTGCTCAGAGTAGGGTGCTCACTGGTCACTATGGGGAGGTTTGTGGCCCTAGCGTAGGCCGACGGCACAACCACGGTGTCCCATACCACCATGCCCGGCTCATGAGTCTTAGGGGATCTTGGTACCATGGTTAACGGGAGTTTCACTAGTAAGCTCAGTGCCTTAGATTCAAACAGTGGCGACCAAACATGGTGAACAAGCATTGGTCAATCAGGTTAGTTGATAAGCTCAACTAGGCCAAGCACACATTGAGTTGAACAACATGGAATGCATAAGCACTCCGTGTGGCCTAACCACTGCCGAACACCCCAAGCATGACTCAGATTCGCTAAACTCATCCTATGTTGGGAAGACAACCTCGATCACTATTTATGGAACGGTTTCCGATTGCCTGGATTGTAGCACAGCCCCATTCACATACACATACAATAACTAGCATATGATTTATATTTTGCATCCATATGAACAATCATGAAGTATAACTTGAATGTAAATAGTACATGCAGGAATTCATCCGCACATTTAACATGCTTCAACTAAGTACACAATCCATGTAGGAAATCATACACTCACTCAGCATGGATAATCTAAGTTACATTATTCATAAAGGAATTCATAGACTCACGTATTGTGATGGAGATTCATACCTCAACCAGCTTAGCAATCATACTCTACTAACTACTAATTCACTTAGGCATTTATTCAAACACTTAGATTACACATTATATCATACATATTTTGCATTCATTAGCATACGTATTAGGAAAAATCCTTTCGTCAAAGGGTTATCGCCTATACATCAATCGTATATCCATGACAGTTAGTCATGGCAAACACGAAAGCGAACTCCATACTCATGCAGTCACTTTCACAAACACTTAGACTACACAATATGACATACCCCACATATGTTGATAAACATGTATTAGGCTAATCCGTTCACCCAGAAGTTGATACACATGCATCTAGCATACATAGACAGCGATTAATCATGGCAAACTCAAATTCATATTTCATACGTATACGGTATTTTCTACAAATATGAGGAATACAGTATATTCAACATAATTAACGTACAATTGAAAAATGAAACGGACAACACTTTATACATGTGAAATAGCATCCTAGGCAAGAATAAATCATTATTTAACATTGAAAGTCTTGAAAACCATAACCTAAATGTATATAGTTTCAACCTTAAACTAAAAAAGACGTATTCAAGATGATTAAGACGATAAGTCTTCGTCAACGGCGGATACGCTACCTATGGCAAGAAACAGGTTAGCTAGAACATCATTGGAACTATCCTAGGCCAAAACAGGTTAGGGTTAGCTTCACTTACCCAAGAACGGAGTCAGAAACGCCGTAATAGCGATACAGTAGAGGCGTTGAAGCACGTGGAGTGGCAGGGTATAATCCCTGGGAGAAACTCCAACTCTCTCTCACTTTCTCTCTCTTTTCTCTCTTCTCTCTCCTACGGTTTTTCCCAAATTCATATGGGAGGAGAGAGTGAGGGCTTAAGGCCTTTTTTATAAGCCGAAAATTGATAAAAATAGACTTGGGGCCAAGGTATACTTAAGTTATAACCAACGGAGCACTTCTGGAGGTCCTGTTACTAAATACGGTCGGACTTAAGCTCTCAAATATTAGATCTTTAGTCAGCTAAGTTTTCAATCCAATCAGGTTTCCAGATCGTCCGTGGTGAACCTGCTTCAATTCAACGGTCACCGAACTTCGATCAAGGCCACAACTATTAAGACATGTAAGGGTAAATTTTTCTGATCCGAGGGTAAAATTTGGTCGAATTCTGACTATCAGAATGCTTAAAAATAACGCGCAAGTGAAACGTTCCAGATTTCTTAAATTTATATTTAATTTCTAAATAAATTCACTTTTCTCACAATCTTCACTCCGGACTTAAGGAAACAGTCCCAGGATATCGTTTCGACTTAATTTTTGAAACAATAGTCAAGTCCAACTAGGCGGTCATAATGGTCTAAGTTCATCGCTATCAGAGTTTCGACGTGCGGTGTAGATCCAATACGAAGTTTCAAAGTGCTCCCGAAAGTAAACGGGAATAGAGATTGATCCTAGGTTTCTAGGTAACATAGAGTTTGAAGTCTTACTCATTTTGGGTCTTGTAGTTCATATTAAAATTATTTCAAGTTAATTCTACTGAGTATTCAGTTTTGTACTTAACCAAATTCTATCCTAATTATGGTAGAATGCGGTCCTAGGGCCATTTTATGCCCCATTTTAGGAACTTCTAGTTATCATATTATTTTAATTAATTTTTTAGTGGTTTATCATTAAGTTTACCCTATCTTCACAAAATTTTATAAGATTTTGATTGTAAAAAAATTTTAAAAATTCAAGAAGTAGCAGATGTCCAACAAGTGATTTTCGGACAGTTGTCACAACGACCTAATTTAAACTATATTAAGTATTTTATTATATTTTTTTTACATATTTTTATATAAAAATAGACTCATTTATCTTCAATCCAGTTTTAAATCACCTAAATCGGAGTTATAATGAAGGAGATATGATTTTTCAAAGTTTGATAAAAATGCGTAGAAAAATATGCAGAACCGGGCTGCCAGACCGCTGTACGGACGAGGTCGGCGAGGGCCTCGCCGGTCACTGACCTTTTTGGAAAGGGATCCCCCCAGGGGCGATGTCCTCACCCCCCGGAGATGCCGAAAATATGTGGGACCCACCTTGGATCCCCCCGAATTGAGTCGTTTGGGCTCACGAGTCCGTCGAGGCGTTTATCGAGTCTCATTTGCAAACTGGAATGAGTTACGTGATGTAAAATATATGTTTTTGGAGTAGAAGAAGCTAATACATTCAAATAACTTATCTACATCATGAGATTCTAAGAATTTCATAGTCAAAATCCTATTTTATTCTTGTACGTACCATTTATGATAAGTTTTAGTTTAAGTATAGTTCTTCACCTTTTAAACTTTAGGATTGTGTCTAATATGAAATTACTTAGAGAAATTTGAAGAATGAGGTGGTGAAAGGTGAGATTTTGAAGGAAATGGGTTGAAAAGCAATTTCTAGACTTTAGAATTGATCTTTGAGAGTGATATGGTTGACCCATTATTTAAAGACGTCTAACTTTAGGTTGGCAAAAATTCAGGATGTTATAATCTACCCCCCTTAAAAATAATTTCATCCCCGAAATTGGTGAAGGGTAATGAGTAAAGATTCTATTATGCCTTTTGCCTAAACTATACTGATTCAAGTTTATATACATTGTGGGGTATATACATCTATACTAGTCTGGCGCATTTTTATCTATCCTACTTAAAATTTACTCTTTATCTCTTGCTTATACCCTAATGGTTGGCTACAATTAATTTTTTTATTTATTTGAAGTCTTGATGACAATTCCCTTCTACTTAGAGTAAGATATATGTTTCAATGGTTGACCAGTACGGAGAGACGATTGTAGTGGGCTTGATCCCGATACGTCGAATGTCTGCCTGGCCAGGGTAGACAACGTTGTATCCCTTCCTAATCCTGGTGGATCCTGGTCTTCTGTCTAGTCAAGCAGCAAGGATTGAGAATTAGGTCAAGCCGCGAGTGTTTTGCATTTGTACATTTCAGTACCTCCGTAGTCCGATCACTCTAAAAGCTTAGGGAATGCCTATCACTGAAAGGTTCAAAATTCCTATTTATAAGGTTGAGCTTTGGGTCTTGATCATCCTATCTAGGGGAGTCCTTGTTTGAATCTATGTCCAAGGTAAGGATTAATAAACACTTTAATAGATCATCCTAAGGGGTTTTTAATTATATAGAGTTGGCCAATGCTTCTATTATGTTCGTATTTAACGAGTAGGTTTATAGATACACTGACCTTTGCTCGCTCCCACTGTTAGGCCTATGATTTAATATGAATGGGCTCAACACTTAAGCCCTAATTGTCTCCCATAAAGACTTCAGTATTGACATTCTAAGGAAGGTTCAAATCCCATATACTGACCTAACCTTATGTATAACCTGAATCACTTTCTTCGATCCTGGGCTAGTGGGGAAAGGGCCAACCACGCTTCCGCTGTGATATTTTGATCTAATGGTTGTATTAGCTGACCTAACTAGTTGGTCTCATAAGGTTCCACCCCCCTTAAAATTTTTTTCTACTCTCAAAGCTTAAGATTCTATGTCTCGATCCGTATGTCGGAACGAGGTGTAATTTAGGACTTATCCTTGACATGAAATGGGAAACAACCTCTCACTACATTAGTCTTCCTTTGTTAATGATGCGTACTATAACATTGGTACCTATGGTTGCAGAAATGAGCTTAGTCTCTATTACGGTTGATTTCAGGGATAGGCGTGAGTTGGTGGCAAGATATCTAATTCTCTACTGGCTACTCTACTGGCTACATGTCCTTAACATTTCACAAGGGTAAAGCAATAACTTTTGGTTATAGGTAGTTGGGCCAGCATAGAAGGAAAGTTGTGTAGTAGGTCTGAGCCAGATATATAGACTTTCTGCCTAGCTAAGACAGAAAACTTACCGTATCGGTTCTTAATCATAGTCGATGCCGATCTTCTACTTGATTAGAGCATTGGATTTATTGGTAACTACAAGGATTAAGAATTCAGTTCAAACCACGAGTATATTTCTTTACTCTGCATTCCCGATTGCAATAAGTCCTTGGGAGGGCACTTCTAAGGGGCGTGCTGGTTTATCCTAGCGTTCAATCCGAAGGATATATAAGTTTTCCCTGAACGTGACTAGTTCTGAGTCAAACAAGCTTCTTAAGAGTTAATAAAGGAGCCTACAAGTATCAAGAGAATCCAGCAAAAGAATGAGGCCTCACTCTAACTAAATCAAGACAACTAACTACGTCTATATTCCAATTACCTTAGCAAAATCAGTTTTTTACATTCCTTAGCACAACCAGTAGCCTAGTTTTAATAAATTTAACGACGCTCAAGCACTTCACATATGTCTATACTTGCTAAGGAGGTCCTAGGGTTTACAGTTTTAATTTACTAGCTTTCCTATACCGTCAGATCTTTCTAAATCTAAGAATACCCACTCTAGGTCCAAAACTCTAAGGGCCTGTTTGGCTAGTGGTATAAAGATGTATTAAATGGATTACGTCACTAATCTCACCTCGAGATTGGGAATGATATATTTGGAAGAAGGGTGAGATGTGATTAAAAATTTATTTTTATAGGCTTTGAAAAATGAGTCTTGTGTTGAAGAGTATGAGATGGGATTTCTAAATTTCATGATGATGAAATTCCAAGTATAATTTGAAAGGAAATCCCAAGATTTATTGTTAATTGCATACATTCCAACCATGGCATTGGAAACTATGGGTTACACCCAAATCTAAGGACAATACCTTACACATGCATTTATTGTTACTTTTACAATTTTATCTATCCTAATCTCACCTAATGCAGTTGGTCGAACGGGTGCTAAATGTCCCATCATTTGGAAGTGTGCAGGTTATGAGATACAAAAATGTGAGTTTTGTGCCCATATGAGAGGGTATAATGAAGGTGGAAAGTTATACAGAGTAGTTTTTTTTTTTTTGGGTAATGGTGGTTGATGGGTGTAAGATGTAGAAGAAGATGGAAGCTTGAGTGAATAGAAGCAGGGATGTGAGATCATTTTACATGGTTTCGGTTATGTATGAGCTATACTACGACAGTTAATCTCACTGGTCGGTGAAACTTGAGATTCTAATATGGTTTCTAGAGTCCATCGCCCCCTTCCTAAGTCAGAGTGCGTCAGTGTATTGTGTTACCATAACCTAGGTCCAGTTTAATCCAAATCATGCTCTGATACTATCTGTAACATCCCGAAAATCGGGGGTCGAGCAGAAACTCAGCTCCCGAGTTCCAGAACATCACTTATGCAACGTTTTCAATGATGGATGAATGTTGGCTATAGTAGTGCATAAAACATGAAGTGGATTAAGCCAAAACAACATATTATACTCCAGAGACAGTTAAATTTCACAAGCGGAAGACTGCGATAAATATATAAAATGTATAATTAATTGTAAGTCTCCAGAGTGTGAACACGTTACCAGGTTATCTAAATACATGTATACTCTAAAAATGGAAAGACAGAATATACATGGGTGTTTAAATAAAAAGTAAAATACCAAGTGTATTGGCATCTAATCAATAACCCTGTAAACCCCGTCGATCAGAACCTGCATATAGGAGAAATCCTCCTCAACATCATCAAGTCCGGATCTGCTTCGCAAGCATCGCCATCATCTGAAACTAAAACAGGGACTGGTTGGTGTGGCCAACACCGTCCCGTGACGTGAGAGTGAGTGATCAACTCAGTGGAAACTATATACAGCAAAGGTTAAGATGTTATCAATTCAATCAAGCAGTAATGATAAGGCAGTACAATCAAACATGTCCTAGATCTCTTATTAATGCAAGGATGACATGAAGAATGATGCATGCCCTTACCACAATCCCTTCTGCGACATCATCTAACGAGCATGACATGACTCACTTCCTCAGTGCTCTATCACCAACACCGTTAGCACATGCAATGCGGTGCTATGAATATAATTACTAATTTCTTATTAGTCCTTTTCATACAGCAAGATTGGGAAGCTAAGACACCTCCCTTGTATCATTTTCCAACATTGATCCATTCTAGGGTCGTCAGTCCTAGGATATCTCATACGATATTATTGTTCTAGGTCGCTGCAAGGGTTGCCAGGGCTGTTGCGCACAATCTTTGCTCCACTCCCCCATCACCTTATCAATACAAGACTATTTATATCCTTAAGACTACAACAGGACTCGTCGCCCCTATGCAGTGTTAGGATAAACTCAAGGTCACTACAGAGGGCTCATCACCAACAATGTAGGCCGACAACAAGAATATAGTGTCCCATACCACCATAATCTGCTCAGAGTAGGGTGCTCACTGGTCACTACAGGAAGGTTTGTGGCCCCAGCGTAGGCCGACAGTACAACCACGGTGTCCCATACCACCATGCCCGGCTCATGAGTCTTAGGGGATCTTGGTACCATGGTTAACGGGAGTTTCACTGGTAAGCTCAGTGCCTTATATTCAAGCAGTGGCGACCAAACATGGTGAACAAGCATCGATCAATCGGGTTAGTTGATAAGCTCAACTAGGCCAAGCACACGTTGAGTTGAACGACATGGAATGCATAAGCATTTCGTGTGGCCTAACCACTGCCGAACATCCCAAGAACGACTCAGATTCGCTAAACTCATCCTATGTTGGGAAGACAACCTCGACCACTATTTATGGAACGATTTCCGATTGCCTGGACTGTAGCATAGCCCCATTCACATACACATACAATAACTAGCATATGATTTATATTTTGCATCCATATGAATAATCATGAAGTATAACTTGAATGTAAATAGTACATGCAGGAATTCATCCACACATTTAACATGCTTCAACTAAGTATACATTCCATGTAGGAAATCATACACTCACTTAGCATGGATAATCTAAGTTACATTATTCATAAAAGAATTCATAGACTCACGTATTGTGATGGAGATCCATACCTCAACCAGCTTAGCAATCATACTCTACTAACTACTAATTCACTTAGGCATTTATTCAAACACTTAGATTACACATTATATCATACATATTTTGCATTCATTAGCATACGAATTAGGGCAAATCCTTTCGTCAAAGGGTTATCGCCTATACATCAATCGTATATCCATGACAGTTAGTCATGGCAAACACGAAAGCGAACTCCATACTCATGCAGTCACTTTCACAAACACTTAGACTACACAATATGACATACCCCACATATGTTGATAAACATGTATTAGGCTAATCCGTTCACCCAGAAGTTGATACACATGCATCTAGCATACATAGACAGCGATTAATCATGGCAAACTCAAATTCATATTTCATACATATACGGTATTTTCTACAAATATGATGAATACAGTATATTCAACATAATTAACGTAGAACTGAAAAATGAAACGGACAACACTTTATACATGTGAAATAGCATCCTAGGTAAGAATAAATCATTACTTAACATTGAAAGTCTTGGAAACCATAACCTAAACGCATATAGTCTGCACCTTAAACTAAAAAAGACGTATTCAAGATGATTCAGACGATAAGTCTTCGTCATCGGCGGATACGCTACCTATGACAAGAAACAGGTTAGCTAGAACATCAGTGGAACTATCCTAGGCTTCAAAACAGGTTAGGGTTAGATTCACTTACCCAAGAACGGAGTCAGAAATGCCGAAATAGCGATACGGTAGAGGCGTTGAAGCACGTGGAGTGGTAGGGTAGAATCCCTGGGAGAAACTCCAACTCTCTCTCACTTTCTCTCTCTTTTTTCTCTCCTACGATTTTCCCCAAATTCGTATGGGAGGAGAGAGTGAGGGCTTAAGGCCTTTTTTATAAGCCCAAAAATGACAAAAATAGACTTGGTGCCAAGGTATACTTAAGTTATAACCAAATCGGGTCTGTTCCGATCCAACGGAGCACTTCTAGAGGTCCTGTTACTAAACGCGGTTGGAATTAAGCTCTCTAATATCAGATCTTTAATCAGCTAAGTTTTCAGTCCTATCGGGTTTCCAGATCGTCCGTGGTGAACCCACTTCAATTCAACGGTCATCGAACTTCGATCAAGGCCACAACTGCTAGGACATGTAAGGGAAAATTTTCCTGATCCAAGGATGAAATTTGGTCAAATTTTTATGGTCAGAATGCTTAAAAATAACGCGGAAGTGAAACATTCCAGATTTCTTAAATTATATTTAATTTCTAAATAAATTCAATTTTCTCACACTCTTCATTCCGGACTCAAGAAAACAGTCCCAAGACATCGTTTGGACTTGATTTTCAAAATGATAGTTAAGTCCAACTAGACGGTCATAATGGTCTAAGTTCATCGCTATCGGAGTTTCAGCGTGCGGTCTAGATCCAATACGAAGTTTCAAAGTGCTCCCGAGAGCAAACGAGAATAGAGATTGATCCTAGGTTTCTAGGTAACATAGCGTTAGTAGTCTTACTCATTTTAGGTCTTGTAGTTCGTATTAAAAGTGGTTCAAGTTAATTCTACTGAGTATTCAGTTTGGTTCTTAACCAAATTTTAGCCTAATTATGGTAGAATACGGTCCTAGGGCCATTCTATGCCCCATTTTAGGAACTTATAGTTATCATATTATTTTAATTATTTTTCTAGTGGTTTATAATTAAGTTTACCCTATCTCCACAAAATTTCATAAGATTTTGAGTTGTATAAAAATTCTAAAAATTTCAGAAGTAGCAGCTGTCCAACAAGTGATTTTCGGACAGTTGTCACAACAACCTACTTTAAACTATATTAAATATTTTATTATATTTTTAACATATTTATATATAAAAATAGACTCATTTATCTTTAATATAGTTTTTGAATCACCTAAATCGGAGTTATAAGGAAGGAGATATAATTTTTTAAAGTTTGATAAAATGCGTAGAAAAACATGCAGAACCGGGCTGCCAGACCGCTGTATGGACGAGGTCGGCGAGGCCTCGCCAAACCGGCGAGGCCCTCATCGGTCACTGACCCTTTTGGCAAGGGATCGCCCCAGGGTCGATGTCCTCACCCCCCGGGGATGCTAAAAATATGTGAGACCCACCTTGGATCCCCTCGAATTGAGCCGTTTAGGCCCACGAGTCCGTCGAGGCATTTATCGAGTCTCATTTGCAAACCAGAATGAGTTACGTGATGTATAATATATGTTTTTGGGATAAAAGAAGCTAATACATCCAAATAACCTATCTACATCATGAGATTCCAAGAATTCCATAGTCAAAATCCTATTTTATTCTTGTACGTACCATTTACGGTAAGTCTTAGTTTAATTATAGTTTTTCACCTTTTAAACTTTAGGATTGTGTCTAATATGAAAGTACTTGGAGAAATTTGAAGAATAAGGTGGTGAAAGGTGAGATTTTGAAGGAAATGGGTTGAAAAGTGATTTCTAGACTTTAGAATTGATCTTTGAGAGTGATATGGTTGGCCCATTGCTTAAGGATGTCTAACTTCAGGTTGGCAAAAATTCGGGGTGTTACACTTTCACATCTATATAAAGGGTGAGAAAATTTTTAAGAAAATTATCGATGATAGTGCTTAAAAATTTCTCATGTAGGTGTTCTATTAGGCGTTAATTGTTTGATTTCTTTGGTTAGTATGAAAGAACCGAGGCAGGTTCATTGCAACTCTCCACCATACAGTCGATTGCAACCTGTAAGATGATATAAGTTCATATCCACCTCACTACAACAAAAATGGCCTTGTGGCTAGAAGTGAACAATCAAGCAAACCATATTCAAGAATTGAAAATTTTAAAACCGAATTGGAAAAAAGAGAATCAAAGAAAATTGAATTAGACTTTGTTACTAAAAATCCAACAACATACGAATTCAGCCAAACTCAGACAAGTCACATCCAACTAATGCAGTTCAGACTAAATTAAACTGATAAAAAAATCCCTAATCGCTGATATTGCAATGCAGAAACTATTCAAATCCAACAAATGAGCTAGAAACGATAGGATTTTTCACTTCCTGAGCTAGATTTCTGTGAAATCAGCAAAAAAAACTCCAAAGATCAACTAGAGCCCACCAAAAGATTTCTGTCGTAATTTGGAGGCAGTTCTGCGTCCCAGTACCTATTTGACTTCTCATTTCCCATTGCTGCATACAACGAAAAGAGTTATTATGCAAGTCTAATCAGCCATGTTTAAAAAAATAATAGCTAGGCACTGAACATGCCCCACAAGTGTTATATAATTTTTAAATTGTTAGGAAAATGATAGTTGGGTCACTTGGTAAGATTTCACTGTTCTCACCTTTTGCACTCCATCCCTAGTCTCAATGTTGAAATAGAGTCTGTATCTGCTTCATTTGAATAGTTAAGGGTGTAAACAAGCCATCCTCTAAAAGATGGGCTGAGCAAATTAAAATTTTGAATAGTAATGGCCTAACAAGCCAGCCCCAAACAGTTCAAAATCCAGTCCCAAATCCTACATGTGGTGCTTGTGAGGATAAACAAACGAAGTGATCAATAAAGCATTAGATTGAAGCCTGAAGGCAAGAAGAATGAAGCATGTATCGATCTATAAATACTGTTAATTACTTAAGAAGAAAATGTACAAGTAAAACATACCATTCAGAAGAAAAACATCATTGCAAGTGCTGCTAAAATGGATATTGTTGCACCTGATAATGATGCCTCTGTCAAATCTAGGAATTTTCGTGTCAATGCGTGTGTACACACACACACACATAGATGAAAGATATACATACAATCAAGGTAACCACTAAACAGTGAAATACATAAAGATTACATGTCAGCCAAGAAACTTACTCGGGGTGCATTGGAATGCAATACTGCAATGAATCACAATTATAATCTAATACACATTTTGGAGGATTCTGATTATAGGCTGCCAAACATGACAGATAATTCAATTCTTAAATTCTTGAATCTTGAACCCTGAGACTGAAAACTCCTTTTCAATTGGTTAGCAAATATAATTGAATTAAAGAGGAGAAAATAAAACATTTGTTGGCTTCTTTTAATGACCCACCAGATGGGTTTAAACGATATGTAATTGTGGCAACAACAAGTCATGCACAAGCAACTACAGGAGCTTCAGAGACAGCAACAACTTTAGCAACTAGATTAGCAGGCAAGGCAATAACATTCTTTGAGTCAACTATCTGGAGTTGCAAAGCAGTCTAGTGATCAATTACCTACCTTGGGCAATGGTGCACCTATGCATGATGCAACTAACTACATGTGGTCACAGGAACATGTAAGAGGTTAGAGGAAATGGCCGTTGCTGTGTTAGCATATATACAAATGCATGAAATTCTGAAGTCCGTATCAGTTAAATTTTTATTTCTTAACCTTGCTCTTCTTTCTATAAAATTAAAACACTCATGAAGAAAGAAAGAAAGAAAGAAAGAAAAAAAGATATCAACCAGAGGTAATCCATGTCAGAAAATGTTTCCATTGACAATCAAAGAGAAAAATGATAAATGCATAAGGAACTTTGGCCTTCTCTTCATTGAATGTAGAATGTTGTCACATTTCTTTTTTAATTAATAGCCTATCTGTTGACAACTAATTGAAAGATTTTTATTTTTTATTTTATATAGATGTGTGATTGCATTGTATTTTTTCATGTTAAATACAAATCCAATAACAATATGTGTTAAATGATGGTAAATCATTCTCATTTCTTGCAAGAGCAAGGGTAAATCTTCTCATTGGTTACTCTGATGAATTACTCATTGAAGTTTTCTTGATAAATTGAAGTCCTCACCACTTTTGGGCCCACTTAAATGAAAAAGGAAAAAAAAATGCTTTAAAAAGCATATCGGTTCCTAGGCTAGATTCTGAAATAATGGATTCAAGAGTCTAATGAAGGCGAAGCAAGGCGAAGATCTGTCATAAAGGGTGAGAGGCTGCACACCAAGATGGCACAAAAAATGTGCTCTGCTCGTCAAGCAATGGAACACACCGTGTCTTGTCTAGAGCTGCTGCAGCAAAGAAGGTTGTCATCAACATAGGTAGCTTGAATCCCCATCGTCCATGAACCTATTGATATGTCATCATGAGCATAGGCTTGCAGGGATGCACTGTTTATGTTGATGTACTAAGCCAAATTTGTGGACAGTATAAGCAATGAACCAACAACATGTCGAAAGTATGACTTCCCATCCCCAAACTTCCACCAGTCAGGTTCATACCATGCCTTTCCCTCTTCACTTATCACATCCCCAGACTTCATGCACCCCACATAGGCACCTTGTTGCCCACGATGATTTTCAAGGATTCTAATTAGCCCATCTAGGTCAAGGTTGATGTTGTCATCAACCTTAACATAGAACTCTGCATCCCATGTTTCAACTGTAGTACTAAAGAAGAATTTTTCTTTCTTCGGTAACTCTTCTTGAGCTTCTTCATGACCTTCAAGAATTAAGAAGTCCTTCTGCATCTCATGTTTCAACTGCAGTACTAATTGAAGGATTTGGGATTACACATATTGAAGAGTAATTGAAGGATTGGTGTGTTCTATGGGGTATCCAGATTGAGCTAATCATATCAATAGTTTGGATCACTAAACTACATGCTCCATTGTACCTGAAATTAATGGTGATCCTAACCATCTAATCACTAGATAGAAAATGGGAAATCTATATTTGTTATACTAGAAAGGTTCCATTATTCTTTGGACCAGCCATTATGTGAGGCTCGGCCTTGATCATCAATTGTTTCCAAAAAAATATGCTATGTTTCAATTTAATTAAGAAATGGTAAGTAATGTAATGAAAGCACCACTTGATGTTAGCATGGGGATTTAATTAGGAAATAGTCAGAAATGGTAATCTTTTTCCTTTTATTTTTGGGATAGACTAGATACCTTTATACTCAATTTGGGGTATTTTCAAACTCAAAACCCTCTATCCTATGCTGGCCATTATTTTTCTATCTCCCCAACTATTGTTTATAACCATAAATTGAAACACATTGCCTTTTGGTGTGTGGTTGGCAAAACTAATCAGACCCAGACTTTTGGTTTTACAATCTCAAGGAGGAATGTCAAATGAATTGTACAACACAATTGCACATGTAACAGATGGAATATGTGAAGGTATCTATATCAGCACGACTAATATTATTTTGCTTTTATATTTGAGCTACCGTTTTGTGCATGAATCTAAGGCTCTTATAAATTCCAGATATGCATTGACTTCTCTGCAGGAATTGCAATTGGGGGTGACGTGTTTCCAGGCTCAACTCTATCTAATCATGTCCTACGGTTTAATAACATTCCACAGGTAATTTCTTGTTCATGTAATTTTCTCTTTCTTGGTAGTTTCTTTAGACAAGCAGCAACCCATATTTCTAATTGCTTCTCCATTCTAGTGAAGAAGATTCTGTTTACGTTTTCTGAACTTGCTGACAGTTAGTCTTAAAATCGCACCTTGTTAGCAAAAATGTGCCTAATATATGTATGTACTTTTATGATATTTGTATGTACTTTTATACCATTTGCTCTAATATTAATCTAGTGGAAGAAAGGAGCTATTCAACAGGTGAGAAATTGCTATTTTGATGCAGGGAGTAGGTAAAAGATCTTAAGCCTCTGAAACAGGGGATGCCCCATAAAGTTGAAGAGCGCCCTCATTCTTCTTCTTTGTATCCTTTATAACTATAAATTGTTTTTTTTTTTTTTTTTGTACCCTTATGTATAAAACATAATGCTGATTGTTCTAAGAAGTGGCTATAAAAATAATAATATCCATCATCATAAACATTGATAGACACAAAGTAAATGGCTGGTGTACAGATTTTACAGGAGACAAAAATCCTTAAATGTCAATCGATACTGGATCAATTAAGAGAAATAAAGAGAGAGCAAGAGAGAGAGAGAGAGAGAGAGAGAGAGAGAGAGAGAGAGAGAGAGACCTGTAAATGTCAATCGACACTGGATCAATTGAAAAGAGGAAGATCGAAAGCCCTAAGTGTACAAAAAAATAAAAATCCTTAAATGCCTTGCAAAAAAAAACTTTCCCATTTTCTCCTGTTATAGATTTTACAGAATCCTAAATCCTTTTCCTGTTAGAAATTTTACAAGAAACGAAACCCTAATCTGTGTATTTGAAGATTTAGAAATAAAAACTCAAAATCAAAATTAGAATATATGGTGAGAGAAATGGGTACCTTGTCATAGAGGAGAGTCAGAGAAGAGGTGAAGGGCGGGGGCTGCAGGGGTGGATTTTTGCCTGGGTGAAGGGGGTGTGTCACTCAAGGGTTGCAGTCGAGAGACAGAGGGAATGAGAGAGGGAGAGGGAGAGGGAGAGGGAGTGAGAGAGGGAGAGTGGAGCGAGAGAGAGCGCATGAGAGAGAAAAGGCATGCACGGACTTGGATTTTTTTCCTCGGAGTGGAGGGAGAGAAATTTTGGAATGTTTCGTTTAAGGGGGGAGGAGAAAAAGGGCAGTGCGCGGGCTGAGTTTTTGAATTTTTTCTGCTACGGTTTTAGACCGTAGCTAAAATCCCATTAGCCGTAGCTGTTATTGCATCCTTCACAGCCCATCTGGATTTGCACGTTTGACGGGTTCTGGATAGACGGTCCAATCAAGAGCTTTGTGGGGTCCATCATAATGCATTTGATAAATCCACTCTGTCCATTAATTTTGTAAATTTTTTTTTATAGAGAATGGCCTGAAAATCTAGGCAAATCGAAGGGCTAATTGAACCACACCATTGATCAATGATATGTATATAATCTCAACTGTTTCCTACCATGTGGTCCACTTGAGCCTTTGATTTACTTCCTTTTTTAGGATCTTGCCCTAAAATGATCTTTCAAAATGTATAGACGTATTAGATGGAACATACAGATTTTAATGGGCCTCGAAGAGTTCCTTATGAGGTTGTCACATGGTGTAGGCATGGGTGGTGGCATTAGCTTTTAGCTACGGTTTTATTATCTTTAGTTATGATTTTAAGCCGTAACAATAAAGCTACGGTTTATAGCCGTAACTAAAAATCAAAATGGTCCATAGCCTTTGGTCCTTTTTTTGGTAGTGATCCATTGTTAATTTAGAGCAGAGTGGGTAGGTCTACTCGTAAACGATTAAGAGTCTTGTTTCAAAGGACCACACAAGTTGGCTCATGAAAGCAGTTGTGCCGCCTTGTTTTCCTAGTGCAAGATGAGAACACGCACGGTAAGGAAATGGAGAGAGAAAAAAAGTGATTTCTATCCGTTAAGGTGGTTTAGATGTCCTTCATTGAATCACCTACCTAGATTCTACTATGTAGTCTCCTGAGAATGTGCAATGGCAGGTTGGCCGAGGTGACTTAAATCTTTGGACGGTTAATTGGTTGGGCCGGGGCCCTTTCCATCACCTTGTTGACAGCCCAATCCCGGTGGAACTGCTAGAGCTCAAAGTCAGGGATCTTATTAGAAATTCTGGCCCCCTCCCCCCTTCTGGGGTGTTCACCTTTCTCCCCCAGGAAATCATCAACGACATTTTCCAAGGTGGACGTTACTTCTGATGAAGATGATTCCTGTTTCTGGCCCCATGATGCATCAGGAATATTCACTCTAAAATCAGCTTGGACGTTCATCAGAGGCTACTCCCTTGAAGTTCGGTGGGCGAGCTAGATTTGGCACACCTCTCTCTCGCCAAAAATATTTGTTTTCCTATGGAGGTTGCTGCAAGAGGTTATCCCGGTTGATGGTTGAATCCAGGAGAAAGGGGTAGTGCTAGCATCAAAATGTCAGTGCTACTCGGGCAGCCCGCTCAGAAGCTCGGACAAGGAATCGATTGCTCATTTGTTCCTAACTGGTCATCTTGCTGAGTCTCTATGGTCCTTCTTCGGCGCGCTATTTGGCATTCCCAATCTCCCTCACCTATCTGTTGAAGGTAGGCTTCTTCATTGGAGATGTGCGGCGGCCTAAGGTAGCGCCTCTTCCCGCCCAGTAAGAAATCTTCTGCCTTGCCTCATTCTATGAGAATTTGGTGCTCAAGAAATGAGGCCACTTATGATGATAAGTCGGTGAACATCAGGGGAGCTATTGCCCGCATCCGATGGTGGGCCTAGCTAATTATCGGTTCTGAGTTGGAAGGTGATATCTGCCTCCCGAATCGCAGAGGCAGTCCCTAGCTCCCAGCAGCGAGTCAGAGGTGTCCCAAAGCAATCCTCGTTAAGTGGAGATTTCCGATCCCAGGGTGGGTCAAGCTGAATACAGACGGATCGGCCCTTACGAATCCCGGGCCCTTGGGAGGAGGTGACATTTGTAGAAGTGACAACGGGTCCTTCGTTTTCGGGTTCTCATTTGGCTATGGTCAAGGTTCAAACAACCTGGCGGAACTCCGGGCTATTCACAATGGTATGATGATCTGTATCCAGAAGGGGTTGCCCAATGTCATGGTAGAGTCAGACTCTAGTTTGGTAATTGGCATTCTGGCGGGCCATTCAAAGGTTCTGTGGAGATGGAAATCGTGGATAACTAGAATTAACTGCTTAAAATAACTAGAAAAATTTTCCTTTTTGCACACATAGTGGGAAAGCAATGGTCCCGCGAATGCATTGGCCAAGGATGGGAGTCCAAATCAGAGAGACTCGCTGTTCCACCACTTCCCTTCGCTCCCGCCTCTAGTCCGGGGTCTTATTTTTCTGGACAAGGTCGGATTAGGGTCGCTCAGATATGTTTCTCAATTTTTCATGTGCAAGCTATTTTGGTTGCTGCCTGTCCCCTTCTGTTTTGGTGTTTTACTTCCATATGATAGGCCCCCCAGTATTTCTTTGCAGCTGGGGGTCCCGAAATGTTGCCTTTTTCGCATAGGTTGTACATCCTTTCCTATTTAATGAAATGCAGTTTCAAGTTTTTTTTAATTTAAAAAGAGTCATGTGGTGAAGGGCCATTTGGATTGTTGGGGATTGGACAAGTTCTAATACAACTTGTTCAGTGTGAAAGCAACTTTAGACGGAATCACACAACATAATAGGAAAAGAAGAAATTTAAGAAATCACATAGAACACATGAATTTTATGTGGAAAAATCCTTGCAAAAAAAAATTCACTGTAAATAGAAAGTTACAAGAGATGGAATAATTTACAGATGAGAAATTCTAACTTCTCTTTCAAAACCCTTAAAAACGTATTAATCTCCTTTCATTCTACCTTAATTGTGCAATTAGAAGCACATTTATATACTTTTATACAAAATTAGAAAAAAAAAAAATCTACACATGCATTTCTCACAGTCGCACATTTGGTCGACCGATACACCGACAAGTCTCTCAATCAACTAAAACAGATCTCGATCAACCGAAAACATTACATTGTGCTTTGATCAACCCAAGAATTCCTCAGTTGATGAACACTATACCAGATTAAAGGCACTCTATCAATAATATCTCCACCATGGCTTTAATCCTCTAGATCCACTGTTCTAAGAGGTTATCACCATCTCTACTCTTATTCAAAGTAGCATTATCAATGTCGCTTCTCATGCACACTCCATCTTCATTCATCCTTTACCAAGCCCAGAGAAATCGAGTAAAACCTGAACTTCTTTACAGGAGCTATCTTTGTACGCATGTCCGCCGAATTTTCACTTGTGTGAATAGATGGGTAAAATGATGATGAACATTAATATGTTTAGTTTGGTAATGGTACACTGAGTTCTTCACCAAATTGATCGCGCTTTCTTTGTCACAATTTTTAGGTACAGTTTCTTGCTGAAGCCCCAACTCATTCATCATCCCTTTCAACTAAATAACTTTTTTGAATGCTTTCATTATTGTCATATATTCCGCTTCGGTTGTGAAAAGAGAAACCAAATACTAAAGCTTCGACATCTAACTGATCGTTCCACCCGTTAACAAAAATGAATAACTAAAAGTTGACCTTCTATTATTCACATATCCTATTAGTTTTTCGTCATATTTTTTAAATGTCAAGATATAGTTCGTTGTACCCTGTATATAACGAAGTAGCCATTTTACTACCTCCAGTGTTGCTTGCTGGGGTTTGACATGTATCTTCTCATAAGACCCACTGCATATGAAATATATGTTCTAGTATAGATTATGGCATACATAAGATGCCAACCTCGCTTAAGTAGGGTACCTTTTTTTAAAAGGATGGTTGGGCCAGGGGCAAACCAACTTCATATATGGAGAAAGATTACAACCTAAGTTAATTCAGGCCAGTAGCCACAGTTTAGCTGCCCGCCTATCATATCCTATACAACGGAAGAATGTTTTTTCTTTATAATTGAGCCAAGGCCAGCTTTTTCCCAACAGAAATCGGCCTTTGATCTTCCGAGGGAGGCGGGGAACATCCCAAAAACACATAAAATATTGGGTCGAGCTACCCTCTTTAGCTAGACCATCTGCTGGCCCATTTGCTTCTCTTGGGATAAGTGAGAAACTGAAGGTGCCCCTTCCACAAAGCCTTCTAATTCTAGCCAACTAATAGTTCCACTTCCAAGAGACGAAGGATGTTCCAGTCAAGCAGTTGACAAGCCATTTAGAATCAAACTCGATAATGACCCTAACAATGCCCAACAAAATACACAGATATAGGCCATCATACACAGCTCACAATTTGACCAAGTTGTTTGTACCAGTCCCATAACTCCTGTAAAAGGTAAAATGCATATTGGCTTGAGAGTCTCTGTAAATGCCCCCTCTGTTAGATAACTCAGGATTAGATAAGGCGGAGCCATCGACGTTAAGCTTGGACCAACCCTCGGGGGGATGGAGCCATTTAACCATAATTGCAGGCAAGGGAAGGGATGAGTAATGGGAGGGGCTGAGGGGAAGAAAGCCAGCTGGGATACTGAAGGGAGAACCCGAGAGTTGGAGGCTTGAGGGAATAACATTGCCAACCACCATAAAGTCTTTTCCTTCACTCGAGCCACGGAGATGGGGATGCCTTCAAAATGGGCATTGTTCCTAGCTTTCTAGATTTTCCAAAGGGCCAGAGCTGGGATTAAGCAGAGATGAATCGGAATTTTCCTGATAGGGAGCCCCGAACCACCACTAGTGGAGCTTGTCCGAGATGGAGATGTGGTGCGAAACGGAAATCCCAAAGGATCCAAAGAGCCAGGACCAAACTGTTGACGCCAAGCTGCCCCGTAGGAAGAGGTGGGCCAACGATTCTGAAGAGGGGGGGGGGGAGGGAACTTAGATTACTAACACAACTGGCAAACTTTAAAGCAAGGGGAATCCCTTTCTTCTGAATACTTTCATCCACAGGAAGAGCCCCCTGTAGGAGTTTCCACACAAAAATGGAGACCTTGGGGGAAATTTTGGGGTGCCAGACCCTTCTCGCCTAGTCTTTCTTCAAGCCATGATGTCTGTTAACCTCCTAGCTGATTTGATAGTGAAAATACCAGAAGCGTTGAGCGGCCAGATTGGGACATCGTCCGAGTTGGAGGTGTAGAAGCCCCCTTCTCTGATATGATTCGAAACCCTGATTGGTAGGGCCATTGGGATAGACGACATCAGCCCGTCAGAGTCGATGAAGTTGAAAACTTTCAATGAACTATGCACTAGAGGAATGTAGATAGAAGAAAATGATTCCAGGCACCCTAATCCTATCCAATTAAAACTCCACATGTTGATATGCCACGGCCCACTACCCGCTGAGTGATATTATCCAGCACCGGGAAGAGCTGCACCATACGCTTCTAGATGGACGAGGTACTAAAAGGAACTAAGATAGGGGCCACAGAGGACCTGTGATGCTTGTATTTTGAAATCATAAAATCATCCCAGGGATTTCAACCATTGCCAAACTTAATGGCCTAGGCCATCTTCAATTAGAACGCAACCATAACCTCCTTCAGCTTTCTGATCCCCAGGACACCCTCCTCCTTAGGGAGTGAGAGGGCGTTCCATCTCCTCCAGTGAAGCTTCTTCTTTCCATCCCTCCATCCCCAAAAGAAATTAGCAAAACTAAAATCCAGACTGGAAAGAACTTTCTTCGGAATAATTATTGTTGCCAAGGAGTGAGTAGGGATACTACTCAGGATGGAAGAGATCAGAGTTAATCTGCCCCCCCCCCCCTGCGAGAGGATTTTGGCGTTCCACCCCTAAATTCTAGAGGTCACCTTATCTAAGAGTGGCTTGAAGAGGTTGCATCTAATCCTCCCTTGAGCTATAGGCACACCCAGGTAGATGAGGGTTAAGGTAGAATTTTCTAGGCCAAGGGATCTCTCAATGTAGCGGACCCTTGAGATAAACAACTTTGGGGAACAGTAGAAAGTGATTTTCCTCAGATTGATTTTCTGCCCCGACACCTCTTGAAAATCAGAGAGAAAAGAGCGAACAGCTCCAAGGGATCTACGGGAGCCATTATGGAATAGAAGAGTGTCATCTGCATAAAGCAAGTGTGTAACCTGCATGCAACCCTGGTTTAGTTTAAAAGGAAGACAATGGCCTCTTTCCACTAACCTAGTGAAGCCACGACTTAGAACATCTACCTCAAGAATGAATAAACTAGGAGAGATTGAGTCACCTTTCCGAAGCCCACGGGAAGCTTGGAAGAAACTGCAGCTTTCTCCATTGATAAGGATAGAGAATCAATTACTATCCCAACAAGATTCAACCAGCTTCACCCAGGTGGGGTTGAAGCCAAACTTAATGAGGACCTGCTTCAAGAAGCTCCAATCTACCCGGTCGTAAGCCTTCTCCATGTCAAACTTTAAAATAATATTCCCTCTCCTAGCCTTCCTACCAATGTCCCTAAAAATCTCTTGGCAAACAACAATGTTTTCAGCTATGGAGCGCTCTTGTGCAAAGGCTCCTTGTTCAGGCGAGATCAGCTTGTGAAGAATAGAGATGAGCCTAGACACAACGATTTTGGCGAAGATCTTGTAGATGACATTGCAGAGGCTGATTGGTCTGAAATCTGCGAAGGTTTTCGGCCCCGAAGATTTTGGGATGAGGAAAATAAGGGTCATGGTGAATGCTCTGGGGAGATGAGACCCTAGAAAAAAAATTCTTTAATAGCCAAGAAGATATCCATCCCGATGGTTTCCCAACAACCTTTGTAGAAAGCAACAGAGAAACCATCAGGCCCAGGGGCCCCATCGCTTGGGAGAGTGAACACCGATTTCCTCACTTCCTCAAAGGACGAGGCCCCCATGAGATAAGCGTTGTCGTCTTCAAAAACTAGGGAGGGGATGTAATCCAGTAAGGTAGTGGTAGCCGTCAAGGAAGGAGAAGAGGGGATCAAGGAAAGAAGGCCCTGCATGTATTGGACGCCATCGGCCTTTATTGTTTCTTGATTGGTTGTGGTATTACCGGAAGCGAGCTGAATCTCTTGGATGGAGGCCCTTCTAACTCTCTCAGACGCAGCAAGATAAAAATACTTTGTGTTCCGATCGCCCTCAAAAATCCAATGGTTACAGGCTTTCTGCTTCCAAAACATACCACTTCTCTTCATTTGATGTAGGATATTGTTTAAAAAAAAGTCAAAAGTGAGTAGCGTGGGGTGTGCTAACAAAATTTTCTTCTTCAGGTCCGAACTTGACCAATATCTTCTTAAGATACACTTCCTAAGAAAACCATAGCCTGTTACTTTCCCTATCTTTGTGTAAGTTGATGTCTGTAACACCCCGTATTTTCTATACTCGGGCGTTACTATAGAGACCAACATAACTTTATACATGTGTGAGAACACATGCAATTTAGACCACACACCTCCATCCCACTATCCTAAATCTATCCATTTTGACCATAAGATCCGGGCTATGCCAACCACAACGTACCTGCAGGGTACTTCAATCGGGCCCTTGACCTTTCAACCGAAGAGTACATCAACATGATGATCCAACCGTCAATCCATAGATTGGACCATCCCTCCACCAAGTGGACCTACTTTTGGGATTTTAATCTCATTGATAAATAAATCAAGCCATTCATTATCAATGTTCAACTCCGTATTATAAGATCTAGCCTAAATCTAACTATATAAAGAATGCAAACCCATAGATCAAGCTACATCGCTGGTTCGGGACCCAGATCAAA
This sequence comes from Magnolia kwangsiensis, assembly GCA_037074715.1. Classification (NCBI taxonomy): domain Eukaryota; kingdom Viridiplantae; phylum Streptophyta; class Magnoliopsida; order Magnoliales; family Magnoliaceae; genus Magnolia; species Magnolia kwangsiensis. Next base: position 186,540,868 of record CM073571.1, on the reverse strand, counting down.
GGATCTACAGATAATCGAGCCTACATAATTTTATTGGGCAAGTTAAACATTAGATTACACCTTTGGAACATCTGCTTGTAAATCTAACTAATAGATTTCAATTAAACAGTCTTGAGGACCCTTTAGGGTCGGGTTTAGTCACCCTTGTTAGCAATTCAACAGTTAAACCTTTCAAAATGACCACTTGGATGTAGATACGGCCCACTTGAGCCTTGGATCTACCTCATCCTTTGGGCCGGGTCCTATCTTGGGCTGACAAAATAGATGGATGGAGTATATTAGGTTAATCATCATTGTGGACCCCACACTATAACGCATGTACACATGGAGTACGTGCACCCATGGTACATGGACCTCCACGCCTACTCAACCCGATGTAAATCGGAAAGAGAGGAATTTCTCTTACTTTACCACCGCGCATGTGAATTCAAATTGGGCTGTCCATTTATCACCACAGCTGGGCCACCACGATCATTCCCTTGGATAATCTAAATCGTCCATCATGTAGCCTGGGAAAATCCAATCAAAATCTAGTATTATGCATGTTTGTTATCTGCGGATGAGTGTACAGGTTGAATGTAAATGGCCGGTAAATGAGTGGATAATGTATAATTGATCTAAACTTGGCCCACCAATTCACGTCATTGAAGAGATCCAAACCATTCATCTTATAGAGGGCCTGAATTCGAACCAACCACAGAGACTTCACATGTTTACATGTGGGTACATGCACACAAGCTCCAGCCCAAACCGGGCACATGTGGCACGTTTTCGATAACAGAAACTGTTTCCGTTGCTGCCAGGCTGTCTATTCACATGTGGAATTCTCCACTTGCATCCTAGCCCTCCACCTCAGCAGATCTCAGCCTTACAGCCCAAGCCAGCTCTAGGGCTTTCGTTGCAATAAGAAAAGAGCGCCGCACTCGAAAATCTCAAGAAAACCTAAGAATGTCATGCATTTTTCCCAAAACATTGACCCCACGGGGTTCAAAGGACCTATCCACACCGTCTAGGTGCAGTGGATAGAGGGATTAACCATTGGGAAGCAATTCGCCATTAATGGCCAGGCCATCTTCCCTGATGAGCCGATAAAACCCATCACCTGTGATGTGGCCCATCTGTCGATCAGAGCCTTCCAACTGATGGACCATGACCCCAGAAGTGTATCCATGACACTTGATCAAATCCATGCAATCAAAGCTCGATTGGACCATACCAAAATCTCACGGTTTGGGACCGAGAACCCGCAACTAATCCCCTAGATTAGTTGCATTCGAATCCTCTAGAAGAGGATTAGCGAAGCCTATTAAAGTCCGCTTTCAGGGTGATCCCTTTCCAAAAAGAGAAAACCTAAAAGAGAGAGAGAGAGTCATCGTCGTTTTGATTGGCACATTAAGTTGGGTCGACTCAGCTCGACTGAAACTGAGTCGGGTCGACTCAGGGAGGTTGCTGTTGGACGTCTTCCAGCAGGAGGGAGAAGAAGATACAGAGAAAGAGAGCGAGAGAAAAGAAAGAGGCAGAAGATGATGGAGAAAGAGAGATTGTAGCACGTAGAACTGAGTTCGTGCCGCACTGACTCGTTCGAGTCGTGGGTTGAGTAGTAGCGGAGCCAGGCTCCGTCTGGATGCAGGAAGGTCGAGCAGAAGAAGAAGGTAGGAAGGAGAAGGAGTAGATAGAGGAAGAGAGGAGGTGACGCCGGTCCTTCCGTTGGAACGAGCCAAGTTGATTGCAAGAAGACCCAGTCCGAGTCGCCGCTTCTTCCATTCGAGTTGGGTCAACCTCGACTAAGTCCAGTCCTTGCTGGGACTCAACATTTCAACAAGAAGGAAATGGGGGATTGCTGAGAAGAAAGGAGGAAGGAAAGGAAAAAGAAACAGAGTGGAAGGATGAAGAAGGGAGTTGAAGCTGAGAGCTTAACCCACTGTCGAGTTTTGACGGATCAACTCGAGTCGGACTGTCTTGTAGGTCTGGTTTGATAACCAGCTATTATTAAACATTTCAAAGAAATGTGAGAGAAAGTTAGAGAGGAAGGAAGAGAAGAAAGGAAGGAAAGAAGGAGAGAAAGAAAGAGAGCCGAGCCACTGAGTTGACTCAGTTTAAAGCCAAGTTAGGCCTCCAACTCACTAAATTTTCGAATTCCAGACGCTATCGGGTTGAGTCTCACAACTAGATCGTGATCTTAGGGCGGGTTCGATTAACACTAGCATCATCGAGAGACGAACCAACTCTTGAAAGGTGAGGATCACCCTTCAAGCTTTTCCTACATCTTGGTGATTAGCTCTACTATTTTTCCTTACTCATTTGCTTCATTAATTGCTCAAGGTAGTAGGTTACTTTTATTGATTTTGAATCCTTTAAGCAATTGATGAATTGAATTCGATGTGAATTAAATGCCTCTAATCTGATTGGAAATATACACTTTAGACATATATGTGCTATCTAGATATTATTATATTAAATGCCTCTAATCTGATTTGAAATATATACTTTAGATATACATGTGCTATCCTGATATTATTATACATGATTTAATTTATCATCCATGATTACTTTATGGTGTATTTAGAGGTCCTCGAATTAGTGGCCATTTGTGTAATGAATTAAATGAAATTATGGTGGACTTACCATCTTATGGACCATTTATTGTCTAAGTGGCTTTTGTTATTTGCCCTTGTGGCTTGTATTCGCCCTAGTGGCTCTGAGTGGTTAATTATCCTTTTTCCAGCCTTGTTAGGCTATTTGCCTTTTTGTGGCTTAGATTGATTATTTACCCTTTGTGGCTCGGATTGACTATTTGCCCTCGCAGCTTTAAAGAATTATTATTAAATAGTCCTTTGATGATAAGTTCCACTTGTAGAACTATAATTGGCCACTAGTTGAGTAGATTACCTTTAAACACCACATTCGTTAGTCTCATGAGCCAGGGATGGTGGAATGGGACACTATGCTTGAGCTGTCGGCCTTTGATGGGTGATAAACCCCCCATAATGACCTTTAAGCTTCCCTAAATGGATTTTTTGAAATTGGATAAATAATGGTTGGGTTAATCATGCATTTTCATAGCATATATTATGGTCTTTTCTGGGTAGTTAGTTCTCCTTGGGCATACCTTTGTGTACTTTTTCGGGTGACTAATCCTCCTTGGGCGATCTATATAACCTTTTTCAGGTAGTTCATCTACCGCGAGTGATTTATATGGCCTTTTCCAGGTAGTTAATCTACCGCGAGCGGTCTATATGGCCTTTTTCAGGTAGTTAATCTACCACGGTCGGTCTACATGGCCTTTTCCATGTAGTTAATCTACCACTGGCGGTCTACATGGCCTTTTCCAGGTAGTTAATCTATCGCGGGCAGTCTGTATGGTCTTTTCCCAGTGACTAGCTAGTTCTCCTTGGGCGACTTTTTACCAGCTAGATGTGCATCCCTAAGTCTGTGAGCATGTGCATGCATCCATGTATTTAAACAAGATTATCTTGTGTGATTTATTTAATGAATGCGTATCTGATGAACCTTATCTGATTCCCCTGATAATCATTGTGTAATATTTGTTATATAATGTCTCTGATAACTATGCTTAATTATCTTGATGCTGCGATAAATCTTGGGTGTTATACCTCACTGGATAGCCATTGACGCTATCAAACCGTACTCAGTGTGCAGAGGAAACAGATGATGTGGATGTTGACGTCCATATGGAATGAGAGGAGCCAGATGATCTTGCAACTCCTTATTCCTAATTTCATTTGTATTTAATTTGTACTTTCATGTATCTTAAAAGTTAAGACATTGGTTTGTATAAGTTTTTGGATAACCACTTGAAAAATCTTTGTTATGTATATTTGGACTCCTTCTTATACTGAAATTGTTTTTATTCCACTTGAATGGTTAACTCTGATAAAGAAAAAAATATATACATGAAATTTGAGATATTTTAAAGGTTAATACTCGGGTTTTTGGAAAACGAGTAGTGTACTGGGGTTCCGGGAACCGGGGTGTTACAATGTCGAGAATTTTTTTTGCAGCCCTCAAATCTTTCATCTCAAATGTCTAGAATAATTGAGCCTTCAATATATTGATTTTAGACATGTTATGGTTGGTGATAAACATATCATTAACATACACTACTAGAATAATAAATTTTCTATCAGTCAGTGTTCTAAATTAGACATAATGATTGAACTCACTTCTGATAAACCGGTAGCTCAACATGAAAGAATCAAACTTTTCGTACCATTACCTAACCAACTGTTACAGGCCGACCTCTTGAACCTATAAACCTTATTCACTACTCCCTACACCTAGGACCCTTCATGATACTTCATGTAAATTTGTTCTTTTAGTTTCCTGTGTGCTAAACCAGTGTAACATCTCGGTTTTTGAAACTCAAGTGTTAGCCTTTAAAATTTAGTGTAAATTTAAATTGCTTGGTCATTAATCAGAGTTAGCAGCAAACGTAGCTAGAGTAAACTATGCATTATATGAAAACATTTCAAACACGATAAAAATCCAAATGTAATACCCATACAGGACTTATACAATCTTAAATAACATAGTTCATTAAAAAAAAACAAAAATATATCATCTAGTAGTGGAGATCAATATGGGTTGAAGGGACCCTATCTAGCTTCTCAGCTACCCGATCTACTCTACCAACCCAGTGAAAAGTATCGGCTCGCACTACACCTGAATTAACTGATATGGTTTGATAGCGTCAATGACTATTGCAGTGAGGAGTACCCTCTAAGATTACAAACTCATCATTTACAATCCAGAATAGATCGCAGGTCATAAGAATGGATATATTAAACAACTTAATTCATAATCTTGATCATATACTCAAAGGTTAAGCCAATCAACATAATCTCATCATAAGAAAAATATAGTAGCAATTTAAATGCAAGGGAATATGTCCAGATAGTCAAATAATCAATCATACAACTTTTTATTGCACTCAGAAATCACATTGTATGTGAACTCCGCAAGATGGCTAGAAAATTGTAAGACCCATATCTTGGTCCATACCTTTCCGTAGACTTCCGCGGTCTTACCGGTCGAATTTCGGTAACCTTCGACCCTTAACCAATATCAACGCGCGACCCTGATTCATGTGCCGATAATCCGAGTCGACTCAACCCGAGACCAATACCATAGCGACCGCGCCGTCGTTGCGGTTCCGATACCGCAACTCGCGCGCCAAGGTGATACCCTGGTCAAGAGTTGTAGACCAACGTTCGGTGCGAGAAAATACCGCGCGTTGCGAAATCCAAGGGAATCTCTACGATGTATCACATCAATCACATCAATCCCATCAATCAATCAATCCATCAATCCATCACATGTTAAGTACACATCACTTTCACCCCTTTTTCCAAGCAACCACAAAAGTCTTCACCTCCCATACCTCTCTTACACAAAAGCCTCAAAAGTCAAGCTTTTCTTACACCTCCCATACCTCTCTTACACAAAAGGCCATAAAAGTCAAAGATTTCTTACACAACCATCACTCACCACATCCATCCATCACACTCTCTCTCCCTTTACAATTCCTCTCTTCCTCATTTACAAAAATCTCCAAGCAACCAAAAATTCCCAAGCTCCATACGTATGGAATTTTCCAAGTATCCCTAAGCTCCAAGTGGCCCACCTTCCTACCCCATCATCTCCCATCTCAACCCTCTATTCCTCATCTCATCCATTGAAGTTGAAGCTAAGGTGCCAAGGAACCCCTAGGAGCAAGAAGATCGGACAGTGGTGCCTCTATAGGGTAGTTTCTCTTTGTTTTTATGATGGGCCAAGTGAGGCCCACCGATCCATGGTGTGGATCTCACTTGGGACCCTAAGTTGTGGCCGATGGACCACTTGGATCATCATGATCATTCCATGATGGAGTCATTCTCCACGGACCCCATCATGATGTTTATTTCTTTAAGAAAGGTCATCTAGACCGTCCATATCGGTGGGGAATGGATCTCCACCGTTGATTTTCATTTTCGATGATCCCATGTATAAAGGGATCTGTTTATTGTATAGTTTCTTACAAGGGAGGGCCCATAATGTTGGGGTCCCTCCATCACAAGCGTGTCCCACTCTCCATGTCTCTCTCTCTCTCTTTTATTTCTTTTTATTTTGTGTTATTTTATTTTATGTGATGAGGTTGTGTGGCCCACTTGAATGGACCCCACCTTGAGATTTATTTTGTCCAAGTTTTTATTCAAGTGGGGCCCACCTTATATGTTGTACCCTCGTCAAACATCTGTGGTGGTCCACTTCATCAGGGCCCACCACAATACATTTTTAAGATAGCCACACCGTCCAGCGTCTGGGACGCCGGACGTCCCTGTTCAAAAAAAAAAAAAAGAAAAGGAAAAAGAGAAGCTTGTAGGGTGGTCCCCTTGTGTAGGCCCCACCTTGATGTATATATTCGATCCAAGCCGTCCATCCCCTTACCCACAATATTTTAACCGTTGAGCAAAAGAATGAGGCTGACGTGATCATCCAGTGGGCCATAATATCAGAAACTTGGGTGGTTACCCTTAAAGATACTTCCTGATGATTCTATGCGTCCAAAATTCTCGAACTTTGGACTCATTTTGTTCGTCTCGAGTTGTAGAGTCCTGTGGTCGGGATGGATCTTCCAAACTTGGGTCCCACCTGTGAAAAACCATAGGAAAACAATATTTCAAAAAAAATTATTTTTTTTCAACAGCAGCAGCAACACTGCTGCTGTCAGAACAGACGCTGGCGCGTCCTGCGTCGTTGAGTGGGCGGACGGACGCAGGGGCCCACGGCCCTGCGTGTGGGCCCCACCATAATGTTTATTTGTCATCCAACCTGCTCATGAGGTGGGCCACCCCAGTAGTGGGTCCCCCTCCAAAAATGAGACAGATCCAAAACTCAGGTGGCCCACGCCACATGAAACAGTGAAACTGGAAATTTACCATTAAAATCTTTATGGGGCCCACAGAAGTGTTGGACCAAGCTGAAATTTATGTTTTCCCTTCATCCAGGCCCGAGGGACCTTATGAACGGACTGGATGGCATCTAAGCAATTCAGTGGGCCCCACATGGGACCCACAATGATGTATGTGTTATAAGACCACCGTCCAGGCGGACGGTGGCACCCACCTTACGTATGAGTTGCCTCCACCGTCCAGAGATGGTGGGGTCCCTTTGTGATGTATGTGATCTATCCGCACTGTCCACTGGACAGTGGGACCCCGCCATGATGCATGTGATGCATCCGGACCATCCATCCACTTGAAAAGATCATTCTAAGGCCTATGGGTTAGGCCCATTTGGACTGTAAAAGGCCTATGGGTTAGGCCCATTTGTTTTATTTAAGGCCTATGGGTTAGGCCCATTTGGACTATAAAAGGCCTATGGGTTAGGCCCATTTTCTTTATTTAAGGCCTATGGGCTAGGCCCATTTGGATTGTAGAAGGCCTATGGGTTAGGCCCACTTGAAGCACATAAGGCCTATGGGTTTAGGCCCACTTGATATGTTCCAAGTCCATAGGACTAGGCCCTTTTGATGTATTCCAAGGCCCATGAAATTGGACCCATTTGATGATAATTTTAAAGCCCATGAAATTAGGCCCATTTGATATATGTAAGGCCTAAGGGTTTAGGCCCACTTTGATATGCATGCAAGGCCTAAGGGTTAGGGCCCATTTGGCATACATATGGGGTTTCATTGGTGTGGCCCATTCGTTAACTTTAAGACTCATGAGTTAAGCTCATTTGATGCAGTCCAAGGCCCACAGATTTTGACCCATTGCAATGCACATAAGACCCATTGGTATGACCCATTTATGTGGCCCATCTGATGAATAGAAGGCCCATAAGATATGGCCCATTTGATATATATGTAAGGTCCAATGGGAAGAACCTACAGTCCATTGCAATGTGTAAATCCATTATAGACTAAGTACTGATGTTTACAAAGATCGTGCCTTGGGAGCAATTTGGTTTGACGTCCACATTACGAGTGTAATGTTGGTTGGATGTCCACATTACGACTCTCCTTAGGGCCCATTACTGGGCCGTACTTGTTGTGTATAGGACGTCTAGGCCCATCTGCGTTGTAAGAATGCTTCATCACTCATTTACATGTTTAGTATAGTTTCATGACCCATGATCATACGCATGATATGTATGCTTGATATGAAGATTGACTGATCATAGCATATGCCTTTGGGCAGGTTGTTTATGGGCTCCTGGTTAGGCAGTGTTGCCCTACATAAGCGCACGATCCGCGCAGGATTTGTTGCATGACTGGATAGCGTGAATCATGCATTTCACATTTGTGTGACATGGGTATTGTACGCCCTAGCGACATCAGGGCCGTAGCCTCCACAGACGCATCGTGGTTGGCATGATTGGATACCGAAAATCATGTTCTACATGGGGTGCTATTGATATCCCTGGGTGAAAGTCCTTAAACCCTTATGGTACCAAGAGGTTGCTTCAGCGTCTAGACCGAGTGGGTAGATGAGCATTGTGTGCCGATTACCAGACGGTTATGCTCTCCACTGTGTCGTGGTCGGTTGGAAGGAGGTGCGACCTTATCCGCCTGAGAGTAGGGGGCAATGCTAGGCTGAGTTTGACCAGCTTGAGGAATGGGTCTGCTATCGACGAGTCGCGCCCGATATTGGCAGACGGATAGTGTAGTCTCTTCCACTTACCTTATTATGCGCGATGTGGCGGCAATTTGGTTTAGAGTGTACTAGACCCCGGTGATATCCCATATTTGAGCTGTATTGATGTGTGGACATAGATGAGGATCTGTATGCTTGAGTTGCATTGCACATCGCATGGCCTTGGGATGGCCGATACCATTCATGTCTTGCATCGCATAGCCTTGGTACGACTCATGATATTATGGATCCATCTGCATATTCCGCATTACTCTGACATTACATGTTCATATTACTACCTTGCGCACACACTTTCACCACCCTCTAAGCTTTCTATAAGCTTATGCACGACCGTTGCGTGCAGGTGACGTTGGTTCGCAGCAGCGTTGAGGCAGGAGCACGTTGCAGATCGTTTTGGAGTTTTTGTTCTTTACCAATGTATTTCCCTTTATGCTCATTGTACTTGTAAAGTTTTTGATCATAGTGGAAATGTAATGGAGTTCTTAGTTGTTGTTTGTGGGTTATGCCATTGGTTATGCTTATTACGAATCAAACTGATGTTGAAAATCCTCCTCGTAGCATCCCAGGATCAGAACCTGGCGAATGGGCGATAGGAGCCGAGAATGGGGTTCTACGGAGGCTGTCGACGCCGGATTCGGTGATCGGGAATTTTGTGAGCCCGGTTTCCGAGTTTGGGGCGTGACAAAAATCGATAAGCGAACTCCCGTTCCATCCGAAAATCATGGTACAAGTGAACTCTGCCAGGTGAATAGAAAATCAACCTTGAAACCTCTACTTCACCGAAAAATCATATCTTACGTGAACTTCGCAAGATAACTAGAAAATTGATAAGCAAACTTCAACTCTACTCGAAAATCATGGTATGACTGAACTCCATAAGATGAAGAGAGAATCAACAGAGACATTCCAACATTATCCGAAAATCGTATGAACTCCGCATGATGACCAGAACATCGACAAGAAAACTTTAGCTCCACCCGAAAATCATAACGAACTCCGCATAATGAGAATTAACATACAAACATCTATATTACCTGAAAATAATATCATATGTGAACTCCGCAAGATGGATAGAAAATTGATAAGCGAACTTTAGCTCCACTCGAAAATCATGGTATGATTAAACTCCACAAGATGAAGAGACAATCAACATATACACTCTAGACCATTCAGAAATCATATTGTACATGAACTCCGAAAGATGGATAGAAAATCGATAAACGAACTTTAACTCCAACTGAAAATCATTGTACGACTGAACACCGCAAAATAGCTAGGAAACCAACATATAAACCTCTACTTCACCTGAAAATCATATCATATGTGAACTCCACAAGATGGCTAGAAAATTAATAAATGAACTTCAGCTCCATCCGAAAATCACCATATGACTAAATACCGCAAGATGAAGAGAAAATCAATATAGGAACTCCGACGTCATTCGAAAATCGTATGAACTCCGCAAGATGGCTAGAAAACTGATAAGTGAACTTCAGCTCTACTAGAAAATCATATCAAACTCCGCATAATGACCCAAAAATCAACAAGATATATGAATATAACCAACAAGCCACAAAAGGGCGCCAATGTTCCATCAAAGCCACGAAAGACAAATAAGCGATCCAAGCCATCTAGGGCAATATATGTGATCCAAGCCATGTAAGGCAATGTGCGATTCAAGCCACATAAGGTAGATGTGCGATCCAACATAAGTTAAATATGGATTGCAAGATAGTAAGTTCATGATAGGTTCCATTCATTCCATCACTTAATTGCAAGCAATGAACATACAGTTAATTAACAAATGTACAACTAAAGATAGCATGTTATCATCAAATCATTTATGCTTGCTAAAATCAAAGAGAGAAGTCTATTTTTTAACACAAGAAATAATTGCACAACAAATTAACATACTCAATAGTGATGTAAGTTACTCAATCCAGTAACTTCGAAGATACTAAATGAGAGAAATCAAAGCATCGTCTATGTCCAAATTGATGAATTTAAGTGGAAAGCTCAAAGGGTGAATCCTCACCTCAAATTTTGGTTGCAATGGGTTTAACTCGAATCACCTTCATTAGTATGGATCGAGCATAGTTGAGAAATTAGACGAGGACAATGAGGGAAATAGATAATCATCACAAATAAGAATTTAATAACTAAGATTCTATTGGAAGGCTAAAGTTACAAGGTCTTTAACTCACCTAGAGGTGTGTTCTATTCAATGCAGCTTCAGCTCGACCTTAGTGAGTTAAAGCACATAACTCAGTAACAAAACTCAGTAGGTGGCTAAATTGACTTAACCATGACTCAGCAGCTCCACCTCTCTCCCTTATTTTCTCTCATTCTTTCCCTCTACTCTCTCTAGACTCTCACAAGGCCCAAACTCAAGCCAAGCCCGAACTTGGCTGATAACCCAACCGAGTTGACTCGGTTGGTGCAACCACTAGCCAAATCTCTCTCCTCCTCTAACTCTCTCTCTCTCTCTCTCTCTCTCTCTCTCTCTCTCTCTCTCTCCCTACTGGAATTCCAACTAGACCCAGGCAAGGCCCACACGTAACTCAACTCAGCTGACTCGGCAGTGAGTACTACTCTCTCTCTCTCTTCCCTTCCTTCTCTTTCTTCCTCTCCTCTACCTTCTTCCTTTCATTTCTTATTTCTCCCTTCTTTTCTCTTCCCTTCCTAACCCAGCAAACCAAAGCCTAATGACCAGCAACCTGCAGCTGAGTCCGTCAGCGAGTCGACTCAACTCGACTGGACGGTAAGCGCATTGAAACTCCTCTTTTCCTTCCTTCTTTCTCCCTTTTACTTCCTTCTTCCCCTGCCACTCTCTCTTCCTCTCGCTTAGAGAGGTTCGGCAACCTCCGAACTCAACCCAACCACGACCCAATTGAGTCGGGCCGCAGCTTGGTCCAGCCGCACCTCCCTTTTTCTCGTTTCTTTTTTTTTTTTAAATTCCTTCCTCTCTCTCTCTCTCTCTCTCTCTCTCTTCCTTTCCTTCTTCTCCTTTATTTTCATCGGCCGAAGTTTCAACACCACTAGACGACTGGGTTCGACCCGGCTTGAGTTGGTGCCGCTTGAACGGGGAAGAAGAAGATGGTCGGTAATGACAGATCTCCATATAGGAGTTATTTCTTCAAGAGGAAGACATTGGGTGACTCAGATGGGTACGAGGGAGATCGTAGAAGAAGGATTTCGAAGTTTGAATGAAGATTTCCTAGTGGGTTTGGTGGTGGGGGTTTGGGAATTTTTTGTTCTTTCAACTATGGAAATGGTGAGGTACTGGATGCTGTTCGATCCCTCTTCTCTTATAGCAATCCTTAATTCTCGTGGAGCATTGGATGGGAGAATGAACGGTCTAGATGACGCCTAGGGCTTCATTTTATAGTTATAGTAAGTGGTTTTGCATTGGTTTTCTTTGTAGAAACCTAATCCACGATCCTTAAATTGAGGTTTGGGATTGGAGGAGGAATCCTCAAACGAATAGCCATTGCGGTAGCAACAAAGTGGGATTTCCATTTTTGGAAAATGTTGTTTGTGCAGGTCCTGTTTGCATCGAGAATCGTGTGCCTGCACATGTGCTCTAAGGTGCTGAGATAGGTGGGGTTTAGCCGGGTCTTGGTGCTCTACCAAATGGACGGTTTGGATTGATCGCCCCATTGTTGAAGGTGGGCCATGTAGTGGAGACATGGACATTGTTCGTTCGACCCTATCGTTGGCGGGAGAACAAAAGGAGAAGAGGAAAATTCCTCTTTTGTTGGGTCAAAGGCGTTTGACCATGTGGCAGTTTCGGTGCACCTCGGCTGTGCATAGTGTGCACATGCATCGCCTCAAGTGGGGTCCATCGTGATGAATCTAATAAATCCACCCTGTTCATTGGATCTCATGAGTCCAGGTATAACCCTTGACTAAAGATCAGGTAGATCTAAAGCTTTTTCTTTTTCTTTTTCCACTCCTTTTGGTGGTCGCCCAGACCATCCTTTACGATAGGCACCCCTGCTCCTTTTTGTTCCAGGGGAGGCCTGAAGGTTTATTGTAATTAGTTTGGGTTCATTTTATATATGAATTGAAGGTTTCTTTTAAAAAAAAGGTAGATCCAAAGCTCAGGTGGGTCGCCTCTTAGAATCTTAGGTTCTAATTATGAACTTTCGCTGATTTGATGGTCAGATTCTTTCCATATCTGATCATCGACATGCCTAATGGTTCAAAATTTAATTTAAACCAATTTAAATGGTTTTTTCCACAGTTAGTCATTCCTTCATCTCAATTTAATGAGCGATCATAAGTTTAAATGGCGAGATCACTTCAACACAGATCATTAGTGGTCCATCAAGATGTCTACCCAAAATCTAGCCCGTTCATAAACTCCAATAGCTTAATATGGGCCACCAATATGATTATGAGGTAAATCCACAGTCCAAGTGGGCCTCTTCTGGTGGTTTTGTGTTCCATTTAGTGGTTCTCGACGATCCAACGGTCGGATCATGTCGATACTTGGTTTTCAACGTCCTTAAACATTCCTAGGCAATATTGAAACACTTACATAGAAAACTCCAAAGTCTGATGACTATATTGCTTACTAAGTACCTAAGTTTCCTTATAGAATGTGGTTAATCTAATGAATGGTGGGTCTTATGATCTATTGGTAATGGATGATTTAATTTGTTCATCAAAGAGATTAAATCTCAAAAAGTAGGTCCATCTGGTGGTGTAATGGTCCATCTTGAAAGATGACAGATGGATGGGTTGGTTTATGGATGAAAATCACCATTAATAGACGGATTTAGGTTCAAGTGTGTGAATGTTCACACAAATCGAGTCTTTGTTTATACTAAGTTAGGTTCTCATGGTAACACCCGAGTAATGAAAAGTACGTGTTGTTACAATCTACCCCCCTTAAAGAATTTCATCTCGATATTTAACACTCAAACCTTAAATGAGAATGAGGATAATCTATTCTACCATGTCTCTTATCATTCACCATCTTCCTCGTGATGTATGTCTGTATGCGCAAGGGTTCATGATTGACTACTAGGATTGGGGTTGTTACAATCTACCCCCCTTAAAGAAGAATCTGTTGAGGGTCAAATATTGTATATTATCCCCTATTTATTACTTGGTTTTATGAACATGATAATGCTTAATATTCTATTTTACTAATGTTTGTGTTGTAAGGTGAATTTAAGAGCTTGGATTGAAAATGATGCTAAAAGCATGAATTTAACGCTCAAGAATCACCAAAGCCAAGGATGGATTTTGTGAGACAAAAAATGAAGAATTCATATGCCAAAGATCTAAGAAAATCAAGTGAAGAATGAAGAGCATTAAAGACTTAAAGTGAAGAAAAGGAATCCTGAAATTATCCTGAAAACAAACATATTCTTGAAAGTGTCCTGAAGAAGCATATTCTGAAACGTTAGGTCATTCTGTGAAATTGTACAAAGTGAAGGCTATTTTGAAAAACTACGTAAATTTGAGGCAATTTTTAGAGTTTTCCAACTAGGTGCGAAAGTTAAAGTTCCACAACTATAAATAGGACTCCCCGGGATGTTCCTGGCATCTTCTAGGGTTTGTGGAGTTGAGTAAAAGCGTGAAGAAGCCGTCGACAAGTGTTTTTCTTCCCTTTCCTTAGTTATTTTTATGCTTTTTTCTTAAGAGATTTTAGTTCAGTCATGTCTATGGTTGGCTAAACCTCTTAGCTAGGGCTAAGAGGTGAAGGTTGTAGCATGATGAGATATTTTCTATTGCTTTGATTCATGTTTAAGTTAAACTATCTTTGATTCTAGTTTGATTATAAGAAATACTTTTAGTTTTTAATGGTTTGTTGTGACTTAAATTATAGTAGATATACGATAGCTTTGAGTATGTTCTTTTCATGTATTGAGATTGTGAAATTAGGAAATTCCGTCGTTCACCATCGTCCAATGGGGAAGGTTGGGTGATGGAATCCTTCTAATCTTCATGATTCTCTTATGATTGGTTGTGAAATTGGTAAATCCTGTTGTTTGCCTTGTCTCATAGGCATGGTTTTATGATGGAATCACTTCCAGTTCTCACACCTCTCATCCATTGAGAATTAGGTCAAAGAAAGTTTAGATTTGGTTTTACTGAGTTGTCTTCCAATTAGATAAGATGAGACTCTGATTCCAGTTGCGTCATTGAATCAAGCATAGATCTCTCTGATCTCTACAATCCTTGAAAACCTTAGTTTCCCACCTTTGAATTTCTTAAGTTTTTCATTAAATCTCTCACAATTACTCTCTATACTTTCAGATTTAGGTTTTCATCTTTTTCTAGTTCTTCTTCTACACTACAAAAAAGAGGATTTTTAGCGACGAAAATTTTAGCGATGAAACTTCTTTTCGTCGCTAAAAGTGAAAGAAATTTTCTTCGCTAAAAGTTTACTTTTAGTGATGAAATTGTAAATTCATATCTAAAAGTCACCTTTACAGACAAAAATTTTTGTCCAAAAAGCTGTAACCAATTTTTTAAAAAAATCGAAAGGTTTAGTTTTAGCTACAAAAATTTTCGTAGCTAAAAAACGTGGATGAGACTTTTAGCGATGAAAATTTTCATCGCTAAAGGTTGCAAACAATTTTTCAAAAAAATCGATAGGTTTACTTTTAGCTACGAAAATTTTCGTAGCTAAAAAATGTGGATGAGTCTTTTAGCGACGTAACTTTTCATCGCTAAAGGTTGTAAACAATTTTTCAAAAAAAATCGATAGGGTACTTTTAGCTACGAAAATTTTGGTGGCTAAAAAATGTGGATTAGACTTTTAGTGACGAAAACTTTCGTTGCTAAAGGCTGCAAACAAATTTTCAATACAATCCATAGGTTTACTTTTAG
Organism: Magnolia kwangsiensis; assembly: GCA_037074715.1. NCBI lineage: Eukaryota > Viridiplantae > Streptophyta > Magnoliopsida > Magnoliales > Magnoliaceae > Magnolia > Magnolia kwangsiensis. Next base: position 186,525,362 of record CM073571.1, on the reverse strand, counting down.
CTACGAAAATATTGGTAGCTAAAAAATGTGGATGAGACTTTTAGCGACGCAAATTTTTGTCATTAAAGGCTGTAAACAATTTTTTTAAAAAATCGATAGGTTTACTTTTAGCTACGAAAATATTGGTAGCTAAAAAAAGTGGATAAGGCTTTTAGCAACGATAAAGGTTGTAAACAAATTTTCACGACAAGGGATAGGTTTACTTTTAGCTACGAAAATCTTGGTAGCTAAAAAATGTGGATGAGACTTTTAGCGACGAAAATTTTCGTCGCTAAAGGCTGTGAACAATTTTTCAAAAAAATCGATAGGTTTACTTTTAGCTACGAAAATTTTGCTAGCTAAAAAACGTGGATGAGACTTTTAGGGACGACAATTGACGTCGCTAAAGGCTGTAAAAAATTTTTAAAAAAAATTGATAGGTTTACTTTTAGCTACGAAAATTTTCCCTAAACCTAACCTTTCCCTAAACCTATAACCTACACTTATAACCTAAACCTAAATCTATAACCTACACCTAAACCTAAAACCTAAAACCTAAACCTAAAACCTAAATGTATTCTCAAATCCCTAAACCTACACCTACACCTAATTCTAATCTCAACTCCTTGACCTAAACCTAAACTTAAACTTGAAAACCCAAACCTAAACTCAATCCCAAACCCAAACCCGATTTCCTAAACCTAAACCTTAATCTATTTTCAATTTCCTAAAGTTATAACCTAAAACCTAAACCTAAACCTATACCTATACCTATAGGCTAAACCTAAACCTTAACCTTAACCTATAACTTATACTTACAACCTTAACCTAAACTTATAACCTTAACCTAAACTTATAACGTAAACCTTAACCTATAACTTAAACTTATAACCTAAACCTAAACCTATTCTCAAATCTTATAACCTATAACTTATAACCTATAACCTATAACCTAAAACCTAAACTCAATTCCCTAAACCTTATCCCTAAACCTAACCTAAACCTAAACCTAAACCTATAACCTACACTTATAACTTAGCTATAATCTAAAACTAAAACCTAAACCTAAAACCCAAACCTAAACTTGATCCTGAAGCTGAACCCAGTTTCCTAAACTTAAACCTTAACGTATTCTCAAATCCCTAAACCTAAACCTACACCTAATCCTAATCTCAACTCCAATTCCCTAAACTTAAACCTAAACTTATACCTATTTTCAATTACCTAAACCTATAACCCAGTGTAATCTTAAAGCTATTTCCATAAACTGACTTTAGTCTTTTCATTGTAGACATGGATAAGAGTTAGATGCGAGCTAAGAATAGGTTTGGCCCAGAGTATAAATAAGGAGTTCAAGAGTTCATGAAATTTGTGCGAAATCGAGTAGATTCAAGGAATAGGATTAGTTGTCCATGTCGAAAATGCAAGAATATGATATATAAGACTTTAGACAAAATAGAAGACGATTTGTTCATAGTTGGGATTGACCAGGGTTACACTTGGTAGGTCTATCATGATGAAGATATGACCTATAGAGTTGAGCCCACTGAAGTCCTTGTTGACTCAATTGTGCCGGATGACGAGGATGAAGATGTTGACGAAATGCAAGATATCATAGGGGATGTGTTCAGGGGAATAGCTGCAGATATTAATTTTGCAGCGACAAGCAGTAGTCAAGATATTCCTCCAATGGGTGATGTCGAATCAGAAAAGTTTAGTAGATTGTTGAGGGATGCGTAATGTCCACTTTATCTAGGGCGTGAGAAATTCTCCAAGTTGAATTTTCTTGCAAAGTTACTTCATTTGAAGACAATAAATCGTTGGAGTAACAAATCGTTCGACACGTTGCTTGAGTTGTTGAAAAAAAATATTACTGGACGGTAAGACATTGCCTAAGTCTCATTACGAGGAATCCTTGATGCGAGACTTGAGCCTTGGTTATGAACTCATACATGCTTGTATAAATGATTGTTTATTATATTAAAAAGAGTATGGAAAGGTTGAAGAGTATCAAGAATGTGGAGTCTAGGTAGAAGTATAACAAACTCAAGGGTAAGAAAATTTCGCAAAAGGTGTTAAGGTACTTCCCATTGAAACTCAGATTGCAAAGATTGTTTATGTCTCGTAAAACGGCTGAAGATATGAGGTGGTGTCACCCCCTAAACCCGGAAATCAGATTCACAGGAATCCCGATCGTCGAATCCGGTACCGACAGCCTCCGTAGTACCCCATTCTCGGTTCCCAGCGCAACATATGCCAGATTTCGATCCTGGAATCCTACAAGGAGGATTTTTCAAACGTACATTTGTCTTATAATAAGCATAACCACAAGTTTACCCAACTCATAAAGGCAACATCATCATCACATATTCACTAATATAATCACTTGAATACAATACTGAAATGAAAATACATATATCAAAATCAGAGCTTCTGAAAATCGCTGCACGCTCCAAGCTCAACGCTGCTGCAACCTAACACCACCTGCACGCATCTATCGTGCATAAGCTTACAAAAGCTTAGAGGGTGGTGTAAGTGTGTGTAAGGTAAGTGCCAGGTATATAATAAAGCTCATAATCATACATCATCGGGATAAGCAGAAATACTGACAAGATCATGAATCATACGATATCAGAGTGATGAGAAAATATGCGGTAAGTCCATGAATACAATCAGCTGTACCAAAGCTATGTGATGCAAGGCATGAATGTTATTGACCATACCAAGGACATGCAATGCAAAACTTAATAAGACAATAACAGATGCTGAGGATACAATGCAATATGCAAATTCGGACAAACCATAAATACCATCAACCTCATCTAGGCTATATAAGTGCAAAACATCATAACCCAAAATACCAAGTACGGCGGATGCAATGTAATATGCGGTGTGAATGAAATGACTATGTTGGAATGTGAAGTCGGGATGACGGTACGTAGTATCACAGGCTATGGGGTCCATCACAAGGGACTTCTATCCAAACCAGTCCCATACCTAAATTTGGATAGTCAGATACAATGTGGTAAACTCCTGATCTCAGGTTAGTCGCGTGCCCAACCAAAATCCTGGCCGTGCGAAGGTACACGTAACAAATAGTTACACACCACCAGCCCGAGTGGAATGTGAATGAATGAATGGATGTGCGATTCTTACTCAATAAGTCCACATATCCGTACGGTTGCTCTCTGGAAAATCACCGGGGTCTAATACACATTACTCCGACTGCCTCCTCCTTAGCTGCACAGCCAAGTAAGTGGAATATACCACATTATTCGCCTGACAAGTAGTCTGCCAATACCTACCCGGCTCGTCGATAGCGGACTCATTTGCGAGCTGGTCAAACTCAGCCTAGCTTATAGCCCCCTCACTCGGGCGGATAACGCCACACCCCCTCCCAACCGACCACGACACAGTGAGAGACGCCGCCTACTGGTATTCGGCACTTGGGCACTCATGTTCCACTTGGTCTAGACGTTGGGGCTACTCCCAGCCTCGGAGGTTTTGGGATTTTCACCCAAGGACATCCTAAGTGCCCCATAGTGCTAAAACTAAATATTTTCGGTGTCCCATCTGTCCATCCACGATGTGCCAGTGGAGGTCATAGCCCTAATGTTGCTAAGGCGTGCAGTGATCATGATACACAAATGCGAGATGCATGAATCACACCATCAAATTATGCAGCGATCCAGCGCGTACAGCGCAATGATGTGGGGCACTCCATCTCATAACGAGTCCCGCAAATGGTCAGCCCAATGGCATATGCTATGATCAGTCACTATTCATATCAAGCATACATATGATGCGTATGGTCATGAATCATGGAATTATACTAGGCATGTTATAAAGTGATGAACTATCTTTACAATGCAGATGGGCCTGGACGATCTACACATAACTAGTATGGGCCTATCAATGGGCCCTAAGGAGAGTTATAATGTAGACATTTAACCAATATTATTCTTACAATGTGGACATCAAACCAACATTGCTCCCAAGGCATGACCTGTCATAAATACCATTACACAACCTATGGAGAAATCGCACATTGCAATGGACTCTAAGGACAACCCGTTGGGTCTTGACCCATGGTCCTTAAATACATCAAATGGGCCTCATATTATGGGCCTTACATTCACATCAAAGTGGGCCTTAACACGGCCTCATACACATCAAGGTGAGCCTCAACAATGGGCCTTGCATACGTCATAATGGACCTCATAACATAGGCCTTACATTTAAATCAAGGTGGGCCTCAACAATGGGCCTCATACATATCAATATGGGCCTCAATAATGGGCCACAAATACGTCGAGATGGATCTCAACCCATAAGCCCGATACACATCACAGTGGTTCTCAACCCACGGGTCTTAGGCCTCAACCCATGGGCCCTAAATACATTACAATGGGCTTCGACCCATGGGCCCTAATACATCAAAATGGGCCTCAACTCATGAGCCTTAGAATACTTCATAATGGGTCTCAACCCAGGGACCCTAAATATATTACAATGGGCCTCGACCCAAGGGCCCTAATACATAATAGGTGGGCCCTGCATATGGGCCTAATATACATAACAGGTGGGCCCTGCACCTGGGCCTACACCTTCCAAATGGGTCCTCTAAATGAATCACATGGATGAATAACACATAACTGATGGTATGGCCCACCGTTTAGATCACGGTGGACCACGTCAAATGGATGGATGGAGTAGATAGAACACGTACATCACGTGGGGTCCACGTTCCAACCAGGGATGGATGGCGAGGATATAAATCACATACATCATAATATGCACCACTGTCCAGCCATATGGACGGTGGATGCGAAACAGATGGATGACATTGATAAACACATGCATGATGTGGGGTCCACACGTGTGTGGGTCCCACAGCTGCTATGCAGCATGAATAAAACACATACATTACATCTTCCCACTGTCCATGCCTCTGGACGGTGGGGTATAGCCCATACATCACGTGGAGTGCCATCTGGTGGACGGGGTGGAGTATAACACATTCATCAGCGGGTCCCACGTGGGGCCCACCAAAATGTTTATCGGCCGTCTAACCTGTTGATACGGTCACACAGACGTGGATAAATAGGAAAAATAAATTCCATACTAATCCGAAGCTTCTGTGTCACCCAAAGAGTTTCAATGGCAGGAATTCAATCCCACTATCTCCAGCCATGTGGGCCACCTGAGTCCTAAATACGGTTGATTTCTGGCATGGCCCACTGATCAGAGGGTACCCAACAAATGCCCGATCTTGATCATCAACACCCATTATGGTGGGGCCCACAGATGGGACTGTGGGTCCCTGCCTGACCGTTACACGTGGGCATGAGGACACCGCTGGCGTCGTCTGACAGTCAGCAACAACTGTTGCTGCCTTAGTTTAGTTTATTTTATTTTATTTTTGAAATTTTGAATTTCTGTGGTTTTTCATAGGTGAGGCCCGCATCAGAAGAATCCGACCCTGCCATTGCATTTCATGGCTCAGTACAGACCAAACAAGCCCAATATTCAATATGTTTTTGGGCATAGAAAGATCAAAAATGCATTTTTACGGTGAAAACCTCTGTTTTCCAAACTATGGCCCGCCAACAAATTGGATCAGCTTCATTTTTCGGCTCAACGCCTAACATGATCCAAGGGATGGAATGGACGGTTCGGATTTAAAACATATATCAAGGTGGGACCTACATGAGCTGTACGCCCAATGAGTTAAAAAAATAAACTAATTTTAGTGTTTTCCATGCAACGTCCGGTGTCCCTGGACGCTGGACGGTTGAGTATAACACATACATTTGTGGTGGGCCCTGCTTAGGTGTGCTTAGGTGAGCCATCACATGGAGGATGGTGTGGGTACAACACTTATAAGGTGGACCCCATTCATAAACGGCTTGGATAAAATACTTACTTCATGGTGGGGTCCATCCAAGTGGGCCACAAGGCCATATGATCACAAGAAAAAAATGAAAAAGAAAGGGAGAGAGAGAGAGAGAAAGTTAGAATGGGACACGCATGATGGAGGGTCCCCGGCATTATGGGCCCTCCCTTCCATGATCTACAACATAAATCCTTGCATATAGGCCCACCTAATCAAGAATCAATAGTGGAGATCAATTCTCCACGAAAATAAAAGGTCTAGATGACCTTATTTACAAGCTAGGAAAGGTAAACATCATGATGGGGTCCATGGAGAATAGCCCCATCATGGAATGATATGGATAATGAAAGTGGGCCATCGGCCACATCTTAGGGTCCAAAGTGAGATCCACACCATTGATCGGTGGGCCTCACATGGCCCATCATAAAAATAAGTAAACTACCCTATAGAAGCACCCACCGTTTGATCTTCTTGGTCCGTTGGGAATCCACTCTCCTTGTGCTTCTCTTTGATGGTGGATGATGAGATTTGGATGGCTAGGATGGAGGTTTTGGGATGAGAAAGTGGGCCACCAAAAATCACATTTTCTCATGGAGGAGCTTGGACGTGTGGGCTCTTGGTTGCTTGGGAAATGCTTGGAAAATGTGAAGAGAAGGAGAGAGAGAGGTGGTTGTAAGCAGAAGTGATGGGTGAGGTGATGGTGTACTTGACATGAGAGTTGACTTGGTGGTTGCTTGACTAGTGGAGAAAGAAAGCATGGGTGTGTGTACTTGACACGTGGTGATTGATTGATGGGATTGATGGGACATGTTGTAGAGATTCTCTTGGGATTGTAAACGCTTGGCGTTTTCTCGAAATAAACGCCGTCTCACATCTCTTCGTTAGGGTATCGAATCGGTACATAAGTCGCAGCGTTGGAACCGCGGCGACTGTGCGGTCGCAATGGTACAAGTCTCAGATCAAGCCGACTCAATTCTATAGGATACGGCTTAGGTTCGCGTGCTAAGTCGATTACATGTCGCAGGTCGTCGGAATTCAAAAGGAAGGATCACGGGAGTCGACGGAATAGTACGAATTAGGATACGGGTCTTACAACTCTCCCCACCTAATAAAAATTTTATCCTCGAAATTTAAATCATAACATAACCAATACAGAGCTGACCAAGGGAGGGAAACCACACCGCTATATATATACTCAAAACACAACATACAACATAATCAAACATCTAAGGGATGGTGATAACGCCACAAATCTCAAGCTCTAACTCTCAGGATGCCTCATTGATGAACAATCTAGGAAGACGGTGTAGGGGCCAAGTCACACGAATCGTCGACGACTCATCCTGAGGTTTGAGGATCCTGCTGCTACTGTTGAGGATGGAGACACTCACTCCTACGATGCCCTATCCTACCGCACCGAAAGAAAGCACCAGAGAACGGTCTGGGTGGCAGGGGCTGTCACGCCCCAAACTCAGAATTCGGGCTCACAAAATTCCCGATCGTCGAATCTGGCGCTGACAGCCTCCGTAGTACCCCATTCTCGGCTCCCGGTACCCATATACTAGGTTCTGATTCTGGGATGCTACAAGGAGGATTTCTACTATCCATTTAATTCGTAATGAGCATAACCATAAGTATAACCCATGAACAATAACCACAAGAATACCATCACAAAATTCACTATGCTCAAAAACTTTGAGTACAAGGTGTATAAAGGGAAATACAAGATAGTGCTAATAATAAAACTCCAAAAGCTCGACTACACGCTCCTGCTGCTACTACGCTACGGCTGTGTCCTAACGTCACCTGCACGCATCAATCGTGCATAAGCTTATAGAAAGCTTAGAGGGTGGTGTAAGTGTGTGCGCAATATAAGCGTGCTCAGAATGTAGGGTTAGAGTAATGCGAAATCATGCTGATGAATACAAGGATGCAATCAGCAGTACCAAGGCTATACAGTGCAAGATATGAATACGATCAGCCATATCCAGACCATGTAATGTGAGATGCAAATCAAGCATGCTAATCTCCATCATATATCAGTACAGTTCTCATTCTAGATAATCACCGGGGTTTAGTACACTCTACGCCAGCTTGTCGTCCCTATCCGAACGCATAACTGGGAGAGCAGAAGAGACCTCACTATTCGCCTGCCAATATCGGGCCGGCTCGTCGATAGCAGATCGATTCCTCAAGCTGGTCAAACTCAACCTATAAGTTATCCCCTCACTCAGGCGGGTAAGGTCACACCCCTTTTCAACCGACCACGACACAGTGGGAGACGCGGCCTACTGGTATACGACCATTGCGCACTCGTGTATCCACTCGGTCTTGACATTGGAGTCATCCTCTGGTACCATCGAGTTTAGGGATTTTCACCCAGGGACATCTATGACGCCCGTATACTAGAACCAAATATTTTCGGTATCCAATCCAGCCACCCACGATGCATCTGTGGAGGCTATGGCCCTGATGTCGCTATGGCATACAATAATCACAATCATACAAATGCAAGTGCATGAGTCACACTACCAGTCATGCAACAGTCTAACGTGTACCATGCACTAGGGCAACTCCGCCTACCAGGGAGCCCATAAACAGTTCGCCTGAAGGCATATGCTATGATCAGTCACTTCTCATATCAGTCATACATATGATGCGTATGATAATGAATCATGGATCTATACTAAACATGTATATAGAGATGGGTTCTGTGTATAACTGAGATGGGCCTAGACGGCCTACTTACTACAAGTATGGGCCTATTTGTGGGCCTTAGGGAGTGTTACAATGCATACATTTAACCAACATTGTACCTACAATGTGGATGTCTAACCATCATTGTTCCCAAGGCATTACTTACTATAAATATCGTTATATGCCATGGAGGGATCACGCATTGCAATGGACCTAGTTGCACTCAATTGGGCCTTAAGTACATCAATTGGGCCGTATCATATGGGCCTTACATTCATCAAATGGATCACCTTAATGAGCCTCACCAATGGACCTTAGGTCCTTTGCAATGGGTTATAACCCATGGGCCTTAGAATTCATTAAAATGAGCCCAATCACATGAGCTTTATGTACTTCAAATGGGCCTAATCATATAGGTCTTATATATACCAAGGTGGGCCTCAACAATGGGCCACAAATACATCAAATGGGCCTACACACATGGGCCCATATATAACAAAGTGAGCCTTAGCGGGCGGGCCACAAATACATTAAGATGGGCCTCAACAATGGCCTTAAAATGATCTCAAAATGGTTGGATGGTTTGGATGAAACTTATGCATCATGGTAGACTCCCATGTGGGCCACTATAACATTTATTTTCCATTCAGTCCTAGGCCCACTAAAATGCTTATTAGCCACCCAACCTGTTAGTAAGGCCACGTGAGCAAGGGCTCCACTATAATGTTTACTTTACATCCAATATGTTGATAAGGCCATGTGGCAAGGGGCCCACCAAAATGTTTATTTTACATCCCACCTGCTGATATGGCCATGTGGCGAAAATATTTATTTTCCATTCAAACCTGTTGATAAGGTCATATAGACCCAGGGCCCACCAAAATATTTATTTTCTACCCAACATGGGCCCATTGTAATGTTTAATGTCATCCAAATCTGTTAATAACGTCACGTGGGCCAGGGCCCGCAGTGATGGACGGCGTGGACAGAATACATACACTAAGTGGGGGCCACCGTCCACTTCCGTGGACGGACGGCGTGATTGAAATACTTACATCCCAGTGGATGTCACCACCCACTGTTGTGGACGGTGTGGTAAGCCAAACATACCATAGTGGGTCCCATGTAGGGCCCACCAAAGTGTTTATTTACAATCCAACCCGTCCATTATGTGTTCCCCACAAAATTAAGGGTTCACACCAAGTTTCAGCCAAATTCAAAATTCAGGTAGGCCCCACCAAGTGTTTTTATATGATTTAGGCATGTCTTCACATGATTTGGATGGTATGGCTCACCTGAGTTCAGTTTGTGGATGATTTTTAGAGTCAACGCACCGTTCAAGGGGACCTATTAAATGAACGGTATAGATGTAAAACATACATCATGGTGGAGTCTACAAGTGGGCCAATGCGGCCACCCTTTTTTAACGTGGACGTCTCTAGATGCCATGGCACAAAGTCATGCCAAAAAAAAATTTATTTATTTTTATCCTAGGTGGGACCCACATTAACTAGATCTACCCCGTCCATTGCATGTGTCCCACACAAATAGGGGTCCAAAACAAGTTTCATGTGGGTCCAGGCTTCTGGTGGACCCCAGCAATCTTTTTTCCAAGTTTTAAGGGAAAATACTAGTATTCTTAATGCCACGGCCCGCCAGATAATTGGATCGGTCTCATTTTTCGGCTCAACGCCTAAAATGATCCTGAGAATATAATGGATGGCTTGGATTAAATATATACATCAAGGTGGGGCCATGTTGGAGCAGCCCACCATTTCCTTTCCCTTTTCTTTCTCTCTTTTTTTTTTTTTCTAAAAATATGGGGCCCACAATAAGATGATCCAAATCGTCTAATATGTGTGTCCCACGTGGTGGACTATTCAGTCTAAGTTTAAGATGCATCCAAATTTCAGGTAGGCCCCACCAAGTACTTTTATATGTTCAGGCATGTCCCTACATGATTTTACATGGTATGTCCCACCTGAGAATCAGATTGGTCCCAAATTTTGACTCAACGTCCAAAATAGTCTGAGGAAGGTGGTGGAGGCTTGGATTGAATACATGCATCAATTCGGGGCATGCATGAGTGGCCCATTCCAAAACACTAAAAGGAATTTTTATTTTTTTATTTTTTTTACCCCTGTAAGTACACGCACCATGTTAGCCATGCCCGCGTCCAGCGTCCAGAGACGCTGGACGGTCATGGATGAACACATGCACTGTGTGGGTCCCACATTCACGTGGCCCACACATCAAGGTAGGTCCCACATGATTGTGGCCCACCAAAAATATACATACATACATATATATATATATATATATATATATATATATATATATATATATATATATATATATATATATATATATATAAAATAAATATCATTTTGTCTAATATGTAGTGGGTCACACCATTTGATGGATGGAGTAGATTTATCATGAATCGGTGGGGCCCACTTCATTTTAGGGAAAGGATAAGGAGAGAAAAAGAGAGAGAGAGAGAAAGAGAGAACAAGAGACGGTGATGGTGGGGCCCCGCCACTATGGACCCAACATAATGCAAATCATACATAAAAAATGGGTCCCACCAACAAGTGGTTCCTAAAAAGAATTCAACGGTGGACCACCCACCTCTTGGCTTCCTTCTTGTTCCCCTAGCCTCCTTAGCTCCTTGCCTTTGCTTTGGATGGTGGATGATGGACCTTTGATGGTGAGGATGAGAGATGAGAGAGTGGGCCACACTTGTGATTTGGGAGAGAGTTGGGAGGCTTGGACGTATGAAAATTTTTTTTCTTGGAAAATTTTGAGAAATGAGAGAGAATAATAAAAGATATAGTTGGAGTGATGGGTGTAATTAATGAAGTATGGGTTAGTTTGAAAAATGGGTAAAAGAGGGATGGTTATGGTTGAAATTTTTACAAAGTGAGATGGTGAGGTGGAAAGAGAGTTGACTTGAGGGAAAAAAGAGGGATGGGGCTTATACTTGAGGTATGGTTGTACTTTGACATTGATTGATGGGACATCTCGTAGAGATTCCCTCGTAATTCATAAAGCGCGGTGTTTCTTCGGAATGGACGCAGACCGTCATCTTCCAGCTTGGGTATCGGTTCAGTGCGTGAGTCGCAGTGTTAGAACCACGGCGACGGCGCGGTCGCTAAGGTATAGGTTTCGGGTCGAGTCGTCTCTGATATGCGGGACTCGACTTTGATTCGAGCGTAAACGTTGAATACAGGTCGAGGATTGCCAGAATTCGACCGAAAGGATCGCGGAAGCCGACGGAACAGTACGAACTAGGATACGGGTCTTACACGGGCTGCCGAGGGTGGGGGCACTCCCAAATGCGGTGCCCTTTCACACCACATCTGAAGCATACACTAGAGGACTGACGTTTAGGTGGTGCAAATGCTCGGAAGGACGGACGATTCTTATGCCTCTGTGGCCGTCGACATCGCTGCACCTGGGAGCTACCGAATGGGGCCTTCATCTTCTAGTCTCTGGGAGAATATGTATAAATAGTTAAATAATCAATCAACAACATTCTATTGCACCCAGAAATCACATTGTACATGAACTCCACAAGATGGCTAGAAAATCGATAAGCGAACTCCTGCTCCACCCGAAAATCATGGTATCAGTGAACTTCGTAAGGTGAATAGAAAATCAACCTTTAAACCTCTACTTCACATATAAATCATATCGTACGTGAACTCCGCAAGATGACTAGGAAATCGATAAGCAAACTTCAGCTCCCTCAAAAATCATGGTACGACTGAACTCCATAAGATGAAAAGAAAATTAACAGAAGCATTCCAACATTATCTGAAAATCATATGAACTCTACAAGATGGCTAGAAAATCGATAAGAGAACTTCAGCTCCACCCGAAAATCATAACGAACTCTGCATAATGGGAATCAACATATAAACATCTACTTCACCTGAAAATCATATCGTACGTGACCTCCGCAAGATGGCTAGAAAATCGATAAGAGAACCTCATCTCAACTCGAAAATCGTGATATGACTAAACTCTCCAAGATGAAGAGATTATTAACATACAAACTCTAGACCACCCGAAAATCATATCATACGTGAACTCTACAAGATGGCTAAAAAATTGATAAGCGAACTTTAACTCCGTCAGAAAATTATGGTACGACTGAACACCCAAGATAGCTAAGAAACCAATATAAAACCTCTACTTCACCTGAAAATCACATCGTATGTGAACTCCACAAGATGACTAGAAAATCAATAAATGAACTTTAGCTCACTCGAAAATCACCATACGACTGAACATCGCAAGATGAAGAGAAAATCAATATAGGAACTCTGGCGTCATTCAAAAATCATATGAACTTCGCAAGATGACTAGAAAATTGACAAGTAAACTTCAGCTCCACCAGAAAATCATATCAAAATCCGCATAATGACCCGAAAATCAACAAGATATGTGAATATAACTAACAAGCCACAAAAGGGCGCCAATGTTCCATCAAAGCCAGAAGGGAAAATAAGCGATTCAAACCACGAAGGGCAATATATGTGATCCAAGCCATGTAAGGTAATAGTGCGATCCATGCCATATAAAGCAGATGTGCGATACAAACCGCGTAAGTCAATATGGACCGCAAGATAGTAAGTTCATGATAGGTCCCATTCATTCCATCACTTGATTGCAAGTAGTAAACATACAGTTAATTAACAAATGTACAATTAAAGATATCATGTTATCATCAAATCATTTATTCTTGTTAAAATCAAAGAGAGAAGTTTATCTTCTAACAGGGAAAATAATTACACAACAAATTAACATACTCAATAATGACGAAAGTAACTCAATCCAGTAACCTAGAAGATACTAAATGAGAGAAATCAAAGCATCGTCTATGTCCAAATTGATGAATTTAAGTGGGAAACTCAAAGGGTGAATCCTCACCTCAAATTTTGGTTGAAATGGTTTTAACTCGGATCACCTTCACTAATATGGATCTAGCATGGTTGAGAAACTAGATGAGGACAAGGAGCGAAATAGATAATCATCACAAATAAGAATTTAATAACTAAGATTCTATTGGAAGGCTAAAGTTACAAGGTCTTTAACTCACCTTGAGGTGTGGTCTATTCAATATTGCTTGGGCTCGGCCTTAGTGAGTTAAAGCATTTAACTCGGTAACAAAACTCGATAGGTGGTTGAGTCGACTCAACTATGACTCAGCAGCTCCGCCTATCTCTCTCCCTTATTTTCTCTCATTCTTTCCCTCTATTCTCTTTAGACTCTCACAAGGCCCAAACTCAAGCCAAGCCTGAACTTGGCCAATAACCCAGCCCAATTGACTCGGTTGGTGCCACCACCGCCCAAATCTCTCTCCTCTACCTCTCTCTTTTCTTTTCTTTTCTTTTGCTCTCTCTCCTTGTTGGAATTCCAGCTAGACCCAGGCTAGGCCCACGGCCAACTCAACTTAGCTTACTCGGCAGCGAGTGCCTGAGGGACAAAAATCTGTCAAATTCCCAACTGAACTAGGCCCCAACGAATTGTGTGGGACCCCCGCATGATGGTATATTCCATCTAACACGTTCATCAGGTAAAGCTTCGGATACAAGAAAACTCCAAAAATCGGGCGGGTCTGATCAAGGCACGCTCGATGGGTAGAGTGGTTGTCACATGCAAAACACGGTGGACCCCACATGAGTGACACGTGCTAGGTAGATCACGTGGAATACCATCATGCATTGCTCAGGGCTCACGGCATGCAGAACGTGTACTTAATACTGCTGAGCTATGATTAACGTGACTCATGCGTATATCTCACCTTGCTAAACATGCACTGTTTCCTCAACTTGACGTGCTTCCACGTGGCACACGTGGCTCGGATATCATATTGTAGAGCTGGAATAACCGGAGCGTGATAGATTCACTTATCTACCGTACATGTGGCAGCTTGATGTGTCTTCAGGTCCATCATCTAGCGGTACCCATGTCTCACGTGGGTGCGGCTTCGGTAGATCTGTGACATGTGGTGCCCAACGTGATGTATGTGCGTTACATCCATGCCATTCATCCGTTGTGACAGCTCATTTTAAGGATGATCCCAAAAATGAAGCAGATCCAAATATGAAGCGGACCACACTACAAGAATCAGTGATGACCGAATACCTACCATTAAAAACTTATTGGGGCCACCGGACTGTTTATTTTCCGTGCCATCCAACTTGTTGATAAGTTCACAAAACCAGGATAAAATGACCACACAAATATAAGCTTGATCCAAATTTTTTGTTGTCCACGGGAAGTTTTTAACGGTCAATCACCACTGTTACCTGTGGTGGGGTCCACCTGATGTTTGGATCTTCTTCTTTTCTGAAAGCCTAAAATAAACTGTAAAATGGATGGACGGCATGGATGTAAGGCACATACGTCATGGTGGCACCACAGTTAGGGATCCACTGAAGCCGTGCCTCTCTCATGTTGGTGTTTATTTTGAACCGATTGGCTTGGATTAGATAATGAACTCTTTGGCAGCTAAAAGACTATCGAAGTGATGTGGCAAAACTTGATTGGCTGGATACTCATTTATAATGAATGCTTCTGCCATTAATCCGGTTAGAATATTAATGCAGGGATGTAATGAGATCCATTATTATCTTCCGTAGGTGATATCTACTCCAAATTCACAGAGCTTTTTAACTCGTCTGGGAGCTTCCTCAAATCTACAAAGGATAAGAGTGGAAATAAATTTTAATAAATTTGAGATAATTTAATTAATGATAAAAGAAATTACAACCCTTTAAATAATAAGCTCAAATATAAGATGGAGTTTTAGACTTACACTCCAACTCAAGCACCCTAAAAACATGACTTACTATTTATAGCTCTCCATCACTACTAGATTGCATGGTTTTCGACCAAAAACGTTATTCTCCTAACCTTTCTAAGCCCTTTCATGTTGGGTGTACGACTACTACAAATCAATGGACCAAAAGTTATACTCCAAAACTTAAAAAATGAAATTAAACTAGGCATTTGACGGTTGATATGATGGAATCTTGTAAATCAGGTGTGGGCAACCTGACATAGCAGGTTGGTTGGGTTAAGTAAGTTTTCCTACCCCAAAATCATATATAATATTTCAAAAAATTCATCCCACTTTACGAGATATGATTGATTTAAGGTTTTGTCGGTCAGAATCATTTCTGCCTCAGATCGGGCATTCTTTAGTCCATCTTCGACATGAAAGTATCTGCGACCCACTCCACATCAAACATCCTCCTATGTTTGGCCGTGTACATACTCAACCCAAGATGGGTAAACTTCATTTTCACTGTTATTTACTTTTTTTCTTTCTCAACTCCCTGATCCTCTCTCTGTTTGCCCTCATCGACAACACCCACTCTGACAATGCCCTTTCTATCTTCCTCTCAATCGTGTCTCTCGACAACGCAAGGCCACCGTGCATCCCAATCAGCAACCACCCACTGTGTTATCTCTCATTCCCTCTCTTTCTTTCGATCGAGCCTCTCGACAACACCCACCTGCCGCGCATCCAAATCAGGTTCGTGCCCGTGCTTGCGCCGAGAGGGGAAACCCCCACTTCAATGTCATTTTCTCCGACCACTCTCTCTCCCTTTCCTGAAACAGATTCATATGGAGATGGCGTTAGATGATTTCCATGATTATATATATATATATATATATTAGTTACTTAGTTACTGTTATATGGTTTTAGGGCTTTAAAGGAAAAGTGGCCACTTGGTTCTCTGATTAGAAATGATTCTCTGTACAAGGTTTTTTTTTTTCCTCTCTAAGCATCGTTTCACGGTTCTGTAGCAATTTTTGTTGTTTAGTCAAACAAATTGTTCTTGTGGGCCTATCTTCTCGTGATCCCAATCCAAATTGTTAGTCTGGTCCATCCAAATTGCGGTATAAGAGAACCCTGAATTCTCCACCATCAGATGACGTAACTTCCAATTAGTCCTCATTCAAAGACCATTAACTGTAAACATCAATCTTCATTGATGGCTAGGATCATGTGGTGTGGAATAGTAGTGGAAGATACTATGTCATGGCCCACGAACAAATGATGGGACCCAGCAGATTACATTATATTGGGTATGCAATGCCTGCACCTAACTGAAGAAACATTGTTCCTATTAATTGAGATCCGTTCATTTACAATGTGGTATTTTTTATTTTTTTTTTTGCCCTTTTCTTAATGTATATATAGGATGAAGGTAAGCCAATGGAAGCTTTGAAACTAGTGAAATGCCTGCGATGCGACCTGCACAATAGAGAAGGGAGCAATTTTATCCCTTTCAAACACATTAATGGTGTAAGAACACATCAATTATTGGGAATTATGGAGATCAAATGAACTAGACAACATAGCTTATGAGATACCATCGTTGCAGGCTTGATGCCATAGTCTTCCACACTTACACGCTTAGAGAAGCATTCAGATGAGAATGGAAGCTTCTGTTGTATGTAGGATTGGGAACCCAACCCTATTTATATAAGATAGAGGGTTGATGAGTCTGAAACCCATCGAAACTCTTCTCCCTAATGCTCCACATGAATTTGGTAATCCCAGTTCAATTAAAACACTATGTGTGTATCACAATTGTAGCGCACCACCCCTTACATGATTTTTTGATGTATCACAACATAGTGGAATCCACTGGTACTCTTGATCGCACTATCCAACCCTTAGAACAATCTAGGCCGTTGATCAATAAAGCCCACCATATAGAATTCTCATAGGCCCACCAACCAATGATGGGATCTAGTACATCACATTATCTTTGGTATGCAATGCCTGCACCTACACTAAAGAAATATTGTTCCCCTTATTTGGGATCCAGTCATTTACAATGTGGTATTTTTGTTTTTTGTGTGTTTTTTGTATTTTTTTTTTCCTTTTCTTAATGTATATACATGATGAAGGCAAGCCAAGAGAAGCTTTGAAACTAGTGAAATTCCCATGGTGTGACCTGCACAATAGAGAAGGGAGCCATTAATTTCAGCCCTTTCAAACACTTCAAAGATGCAAGAACACATCACAAAATCCAAGTGCAAATAAAAGCAGTTGTCCTTTCCTCTGTTCCTCTATTAGAATTGGTTTTCTTTTAGCTTACATTAATTGTAAGCTATTGTTTATATTTAGAAAATAATGCCCCTAAACTATTTCTATTTACTTTCATCTACAAAGTTATGAAAAATGTTCTTAATACTCTCTCTCTCTCTCTCTCTCTCTCTCTCTCTCTCTCTCTCTCTCTCTCTCTCTCTCTCTCTCTCCCCAATTTAGGCCTGTTGCAAGTGAAATTGTCTCGATCAAGCTATTCTCATTAAGCAAATGAGTCTAAGATGACTTTGGTTTTATTGGCCCAACTAATCTAGAACGTCTATGCATTTTTTTCCAAGAACTGTGTGATACCCAACATGTAAAAAGGAATAGAAAAAACTTAATTGGTATAACCTATATAAGAAAAAACTTAATCGGTGTGTTCAACTTTTGTTGCTACCAAATGACTATTAACATATTGCCACCGGGTTGAATTTATTGCCAAGAACTGATTAGCTAGACGTTGGCCATATTTTAACATTATTGTGCTCAAATTCAGTTGTTTGGTTCATGTTTTGGAGTTGGGTATTCCTTGAGCTGAATAGCATATAAATCGAATATTATGAAATTGCTGATCTTATGAGTGTCCCATGTATGTCAACTTGAATGGGTGGTTCACTTAGTGAGTTAAGTTGCCAGACCTTTTTGGACAAAGGAACATTCACTGTCCATCCAACTTGTTCAATGCCCCACATCTTGTACACATGTATGCACAGTTGGTCTCTAGCAAATAAAATGACCCAACGAAAAATGAGAAATTGAAGTTTCATTGCTATCTGAGACCTGTAGAGAAGCGATCCAGTATTCTAATATCATTATATTGCTCTCTTAGAGCACTGTAATGGTACAACCATAGCCTATTTGTTCTAAATCACTGCATTTTCAATGGAAATCCTCACCATATCATTCATAAATTAGAAATGCAATCTCTAAAGAAAAAATGGAAGACACCCTAATCTTGAATTTACATTGGCACCATTCAAAGGGTACTAATCTCCCAGCATTTTGGCACATGCAACTAGTTGTAATCAGTTGTCCATTGATCAAGACTATATCGTATATGGAGTTTTCTAGTAGTGTATTTTTCATGATGGCCCATGCAAAAGTGATTTTAACACTATATTCATGGCTGATTTGATTGTCCACATTTTTCAAAGCACCAGAGTGTACAATCTCTCCATGTGCCTAATGACTAGAGAGAAGTCCTTGTGCAAGTAACTGCTATAGTACATGCTTATGGATACTTGTTTTCTGTTGCCATTTTAGCATGTGGATCACCCAATAATATATTTAGATTGTCCACGAGGTTTGCCCTATTTTTAATGAACTTGAAGGGGGGGGGGGGGGGGGGGGGGGGGGGGGGTGGGTGGTCAAGATACCTCCTATGAGAGTCATTTTGTAACTTATAGTATGGTACTTTATTATAGGAAAAAAAAAATAAAAAAATCTTTGTTACATCCCACCTAGATACGTGAACAATCTACATTCTTCAATATTCAATCCACATATACAAAAAATCCACCTCTATTCCACAATTAACCCACAAAGAAAATAAAATAAAATAATAATAACAATAATAATCCATGTTCTTTCCACACTTAGTCAATCTATGTATAATACCAACTATCCAGTTGAAAAAAATAAAATAAAATGGGGCCACACATATCATATGTATTTAGCGAAGGAAAATGCAAAAAAAGAGCTATCTATCCAACCATTCGGCAGACATAAAAAAAAGAGAGACCACACCTATAATATATATTGAATGGAAGAAGTTACACAAAAAGAACCATATATCCAATAGAAGAAACTACACAAAAAGAACCATCTATCCGACCATTTGGATAGGTGAGAAAAAGAAACCCTGGGTCCACACCTATCATGTATATCCAATGAAAGAAACTACATAAAAAGAGCCATCTATCCAATCATTCTGGTGGGCGCCAACAAAAAAAATTAGGGCCATGAAAGTTCCATATATATCATTCATATGAATGAATGTCATTGTCTTGTATAACAAAATTCACACTTAAATGAATAAGATATCTCGCAATATCTAAATTGACAAGGTATATTCAATATCATGGGGATTAGGAATTTTTAATTTTACTTGGTAAACACAATGCTTCCCTAGATGAGTCTTGACATAAATGTAATAATTATGGGTTGCTTGAGAGAATTTATTAGTATAAGTTGATGTTTGGTTGGTAGTTAAAAGTAGCCAAAGGAAGATTCATGAATCCACTAGGGTCGTTCTCAGGTATTCTGAAACCACTTTAGTAACATTCAAACTCTAATTAAGTAATCCTTAGGTCCTTTTTTGAGAGTATTCAAACATAAACATGTGTTAATGGGGGTGTAGATGTAACACTTCAACAAAGGAGGGCATTAAGCCTCAATGGGCTCTAGCTCGGGAGTAAGTAGTTATTTTAAGTATATTAATGAAATTAATTATTTATTAAATCATTTATTTTAGTTACAAAGTATTTTGGAATTTTTTTAATTATTTTTTTACTTTTGAAATTTAATATGTAATTTTAAAAATATTAATATTATGTTTTTTAAAAAAAAAATTAAAAATTAAAAATTTTTAACCAACAGGTGCCCCAAGGACAAGAGGCATTCCAAAGAAAAATATGAGAATCTAGGTAGCTTTCCCTACTTAAATCTATAATAAAAA
This sequence comes from Magnolia kwangsiensis, assembly GCA_037074715.1. Taxonomy (NCBI): domain Eukaryota; kingdom Viridiplantae; phylum Streptophyta; class Magnoliopsida; order Magnoliales; family Magnoliaceae; genus Magnolia; species Magnolia kwangsiensis. The sequence continues at coordinate 186,504,992 of CM073571.1, read as the reverse complement.
ATTATTAATATTATGTTGTACTCTATTTCTGACTGTTATTGGGAAACCCAATTGGAAATGATATATGTTATAGCAATGGAAAGATATAATATGCTAAAAATATTAAAGATATTGGTAGTTCTTTTTATAGAATCACAATTGGTAGTATGATAAGACATGAAACAACTGAGAGGTATTCAAAAGTAAACTAGGTGGCTGAGAGGCATGTAGGTAGTGCGACCGAGAGGTGTCCAAAAGCAGACTGAGTGGCTAAGAGATGTTTAGAAGCGAAATGAGTATCTAAGATGTATCCATAAGTGAAATGAGTGGCCAAGAGGTGTTTAGAAGTGAAATAGACAGAGGACAACATATCAAGAAAGACAAAGCATCTGGAAGATTACATGGTAATGGTTCAACTGCCATATTAAAGAGAGAAACATCTAAAAGAATTAATACTACACGTCATCAGACGGTCGATAAAAGTAGAGCTTGGTCAAGAGAAGATGAACAATCAGGAAAAAGAAACGTAATAGAAAGAAGGATCGAGAGAAGGGCTTTTCGACTACTGTAATTGTTGGAGTAAAGAAACAAGCATCCGAGCGAATAAGGTGCATGGCATGAATTTATAAATAACCAAAGGATTAGTAGGAATTGAAGTCTCACGCTAATCAATCCAAACAAATCTATCAATTTAGTTTATCTCAGCTTAACCTAGGAATAACGATAATCTAGTAGCGATAATGTTTACCCACAATCTTTAGTTGTAATCCAAATCCACAGTCATATGTTGGATTTATATTTTATCCAATACACAATTCTTTCAAGAGATGCATTCTTACAATCGCTCCTAGTGACCGCTTATGAGTTTATTATTATTATTATTTCTTACATTAGTATTTTGAAAATTCCCTTTTCATGTAAGGAAAAGTGCTTGCATTTGTAGAGGAAGAACCCCACCCATGGACTATCGCTTGATCATTATAGAATTCTTTAAGCAGCTAAATAAGTGACCGATCTTCTCAAAATCTAGTCATATAAATTCATATTGTATGTATCTTCTTATTTCAACGCTTGGAGTTTAAATTGATCGGTTTGGATCGAGATATTTTATCGATTCTGGCGCGCCCGTACACACGTTATATGTGACAGGAAACAATCTGAGTGCCAACAATTTTTGACACGCCCAGTAGGACATAAACAACCACTTGGTTGTCATAAACATTCATTTTTGACATTAAGTATTAATATACATACTGGTACATTAATTTTGAGAAATCATGAGCTAAAGACAGATTCATCAAGCACTTGAGCAGTTAAGTTTACTACCGAACAGAACTCTCTTAAGCGATTTTGTAGGGCATGAAAGGGCGATTTTATAAGGTATGAGAGGGCATTGGAAAATCATCTGGCAATGGCTGCCGAAGAAATCTCCCAGACCTAAAGTGCTTATTTATGAGTAACCTTCCATTTAGCTGCTTTACAGAAGATGTACTTAAGATCTTCCAAAAATATGGGCGAGTTCCCAGGTACATCCAAACCCAGGGGCTAGGTCGATCACAATCTAATCACAATGTCATGGAAGTCCACGTCAGGGATAAAGCTGCTATCAGAAAAATTCAAAATTCAAATGCTCCCCATGACGGTCTGAAATCTCCGGCGAACCTCGTAATGGCTCCTCCCCCATGGGGGAGACCCCCTTCGTCGAGAAGGTCCTCTAAACCCGGTGCCACGGGTATACCCTCTTCGTTGCTAACCGACCCTACGAATGCTCTCATGAGGATACTTTCTGCATTTTTCAACGCTTCGAAAAAGTCTTCGACGTCCATATCCCCCGTTTCCCCAACTCCTCGCGCCCGCGTGGTTTTTCTTTCGTTCGCTTCCAATACGAAGATGAAGGTCGATCGGCCATGGGAGTCCTCAACAGGTGCCACATTGATGGCCGCAGAGTTCAGGTGTAGATTGTAAAGCAGAGTAAGATCCGACCTCCATGTCCCAGTTCTAGTCCAAGAAACCCACCCCAACACACCATCCCAACCAGGCACGTTCCCAGATCCTTCACAAAAATCCTCTGGAAGCAACGTCTAACGAAGTCATCACCTCCGTCACCCAAACCAGTGAACCCCGGGAGAGAGCACTTCGCCTCCTTAGCGGACAAGCACGCAGTTTCTACCTGCACCCAAACTAGCCCAACTCTCACTGGCAGTTTCTACCTGTTCCACAAACACTTCAACCTCGGTTATCCAACTCCTAAGGGATCTGCGTCAAACCCAACTCCAAGCCTCAGCGACGGACATTATGTGAACATCGCCCTCTCATTTTCTCATCTTCTTCAAATCCAAGGAGGACCTCTCCTACTTCATGACATATCCATCGCTTCACGCCAAGTTGGGGCTATGCAACATCACCCCATGGTCTCCCTCAGCGACGATTGGAGCGGACGGTGTCTGGATTTGTCTCTTTGGAATACCGGCCATGTTTGGTTCGACTTAGTTTTGATTGATCTTGCCAGCTATTTCGAACATGTCACCAACATTGACCCAAACAGCAGAAGTGGATTATTTCAGATGTTTGCCAGGATCAAAATCTAGCTAACCCCAGGCGTCAATCTGGCCACTCTCCTGAAGCTGGTGGTCGGTAATGAAATCTACCCGATCATGGTGACGCTAGAACAGATCCAGGTCAATATCCTTAGCTGCTACAATCTAGGGCACTCAGGAGAGAGTACCCGTGATTGGGTTCAAAGAATCTTCCCCTCAGGCTTCGTGGCCAACAACCTTCGCACCCCTGATGCTCGACAAAATTTTCAACCAAACCATCCCTCTAATCTTCAGCTCAGCATCATCCAACCCAACCCATGTTGTCCGGGCACCCTATACCAATCCGAACTGGTTCCATCAATTCCTTCCCAGATCCACTGCTTAGCCTTACCACACCAGTCTCCTTCTGCGACCTCACACCCGGCATTCCAGATCGCTCATCAGGCCCCACCCACAATGGACTCTCAATCCACTCCAACGGAACTACCCCAGGAACCCATAACCTCACCACCCCACTCCCACACCATCTCCACACCTAATCCCAGGCCTCATCAACCGTTCCCATCAAACCCCCCAGCTGTGGACCCCCCTTAGCATCCGACTGCCCTTCAATTCAATGTAACCAACCAATCCCCCCTATAAATTCACCCGATCTCAGTCCTAAGGAATGAGCAGGCCTCGCGATCAGACCCAACCTCCTCAAACTCCAAGATCTCCTTTATGATTCCCAATCATCAAGAATGCCCAGTTCCTCCCACCAAGCAATATCAGAGAAGGCATTTCTTTCAATCTAAGTCAGCAGGGAACTCCCCATCCCATGTAAACTCCAACACCAGGCATCAGGGTAGCCCCCCACAACACCATCTCCTTGACCAAATAATCAATTCCATCCTATCCTCTCACGAATCCATTCTCCCTTCCCAACTTGCTACTAGATCGGTTAATGTCGTGAGCCCTCTTGCCACTCCGCAGTCTAAGGTCCCAACCTCCCCTTAGTCAGCCCAGGGCGAGCTTAGATTAGAAGTGGATCTATCTCCATACTTTGCCCCAGCTAATCCTCCGCCTGATGCCCAACTAACCAGTACAGATACCTAAGTTTCTCCACCCCAAATGTTTACCTCTCCCAGGGCTGGGCAGGGGTTTGACCACCCTCGATCACTGCCTCATAATGCCTGCCTCCCTCCCTCATTGTCTAAGGACCTCAGTCAAATGAGAAGACGCAGACTCAAGATTTTATACTTCAAGGGCTCATGGGAACCTAGGTTGAGATGTCTGAAAAGAAGGGCCGTCAACACGGGTTGTGTGACTGATGGATAAACTGCTCGAGTGGAATGCTCGAGGGATAATCAATGCTCGCACTATCCGAACCCTGAAGAGATTCATAAAGATCCACAATTCCCACTTTGTAGCCATTCTCAAACCAATGATTAGTGACACCAGAAGAGTGGGAATCGGTCTCTCGCTTGGTTTCCACAACTCTGTCTCCAATGCCGACGCAGGAGGGAAGATCTGGGTTTTCCATAAGCAACAGAGCTCCCTCTCAGTTTCTAGTTCCTTTAACCAATTTCTCTCTTTTGCAACGAACTTTTCAGACATCCATTAGACTTGCCTATTCTCTATTGTCTACGCTAGTTGTGGCAGGATGCAGAAGAGACTCCTATGGAACGATCTGGCCGCTCTTTCAGCTTCGACTACTAGCCCATGGATGGTTTGTGGTGATTTCAATGCCACGATCACCTCGGAGGAGAGGCGAAGCCATCGACAAGGGGATATGGTCAGCATGTTTGACTTTTCTAATGCCATCAATGCAGCGGGCCTGTCTGATGCAGGGTTTTCTCGTAATCGATTTACTTGGTCCAACAACCAAGGGGGGCTAGCAAGGGTATGGGCCTATCTAGACAGGGTGCTGATTAATCCCGACTGGACCACGTCTTTCCTGAATTTCCAGGTCATCCATCTTCCTCGGGTGAACTTCGACCATGCGCCTCTTCTGCTGACCTTCCCTCCCAGGCCTCCCTGTGCTCCCAGGCCTTTTCGATTTCAAAGTAGATGGCTGCGCCATGAAGCCTTTCACCAGGTAGTGCAAGTGGCCTGGAACCTCAAGAACAATGCCCACCCGATGTACAACATTCTCATCAAGCTCAAGTCGGTTAAGCAGGCTCTAAAAACGTGGAACAAGGAAATGTTTGGAGACATCCCAATTCAGATCGCCAAGGCAGAGAAGGACCTCTCAGACCTGGAATGCAATTTGTATGGGCAACAATTAAACAACTTGTGGTAAGTTGAGCTTCAGGAGAAGATCAAAGTCTGTCACTCCAATCTTCATCAGCTCGAAATCCTGGAAGAAGTGTACTGGAAACAGAAATCCAAAGTGTCTTGGCTAGAGGTGGGGGACCGTAATACCCAGTTTTTTCACGTAGTGGTGACGAAAAAGCAAAGAAGAGCACATATTAGAAAAATTAAGAACCAATCAGGTGAAGTTATCTCAGACCCGTTCGAAATCAACCGGTTAGCAGTTGCCCATTTCGAGCGTCAGTTTGCGGCGATTATCTTCACTGATTGGGCTGGTCTTCTAGGGTCCATTCCTCATCTACTGTCTCAACAGCAAAATGATGAGCTTTTAGCCACCTCATCCCTGCTAGAGGTCCACCAAGCCGTGTCCTCCATTCCCGCTGACAGTGCCTCGGGGCCTGACGGCTTCTCCGGTTCTTTCTACTCGGGCTGCTGGGACATTATTGCCCAGGATATTCATCACACTGTGGTATATGTTTTCCAGGGGGTAAAATCCCTCGAGCTGTCAATGCTTCCCTCATTTATCTCATTCCTAAGTCCAATTCCCCAACGAACTTCGCCAACTTCCGACCGATTAGCCTTTGTAACTGTCTTTACAAGATTATTGCCAAAGTAATCGCTAATAGGCTAGGCTCTATCCTCCCTGTCCTGATTTCACCGGAGCAGGGCGCCTTCATCCAGTGAAGTCCCATTGTAGAACGTATTGCACTGGCTCAGGAAATTTTTAGGGATCTCAACAGGAAGAATCGGGGAGGGAACATCATTATGAAGATAGACATGGAGAAAGCTTATGACAAAATCGATTGGAGATTTCTCAAAAAGGTCCTTGCCCATTTTGGCTTTAGCCCAAGGTGGATTAGTCTCATTCAAAATTGCTTGGAGAATGTGTAGTTTTCGGTCTTGGTCAACGGTGAGGCGTCGGGTTTCTTTAAATCCTCGAGAGGCCATCGACAGGGAGACCCGCTCTCCCCGACCTTGTTCATCCTTTCGACGGAGGTGCTGAGTCAGGGTTTGAAAGCTCAACTCGCCCAGTGTAGCATTCTTCCGTTCAAACTTCAGTGAGGCTGTATCCTCATCTCTCACCTGCTCTACATCGATGACACGTTGTTATTCCTCAATGGCAACCTGTCCTCAATCAGGGCCATGAGAAAGTTCCTTGAAGACTACCAGGAGGCCTCCGGCTAATCGATCAACTTCAACAAAAGCTCGTTTGTCTGTGGTGACTCCTCGCCAGCTAGAATCAGAGTTATAGAACGTGCCAGTGGGATTTTTAACTCTTCCTCCCATCTCATTTACCTTGGCATCCCAATCTCAGTTGGCAGAATCAGGGTGGCCACTTTTCAACCTCTTATGCAGAAAGTGGAGGCCAAAATCTCAGGTTGGCATGCCAGATTTCTTTCCTTCATGGGTAGGGTAGTTTTGATCCAGACAGTTCTGAGCAGCATTCCTGTGCACAATCTTGCGGCGTCCCTGATTCCTATGCAGGTTTTACAATCCATGAAAAAGAGTATGGTAGATTTTCTATGGGGTTGGTTAGATGGGAAGCGTAAGCTACACTGGCGCAGCTGGCGGGCGCTGTCTCTTCCTAAGGAGGAAGGGGGCCTTGGTATAAGAAGGCTGACCGAGTTTATGCAAGCCCTCAGGCAGAAAATGGTCTGGTCCTTCCTCTGCCATCCACATCAGGGGCTGTGGAGTAGCTTCATGATAGCTAAATATGGTATGCCCCTCAGCCTGTCTGATCATTCGCCCCCCGTTGCTTTTGCCTCCCCTATCTGGAAGCAAATCCTCCGTCAGCTCTCCTCGGTGGAATCGGCCGCGCACTTGTAGATATGGGAGGGAGACAACAATATCTGGAGTTCAAATTGGATAGGCCTTGGTCCTCTTCAGGGGATTGACAGACTCTTTATTCCCCCCTCCCTGCGTCAGCTGAAGATTAACCAGTTTTGGGGTAAATCTGGCCCTCTCACCTAGCTCGGTGTTATCCGTTCTGCCCCAAGAATTTTTGGACTTCAATTTTCAAGCAGGCTTCTGCACATCCTCAGGCCAAGACGCGCCTTTTTGGCCTTTCACCCCATTAGGGCAATTTTCAGTTTCCTCTGCCTAGAACGTATGCAAATCGGGCCAACCGAGAAAGCAGTGGGCCAGATGGATCTGGCACCCCTCCCTCCTTCCTAAAATCTCTACATTCGTCTGGAAGATTCTTGTGAAAGTGGTGCCGATGGATAATCGAATTCAAGAGAAAGGAATAAACTTGGCTTCTAAATGCGTCTGCTGCTGCCCGAATGAATCCTCGGTTCGGCCTGACACCGATTGCGAATCTACTTCTCACTTATTTCTAGATGGTGACCTTGCTAAAATGAGTTGGCAGTACATTGGTGCTCATCTAGGCATCAACACTCGGCGTGACTCTTCGGTTGAGCAGCGTCTCGTCCAATGGAGGTTAGTGCTAGCTGCAAGCTGTCACGCCTCCCTGTCCCATAAGTTAGCACCGTGCGTAATGCTATGGGAGGTTTGGAAAGTGCGGAACGTGGTGAAGTTCTCTGGCTCATTGCCTTCCACTCAGGTGCTGCGGGCCCGCATTGCATGGTGGCTTAATCATTTCAACGAGAAGGCTGGGCGAAATTAGGCCCATTCCCCCAGCAGGAGACGGTCTCTCTATCCATGGCTCTTCCCCAACTCCTCTCACCCGCAGACCAACCATCTCGCTTCCATTGTCAGATGGCAACGGCCCCCTATAGGTTGGGTAAAAATTAATGTCGATGGGTCGTCCTTGGGGAACTCGGGACCATCAGGTGGAGGGGGTCTCTGCAGAGACAGTTTGGGGGGTTTTTAATTTGCCTTTGTGGAAGGCAATGGTACGGCTTCCAACTCCCATGCAGAACTTAGAGCAATTCACGATGGCTTACGTCTGGCCCTTGCTAAGGGGTACTCGCAGATTATTATAGAATTGGATTCGCAGTTGATCATCAACTTCCTCTCGAACGCAGCCTCCCCTGGGTGGAAATGGCGTTCATGGATCGTCAGGATCACGGAGCTAGCTGCCTTGGCCAGGGTAACCTTCTCCCATGTTCTTCGGGAAGGCAACGCCTCCGCGGATGCCATGGCCAGGCTGGGGAGCAGCTCCCAATCCCCCTTTCTTTCTAACTCTCTAGCGGACCTTTCTCCTCCCATTAAAGGTCTTATCTTCTTAGACAAGTCGGGCTGGGTTCGCTGAGATATTCTTAATGTTCTCCTATGTACTCTTCATTTCTTCATGATAGGTTGGCCCAGTCGCTCTTTGTTTTGGCCAACCCAAAACCCTCTGTTATTTTGTGATCTATTTAGATCCCCATATATGGAATTTTTCTTTTAAAAAAAAAAAAAAAACCCAGGGGCTATAGATTCGTTCGATTCTGCTATGAAGATGATGCAAGGGCTGCCATGGGTGTCCTACATGAAAAAAGGAACGATGGTAGGGAGCTCACTATGAAGAACGCCCATCTGAAACCCATTCCGTGTTCCTCCAGTGACAACATTACTATTCCCCCGATTTCTCAACCCCAGCAAACAGAGTGCATCGAGCATAGGGGTATGTCCCACCTACCTCGCAGATAGGAAACGCAAACTAAACCTACCCCTTCTAAAGATCAAGGAACCTTAAAGGTTACTGCTGACCTGACGCAGGTCTCCCGTAAGTTGAAAGAACTCGAACTTGCTCTGGTGGATTCATTTGGCTCCAAGGTGATTTTTATCCTTTAGATTATAAAGGCTATCAGATCTTCCAAATTCATTGCCTTAGCGATTGACGTGGTTAGAATTTCGGCCCATCACTTTCTCATCTCATTCAAGTCCAAGAAGGATCTTTCAAATTTTGTTTCAGATTCTTCTCTTTGGCAGAATATGGGGCTGAAGGAGCTCCTCCCTTGGTCACCTTCGATTTAGGTAACGGAAGAAGAGTTCTGAATTTGGATTTTTAGAATTTCAGGGCATGCGTGAGTGGAATCTGTGTTATACGATCTGGGTAGCCTTTTTGGAGTGGTGACAGGTATCGACACCCTATCTTGATTCGGTATTTTTTGGATGTTTGCCAGGGTGAAAGTATTACATTTTAGAGAAGCTGCTCTGCAATCTCTAATTCAGCTTCTCGCAGCCGGTGAAGTTTTAATATCAAAGCCCAACTCGAAAGCAAAAATGAAGCATCACAACCATTCGACAGAATGCCTCATAGTCCCACCAGGAACGTGGCACCTGCCGAGGAACCAGATTTTGATGGGGCAAACACCAGTGCTGTGAATCAACGGATTGTCTATGCTGGGACAGCGGAGGATGTAGTGGTTACCCAAAATCTAACTGATGCAAATGAACCAAAGGAATGTTTGTTATGCACTCAACCTATTTGAGGGAATGTCTCTACCCACCTGCTCCACATTTTATCAGATGAGCATACTCCCCAAAGTCCTCTTCTTCAAGTTTAAGGAATCCCACAATACAAGCAACCGCAGCTAATGCTGATTCCTCTTACTCATCAATCCTTTCCTTCGGTTCCCATTAAGGAGGCTAACCAGCACCCTCATCCTGACTCCCACCCCTGCCAATCCCAGGTAGCTATTACCCGACTCCAGGATGAGTAAGCTAGCAATACGTCCTCAACTCTTCCCTCATCGACTTCTCAGGCTACTGATAACCCCTCTCAGGTGTGCTTTTCTCCCTCTCTCTGCCCATTTGAGGCATTATTGATTGACCAATAGGGAGCCGAGATAGCCTCTGGTTCCCCTCCTTAACCAAACTCCCCTGTGGATAGGCAGAGGTCTGCCCTAGGTCTCTCCATTCTTCCAAAAAATCCTCCAAACAGTTCTCAGTCCCCCAGGAAGTGGGGAGCCTTGCTTAATCTCATCTCATCGCCAGACATCACCCCCAGACCCCTGCTAGAAGCAGAAGATATTTCACTACCTCTAAAGGGGCTTACTGATGGCTGCATTTCGGTCTACAGACAACTGGATCTCACTGTAGACCTTTCCCCTTACAAGATTACTCACTCGGATGTTAAACTATGCTCCAACCCTCGATCCGGCTTGGAGGAAGGAAAGAGAAGATTGCTTCAATTTAAAAGAAGTGATGATTTCACAGGAAATGTTTCTGATGGATAGATTTATCTCCTGAAATGCCCGTGGGTTGACTAATTTGGCCACTATTCGTACTATGAAAAGGCTTATACGCTTCCATAACCCATCAATAATTGTTATACTCGAACCTATGGCTAGAGACTTTCGGAGAGTGGGGATCAGTCAAAAATTAGGTTTCCACTCATCTATCTCCAATATCCTTGATGGTGAAAAAATCTGGATATTTTATCATCAGAATCTTTCCATTTTTGTCATAGGAAAATCAGACCAGCTGATCACATTACAAGTGTGTTTGCAGAATAATTTGTCTTCTTGTAGATTATCCTTTATATATATTAAATATTCTAGGATACAGTCGTAGATCGCTTTGGAGCTCCTTGGAATCCTCCGCTATAGGATATTCTGGTCATTGGGCAGTTGCTGGCGACTTCAACGTGGTCCTAGACTCTTCTGAGCGAATCGATTATAGGGACCAAGATCTAGGAAGCATGAGGGAATTTAGAGAAGCAATCGACAAGGCTAGTTTATGTGATGCGGGCTTCTCAGGAAATATATTCACCTTGAGTAGCAACCATGCAGGCCTCTCCCGCGTTTGGACTAGACTTAACCGTTCTCTTTGTAATGGCAACTAGTTGCACACTTTCTTGGGTTTTCTCGTGAAGCAAGTCCCTAGACTCAATTTCGATCATGCCCCTCTTTTAATGTCTTTCCCCTCAGCTCCCATCTCTAGCCCAAAACCTTTTAGATTTCAACGGATGTGGATGCTCAATCCCTCTTTCTCCCAAGTGATTGAAAAATCTTGGGCGATAGACCATTCCCCCCAGCCCATGATAAATTTTTTGTTGAAACTAAAAGCAGTCAAATGTGATTTGTGCACTTGGAACCAGGAGGTTTTTGGTAATATCTTCCATAAAATTCAGTATGCAGAGCAATCGTTGGCCTCTTTGGAATCTAGAGCTTTTTCGGACCCCTTAGTCCCTGCAATTGAGATTGCGGCAACTCGTCTACAACTGGCCAAGGCAAAACTTGCTGAAGAAATTTTTTGGAAGAAGAAGTCCAAGAACTCCTGGTTAGAGGAGGGAGATAAAAACATAAAGTTCTTCCATCTTCAGGCAACTGAACGGGTTAGAAGGCTGGGGATTCAGGAGATCCAGATTGGGGCTGGTGGGCTTCTAAAGGATCAACCAGCAATTCAAAATGCTACTGTGAACTTTATGCAATCCCTGCTGTCCTCTGAGGCTGTGGCCCCGCCCTCAGTTGATTTTCATGATCTTCTGGATTGCATCCCCCACATTATCACTGATGCGGACAACATAGGCCTCATGCAGAAGCCTTCTCTTAAGGAAGTTAAATTGGTTGTCAACAATCTCCCAAAAGACATCGCGCCTGGGCTAGATGGCCTATTTGGAGCCTTCTTCTTGGAATGTTGGAACACTATAGGGAAAGATATCCTTGCCGCTGTGGAAGCCTTCTTTCAAGGGTACGAACTTCCTAGGGCCTTCTCTGCCACACTAATCTGCCCAGTGCCAAACAAAATTGGGAGCCAAATCCTTCTTGGAATACAGGTCGATCAGCCTATGCAATGTAGTGTACAAGACTTTTTCCACTATCATCTCGGATCGACTGAGTACTATCCTCCCAAAGGTGATTTCCCCAGAGCAAGGGGCCTTTGTGAGGGGTCGTTCAATTGAAGAAAACATTTCACTTGCCCAAGATCTTTTCAGAGACATGGATTGAAAAGTGAGGAGTGAGAATATTGTGCTGAAACTCGATATAGAGAAAGCATATGACAGGGTGGAATGGAATTTTCTCCGTCAGGTCTTACTGAAATTCAAATTCTCTGCTTCCTGGGTCAATTTGGTTCAATCTTGTTGGGAAAACAACTGGTTCTCGATTCTTATCAATGGAGTTAGTTGCGGTTTCTTCAAATCCTCACACGGTCTAAGACAAGGAGATCCTCTCTCACTGAGTCTTTTCATCCTTGCTTCAGAAGTCTTAAGTAGAGGCCTGTCCAAGCTTAGCTCAAGCGGTTTATGCTCCCCTTATAGGGTTAAACAAGACTGCACCCAAATTTTTCATTTACTGTATGCGGATGATACAATTTTATTACTAAACGACTCAAAACGTTCCCTTCTAGCTGTTAAGAAATTCCTGTCAGATTACCAATCCATGTTTAAGCAAAGGATCAGTCTTCATAAGAGTTCTTTTTTCTGCTCCTCCAAATTATCTAATGTGAGAATTAGAGGCATCCATCAATCCATTGACGTCAACAATTCTGCTTGTAATCTCGTCTATCTGGGGGTTCCTATTTCCAAGGACCGAACTAAGCGATCATTCTTCGCCCCTCTCTTAAATAAGATGAGAGCAAAGATTTTAAGGCTAGTCCGCCAGAATTCTCTCCCAAGTGGGCAGACTCGCTCTGATTTCTTCTGTTCTGAGCAGTATCCCTATTCACTCCTTAGCGGCTGTGATTATGCCTAAGAGTATCGTGTAGGATGTGAAGCGGATGTTTGCCAATTTCCTCTAGGGCTGGCGTGATGGCAGGTCGAACCTCCATTGGAGAAAGTGGTCCTCCATTACTAAGCCAAAAGTTGAGGGTGGCCTTGGAATTAGACAACTGAAAGATGTGATAGCGGGTCTTCATTTAAAGATGGCTTAGACGATCAAGCAGAAGGATAACAACAGTTTATAGGGACAGTTCATTTGATCCAAATACCTGATCTCCTCTCATCCCAGGTCGGGCAGTTAGCGTGCGTTGTCGTCTCCAATCTGGAATAGGATGATGGACCTATTCCCTGTCGTTGATAAATTTTCCCTATGGACCCTGTGGCGGGGGATTGCAATATGTGGAGTGCCAACTGGACCGGGCTAGGCCCACTCGATTCTCTCCCTTCTCTTCACATCTTCGATTCCTTGAGACATATGAGAGTGGTTGATTTCATAGACGGTGAGAGTATTAGATTGGATGTAGCCGAGTTGCTGCCTAATTGGCTCAAGTCTCACATCGTCAGCGGCGGATTCTGCACCTCAGATGCCGAGGATTCTCTCATCTAGCCTTTGGAGCCCTTGGGGCATTTCTCAGCTAAATCTTCATGGAATACCTCTCGGATTTGAGGCCAAGTCCTTCCCTGGACTAACAGGATTTGGAATCCTAAAATCCCCCCAAAATTTCTATTTTTCTTTGGAGATTGCTTCACGATGCCCTTCCTGTTGACGTTTTGGTGTAGCGAAAGGGAATCCAGCTTGCGTCTGCTTGTAGCTGTTGCAACGTTGATTCCACTGTAGGTCCCCAGAAAGAATCACCATCGCATTTTTTCCTTCAAAGCTCCCTCGCAGACTCGGTGTGGCAACGGACTATTGCTTTCCTCGGGATTCATCTCTTCAATCATCTATCCATCACGAATAGGCTTCATTGGTGGTGGCAAAGACCCCTCCCACCCTCGGAGTAGGAATTCGATCATTCATATGGCCTCAGGTTTCATTCTGTGGGAGATTTGGAAGGCTAGGAATGTTGTTAGATTCGATATCCATCTGTACTTCACTTCTGTTATTTTCCAGAACGTTCGGTGGTGGTTTCATACCATCTTCCCATCTGGATAATCTTTTCCTCCTCTGAAGCCTGTCTTCTCCAGCTTCTGCTTCCCACGCTGGCCCCTCCATCCATTTCCCCTTCCGTCCCCCCTCCATTATCAAATGGATCAAACCTAGAGTTGGCTTCCTCAAGCTGAATGTAGATGGTTCAGCTCTGGCTAATCCTTGCCCTGCGGGTGGCAGTGGGATTTTCCGAGATCACCATGGCGACCCTATTTTCTCCTTCACATGCGGATACAGTACTGTCTCTAACAATACGACTGAAATGCATGCAGTGCATGACAATATTAAATTCTGTTTGGCTCTCGGGATCTCTAACATTATCATTGAATCAGATTCTAGTCGGGAGGTGTTCACCCTAACCAAAGCTTCCTCGCCTTCCTGGAAATGGTCTTACTGGCCGACAAAGATAAAACGTCTCTCCTCTCAGGGGAACTTTTGGATTCTCCACGTTTTTAGGGAATCTAAGAGCCCGACTGATAGTTTGGCTAAGATTGGCAGCTCGGAACAAACTAACTCTTTCTTCCATGGTCTCGCCTACCTCCCTCGCTTGATCAAGGGTTAGGTTATTTTGGACAAATCTGGACTTTGTTACATTAGAAAGGGTTCCCACACTTTACATGTATAGCATATGATAGGCAAATCATCTGCCCGAAATAGGCTTGTAATTTTCCCTCAAAAATGAAATTGTTTATATATATATATATATATATATATATATATATATATATATATATATATATATATAAAGAATAAAGTTTGCTACTGAATCCGGTACTCTTTCCATTAAACTCAAATAGGGCATCCTCATCTTTAGTTAATCCTCTTGAGATTTTGTCAGTTGAAATGCTTGATATGCAATGAAGAATTCAACATATCGTTGAACAACCACGGGTTCGAGATGAAACTTTAGGTAAATGGATGGCTAGTAATGCCGAAACATGAATAAGATGATAACTCTCTTTATTGAAAGAATACTTATGGCGCCTCAGTAATAGGTCGATACTAATTTTGTCAAAAATATGGTACCGGTACCATCATTACAACCCGTGATGCTGACACCACAACTGACACTACGGGTACCTCTCCCACAATGGAATATGCCTATTTCAGTACAGAAAGTGCAGAATCTTTCGTCACGTACTGAGTTTAGGTGACCGGAATAGGAGGTTAGGAATGTTGTTCTTGAAGAAGGAAACCAGGGTATACCTAGGAGGCAATCCTTCTTTGGGAATCCACCGTATTATGGAAGAAATAAAATCAGGTAGTCCTTGAATTACCTTCAATGGCTGAATCTCGCCATTTGAATCATGACCAAATTATTCAAATGGTCTAGGAAGTAGCAAGCCAAGTTTTTGGCTGTATTACTCCCTTACTCAACCATAAGCAGTATTCAGAATGGATTGAGAGACAATCTTTATGTTACGTCCACCTTTGTCATTTTTCAATTTGGATGCCTGAGTTTGACTAAGACAATCAAATTTGTTGTCTCTTGATCAAGATGACCAAGTTTGACCAAAATGACTGAATTTTCTACCTCTCGATCAAGATGGCCGAGTTTGATCAAGGATGTTGAAATTGTTGTCTCTCGATCACGATGACCAAGTTCAACCAGGACGATTGAATTTGCCATTTTTCAGCCAAGATGGCTAAATTCGACCAAGTCGGCCCATTTCAACTAAGTTAACTAAATTTGTTACTTTTTGATAAAGATGGCTGAATTCGACTAAGATGGTCAAATTTTCCGTTCATTGACTAAGACAGTCAAGTTCAACCAAGATGGCCGAATTTAATGTTTTTCGACCATGATAGCTGAGTTCGTTCAAATCAACCGACTTTGATATTTTCCAATAAAGATGGTCAAATTCTATTAAGATGGTCAAAATTGATATTAGTACTTGGTTGAGCAATCACTTTATTGAGCCAAACAACAAATCAACATCACATTCACCTTTTACCAAAGGTAAAGTGACGTGGGGGAAATGTTGTATTGTATTTCTAACCGTTCTTGAGAAATTCAATTAGAAAGGACACGTATTATAGAAAGTAAAAGATATAACATACTAAATATCTTCAGGGATACTTGGAGTGCTCTTTACGGAATTACAACCAGCATGATGATAAGATGGGGAGCAACTGAGAGGTATTTAAAAGAAAACTAGGTGGTCGAGAGGCATCCAAAGGTACGACTGAGAGGCATATAAAAATAGACTGAGCGACTGAGAGGTGTCTAAAGGAAGACCGAGTAGCCGAGATGTGTTTAGAAGTGGAATGAACGGCTGAGAATCATTAAGAAGCGAAACGAGTGGTTGAGAGGTATTCAGAAGCGAAACAGGCAGAGGGAAACATATCAAGAAAGACAGAAGTATCTAGAGGACTACGTATCAATGGTTCGACTGCTATATTAAAGAGATAAACATCTAGAAGAATTAATACTATGTGTCATCAAAGGACCAACAAAAGCAATGCAATTGATGTGTAGCCGATGAACGATTAACGACCACAGTAGAGCTGTGTCGAGAGAAGAGGAACAGTCGGGAAGAAAAAAATGTAATAAAAGTAAAGATCTAGAAAAATATTTTTCGACTATTGTAACTATTGTAGTAAAGAAAGAAGCATCTAAAAGAATAAGTTTCATGTCATGAATATATAAATAGCCAAAGGATTAGAAGGAATAGAGGTCTCGCACCAATCAAATCAAATAAATTTATTAAGTTACTTTATCTCATTTTATTTTAGGACTAGGGATAATCCAATAGCAGTAATTCTTAAACATAATCTTTAGTTGTAATCCAAATCTACAAAAACATTGGATTTGTCTTCAATATCACATAGTTCCTTCAAGAGATGCATTCTTATAGTCACTTTTAGCGACTGGTTGTAAGTTTTTTCTTTTGTTTAACTGTCCTGATATTTTGAAAAGTTCTTTTCTTAGAATGCATAGTACAATTCATATCAAGAGAAGAACCTCAACTTCTGATTATCACCACATTATCATAAAATTTTGTAAGTAGTTAAGTAACTTATCTTCTCATAGTCTAACACGTTTTATACTGAATATAACTGCTTATTTCAACTTACTTCAGCGTCTGGGGAAAGCTGATTTGGATACAGTCGCTTTATATATTACGACAAGCCGGTACAAATGTTACACGTGATGGGAAATAAACCAGGTAGAAACATATTATAGACCGCTAGTTATCGTCTTGATCTACATATGGAACATCTTTCATGGTAAAGTGAATTTTCTAACCATAACCGATAGGCATGTTTTATTTTTTTAATTAATTTTATTATCTCCTCTTTCGTAATACTTTAATAAACGGCCCTTTTCCATTGACTTGCCACTGCAGTCAGAGTGAATTTTCTAATCGTACCCAGCAGGCATTATTTGCAAGTGCACGCACGACAGAACGACCTGACCCAAATGAACCATTATCCGGCACGGCCCAACCCACATTTTTCTTGCAATGATAGATCTAGGATCTTATTTAGCCTTATCTCCCCCTCGCACATGCGCCTAATTAATACATGATGAGAACCGTCCAGCTAATGTGGACTTATGGGGATGGCCCATGCAACGGAAACCGCACAATCCCAGCAATCAGATTTCTTCATTTGGAAGGCCACTGATTAGATGGCTAGGATAATTTGATAGATTTAGATTATTTTTTTTAAAAAAATAAAAACTGTCGTCCAGGTTTCTCATTAACAAAAAGGGAACTAGATACACATTTCAGGAGCCCCTAGAAATAAAATCTCTCGAGGGTGCCTATCATATAGAAGAGAACAAGAAAAAAGACACTATACCAAAAATTAAAAACAGAGACAGGGGCTAGGGCTG
This sequence comes from Magnolia kwangsiensis, assembly GCA_037074715.1. Taxonomy (NCBI): domain Eukaryota; kingdom Viridiplantae; phylum Streptophyta; class Magnoliopsida; order Magnoliales; family Magnoliaceae; genus Magnolia; species Magnolia kwangsiensis. Next base: position 186,487,647 of record CM073571.1, on the reverse strand, counting down.
AGCCCCAAAGAACTCGGCTACTCTAGGCTTCCCTAACCGCACCTAGACTGACCTTGTCTAGAAACGGAAGACCTCGAGCCCAGGCCGGGAGATAGGCAACGTGGAAAATATTTGAGAAGCTTGATCTCTACTTCCTTTGCCAACCATAGCATTCGCCACCGAGTTCCCTTCCCTGAGAATATGATTAGACCTGAATATCTCCCTTGTGTTGGGGATTTTGACCTGTGGAATCACACAGATCTAGATATTGGATAGCAATCCAATGGCACCAAGCACACAAGATATAGGATAACTCCACCTTTTGAAGTGCTCCCGATCAACTTGTATAAGTTACCGAGTCGTTGCGCTTTCATGATTACCTGTGCCCCCTTAGATACTTTAAGAGCACCATCAATACCTGTGTACTTGTATCCTTTTGGCTCAAGCACACCAAGAGAAATCAGATTTCGCTGCAAATCATGAACGTGCCTCACATCTTTTAAGGTACGCTCCACCCCATCAAACATCTTGATGTACACAGAACCAACAACCACAACATTACATGCAATGTCATTACCCATAAATACCTGTCCACCATCGCACTCCCTGTAGCTGGTGAACCAACTCCGATGAGGGGTCATGTAAAAAGATGTCCCTGTGTCTAGCATCCACTCGTCCTTATGATCATCATATGACCGTTTGAGCAAAGACACGGATAAAACATCACCATCACTTCCATCGGACGTGACAACGTTGGCCTCCCTGCATGAAGCCTCAGAATCTTCCCTCTTCGATTTAGGATTTTCACAATCCCTCTTCACATGTCCTTCCTTCCCACAATTCCAGCACTTTACCTTTCCTTTGCTCTTTCCCCTGGATTTGGATCTAGAACCAGAAGAACCTGTACCTTTTTTAAAATTCCTACTCACTGTAAACAGTGCATCAAAAGACGTCCCCATGTCGCTATTTAGTTGTCTCATAGTCTTTCCTTGAAGGGATGGGATAACTGTGTCGACACTCAGGGTTTTATTCATGCTGCACACAGTGTCCTTGAATGCCTCATAGGATGCCGGGAGAGAATTCAGCAACATACATGCTTGTTCTTCATCTTTCATCACTTTTTTCATATCCAGCAATTTGCAAACCAATTTATTAAAGTTGCTGATGTGAGCCTCCAGATCTCCACCCTATGCTATCTTGAAGTTATACCACTGCCGTTTCAAGTTGAGACGATTTTTTAAGAATTTCTTCGCATAGACATCCTCTAACTTCGTCCATAACTTAGCCGCAGTTTTCTCCCTCATGACAATGTAGAGAACCTCATCCGTAAGACATAAACGGATCGATGATAAAGCTTTCTTATCAAGAGTATTCCGATCAGCATCAATCATAGTAGACTTCCGCTCCTTAATAGCACCATCCTTGCCTTGCTTAGTTAACAGGCTAATCATCTTAACCTTCCATAACTTAAAATTATTTTTCCCTGAGTACTTCTCAAACTCATACATGGCACTCACCATTATTACTAATCCCTTAGATTTAGATCTGTGCCCCAACGATCGTTCTGATACCACTTGTTGGGAATTTTCACCTGTGGAATCACACAGATCTAGATATAGGATAGCAATTCAATGGCACCAAGCACACAAGAGAACACAGAGAATACCCAGATTTAACGTGGAAAATCCTTTCGAGAAAAAATCACGGCACAAAGCGACAAATCTCAACTATGAAAACAGAAATTACAAAGAGAAAGGACTTACCCGATTCAAACAACCTCGAATCTCACCCTTGCTACGCCCTTTAATTTCCCTGGAACCTCTTTAGAAAGCTTTCCCATGCCCTAGAAAAATCCTAGGAACACCTATTTATAGTTTAGCCAACTTCCCTTCCACATCCCGGATGTGAAAGGACTCAAATCTTCAGTTTCGCGTAAAATCATAGAACAAACTGCGTAACCTACGACTAGTCCTGAAAATTCTAGGACTGGTCTTAGCCGCTCACCTTCAACTAGTCGAAGACCGCGGAGAAAAACAGTAAAAAACTCGCTGGACTTTGAGTCGTGCTAGGGCTTAAACCTACGACCGGTCGAGTGCCTCCCACGACCAGTCGAAGCTGTCCCACGACCGGTCGAACGACCTCAAAAACTTCAGATTTAAGACTTTTCTCAACACCTTGTTCTCAGCCGGTTGATTTTATTGATCTAGTAACGCCACTTCCAACTAGGATTAGAGGAGCCGTTGATAAAATTAAGAACCAACATAGAATCCGAATCTACCATCACTTACCAAAAACCTTTCTTCAAACAACAATCCATCCCGTCATATATAGCTCTAATCTCCGCATAGACATTTGACCCCACCTCGTAATTGGCCAAGAAAGCAAACAAGAAATCAACTTTATTGTCTCTGCAAATGCCCCCACTTCCAGCATTACTTAGGTTGCCGATAGCCGACCTATCTACACTGATCTTGGTTCACCCTATCGACCCATTAACATTGATCTTGGTTCACCCTATCGACCCATCTACATTGATCTTGGTTCACCCTGAATGAGGCTTCTCCCAAATAATCACCCTTTAGACAGACATACTACTGGAAGCGGTCCCTGCTGCAATAAACACCAACAGGAGGGTGGCCTGAAAGGCCGCTGACCATGAAATAAGCCTGCGACTGATCAGAAGCAGGAGATAGATTTGGTTTCTGAATCATCATCCATCCATGGTAAGGGTTGTCTAGATGCACGGTCGCGATCCACAATTCTCCATGCATCTGAGCGTCTTATTTCTGCCACGTTTAGCCATGTGTTCAACACGCGTCTGTAATGATGTGAGTGATATGGCAGAAACTGTGCCGCTAGCAATGCGACTGCTATTTTTTGCCATCCCGTTTATGTGATAACTCTGTCGCGATTTAGAGCCGGCGTGTGTCTCGACGCACTGGGCCCCATGATGGGATGGTCCGAGGATTTGAGCCGTCCATTTTTATTTATTAACATAAATAATCTATTACATCGAAATTACGCTAACATTCACGATCTTATCATTTGATTGTTTTTAGAGTCGAATATGACGCATTGAAAGTTTTCATTTCATTCTTTAAAATAATTTGCAGATATTATTCTTACAAGCATTATTTATGAGTAAATTTCAAAATATAGAATATAGTGTAGAATCTACAATATTAACGGTCCTGATCATTCAAAATATGGAATATGGACCTCAGTCGATGACGACACAAACTAAATCCTGAGTGGCGACAGAAACCAAACGAACTCTTGCAAGCAATCAGATTACGTGTCTCACATGCATAAAAGCCTTGGATCACTTGTTAAATATTGGAAACGTTAGCTTAAGGCTTGTTTATTTTTGTAAAGTAAACATAATTACACTGTAAATAGCTGAAAAGCAAGTAGGCCACGATTAGAATTGACATCAGTGATCAGTGTTGTTGATGTATTTTTGTGAGGGGATCTTTTACTCAGCTTGTCTTTCACCTACACAATCACAAAGGCAAAGGTGACCCTGGCTAGAGCCGGACAATCTCCGATGCTTAAGTCAGTTACGGAAACGATGGCAAAGGATTTAGGATTTTTCTGTTGCGTACCTTCTTCCGTATAGGTGATGGTTATTTATAGGTCTAGGAGAATCCTGTTGTATGAGGATTCTTCTCCTTCATCCTCAGAGATTTGATCCTTTTTAACAGATTTCGCCCGATCCTGAGGATCTCAGGATTGGACACCCGTACTTCTGAATTTTCGGGACAGCATTTGTATTCACACCACCTTTCCTTATCTCGGCTCGGCCATTACTGACTCTGGAAGAGTCTCGGCTGGCTTAAGAGAATAAGTTTTTTGCCTTCTCACGGGTGGAATAGTCTCGACATTTATCTGTCATCCTTCCATATTTTGTGGCCGACGAAACCAATTTATTTGGTCGGTTTATTCTGTCCGTCGGGTGGCTTGTAACTTATTGGCCTTTAATTGGCTTACGTAGACGCTGTTAACTCGTTGACTGAGTAACTGAAGTCATCTTATACTTTTGCCTCTTGGCCTTATGCATTATTCTCTCGGCTCTAACCATTGTCTCGGATTCCTCGGGCAGTGTCAGCAGAGTTGACCTACTCCATATCTGAGTCTCCAGTCTTATCATATTTTTTTTCAATAGTGAGCCCCCTTACTCCTTGTGCCTTTCACGACACCAAGGAGTAATGAGTTTTTTAGGTCGGTTCACATCAGAGGCCGAGGTCATAATAAGGCATTTAATATTTTTTAGTTGTCCTCAACGTGTGATGGTTCATTTTCTAAGGCCGCACGAGCGGCTAGCCATCAGGTCATTTCTTTCACGTATGCGTACTGGAGGCGTGGCGAAGGCTTTACCGCCGTCAGTCGGCGTGCAACACATGTTGAGTGGGGGAGTCGAGGCAAGCGTAAATGCTCTTGCTACGTGGCAAGGTTATAAAAATGGGCAGGAAAAGCGTGTGAATTTTATTTTCTCCTCTCGTTCTCCCGCTTCTCTGTTCTCTTCCGATTTTCCCTTTTTCTTCTTCTTCTCCTCTCGCTCTGCCGCTCCTCTGTTCTCTTCCGATTTCCCCTTTTTCTTCTTCTTCTCTTCCTCCGCTGCCGTTTTCTTCTCCGTCATCTTCTTTTACGTTCGTTGTTTCCTTCTCCAGTGAATTTTTTTTCCTCCCTCTTTAACGACATTAATGGCTTCGCATGGCTCTCAAAGCCCCTGAAAGGGAACTTCAGGTGACGAAGGTGATTCGCAACGCTTTTGAAATATTGCGAAGCCACCCTCTTTGCTGGCGAAGATCTCCGTTGGTGCGGATGTCACTTTTCGGCTTGTCAGGAGGGCTGTTAAATCGCCGGCAGAGCGTCCTGCTCTAGCTGGTCCTTCTAGGGGCGGGTCGTCTCTAGTAACCCGTCCAGGGAGACCCAACCCCGCGTTGGATTCGCTGGAGGAGGAAGAGGGAGAAGATGAAACAAGGATTGCTAAGGGGACCTCTGCGTCGGCCCTCGTAACTCAGTCGGTGCAGGCTTTTAAGTCGTCTTTCGAGGGAGAGGGGGCCGAGGATGATCTGAGCAGTCCCGTTGTATCAATTTTAACCGATTCTGATCTGAACCGAATCCGAGCCAAGTACTATGTTCCGGACTCAGTCATACTTCGGCTCCCTCGTCCAGAGGATTTTCTTGATCATCCCCCTGCTGGGATGGTCACAATTTTTTAGGTCTCGATGCAATGTGGTTTGCGTCTACCTCTCCAACCCATTACTCGGGATTTTCTGTCTTGTGTTAAACTTGCATAGTCCCAAATGGGTTGAGGAATTTATTCGGATGTGCAGTGCTATAAACTGAGCTTGAGCAGCCCCCACTGACAGTCGACAAATTCCTTTACCTATACCAAGTAAGACCGAATTCAAATTTTCCCGACTTTTACTTTCTGAGCGCATGGCTAGGCAAAGGTGGCTCCCTTATAACCGACCCACCACAAACACTGGAAGGAAAGATGGTTCTGGGCATGCGGACAATGAGAGACGGCTGATCCGTGGCCCTTCGAACCTTGAGTTTCCCGTTCATTTCGCAAAGCGGGTGACTCAGCTTAATACCTTTTCTTTCTCCACATAGTAACGCGTTGAATCTGACCTTATGATGCTTTGTGAAAATTTTGAAGAAAAGGGAAAAGATCGGATCCAATGATCTAGCTTGGATCAAGGATCTGAAAAGGCTAAGTGTAGAGGATCTTGGAAGTCACTGCTGCAACCAAAGCGTCTTCATCTTGTGGGTTTAGACTCGTTTGTATCAGGTAACTCCTACCGCGCTGTCATGTCCTCTCGCCGTATTGTCTGACTCGCCTTTGTCCTTCTTTTCAGATCTTTCCGAGGCTCAACCCTTTCTTAAGTCAGCCTCCGCTGGCATGGCCGAGTCTCGTCCTTCCCTCAAGCTGATCTCTAAGGTGAAGGCTCCTTTAAGGTCGACTCTTTTATCGGGGACTCGACCTTCGAAACAACCAAAGATAGCTCCAAAGGCAAAGGAGCCAGCCATCCCTTCCACCTCCGTTCTACCCTCTCCACAAGTAGTTGTGCTCTCCGACCTAGATGAGAGGACGGAAGAGGCGGAGGCAGTTCTTCCTGTGTCTCAGTCAGCTCCTGTGTCGGGACTCGTCGCTGAGGAGGTGCCGAGACAGAGAGAGGGGTCGAGTGGAGAATCTTCAAGAGGAAAGATGACTTAATAGGAGCTGTCGCCCTTTCCTAAGGTTATATCGGGGATGATTTCTTAGGCCATTGCTCACGGGAGCGAGAAAGACTTCGTCAACTTCTACAACGCCCCCACTCTACAGACCCTTGGTCATACAGTGAGGTGACTCTTTGAGGTAACACCTTTTCTTTTTTACTTCTTCATAACTTCTGATTTAGGGCTCTTGTTATAACTTACTATCTTCCATTTGCAGTTGGCCTCCTACATTGTCAAGACTTGCTCGGAGTTGTCTGCTGCTCAGAAACTTGTGGCTGAGGGAGAGACAACTAATAGAGTTGCAGCCAAGGCAAAGGAACGCTGAGAGATCGCCGAAGGTCACATCGGCATTATGACTGGTGACTTGTCAATCGCCAGGAAGGAAGCCGAGGATGCGAAGATTACTCTTGAAGGTACTAAGGCTGAGAATGCTCATTTGGAGTCGCTTCTGACAAAGGCCGAGGAAGAGAATCGGCATCTTCTTCATGTTCAAAGCGCTTATGAGAGCACTCTAGCTCGAGCGAGGGCCAACGCCATGGCGCTCATCTAGTAGGCTTGAGAGGAGGTCAGTCGAGCCAAAGAAGCACAGGACCGGGTTGTAGAAGCCTTTCTTGAATCTTCGAAGTTCGAAGAAGAGAGAGATCACCTTTATTAAGGTGGTTACAAGGCTTGTGTTTTTGAAATGAGGGTCGCCTTCCCCGACCTTGACCTCTCTTCATTCATGGTCGATAGCCCGGAGGTCGAAACTACAGGTGATGGTCGTGCCGACGCCACTGCCGACAAAGAAGCTCCCCCTCCCTCCGTTGTTGGCCCCGAGGCCGATCCCTCTGGGACTGCTTAGGAAGTAGTCCAATCTGGGATTGCTTGGGGAGTACCCCGACCGAGGGATAATGGTGGTGCTTCATTTTTGACACTTAAGCCAGCGTAGTACTGGCTGACTCCGAGCTTCTTTTGGTACCATCATCAGCTCCTTAGGCCGGCTTTTACCCGGGGACTATTCTAGAGCATCTGTAACCGAGAGAGATTACTCCCTTTGTCGGAACTGGCTATGTGCTTCTTTAATGTAATCAAAGTAGATTCTGATGTAACCCGATGCAAAATACTTAGAAATGATGAATGAAAATTCTCAGTTTTATTGAATCAATTCTATTTACATTTCTTTTCCATTCTCTTTTAGCATCTTCAGCGTTGTCTTAAGGATAATAGATCTTGAGATGCTCGGCCTTCCAGGGGTGAGACAATAGTTGCCCATTTAAGTCTTCCAACCGATACATTTTATGTCGGATGGTACTCGAGACGACATAGGGTCCTTCCCAATTGGGTACCAGTGTGCCTGCACCAATTTTGTATTTGAGAACATTTTTCGGAGGACCATATTCCCTGCACGAAATCATCTGACTTTGACTCGGGTGTTGTAGAACAGAGCTACTTGTCTCTGTTGGATCATCATTCGTAGCCGAGCTTCTTCTCTTTTCTCTTTCAATAAGTTGAGTCCGAGCGATATGAGTTCTTCATTTTATTATTCGTTGAATGAATTAACTTGGGCTGAACTTATTCCGATCTCAACCGGGGCCACTGCCTCCGAGCCATAACAGAGTGAAAAAAGAGTTTCTCTCGTGGCAGTCCGAGCTATGGTTCAGTAGGCCCATAATATGTCTGAAAATTCTTCAGCCCACACTCCTTTGGCTCCATCAAGCTTCCTTTGAAGATGTTGTTTAATAATCTTGTTAACGGCCTCGACCTGCCCATTTGTCTGAGGATGATGAGGCGAAGTGTTGATGTTTCGGATCTCGAGATTACTACATATCTCACGGAACTGTCTGTTGTCAAATTTCCTTCTGTTATCAATGATAATAGTCCTCGGTATCCCGAACCGACATACGATACTCTTCCAAACAAAGCTTGTAATCTTTTGTTCGATTATCTTTGCTAATGGCTCCGCTTCGGCCCATTTCGTAAAATAGTCCACTGCAACTACGACAAATTTGGTCTGACCCTTTCCCAAAGGGAATGGTCTGATGATGTCGATCCCCCACTGTGTAAAGGGCCAAGGTCCAGTCATCGGAGTCAACTCCTTGAGGGAATCCTCGGGACTGCTCTGAATCGCTGACACTTGTCGCATCTTTGGATGAACTTCTTAGCGTCATGTTGTATGGTCGGCCAGTAGTATCCTTGCCGCAGTACTTTGTGGGCGAGCGAACATCCTCCTAAGTAGTTTTCACATATCCCTTCGTGTACTTCCCATAATACGTAATCAGCTTCATGGGAATTCAAATACCGTAGTAAGGGAGCGTAGAATCCTTTCTTTTACATTACCTCGTTCACGATTGTATAGCGCGACACTCGGATCTTTAGCCGCCAGCCTCGGTGCGATCTTCCGGTAGCTTTCCCTCATTAAGATAATGGATGATAAGGTCGAACCAAGTCGGTCCCAACTCAATCGCATGTATAGCCGAGTCAATCTGTTCATCGATACTTGGCTTAGTCACGTATACGATCGGAACTGACCTGGGTATATCGTCTTCGTCGGCTGAGGCGAGCTTTGCTAACAAGTCTACCTTGGCATTCTTGGTCCTGGGCGAGCTTGTCCTTTTATGGCTGTTCTCGGCCTGTACTGTATATCGAACTCGCTTAACTCGATAGCCCACTTCGTAAGTCGGCCGAAAGCTTCTAGTTTCTGAAGGATCTGACGTAATGGTAAGTCGGTCATGACGACGATGGTGTGAGCTTGAAAGTATGGCCGGAGCCTTTGCGAGGATACTACTAGGACTAAGGCTACCTTTTCAAGGGGAGGATACCTTGTCTCTGCCGGTAGTAATACTTTGCTGATATAGTACACCGGTAATTGCTTTCCATCACATTCTCGTATGCGAGCCGATTTAATCGCTGCCTTGGATACAACCAGATATAATAATAAAGCTTCTCTTGACTTAGGTTTGGATAACAGTGGTGGATACCCGAGATAAGACTTTAGTTGCTGGAACGCTGCTTCACACTCTTCCATCCATTCTATCGATGTCGCCCCTTCAATTGTTTGAAGAATGAGAGACATTTATCGGTGTCTTGGGACAGGAAACAGTTTAGCGCTGCTACTCGCCCGATCAGCCTTTATATATCTTTAATCATCTTGAGAGACTCCATGTCGAGTAGGGCTTTGATTTTCTCAGGATTTGCTTCGATTCCTCACTGGCTAACAAGGAACCCGAGAAACTTCTCCGAGTTTACACCAAAAGCACACTTGCTCGGATTTAACTTCATTTTGTACTTGCGTATGATCAAGAACATCTCTTCTAAGTCCGCTATATGGTCAGCCGCGTGTATACTTTTGACGAGCATATCATCTATATATACTTCCATGGTTCGGTCGATCTGTCTAGCAAACATCTTGTTCACCAACCTTTGATACGTCGCTCTGACATTTTTCAAACCAAATGCATCACTCGGTAACATTAAAGACCTTTGTCCATGACAAAGGTAGTCTTAGATTTATCAGATTCATGCATTACAATTTGATTATACCCAGAGTAAGCATCCATAAAACTAAGTAATTCATAACTTGCGGTACTATCTACCAACTGATCAATGAGGGGAAGAGAAAAGCTGTCCTTGGGGTAGGCTTTGTTCAGATCTGTATAATCAATACAGAGATGCCACTTCCCGTTAGCTTTTTTCACGAGCACGACATTAGATATCCACTCCGGATAGTATATCTCTTCTATGAATTTAGCCTTGAGGAGTTTGTCGACTTTCTCTTCGATGATAGTATACCTTTCAGGGCCGAGATGATGTCTTTTTTGTCGGATTGGCTTATAGGTTGGATCGATGTTGAGTCGGTGCATCATGACCAAGGGATCGATCCCCGGCATATCTTCATGGCTCCACGCGAATACGTAGGCATACCGTCGAAGCAAAGCGATCAAATCATCTTAATTGTCTGATGTGGAGGACTCTCGGCGGTGAGTGACAATGAAGCGATTCCTTCAGGGAGCACCCGTCCACCAGAGAACCCTATGAGCGGGGTTCGGACTGGGCGTAAAGCTGATCGTCCAATGCCATTTTTTTGAAGGCCTGAGTGAACAATACGTCCGCAGACGACCCAGTATCCAGCAGTATGTAAAATACTTTCCTGTTGGCAATAGTGAGAGTAATGACCAACGCATCATCATGAGGATGATGAATACCTCGGACGTCCTCTTCAATGAATGAGATACAATACTTCTCTCTCCTCTTTTCTTTTGAAGGTCGAGATAACAGGAGAATCTCGGATTCTGGACGATTGATGCTTCTGACGTAATTTTTTCGATCGTTATTGGAGTCTCCACCGCCTTGATGCCCGCCAATAATAGTTAGGATCTCTTCCGTGGGTCGGTTTTCACTCGGACCTTCTTCTGCAGTGCCAAATCCTTCCATATGTTCTCTGAGTCAGCCCTCTTTAATGAGCCGCTCGATTTCATCTTTTAAGTGATAACAATCACTCATGTTGTGACCATGGTCACGGTGATAATGACAGTACTTATTTTTACTCCGCCGATTCAGATTTTCTAGGAGTTTCCCAGGCCAGTTGACAAAGCCTTCGTTCTTAATTTTCATCAACGCCTGCTCCTGAAATTTATTCAGAGGGGTGTATGTAGAAAACCTTCTATCGGGTCATTTTCCTGACCTACCGTCATCTCGTGCCCGATCCTCTTTTCGCTTCTTTCCTCCAGCTGAGTTGACTTCTTTCTTGGCCGACTCTTTAACCAAACGTTTTGCATTCTAGACCGTCTCGCACAGGAGTCGGATTTCTTCTGCATCAGCATATTTATTCAAGCGAGCCATAAACTTGCCCAGAGTCTCCGACAGGTTTTTGTCCAGGGATGTTAGAAAGGGCTTATCTTTGACCCCTTGCATGAGCGCGTTAAGCGCCGCCTCCTTCGAGTGTTTTCGAACCTGAAGAGATTCGAAGTTGAAACGCTTGATGTAGTCTTTTAGTAATTTTCCTTCCTTCTGAACTATGTTGTTCATGTGTGCAGGCGGCTTCAGTTTCTTCTTTCCACCGATGAAGTTAGTAAGGAAGGCATCACTGAGTTCTACAAATGAACTGATTGACTTCGGTTTCAACTATTTGAACCAAAGCTTAGCTACATCAGTTAATGTGAGGGAGAAGGCTCAGCACATAACTGCGTCTGAGGCATCATGTAACTCCATATAAGTTCTGAAGCATTTAATATGCTTAGTTGGATCAGTTTTTTCAGAAAAGGGAGTAATCTGAGGTAGGCGAAACCTCTCCGATAACCGAGCCTGCATTACTTCATCCACAAATGGAGAAACTTTTACCTCGGACTTGTTCGGGTATGCATTCCGAGCATGCTTCGTGTCTACCATCTCTCTCGTCATTTCTTCGCGAACTTCTTTTTTGAAATTCAGGATATCTACTCTTCAAGGTTCTACGCTCTCTACTGTTTCTTCCATGAGAAGCTGACTTCGCCTCCTCTAATCTATTCTGTGTCGTAGATCAAAGGGGGGTAATACAGCTGTTGCCGAACGAGCCGGTGCTGGTTGACTCGGGCCTTGATGCTGACTCGGTTATTGAAGCGATCGCGGGGCAGCAGGCTGAGCATTGGATGCTGGCGGAGGAACCTGCATCGTTTCACGATGTGTCTGCATCTGTTGATTATACAGCTGCTCCAACATATGCTTCATGACGTTCATTTTGGAACGCATCTCGTGAACCTCTCAATCTAATTGCGCATTTCCTCGGTTATGCTGACTATTGGTTGCGGAAGATGCCACATGCGAAATGGCTGGTGGGACCGCTGGCGGAGCTTCTTAGGCTACACTGGCAGCGACTTCCCATGCTTTATCTTGATCCCCTCTTCTAGTTCTTGCCATTGGAACTTATTCTTCAGCTTTTCAGACAGAGCGTAAGAAATGACTTTTTGCACGTTTCCCACAAACGGCGGCAAACTGTTTATGTATTTTTGTGAGTGGATCTTTTATTCAGCCCATCCTTCACCTGTACAATCACAAAGACGAAGGGGACCCTGGCTAGAGCCGGGGAATCTCTGATGCTTAAGTTAGTTACGGGAACGATGGCAAATGATTTAGGATTTTTCTATTGCGTACCTTCTTCCGTAAAGGGGATGGTTATTTATAGGTCTAGGAGAATCCCGTTGTACGAGGATTCTTCTCCTTCATCTTCGGAGATTTGATCCTTTTTAACAGATTTCGCCCGATCTTGAGGATCTCGGGATCGACACCCGTACTTCTGGATTTTCAGGACGGCATTTGTATTCATACCGCCTTTCCTTGTCTCGGCTCGGCCATTACCGACTCTGGAAGAGTCTCGGCCGGCTTAAGAGAATAAGTTTTTTACCTTCTCACGGGCGGAATAGTCTCAGCATTTATCCGTCATCCTTCCATATTCCGTGGCCGACGAAACTAACTTATTTGGTCTGTTTATTCTGTCGGTCGGGTGGCTTATAACTTATTTGGCCTTTAATCGGCTTACGCAGATGCTGTTAACTCGCTGACCGAGTAACTTAAGTTGTCTTATATTTTTGCCTCTTGGCCTTATGCACTATTCTCTCAGCTCTAACCATTGTCTCGGATTCCTCGGGCAGTGCCAGCAGAGTTGACCTACTCTATATCCGAGACTCTGGACTTATCATATTTTTTTCCCCAACAAGTTCTCTAATAAAAAGGGCCGATACTTTCTCGTGTGAGATGTATCGGGTGGCTTCGCGTTACACGTGCAAACTTTGAGGACCTTTGCAAAATCCGTTATACTAGAAGGGTAGAGAGTTCTCTTATTGCTAATCTAAACTGATATTTTGGCTGGTCCACATATTAGAGAAGATACACGCATTTGTCCAATAATATTTACCGTTGGTCGACCATGCATTTTCTCATCAAACAAGCATATCCCACCTGAGTGGGCCAGTTTGATTCTTTTCTCATAGAGTAACCATAGTGCGAGATACCCGATGGACGGCGTGGATCTCTAACCGCACGTTGGCACAGTTGTGCTTCACTATACCACACGGAAAATAGAGCAAAAATATATGATACGTGGCCCCTCATTTTGTGTAGAATACATGATACCTCACCAATGAAATTTGAGACCCATGATTCAGTAATCCAGATCGTTAGTATTTTGGATCCTACCTGTAATAAGGTATTCCCAAAACGAACCCACATTAAAATCATCAAACGATAAATGTTTTCCAGTTATTAACTGTTATCATAAATCAAAGGTCAAAACTGTTTTAATAGGATACACACACACACACACACTCACTCACCCAATGTGGTATAAAAACATAATATATGGTCTAGATTACTGAAAAATGAGCCCTACACCTCCTACAAAGTATAAATAGGCAGGCCACGTACCATATAAGACATGGGGCCCGGCCACCAATAAAGGTATTCTATATCCACGCTGTCCATCCGTCTTGCCAGATTATTTGGGGGCATGATACCAAAAAATGAAGCAGATCCAAATCTCAGGTGAAACACACTATAGGAAATAGTGGCATTGAACGGCCATCACTAAAAACTTCCTACATCCCACCTTAATTGCCCACAGTAATATTTATTTTCCGTCCAAGCTGTTGATAATATCATAGAGTCCTGGATGAAAGGATAAGGAAAAATAAATAAATATAGTCATGATATAAAACCTTAGTGGCCCGTAAGAAGTATTTAATGGCCAATATCCACTGTTTCTTATGGTATCGTTCTTAGATTTGGATCTATTCCCTTTTTGGGTCTGGCCTAACATGATTTATTAAAAGGGATAGATGGTGTGGATATAGAATACATATAACAATGTGGATGTAAGGACCGCACCGTCTTCTGTGAAGCCAGGGCTGCACGTAATCCGCTTCAGATCCTACTTCGACGATGTTGTCATGAAAAAGCAGAACTCCACCCGCCTACTGAATTCAACCACGGCAAAAAACCAAATAGCCGACGTCGTAAAGGGATGAGATTTTGCACGTGAGGAAAATGAGCGTTTTTACACGTGCGCCGATTTGTATTCCGTGTTCAGATTCCCGGCAGAAAAACGTAGATATAAATCCGATCGCAGACCCTCCTCGTTTCTCCTCCACATAACACAGCCTTCTCTTCTCTTTCTCTTTACCTACCAAAGCCATCGAATTTCAGCCGTCGGATTTATCATCAACGATAGGATCTCTCTCATCTTTTGTGGAAAAGACTAGTATGTCCCTAACCATGGATAGGAATTGCAACTTGGAGCTTCGACTTCTCCCTGCCGGTGTCGATGCCGATCTCCCATCTGCGGATTCCGGCCCATCATCGTAAGTATACATTATTATTATTTTTTTTCTTTTACCCTTTTATGCATTTTACAGGCTATGTTTGGATGCACAACTGAATTGGATTGCGAAACATTGGTTATGTAGAGAACCAGATCTCACGAGAACCCGTGAGAGCCTCTTTACAACTAATCAAGGATCATGCCAAAATAATGCTACGTAGAAACTTAAGTGGGCCTAGTTAAAATCAAAGGGTGGGCATCGCCTCCCACTTTTTCCAATTTGTTGTGGCCCACCTAGTTTGGATTGGGCTGATTCCAGGGCATAGGGGTTTCATGAGGTGAAGGGCGTTGTATTCTTAAGTTTATTATTATTATTATTTACACACGCTCACACACCCCCACACACTCACGCTTTAGTGGGATTTCACCACCAATGTGTACTCAACCCTTGACCATGTGTTGAAACTCCTTAAGAGTCTACCATTGGAGCAAGAGTAAGGACTCAATGTATGTATTTTTAAGTTATTTTAAAAACAAATTGGTGTTTTGAAATTTTCGTTGGGCTGGGATGTGGTTGTGGCCAAGGATGCGCGCATGCTCACAGATTTGTCTTTTCATGCATGTTTGAAAGGTAACATTTTTTCATATTTTTGTTTGGAAAAGTTGTTTTCTTAGATCGGAGAGTCTATTGGGGGGACCGCGGAAGCACACAAAGATGAATCTATGATAATAATCCAATAGCACCAAGCAAACATGAAAAGAATACAACGATTTTAATATTGAAAAACCCTTGCGGGAATAAACCACGGCACAAAGCGACAAATATCACAATGAAAGCAAAAATTACAAAGAAAAAGATATTACTAGATTCGAACAACCTCGAATCTCACCCTTGTTACATCCTTCGAAACCCTTGGACGATTTAGGAACCCCTAGTATTCTACTCCTAATCCCATTTACATCCAAATTTATAAGTTAAGAAGGAATCCCAATCGAAATCGGAAACAAATCCCGCAAAATCAGAGTTTCATATTCCGCCCCCAAAATAGTTTGATGGCATCGAACACATTTTGATGTCATTGAAACTTATCCTTCAATGGCATGGAAGGCATGTCGATGTCATCGAACTAACACCCAAACTATGCATAAACAAAATTGGAAAATCCAATTTTCTCTTATTACATCAAGTCATGTTTGATGGCATCGAAAAAAATGCCTGGTTAGTCCGGCGATCAACTGGAGAAAATCTAGAAAATCTCAATGGGATCGAGTGTTGTTCAATGTCATCGAAGGTGACATCGAACAGTCTGTCGATTGCATCGACATGCCCTGCAACAAACTTGATTTAAGTCATCTATTATAATAGGGTCGCACCAATTAGGTTTAAACCTTATAGTCACAATCCTTTATGAAAGGGTGTCTCTACACCCTCAAGGATGTCTTCATAAAGTCTATAAATAGAATTTTCTTTGCTTGATTTTTAAGTGTGAAAAGAATATAAGAAAATGTTTGATTTTGCTTTCAAAGTATGGTCAAGTGTTTTCTCATTTGGGTTAGGAGTACAAATGGTTTGAGCCCATGAATAGTGAGTGCACCGCTGGGACCAGGTAATAATTGTTGTATCTTAGAAGTCTATTAGAAAATTCTTTTACACTTGGGACGCGGTCCAAGAAGGAAAAATTCAATTTCAAGTGATTCCAAATTACGCCTCGACTTCTTCAAACCAATAAATTTACTCAAGTTATTGTGTTTCTTTCATGTTCAACTAGAAGATAATGTAAAGCGCAATTTGGGGTAGGAAACCATCCACAAATGCTAACCAAGGAAATTACAACTTGGTTATTTTGACTTTGTTGGACTAATAACAATTATGATTGTATTCGGTGATGTGCCCAAACATGCCTTATATATGTATTTCCCACTCATGTCTAGGATGGTTTGGTTGTCATAATAGTGATTATTAGTCCTAGTTTTAGATAATGTTGAATTGTGTTGTGACTGGGTTAGCCTTTTGTAGCCTACACAAACCCAACATCTATTTTTTGGTCCTTCTTTGAGGAAAACAAAAATAAAAATAAAAATAATGGTGAGATTTGTGATTTTTTTTAATAAAAATTTAGGCTACTTTAGTGTCATCCATCAAGAAAAATAATTCACAATTTTTGTGACTTCTACTCTCAAAGTAGTTTATTTCAAAAGATCATGAAATGATACTTATGTGGATACAAAAGCATTCTTTCTTTACCATACAATACCCAAAGAGGCCAGAAAGATGCCAGTTGGACGTTTTTCTAAGTTTTGGTATGAGGGTGGAAATTCCAAACTTAAAAATTATTTTTCTCTGCTCCTAAAATTTCGATGAATCAAACGCAGTCTTTAATTAGTTTGACTTTACATTCATTTTTAGGTGCATCTCATTGTGAAATACAAATATACCATTGTTGCATAATTTTAATCAAATCCTTTAATATATGTAGGAAGTAGATATATGCAATTAGTTAATTTTATTTTAATTTCTTGATTTTTTAGGAAATTATGTTTGATAGTTTCTTCAAAATTTCATGCAACTTATTCATCGAAAATATTTTTATTTCGTGCAACTTATTCATGGAAAATATTTTTATTTTATTCCTTATTTCTCATCTATTTTCTTTTTCTTTTCTCAATATTAAAGGAACGATGAATTGGCCGAAAACTCACAGCAACTGACGATTTTTTATAATGGCCGGATTTGCGTCTGCAATGTGACAGAGATTCAGGTTCGTTCACCCTCACTTTGGTCTTTGAAAGGTCTCATTCATTTTTTATTTTTTTTCCTTTTCAAAAAGAAGAAGAAAATTGGTGAAATTTCATGATATTTGGAGCAACCAAACGACCCCCCTAACAAATCCATATTTCGAGACATTTTAAAAATTAAAATATTAGTATCTTTTAGTGGAATTAAGTAGTTTATTGTTCTGCAGGCTAGGGAGATCTTATGCCTTGTGAATCGAGAAATGCATGAAAAGCTAACAACCCATCATATGGTCCCTCTTACACCATCTCAGCAGCCTCAACCTCATGCTCCAGCTCTTCCAATGAGGAGATCTTTGCAGCAGTTCCTACAAAAGAGGAAGACAAGGATTCTAGCAAGTTCCCCTTACAAGCAATAGTCCTGGAAAGACTTTCTCTTGTGATAAAGAAGATTATCTCACCGATAACAGGTCAAAGGTGAACTTCCAAGAACATGGGTAGAAAATCGAATCCGCCAAATGAACTAAAAAGGTTCTTTGTAGTGCAAGAAATGTTGAAAATTCTCAATATCCAATGGAGAGAGAGTTGGATCCGCCCAGTAAATGATGTCGGAATTTCTCAATATTGATTTATGACATGAAAATTTGTTTTCATATGATAAGTGAAATCAGGATTAATCAGGATTGTAATGATTTTGTTGGATTCGTTCTTTTCCTTTCAACTCATGGTGGAACCGATGATGAATCAGTGGTGGATTGCATGTCATGGCGTTTGACCCAATCGCAACATCCAATTTCCTTTATTTATTTATTTATTTTAAATTCTTTTGAATATTATTTTGGGTGTGTTTGGTTGCTCGAGATCCATGATATTTTGCACCAATTAGACAACTAATCATGAAATATCATGATATTTTGTGCAACCAAAACACACCCTTCATTAAACACTTTAAGCTTCCATGTGCATTCAGTTGTGTTTGCTAGGAGCCTTTCAGTTGTGAAATGGTCCAGGACCCTAGGTGGGTCAAAGTTAAAGTTGACGGCTCTGTCAAGGGAAACCCAGGGCCATCGGGTGGCAGGGGAATTTGCAGGGGAGCAATGGGGATTTCCTTTTTGCCTTCTCCTCGGGCTACAGGACGGGTTCTAACTTCAGGGCCGAAGCTATGGCCCTTGCTGTGGGGCTTGACCTGGCGGTGACCAAAGGCCACCCTTTCTTCGTCATAGAGAGTGACTCCAAGAGCCTAGTGGATCTTCTTATTCAAGATGGCGACCCGGGCTGGGCCCTCTGGTACACATGGGCTGCTATTTCACGGCTTAAGTAGATGGCCACTTTGAGTTTCTCCTTCAAGCCCAGAGAGGCCAACAGTGTGGCTGACGTTTTAACAAAGGTTAGGCGCAAGGCCCAAGGTAAGACTGTCTACCAATCATCCACGGATCTCCCTCCTCTTGCCCGTGGTTCGTATTTCTTTGACAGGGTGGGCCTCGGTTCCATTAAATTGGGTAGATAGTCTATATGTTTTGTGGACATTTAGCCTCATTTCAGGGTAGGTGTGGTCTTGGGTTTTTTGTTAGGCCCACCTGGTATACGTGTATATTTTCCCATATGAATGAAATCTCTTAAAAAAAAAAAAAAAAAAAAAAAAAAAAAAAAAAAAAAAAAAAGCTTCCATGTATTCCTAGGTGGGTCCTGTCGTATGGCATGCCATGGAGCCTTGCATGAATAGTTGAGACCTTATTCCATAACCTTAGGTAACTCGATATTAGGAACTATCTGCTCCATTTGAATTGTGCAATTTTTTGAATGAAGTAATTTAGGCTGCTTCTTTGAGAGAGATGGGCCTAGGGAATTTGGGTTTCAAATTACTCTATTTTCTTAAATCCTGAAATTTGGACATTGGAATAATAAAATCTAAGACCCGTGGAGTATTCCTCATGTTCTTCATGTGTTTTCATTACAAGAAACTGGACTTTTATCACAACCAGTAAAAACACTGCTAAAGCTATTGCCGGCGCTAGACCAGCGTGGCAGTTAGGTAAGTTGGTAAAAATTATGCTGGCGCTAAGTGAGATTTACTAGCGCTTGTATGAGCGCCGGTAATTAGGTACTGTTTTCATTAGGGCTGAAAGTCGGGCGGGTTGGGTCAGGTTGGTGCTCAACCCTAACCCAACCTAAGGTTCCTATACCTCAACCCTAACCCAACCCAACCCAATCTCGGGTTGGGAATTCTCAACCCAAGCCCAACCGAAGCCCAACCCAAGCGGGCTCGGTCAAGTTGATCGGGTTGGTCGGGTATATACATGCTAATATTTTCGTTATTACATTAGTTTATTATATTTAAATATAGGACTTATTTTTTGCATATATAATTTTATTAATTATATATGTGATTTTCATTATAAAGAACTTCATTTTTTTCTTTAAAAAACAAGCTAAAATATAAGACAACTACTCCTTCAAAAGTCATGTAGCATAGTATGAAGTATTTGGGAGAGAGAATCTGACATATCTAGTTAACTTGAGTCCTTGGAAATGACATGAACAAATAAGACTCGACATCACTAGTGTGCCTTCAACACAAACGATCCAGGCTCAATTATAATTTATAAGTAACTTATATATTGATCAGGTTTGGGTTGAGTCGGACAACCCGAGACCTCAACTCAAGCCCAACCCAAGTTTTATCGAGTTGGTGTTTGTATGGCCCAAGCTTAAGATCGGACCCGAAATATCCTGCCCGAGCCCAACCCAATGTCGGGTCGGTCACAGGTCGGTCGGGTTGAGCCCGCCCAACTTTCATCCCTAGTTTTCATCACCCGCTCCCACTTCACCGGCGCTGTTGCTGGTTGGTGGTAATTCTGAAAGAAGTACCGCTAAAAGTAGAATAAGCGCCGGAAGATATCATCCAAGCGCTGGCAACAATATGGTTTTAGACCCTTTTTGTCACGAAAAAGTGCTGATAAATATCTACACAAGCGCCGCTAAAAGTCTTCGTATAGATTTGTGAAGCCCCAAATTTTTATTATTATATATAATTCAATTAAAACCTGTATTTTTTTAATATTTGAAACATAAAAAATGATGCAATACAATTAAAACTGAATATTAAAGAAATTTAATATTGAGAATAGCCACAAAACAAGCACAAAAGTGACAAACCAAGAGAACCATGATGTTGTCATGAGTTTCAATGCAGGATATTTGAGCCATGCAAAAAGGTTGATCAAGTATATATAAAATTCATCAATGTTTTTTGAAATTAGAAGGAAGAATATATATATATATATATATATATATATATATATATATATATATATATATATATATATATATATATATATATATATATATATATATATATATATATCAACAAGCATGAGAAATATAAATCTGGATATTTTTCTGTCTATCTAAACCTTTTAAGATAAAGTAGAACAACACCTAAAATATTGTCATATATATCAATCTTGGGCAATAAGATGCTGAGGCACCAATCCTGTTTCCTGAAATCATTTTAGACAAGATATCAAAACAGGTCTGAGGGTACAGGTTGATGCTAGTAACTATATGATATACATAAGAATGTTCATCTGTCATGTATTCATAAAAAGCCATCTAAAGGGAAGAACAGATCCAAGTGTTTAGAAACTCATGACAATATGATATGATGCAATGATCAAACTTGCACTGCAAAAAAATTGGCAAAATGCAATTGAGAATTGTTGGGAATTTTGGCCTGCGGAATCACACAGATCTAGATCTAAGATAGCAATCCAATGACACCAAGCACACACAAGAGAACACAGATTTAACATTGAAAATCCTTGCGGAAAAAAATCATGGGATAAAGCAACAGATCTCCACTATGAAAATAGAAATTACAAAGAGAGAGGACTTACCTGATTCGAACAACCTTGAATCTCACCCTTGCTACCCTTTAGAAACCCTAAAAATCCTTTAGGAACCCTTGGAACCCCTTTAAAAAGCCTTAGCATGCCCTCGAATACACCCCAATCCCTGATATATCCCTTTATATAAGAATAGAAAGAGATAGAATCCAAATAGAAAACAAAATCTGTAAAATCTGCATTTCTGCAATCGCATCTGCGGAACTCTTCGATGATATCAAAGGTCTCTCGATAACAGCGTCCATATCATTTGAAGGTCTCTCGATCATATCGACAGGACCAAAAAACTGTCCAGCGACCAGTGGTGAAAATTCTGTGAATTATCGATGTCATCGAGCCACTCTCAATGACAACTTGATATCATCTAAAATCCTGTTGATATCATCGACAGACTACCAGACAGATTTAATATATCTATCTATAACAATCTCACCATGTCTTCAATCTTCATCCGTGTTGCTTCTTGTCCTTTTCTCTTATCTCTACACTACATCATAACTTCTCTTGCACACTTCATCTTTCTTTTACGCCATCACCAAGCCCAGATAAGTTACACAGAACTTGAACTTTTTTGTAGGAACGATTTAGGTGAGCATGTCTGCCGGATCAAAATCCACGTGCTCAACTACCTTTGCTCCTGTCTTCCCAAAAGAAAAGACGTAGTCTTCTTACCATCTCACCGCTACTTAATATTGCTTGCTGAGGTACTTGCTCACAACATTGATAGCCTATGAAATAACCGGTCTAATCCAGACTATGACATACACTGTAAACTACATTCGAATAAGGCTCATGAGATATCTTGTTTTTCTTCATTTTTTTTGAGACATATCCTGAGGAAAACTTGAGGGGAGACGCGTAGGGAACGCTCTCCGACTTTACCCGAGCGATCACATCCTTGATCAATACACAAGGTATTCCTCGTGTGATTACCAAAGCCTACTCCTCCTTCAGTCTCAATGCTATGAACATCTTTGCAGCCCCCGATCCTTCATCCTAAATGTCTCACTTAACCGAGTCTTCAGTACATTGATTTCAGACATGTCATAATTGATGATCTACATGTCATCAATTCCTGACTCACCATGAAGGAATCAAATCACTGCCTAGGCAACAGGTCAAACCACGACCTCCTGCAAAGTCTTTTCTCAGCCCCTTTAACTTCGAACCGCTCTGGTTGCTTCACTTTTCCTTGCAGAAGTGCAGACTCCACATCCATCTTTCCAACTCAAGATTACATTGGCCAACTAGTGCCAATCACAGATCTAATAGATACTTGCTATACCGTAGGTACAAATATCTCTGAGAAGTCGATCCCTTCTATCTGAGCATAACCTTTCGCTACTAACCTCACCTTGTATCTATGTTGTATCCTCTTGAAGATCCACCTGCATCTAACTGCTCTCCGGCCCACTAAAAGCTTCACTCGCTCTCATATGTCGGTCTGATACAACGAATTCATCACATCGCCCATAGTCACCTTTCACTTCTTAGCATCAGGCTCACCTAGAACCATCTGAATAGAAGATGAATCCCTTGCGATAATGGAGTCATCCATGTACCTCATCGATATCCTGCGATCATACCGTGTGATTCTTCTCACAGGTGGCTGCTCCACCTGCTCTGTATCCTTGTTTGCGCATTTCAACCTTCCTACCCTACTCGCTCATGTGGTCATGCCCAACATGTCACACACGTGTAGAGGTGGAATCCGCTATACCCATTGCAGCTCCACCTTTTGAAGTACTCCTGATCAACCTATATAAGTTATCGATTCATTGTGCTTTCATGATTACCCATGCCCCCTTAGATATTTTAAGAGCACCATCAATACTTGTGTACTTGCATCCTTTTGCCTCAAGCACACTAAGAAAAATCAGATTTTTCTTCAAATCAGGAATATGCCTTACATCAGTCAAGGTACGTTCCACCTCATCAAACATCTTAATGCGCACCGAACCAACAGCCATAACATTACAGGCAATGTCATTGCCCATAAATACATGTCCACCATTGCACTCCCTGTAGCTGGTGAACCAACTTAGATGAGGAGTCATGTGAAAAGATGCCCCAGTATCTAGCATCCACTCGTCCGTACAATTATCGTATGACCGTCTGAGCGAAGACACAGATAAAATATCACCATCACATCCATCTGACGTGACAGCGTTGGCTTCCCTGCATGGAGCCTCAGAATCTTCTCTTTTCGATTTAAGATTTTCACAATCCTTCTTCACATGTCCTTCCTTCCCACAGTTCTAGCACTTTACCTTTCCTATGGTCTTGCCCTTGAATTTGGTCTAAAACCTGAAGAACTTGTACCTTATCCAGAATTCCTACTCACTGTAAACAGTGCATCAAAAGATGTCCCTATGTTGCTGTTCAGTTGTCTCATAGCCTTCCCTTAAAGGGCTGAGATAACAGTGTCGACACTCAGAGTTTTATTCATGCTGCACATAGTGTCCTTAAATGACTCATAAGATACCGAAAGAGAATTCAGCAACATACATGCTTATTTTTCATTATTCATTACTTCTTCCATATCCAGCAATTTGTAAACTAATTTATTAAAGTTACTGATGTGAGCCTCCAGATCTCCACCCTTTGCCATCTTAAATTTATACCACTGTCGCTTTAAGTACAGGCAATTTTCAAAGGATTTTTTCGCATAAACATCCTCTAACTTCGCCCATAACTTAGCTGTAGTTTTCTCCCTCATGAAGTTGTAGAGAAGCTCATCCGTGAGACATAAACGGATCGATGATAAAGCCTTCTTATCAAGAGTATTCCACTCAGTATCAATCATAGTAGACTTCCGCTCTTCAAGAGCACCATCTTCGCCTTGCTTGATTAAGGAACTCATCATCCTGATTTTCTATAACTCAAAATTATTTTTCCTTGAGTACTTCTCAATCTCATACCTGGTGCTCGCCATTATTACTAATCCCTCAGATTCAGATCTGTGCCCCAACGATAGCTCTAATACTAGTTGTTGGGGATTTTGGCCTGCGAAATCACATAGATCTAGATCTAGGATAGCAATCCAATGAGACCAAGCAGACACAAGAGAACATATATTTAACTTGGAAAACCCTTGCAGGAAAAAATTACGGCACAAAGCGATAGATCTCCAGTATGAAAATAGAAATTACAAAGAGAGAGGACTTACCCAATTTGAACAACCTCCAATCTCACCCTTGCTACCCTTTAAAAACCCTAAAAATCCTTTAGGAACCCTTGGAACCCCTTTAGAAAGCCTTAGCATGCCCTCGAATACACCCCAATCCCAGATACATCCCTTTATATAAGAATAGAAAGAGGTAGAATCCAAATAGAAAATAAAATCCGTAAAATCTGCGTTTCTGCAATCGCATCTGTAGAACTCTTCGATCATATCAAAGGTCTCTCGATAACAGCGTCGATATTATCTGAAGGTCTCTCGATCATATCAACAGGACTAAAAAACTATTTAGCGACCAGTAGCGAAAATTCTGTTAATTATCGATGTCATCGAGCCACTCTTGATGACAGTCTCGATATCATCTACAACCCTGTCGATATCATCGACAGACTACCGGACAGATTTAAGACATCTGTCCATAACAAAAATGGATCTTTCAGCTACAAACTTTAGAAGAAAAAGAGGAAATATAAAATAGAATGTAACAAATGATATTCTAGCCAAAACAGTCCAAAAATAAATAACTCTAATTACTTTTTCGACTCAAAGTTCCCAACATAATAGTGTTCTTCATGGGTCATAAAATATTTAATGTGGTCTAAATTGTATGCCCTTCATTGAATCTTCTTTTCATTTGGCTATCTAATTGGAGAATTCAATGGAGCAATTGTTATTGTATCTCCTAACAAGTGACAAGCAATCTGCAAGAAGCTTCACAAAAACTTCGTAAGGCTTCTCAAAGATTGGAAAAATAGGAAAATGAGCACGTGAAGTTACCCCCACCCCTGTTTTAGTAATTGCAAAGGGGTTTATGACTCCTTTTAGGCATGATAAAATCATTTAACGTAAAAGGGTGGCTACCAAAGCTATGGCAATTAGAAAGTCTGTTTTGCACACTTATGCAAAGCACATTTATTTGCATCTATTAAGTAGGCCTTTGGTAACAAATACAAGAAAAATGTTGAAATACCATGATAATTTTACAGTATTTAAAAAATCAAAGAAAAATAACATGGCATGGCATTTTCAACTTATTGTAAATTTTAAAATATGATAATAATATCTTTTTTAGAATGAAAATAGTACAAGATTATCTTGATGTTAGCATAATGTTTTGCCATTTTTTTTCTGATAATAAAGAATTTTTATTTTTCTTTAATTTTATTTTATTGCCTGTTTACTATTTATCTACTATTCTCACTTTTCACTATTTTATTTCTGGATACCAACTTGATTTGAATATCACCCAAGACATTCATGTACTAAGAATGAGCTGTCACTTCACTAACATGAATTTTGAGACTAATCCATGGACACATTTGGTTAAAACTTGTGTAAAACTCTACTGTACTTAATTTTTATAAAATCGTGGCATGCATGTGAAGCTTCCTCTAAAAGACATCCATACATAGAAACTACCTTTGACAAATCCTGTAATGGTCTTTAATACTAGTGATTTGCATGAAATATGCAAAATGAAGCATTAAGATCTTTGAGATGTTTTAGTTAAAAGGTTTCAAGTTACCTGTAGTTCCATATGAGAAAAGGATATTCGTGAATGCTTCCACAGGTTGATCTATTGCAGTATAATCCTTAGCCCTGCAATTTCTAATAACAACATGAAAGGCTTACTTCGCATGCAAAGCTATTTCAGTAACACCTAAAATGACATTATCCAAGCAAAATGCACTAATGCATGCTTTAAGAAGATAACAGAAAGTAGAAATATGGGAAACTTTAAACACTCACTATATCTCTTTTTTTTTTTTTTTTTGAAAGATTCAATTCCTAATGTCTTTAAGTAGTTGTATTTGTAGGAAATGAATAACTGTGTCAAGGAAGAAAATTGATTCAATGATTTCATAATGTCCAAGAGCACTAGTCAACTATTTTTGTAGGAATTTTGTGTGTGTGTGTGTGTGTGTGTGTGTGTGTGTTTTTTTTTTAAATTTTATTTCGCAAAGGGGCATTGTTTGTTCATATCATCGATGCATATCACATGTATTGACGATATTCAGGAACTTTATTTTGGAGTATTTCAAAAAAGAAGAAGGAAAAAGTCTTTTTGTTAGCTAGATGTGGCCCACTTTTCTTTCGTGTCTCCACGTGTGCCATATCTCCCCACATGTGAATGATTTTTGGTATGGGTGGCTTGTACGCAAGGCGTAGTAGTGTCATAGTGGGATTTGGTCTTTCCCCCCACTCTCTCTCTTTTGTGTTTATAAAAGAAGTTTTCATCTTTTGAGTTTTCATGAAACATCTCTTTTATTTTTATTTTTTAAAAAATTATTCATTTTTCTTTCATCCCTAGGTGTATGAAGGTATGGTGGTGCTTTTGGTGCTTTTGGTATTGGGTTTTGCTTAACGTGTGCACGTTAACAAGGCCATATGTTGGGCAATTATATCCTGGGGAGAGCGCACCGTAAACCTTTTCTAGCAGAGAAATCCTATTCGAGAGAGTGAATTATTTTAAAGAAATTGACCTGGTTTGTACCTCATTCGTCAAGAATATGGCTTCAACATCAATCGGGATTAATGCATTCATGATATTCTAAATAGGTGTGAATATATATATATATATATATATATATATATATATATATATATATATATATATATATATATATATATATATATATATATATATATATATCACTATGCCAAAACAGCGAAAAAAGGACGGTTGAAAACCGTCTCAAAAGGCCAAAAAGGACGGTCCTGGACCATCGCAACGGCCGTCAAATTTTGACGTGTTGTATTTTTTAAAGGACAGCCATAAACCATCTCTAAAGAAGGACGGTCATGGACCGTCTCTAAAGAAGGACGGTCATAGACCGTCTATAATAATACATAATTAGTGGACTTACATGAAGCTGAAAAGGACGGTCTATGACCGTCCATAAAAAGGACAGCCCATGACTGTCAATAAAAAGGACGGTTATATACCGTCTCGTATGACCTCCAAAAAGATGGTCATAGACCGTCTCTTATGAACTGGAAAAGGACGGTCTATGACCATCCTTTAAAAGGACGATCATGGACTGTCTCTTATGAACCTGTAAAGGACGGTCATGAACTGTCTTTTAAAAGGACGGTCTTCAACAATCTCGTATTTTCATATACACCTGTTCATATCATATTCTTCCTAATATACACCTGTTACAACATCGTATTCTTCCTGATATACACCTGTTATATAATATATTTCATCATATTCACATTCACATCCATCTAAACCCAACCTACATAAATCCATCCAAACATAAACTACATTCATCCAAACATAAACTATATCCATCCAAACACAAACAATCTTATCCACATTACATTCATCCACGCATAAATACGCTCACACCAACCCTACAAAACTCCAAATCATGAGCCAAAATACCAAACAGTTTCTCATCCAACAAAAATCAAAACTAAATCATAATATTCATACTCTACAGAGACTCCCAAGGTGAAGAATTACATATAGAATATGATGCGATGAGGCTTCTATTCCGTTGCTTGCCTGAATGCAATCAGTTGTTCTCTGCCAAATACCATAGATATTTTTTAAACACTGAATTCAAACACTTGCACCAAAGATCATACAAAAATAGAGGAGAAAAAGACTTATCAGATCATCCCTTTGTTCATAGAACCTCTTTGAGGATCCTTCACAACTTGAAAAAGATCTTTTATCAGCTCTTGCCGATGCGTTAAGGTTAAGGTTAAGGTTATAGGTTATAGTATATAGGTTTAGGTTTAGGTTTAGGTTTAGGTTAAGGTTTAGGTTTAGGTTATAGGTTATAGTATATGGGTTATAGCTTTAGGGAATTAAGAATAGGTTAAGGTTTAGGTTTAGGAAATCGGGTTTGGGTTCCGGATGGAGTTTAGGTTTGGGTTTTCAAGTTTAGGTTTAAGTTTAGGTTAGGGAGTTGAGATTAGGATTAGGTGTAGGTTTAGGTTTAAGGATTTGAGAATGCATTTCAGTTTTAGGTTTAAGTTTAGGTTTTAGGCTTAGGTTTAGGTTATAGGTTAAGGTTATAAGTGCAGGTTATAGGTTTAGGTTTAGGTTAGGTTATAGGTTAAGGTTTAGGGAATTGAGAATAGGTTAAGGTTTAGGTTTAGGAAATCGAGTTCGGGTTTTCAAGTTTAGGTTTAGGTTTAAGTTAGGGAGTTAAGATTAGGATTAGGTGTAGGTCTAGGTTTAGGGATTTGAGAATACATTTAGGTTTTAGGTTTAAGAAATTGAGTTCGGGTTTGGGATTGGGTTTTAAGTTTGGGTTTTCAAGTTTAGGTTTAGGTTTAGGTTAGGGATTTGAGATTAGGATTAGGTGTAGGTTTAGGTTTAGAGATTTGAGAATACATTTAGGTTTTATGTCATAGGTTTTCGTTTAGGTTAAGGTTATAGGTTTAGGTTAAGGTTTAGGTTTAGGTTATAAGCTATAGGTTTAGGGAATTGAGAATAGGTTAAGGTTTAGGTTTAGAAAATTAGGTTCGGGTTCAGGATCGGGATCGGGTTTAGTTTTGGGTTTTCAAGTTTAGGTTTAGGTTTAGGTTAGGAAGTTGAGATTAGGATTAGGTGCAGGTTTAGGTTTAGGGAGTTGAGAATACATTTAGGTTTTAGGTTTATGTTTAGGTTTTAGGTTATAGGTTAAGGTTTAGGTTTTAGGTTTAGGTTAAGGTTAGGTTATAGGTTATAACTTAAGGTTTAAGGTCATAGGTTTTGGTTTAGGATAAGTTTATAGGTTTAAGTTTAGGTTTAGGTTATAAGCTATAGGTTTAGGGAATTGAGAATAGGTTAAGGTTTAGGTTTAGAAAATCGGGTTCGGGTTCGAGATCGGGTTTAGGTTTGGGTTTACAAGTTTAGGTTTAGGTTTAGGTTAGGGAGTTGAGATTATGATTAGGTATAGGTTTAGGTTTAGGGATTTGAGAATACATTTAGGTTTTAGGTTTAGGTTTAGGTTATAGGTTAAGGTTTAGGTTTAGGTTTAGGTTTCAGTTATAAGCTATAGGTTTAGGGAATTGAGAATAAGTTAAGGTTTAGGTTTAGGTTTAGGAAATCGGGTTCGGGTTCGAGATCGGGTTTAGGTTTGGGTTTTCAAGTTTAGGTTTAAGTTTAGGTTAGGGGGTTGAGATTAGGATTAGGTGTAGGTTTAGGTTTAGGGATTTGAGAATACATTTAGGTTTTAGGTTTAGGAAATCGGGTTCAGGTTCGGGATCGGGTTTTAGGTTTGGGTTTTCAAGTTTATGTTTATGTTTAGGTTTAGGTTAGGGAGTTCAAATTAGGATTAGGTGTAGGTTTAGGTTTAGAGATTTGAGAATACATTTAGGTTTTAGTTTAGGTTAAGGTTATACGTTTAGGTTAAGGTTTAGGTTTAGGTTAAGGTTTAGGTTTAGGTTATAAGCTATAAGTTTAGGGAATTGAGAGTTTAAAAAATCGGGTTCGGGTTCGAGATCGGGTTTAGTTTTGAGTTTTCAAGTTTAGGTTTAGGATTAGGTTAGGGAGTTGAGATTAAGATTAGGTGTAGTTTTAGATTTAGGGAGTTGAGAATACATTTAGGTTTTAGGTTTAGGTTTAGGTTTTAGGTTTTAGGTTATGGTTTAGGTTAAGGTTAGGTTATAGGTTATAGATTAATGTTTTTGGTCATAGGTTTTGTTTTAGGTTAATTTTATAAGTTTAGGTAATAAGCTATAGCTTTAGGGAATTGAGAATAGGTTAAGGATTAGGTTTAGGAAATCAGGTTCGGGTTTGGGATCGGGTTGAAATTTGGGTTTTCAAGTTTAGGTTTAGGTTTAGGTTAAGGAGTTAAGATTAGGATTAGGTGTAGGTTTAGGTTTAGGGATTTAAGAATACATTTAGGTTTTAGGTTTAGGTTTAGGTTATAGGTTAAGGTTTAGGTTTCAGTTATAAGCTATAAGTTTAGGGAATTGAGAATACGTTAAGGTTTAGGTTTAGGAAATCGGGTTCTAGTTCGGGATCGGGTTTAGCTTTGGGTTTTCAAGTTTAGGTTTAGGTTTAGGTTAGGGAGTTAAGATTAGGATTAGGTGTAGGTTTAGTTTTAGGGATTTAAGAATACATTTACGTTTTAGGTCATGGGTTTAGGTTTTAGGCTTAGGTTTAGGTTTTAGGTTTAGGTTTAAGTTATAAGTGTAGGTTCTAGGTTAAGGTTTAGGTTAGGTACTAGGTTAAGGTTTAGGGAATTGAGAATAGGTTATGGATTAGGTTTAGGAAATTGGGTTCGGGTTCGGGATCGGGTTTAGATTTGGGTTTTCAAGTTTACGTTTAGGTTTAGGTTAGGGAGTTGAGATTAGGATTAAGTGTTGTAACGTCTCAGAAAAATCCGTACAGAGACCCAAGTACCAACTCGATCAGAAATCACTTAGGATTAATTTCTAAGATAACTAACATTATGCTAGATTAGCTGTGAAATTAGCACTGATCGCTTTAAATATATTCTGCAAGACCCAAAACTTGTGAAATTGTTAACGCTATAACATCCTGAAACCTAGGATCAAACTCTAAACCCGTTTGCTCTCAAGAACCCTTTGAAACTTTGTATTGGATCTAAACCGCACGTCGAAAGTCCGATATCTACAATCTCAGACCATTATGACCGCTTAGTTGGACTTGACAATCGTTTCAAAAATCAAGGCCAACTGATGTTCTAAGGTTATTTCCTTGAGCTTGGAGCAAGGAGTGTGAGAAAGAGTGAAATTCTTTATAAATTAAATGTGATTTAAATAAATCTGGCACGTGATGCTTGTGGGTTAAGTATAAGCATTCAGACCGTTGACATCTGACCCAAATACACCCTCGGATTAGAAAATATTTCCCACTCAGGTCAGTGTACTTGGAATCCTTGATCGAGTCTCATTGACCGCTGAACTGAAATTGGTCCGCCACGTGCGATATGGGAACCTTATCGAACTGAAAACTTAATGTGATCAGGATCCAACATCCATGAGCTTAAGTCCGACCGTATTTATTCAAGGGATCTCCAGAAACGTCCTTTTGGATCGGAAAGGACCCGATTTGGCTATAACTCAAGTATACCTTAGTTTAAAGTCTAAATAGGTGACTTTCTAACCTATTTAAGGACCTTAAACCCTCTCACACCCCTCCCATATGAATTTGCAAAAATGCTAGAAAAGAGAAGAGAGAAAAGAGAGAGATTCTGTGAGAGTTGTGAGGAAAGGTTCCTGTCACTCGATCCTGCTTCTACACGTGATTAGCCATCATGTTCTAATCACTCTTCTAGTGATTCTGACTTCATTCTAGGTAAGAAAACCCTAACCTTAACCTGTTTTAAGAATTCCATCGATACAAGTAGCGAAATAGCTGACTTATCTTGTGGTATAGGTCATCATATCGACGTTGACGAAGCGTAGAGTTTCTAATCGATTCGTTACGCTTCTACGGAGTAAGGTGAGGATTTTAGATGCTTAGTTTACCTATTTTCAAAGCTTTCAATGTCGTTTAATAGTAGATTATCGACAAGAATGCTGTTTGACATGTAGAACATGCTGTCTATTTTCCATTTCAATTACGTACGGAGAATATGAGATTTAGGATATTTTAGACATTTGTAGGAAATACTGTATACGTCCGTATTTTGCTGATATGATTGCCATGTGTATTTTTCGTGTTATTATACTATTTAGGCGTGTATGAACTGTTTGGCAAAGAGATTCACCATAATGCACACGTTGGGTCGACATATGCTATGTAGACAAATGTGTGTAGACTAAGTATTTGTGTAAGAGTATGTATTAGTAAGTATTAAGTGAATGGTGTTGTAGATTAGTTTTGAGACTGGATTCTCAATTAATATGATGATGCACATGATTTCCTCCATGTTTTTATATTGAATTGATTTCCTTATGTATATGAAATGCTTGTGTTTGAATGGTTTGCTTATGTTGTATGTTGTAACATGCTGTTAACATGCTCAGATTATTTGTGTTTCATTTCTGTCACTCTCATACGATTATTAAATTAGATTATAAGTGCTTGGGGCTATACGTTAGTCCAGGCAGTCGGTAACAGATTCGAAATCGTGGTTGGATTCTATTCACCACGAAGGATGCGTCGACGAACCCGAGTCGTGCTTTGGTTGACGGCAATGGTTAGGCCACACGAGGTGTTTTATGCACTTCATGTCATTCAGCTTGAGGTGCGCTCATACTAGTCGAGCTCGTCAAGCAACCCGACTGACCATTGTATGTTCACCTTGTATTGGTCATAACTGCTTAAACTTAGGATACTGAACTTACCAGTGAAAACCCTGATAACCATGGTACCTTGATCCATTAAGACTCATCAGCTGGGCATGGTGGTATGGGACACCTTGGTCGATCTGTCGGCCTACGCTGGGGCCACAAACCTCCCCGTAGTGACCAGTGAGCACCTCAGACTCGTGAGCCGATTGTGGTGGTATGAGACAATACATTCGAGCTGTGGGCCTACTCTAATTAGTGACGAGCCCTTTGTAGTGACCTCGAGCGTATTCTGAGTCTACGTGAGGCGACGACCCTTCTGTAGCGACAAGAGTACAACTAGGCCTATATTGATAAGGTGATGGAGGAGCGGTGCAACGAGTGCGAGCAACAGCCCTGACAGCCCTTGCAGCGACCTAGAAATATATCATCGTATGAGACTACTAGGAGTGATGACCCTAGACAGGATCTGTGTTGAGAATGATATAAGGGAAGTACCTTAGTTTCCCAATCCTTCTGTTTGAAAGGACTAATAACAACTCGGTAATCATATCCATATCGCACTGCATGTGCCTGGAAGATGTGGAGCACTGAGGGAAGAAAGCATGCCGCGGACGTAAGATGGTAGCACATGAGGGAGTATGTCAGTGAGGGCACACATCATGTCATTTCATCCTTACATTAATAACAGTATCTAGGAATGTTTGATTGTTTGCTTTACTATTATCGCATGATTGATTTAATAACATGCTAATCTTTGCTCTATGATTCCACTGAGTTGATCACTCACTCCCACATTACGGTACGGTGCTTGCAACAACTATCAGACTCTATCTTAGATGCAGGTTGTGAGGCGATTCAGGAGCTGGAGCTGGACTACTACGAGGACTAGGACGAGTTCTCGTACATGCAGTTTTCTGACGGCTTCGCATAGGTGGCCTGGATCAGTAGGATTTTGCTAGTTGGATTATCATATGACATTTAATTTTGGTTTGTTATATGTATTTTTGACTCAGAGTTATATTCATACTTTGGAGATAGTTCGAGATGGTTTTATTTTTCATACACTGATATATGTATCTTTCAGTCTTTTGCTTGCGTTTTATCATTGGATCTGGAGTATGAATTGTAATTTTGGTATAATCTCACTCATGTTAATGCACTAACTCAGACAACATTCAATCATAAGCATATTTGTTGCATAAGTGATGGTCTGGAACTCGAGAGTTGGGTTTCTACACCATCCCCAATTTTTAGGGTGTTACAAGTTGGTATCAGATCATGATTTGGATTAAACCGGATCAGCGTTATGGTCACGCGACGTACGTTGTCGCCCTTTTGACTTAGGTGGGTGCGAGAAATCCATAGAAACACTTATAGGATCTCAGTTTCGCTAATTGGCGAAGTTTACCCAAATCGATCATTTTGATTGAGTCCGTGTGCATCCTGGTCGGGTGAAACGACCCCGGACCACTTCTAGTTTGTGTGTGGATGAGCCTAGGCCTCTATTGACCCTATCCCAGCTAATAAAAATCGCTAAATGCGAATATGTAGTAGTTAGTACCCGAAATGACCCAAAATACTTTGAAACGGAGTCGTGGGCCTACCCACGCTGATCTAGAATGATCCAGGGTGGGACCCACATGAATTTTGGGCCCTTAGGGCAGGAGAACCTCACCCAAATGGCGAGGCCTCGCCAAAAACTCCAGCGAGTGGAGAGGACCTTGCCGATCAGTGGGCCCATCTCGGTCGGGCCTTCGGGCCGATGTCATTTGGGGGTTAGGGTAACCCCCTGGTATGTGGACCGTCCGTTAAAACACCCCTAAACTGCTACCTCCTTCACAAAACACACCCCCAAGCTCTCCCTTTCTCTCATATTTACTGATTTCTCTCTCAAACCTCACTTCCAATCGCTCTCATCGTTGTTTTCCGCCTTAATCCACGTCCCTTCATCGGTTACAGTGGAATACACTCCCCTCTCTCTCCATTCTCTCACGTTTTGAGCCCTTACATCCTCCATTTAAAGCTCAACTCGTGTGAGCTCTAACCCAACCCATTTTATCCTTTTTCCTTTGCAATCCCAGCCTTTTGAGACCTGTTTCCCTCCTCTATCAGACCTAGATTCATGGCAGCCTATTAAGTAAGCCCTTTCTCCCCCTTTCCTTCATCTTTCATGGCCTTTATAGAGGCTATTTTAGGTTTTTTCTCCCTTTCCACCATCCTCTATCTCATGGGAAAGAGGAAGACTGCCGCTGATGAAGCTGGGCCTAGTCACCCCTCACGTTCAAGGAAGCCAAGAGGTGGCGCAACTAGTTTAACCGTCGCCGCTAGTCCAAGTGCCGCTCGTGAGTTTCAGACGAAGCGGGATCTTGATCCCCGATCTCCCGCTGGAAGGGCTTGGTTGGCGAAACAACCTCATGGAATTTATGAGGGCCATCGGGTCCTTTTTAAAGCTCAGGTGGATGGGTGACTCTTTGGGGAATATCAGTTGCTCGAGCTCCTGGTACATGCCCAGTGGGGTCTGCTATTTGATGCCAAGAAATGTGCCAATACAAGCACGGTCTGAGCTTTTTATGCCAACATTCATGAGGCTACGCTGGAACCCTTGCAGTTCCGGGTCTTATGTGGAGTGGATTTGTGGGCCACAGTTGACGTCAGATTGATATCTCGGCTTCTGAATGTGCCCCTTGGCTAGGTACATACGAACACTAAGAATCTGAATACTATGCGTAAAAGGGACTGTCGCACACGTTCCCTTTGTGGCCGACTGGTTGAGTGGCAGCCGAACCGGAGTCTTCTTATGTCACATATGACAGACGACTTCCGCTTCCTCCACCACATTTTCACATTCAACGTCTACCCTAGGTGGAGCAACCGTAGTGAGTGTACGCGTCTCATGGTGGACTTCCTGTATCAGGTGGGGCAGAGGGCAAACCTATCAGGCCCCAAACTCAGAAACCGGGCTCACAAAATTTTCGATCGCCGAATCTGGCGCTGACAGCCTCCGTAGTACCCCATTATCGGCTCCCGGCACCCATATACCAGGTTCCGATCCTGGGATGCTACAAGGAGGATTTCTACTATCCATTTAATTCGTAATGAGCATAACCATAAGCATAACCCACGAACAATAACCACAAGAACACCATCACAAAATTCACTATGATCAAAAACTTTGAGTACAAGGTCTATAAAGGAAAATACAAGATAGTGCTAACAACAAAACTCTAAAAGCTCGACTGCATGCTCCTGCTGATACTATGCTACGGCTATGTCCTAACGTCACCTGCACGCATCAATCGTGCATGAGCTTATAGAAAGCTTAGAGGGCGGTGTAAGTGTGTGCGCAATACGAGCATGCTCAGAATGTAAGGTCAGAATAATGCTGTAATGTGCTGATGAGTACATGAATACAATCAGCCTTACCAAGGCTATGCGGTGCAAGATATGAATGCGATCGGCCATATCGAGACCATGTGATGCGAGATGCAACTCAAGCATGTCAATCCTCATCATATATCAGTACAGTTCTCATTTTGAATAATCACTGGGGTCTAGTACACACTATGTCAGCTTGCCGTCCCTATCCGAACGCACAACTAGGAGAGCAGAAGAGACCCCACTATCCACCTGCCAATATAGGGCCCGGCTCGTCGATAGCGGACCGATTCCTCAAGCTAGTCAAACTCAACCTAGAAGTTGCCCCCTCACTCAGGTGGGTAAGGTCACACCCCTTTCCAACCGACCACGACACAGTAGGAGACGCGGCCTACTGATATACGGCCATCGCACACTCGTGTATCCACTCGGTCTCGACATTGGAGTCATCCTCTGGTACCATCGGGTTTAGGAATTTTCACCCAGGGACATCTATGGTGGCCGTATGATAGAACCAAATATTTTCGTTATCCAATCCAGCCACCCACGTTGCATCTGTGGAGGCTATGGCCCTGATGTCGCTAGGGCATACAATAATCACAATCATACAAATGCATGTGCATAAGTCACACTACCAGTCATGCAGCAGTCCTACGTGTACCATACACTCATGTAGGGCAACTCCGCCTACCAGGGAGCCCATAAACAGTTCGTCCAAAGGCATATGCTATGATCACTCACTTCTCATATCAGTCATACATATGATGCGTATGATAATGAATCATGGATCTATACTAAACATGTATATAGAGATGGGCTCTATGTATAACTGAGGTGGGCCTAGACGGCCTACTTACTACAAGTATGGCCTATTAGTGGGCCTTAGGGAGTGTTACAATGCGGACATTTAACCAACATTGTACCTACAATGTGGACGTCTAACCATCATTGTTCCCAAGGCATTACTTACTATAAATATCGTTATATGCCATAGAGGGATCACGCATTACAATGGACCTAGTTGCACTCAATTGAGCCTTAAGTATATCAATTGGGCCATATCATATGGGCCTTTTATTCATCAAATGGATCACCATAATGAGCCTCACCAATGGGCCTTAGGTCCATTGCAATGGCTTATAACCCATGAGCCTTAGAATTCATTAAAATGAGCCCAATCACATGAGCTTTATGTACATCAAATGGGCCTAATCACATAGGCCTTATATATACCAAGGTGGGCCTCAACAATGGGCCACAAATACATCAAATGTGCCTACACACATGGGCCCATATATAACAAAGTGCGCCTTAATGGGCTGGCCACAAATAAATTAAGATGAGCCTCAACAATGGCCTTAAAATGATCTCAAAATGGTTGGACGGTTTGGATGAAACTCATGCATCATGGTAGACTCCCATGTCGAGACCGAGTGGATACACGAGTGTGCGATGGTCATATACCAGTAGGCCGCGTCTCTCACTGTATCGTGGTCGGTTGGAAAGGGGTGTGACCTTACCCGCCTGAGTGAGGGGGTAACTTTTAGGTTGAGTTTGACCAGCTTGAGGAATCGGTCCGCTATCGATGAGCCGGGCCCGATATTGTCAGGTAGATAGTGAGGTCTTTTCTGCTCTCTCAGTTGTGCGTTCGGATAGGGACGGCAAGCTGGCATAGAGTGTACTAGACCCCAGTGATTATCCAAAATGAGAACTGTACTGATATATGATGAGGATTAATATGCTTGAGTTGCATCTCGCATCACATGGTCTCGATATGGCTGATCGCATTCATATCTTGCACCGCATAGCCTTGGTACGGCTGATTGTATTCATGTACTCATCAGCACATTACAGCATTATTTTGACCTTGCATTCTGAGCACGCTTGTATTGTGCACACACTTACACCACCCTCTAAGCTTTCTATAAGCTTATGCATGATTGATGCGTGCAGGTGACGTCAGGACGCAGCCGTAGCGTAGTAGCAGCAGGAGCGTGCAGTTGAGCTTTTAGAGTTTTGTTATTAGCACTATCTTGTATTTTTCTTTATACACCTTGTACTCAAAGTTTTTGATCATAGTGAATTTTGTGATGGTGTTCTTGTGGTTATTGTTCGTGGGTTATGCTTATGGTTATGCTCATTATGAATTAAATGGATAGTAGAAATCTTCCTTGTAGCATCCCAGGATCGGAACCTGGTATATGGGTGCCGGGAGTCGAGAATGGGGTACTACGGAGGCTGTCAGCGCCAGATTCGGCGATTGAGAATTTTGTGAGCCTGGTTTCTGAGTTTGGGACTTGACAGAAGTTAGTATCAGAGCATAATTTGGGGATAACCGAGAATAACATCACATGTTTACTATGAGTTTAGGATGATTAGGTTCCGAGTGTGAAATTTTCTGATTGAGTTCCCTAAGGTACGATTCCCAAAGTTAATTGGCGTCCTTATTCTTCCTATAGGACATGCCGCCCAGGAGAGTGACCCGAGCGCACCCCACTCCATCACCTGAGGCTCCAACTTTACCACATGCGCCTCCCGTTCCACCACCTGAGATTCCTCCTCCCTTGCCTGAGGATGACATTCCTCCACCTGAGGCCGAAGCAGAGCCGACTGTACTTGTGAGTGCACTCAGTTATAGCAGATGTTACAGGCTGTGACAGCCGCACTCCATGGACAGGGTAGGCGCACAGTTGTTTCTCCAGCTCAGGCAGAGCAGGAGCGCACGAGTGCCCTTCTTCGTGAGTTCAGGCGGCTTGATCCCCCACGTTTCTAGGGCGAGCCAGATCCGACTGCAGCAGAGAGATGGCGCTCCGATGTGGAGAAGATTTTTGATACCATGTCATGTACGACCAAGTAGCGAGTCCGGCTGGCAATATTTCTTTTTCAGGGTGAGGCCGAGCATTAGTGGACCTCTGTTACCCGTGTTACCGGACCTGATCATGTCTGGACATGGGAGGATTTTATCGATCGATTCGAGGAGCAGTACATCCCTGACCACATTCGACGGCAGAGAGCACTGGAGTTCGAGACTCTGGTGCAGGGAGACATGACCGTGGCGCAGTACGCGGCCCATTTTGTGGCACTATCGAGGTTTGCGCCATATATAGTTAACGATGAAGGGTGGAAGGCCCGCTGTTTCGAGAACGGCTTACGTTACGGCCTTCGAGGTCGTGTCATTAGGCATGAGCTCCCGACTTTTCAGGCGGTAGTACGGAGGGCTCAGATTTATGAGACTAAGTGGGCTGGCACGCAGGCCGACTGAGATCAGAGGAGGGGTCAGAAGAGGCAGGCCCCCTCTAGTAGCTCACAGCAGCATCGACGACCACAGAGATTCAGGAGCCACCCATCCGCCAGAGCACCAGTAGCACCGTCAGCACCCCCAGCAACACCACCGTAGAGACAGCTTTCTGACACCTGTTATGGATGCGGTGGGATAGGACACCGTAGGTGGGAGTGTCCCCGACCTCGGCAGCAACAGCCTAGAGCACCGCGTCAGCCCCCGAGACAGCCCTCACAGCAGCCGCAGTGACCCAAGCACCAGCCTCCGGGACCTCCCCCACAACAGCAGAGACCTCAAAGGAGACTACACCTCCCCAGTAGGCTCGGGGTAAATTTTATGCCGTCCAGCAGGACCCCCAGTCATCAGGAGAAGTCGTCGACGATTCACGTGACTTGATCCCTACGCCGCCATGATGCGTCTTGAGAGTTGGAGTTTGAGATTCGTGAGTGTTATCCCTATCTTTTAGGTGTTTGAATTTGATGATATGTTGTATTTTAATCATATATGATGTTAAGTTCCCTATCCTATTATGAGTTTTGTTTAGCTGCAATCGTAGTGTAAATTTTAAGGATGAAATTTTTATTAGGTGGGGAGAGCTGTAAGACCCGTATCCTAGTTCGTACTGTTCCGTCGACTCCCACGATCCTTCCGGTCTAATTCGGCAATCCTCGACTATTTTCTAATGTTTACGTGTGATCCTAAGCTGAGACCTATATGCCAAAGACGGCTAAAATTGAAACCTATACCTTAGCGACCGCGCCGTCGTCGCGGTTCTAACACCGCGACTCGTACACCAACCCGATACCCAGTCTAAAAGATGTCAGTCTGCGTTCAATTCGAAGAAAACACAGCACGTTACGAATTACGAGGGAATCTCTATGAGATGTCCCATCAATCAATCAATCACTCATGTCAAAGTATAACCATACCTTAAGTACAAGCCCCATCCCTCCTTTTTCCCTCAAGTCAACTCTCTTTCCACCTCACCATCTCACTTTACAAAAATTTCAACCATAACCATCCCTCTTTTACCTATTTTTCAAACCAACCCATACTTCATTAATTACACCCATCACTCCAACTATATCTTTTATTATTTTCTCTCATTTCTTAAAATCTCCCAAGCAAAAAAATTTTCATACGTCCAATCCTTCCAACTCTCTCCCAAATCATAAGTGTGGCCCACTCTCTCATCTCTCATCCTCACCATCAAAGGTCCATCATCCACCGTCCAAGGTGAAGGCAAGGAGCTAAGGAAGCTAGGGGAGCAAGAAGGAAGCCAAGAGGTGGGTGATCCACCGTTGAATTCTTTTTAGGGACCACTTGTTGGTGGGACCCATTTTTTATGTATGATTTGCATTATGTGGGGCCCATAGTGGCGGGGCCCCACCATCACTGTCTTTTGTTCTCTCTTTCTCTCTCTCTCTCTTTCTCTCCTTATCCTTCCCTTAAAATGAAGTGGGCCCCACCGATTCATGATAAATCTACTCCATCCATCAAATGGTGTAGCCCATTACATCTTAGATAAATGATATATATATATATATATATATGTACATGCAATGTGGGACCCACCTTGGTGAACGTGGACCACATGCATGTGGGACCCACCATGATGTAGTGTTTATCCAGGCCGTCCAGCGTCCAGGGACGCTGGACGAGCGTGGTGTGCATGGAGCGTGTGTACTGACATGGAGGGTACTAACGAACTAACAAAAGAAAGAAAAAGGAAAAGTAAATGGTGGGCCACTGATGCAGGCCCCACGTTGATGTATGTGCTTGATCCAAGTCATCCACCACCTTCCTCAGACTATTTTAGGCGTTGAACCAAAGTTTGGGACTAATCTGATTCTCAGGTGGGCCATACCATCTAAAATCATGTGGATACATGCCTAATCATATAAAAGTACTTGGTGGGGCCTACCTGAAATTTGGATGCATCTTAAACTTAGACTGAAAGGTCCACCACGTGGGACACACATATTAGACGTTTTGGATCATCTTATTGTGGGCCCCATATTTTTAAAAAAAAAAAAAAAAAAAAAAAAGAGAAAGAAAAGGGAAGGGAAATGGTGGGACACTCCAACATGGCCCCACTTTGATGTATATATTTAATCCAAGCCATCCATTATATTCTCAGGATCATTTTAGGCGTTGAGCCGAAAAATAAGACCGATCCAATTATCTGGAGGGCAGTGGCATTAAGAATAGTATTTTCCTTTAAAACTTGGAAAAATGATTGCTGGGGTCCACTAGAAGCTTGGACCTACTTGAAACTTGTTTTGGACCCCTATTTTTGTGGGACACATGCAATGGATGGGGTAGATCTAGTTAATGTGGGTCCCACTTAGGATAAAAAAAAATAAAAAAAAAAATTTGGCATGACTTCGTGCCATGACGTCCAGAGACGTCCACGTTAAAAAGGGTGGCCGCATTGGCCCACTTGTAGACTCCACCATGATTTATGTTTTACATATATACCATTCATTTAATAGGTCCCCTTGAATGGTGCGTTGACTTCAAAAATCATCCACAAACTGAACTCAGGTGGGCCATACCATCCAAATCATGTGAAGATATGCTTAAATCATATAAAAACACTTGGTGGGGCCTACTTGAATTTTGAATGTGGCTGAAACTTGGTGTGAACCCTCAAATAGGTGGGACACACGTAATGGACGAGTTGGATTGCAAATAAACACTTTAGTGGGCCCTACATGGGACCCACTGTGGTATGTGTGGCTTACCACACCGTCCACAACAGTGGGTGGTGGCCCCCACTTTGATGCAAGTGTTTTACTCACGCCATCCGTCCACAGCAGTGGACGGTGGCCCCCACTCAGATGTATGTATTGTGTCCACGCCATCCATCACGTGGGCCCCTGGCCACGTGACGTTATGACCAGGTTTGGATGGCAATAAACATTACAGTGGGCCCTAGGCCATGTGATTCAATGAACAGTTTGGATGCAAATAAATAGTACAGTGGACCCAGGTTGGGTAGAAAATATACATTTCGGTGGGCCCTGGGTCTATATGACCTTATCAACAGGTTTGAATGGAAAATAAACATTTTGGTGGGCCCCTTGCTACATGGCCTTATCAACAGGTGGGATGTAAAATAAACATTTTGGTGGGCCCCTTGCCACACGGCCTTAACAACAGGTTGGGTGGCAAATAAGCATTTCAGTGCGCCCAGGATTGGATAGAAAATAAATGTTATAGTGGGCCCACATGGGAGTCTACCATGATGCATGAGTTTCATCCAAACCGTCCAACCATTTTGAGATCATTTTAAGGCCATTGTTGAGGCTCATCTTAATGTATTTGTGGCCCACCCGTTAAGGCCCACTTTGTTATATATGGGCCCATGTATGTAGGCCCATTTGATGTATTTGTGGCCCATTGTTGAGGCCCACCTTGGTATATATAAGGCCTATGTGATTAGGCTCATTTGATGTACATAAAGCTCATGTGATTGGGCTTATTTTAATGAATTCTACGGCCCATGGGTTATAACCCATTGCAAAGGACCTAAGGCCCATTGGTGAGGCTCATTAAAGTGATCCATTTGATGAACGTAAGGCCCATATGATACGGCCCAATTGATGTACTTAAGGCCCAATTGAGTGCAACTAGGTCCATTGCAATGCGTGATCCCTCCATGGCATATAACGATATTCATAGTAAGTAATGCCTTGGGAACAATGATGGTTAGACGTCCACATTGTAGGTACAATGTTGGTTAAATGTCCGCATTGTAACACTCCCTAAGGCCCACTAATAGGCCCATACTTATAGTAAGTAGGCCGTCTAGGCCCATCTCAGTTATACACAGAGCCCATCTCTATATACATGTTTAGTATAGATCCATAATTCATTATCATATGCATCATATGTATGACTGATATAAGAAGTGACTGATCATAGCATATGCCTTCGGACGAACTGTTTATGGGCTCCCTGGTAGGCGGAGTTGCCCTACATGAGTGTATGGTATACGTAGGACTGCTGCATGACTGGTAGTGTGACTCATGCACTTACATTTGTATGATTGTGATTATTGTATGCCCTAGCGACATCAAGGCCATAGCCTCCATAGATGCATCGTGGGTGGCTGGATTGGATACCGAAAATGTTTGGTTCTAGCATACGGGGGCCATAGATGTCCCTGGGTGAAAATTCCTAAACCCGATGGTACCAGAGGATGACTCCAATGTCGAGACCGAGTGGATACACGAGTGCGCGATGGCCGTATACCAGTAGGTCACGTCTCCCACTGTGTCGTGGTCAGTTGGAAATGGGTGTGACCTTACCTGCCTGAATGAGAGGGCAACTTCTAGGTTAAGTTTGACCAGCTTGAGGAATCGGTCTGCTATCGACGAGCGGGGCCCGATATTGGCAGGTGGAAAGTGAGGTCTCTTCTGCTCTCCCAGTTGTGCGTTCGAATAGGGACAACAAGCTGGCGTAGAGTGTACTAGACCCCAGTGATTATACAGAATGAGAACTGTACTGATATATGATGAGGATTAACATGTTTGATTTGCATCTCGCATTACATGGTCTGGATATGGCCAATTACATTCATATCTTG
Source organism: Magnolia kwangsiensis (assembly GCA_037074715.1). Classification (NCBI taxonomy): domain Eukaryota; kingdom Viridiplantae; phylum Streptophyta; class Magnoliopsida; order Magnoliales; family Magnoliaceae; genus Magnolia; species Magnolia kwangsiensis. The sequence continues at coordinate 186,443,895 of CM073571.1, read as the reverse complement.
CAATGTATAGCCTTGGTACGGCTGATTGCATCCTTGTATTCATCAGCATGATTTCACATTACTCTAACCCTGCATTCTGAGCACGCTTATATTGCACACATACTTATACCACCCTCTAAGCTTTCTATAAGTTTATGCACAATTGATGCATGCAGGTGCCGTAGTGTAGTAGCAGTAGGAGTGTGCAGTCAAGCTTTTGAAGTTTTGTTATTAGCACTATCTTGTATTTCCCTTTATACACCTTGTACTCAAAGTTTTTGATCATAGTGGATTTTGTGATGGTGTTCTTGTGGTTATTGTTCGTGAGTTATGCTTATGGTTATGGTCATTACGAATTAAATGGATAGTAGAAATCCTCCTTGTAGCATCACAGGATCGAAACCTGGTATATGGGTGCCGGGAGCTGAGAATGGGGTACTACGGAGGCTGTCATCGCCAGATTCGGCGATCAGAAATTTTATGAGCCCAGTTTCTGAGTTTAGGACGTGACAAAACCTGTGTGTACCTTCGTTCGTGTTGCGACAGATAGTTCAGGTTGTACTCTCGAGGAGGACTGAGTCGCTCCCATACGACCGACTCATATGTAGGATTGCACATGAGTTTGGTTATGGCCTTGGTGGGGAGATGTCAGTGACGGTTCATCGTATCAATGATGCTACCCTCAATCAGATGGAGATCGGGCCATGGCAATGCCAAACTCAACTTGAGGAGAGCGAAGATGAGACTGAGAGCGAAGGAGAAGAGAGTGAAGAAGAAGCTGGGGCTAAGATCTAAGAAGAGGAAGAACACAGAGGCCCAGAGCACAGATGAGAGCTCCCCTCCTGTGGTACCAGGGCAGGCTTCTGGTCAGGCTCCTTGGGATACTTGTATAACTCGCCTGGAGGAGGATCATGCTGCCCTACGATAGGGCCAGGCTGCCTTGCGACAAGACATTACGGACCTGCGGGGCTTTGTAAAGCACAAGTTCAAGAAGGTGACTCACACCTTAAAATCTATTGTGTTGTTTGCAAGATAAGGGTGCCCCTCCTCCATTGCCAGACTCGGACAAGTGATCACATCATAGATGTTTAGATGGTCGTATTTAGGTTGTTTCCTGTTTTCTATGTATGAGCCTTAGAAGGCTCAGTAGTTGAATTATGTTGCAGTCGTAGCTTGGGCTAACTTAGTTTCCCATGTGCTTCTTGTCATGATGCATGTAAGGATATATCTCTTGTATTGTGACAAATTTTGATTAAATGAAATGAATAGATTTTCTTCGTTTTGTTATGTGAATGATTGTGTGGTGTGTTTGTGCTATTGCTGAAACTAACTGGGTTGCAACCTATTTTGAATATAGGGAATGCCACCTAAGGTGACTCTAAGTACGACACGTCTTACACTGGGTGAGCCGATGGATCGGGTCCCTCCCCAGAGTGATGATCATATGGACCCTGTTGTGGGCCTAATTCGTGAGACTGCACCTGAGTCTCAGCCTTCTGCGGGTCCTGAAGTCGGACCACCACCTTTCAGACCACCTGTTTGGAACCAGTATCGTGCGTCTTCCTCGACACAGTATGTGCCTCAGCCTGCTCCACCTCCTGATAGGTTTGAGCAGTTGATGACCATGATGCACCAGCAACATCAGCAGCTTTTGACTACTATCGCAGGGGCCTTAGCCCAGGGTGGGAGTGCGACTCCACCTGCGCCATCTGTGAATCCAGCTGAGGATGCTGGGACTTCGACTCAGGATGAGGGTATGGCTCATCTTGCACCATCTGCTTACCCTATGGGGAATGCTGCTGATACTAGAGGCCTACCTGAACGATTCCAGCGCTTGCGGTCTCCTACTTTTATGGGTTCTCACAGACCCGAGGAGGCCGAGTATTGGCTCGACCGCGTCTCGAAGATATTGAGGATGCTGCACTGCTCGGAGTCTGAGCAGGTTGAGTTGGCCACTTTCATGTTCGAGAGAAAGGCCAGTTTATGGTGGGATAACGTACTGCGAACGGTTGTAATTGGCTACATATGGACATGGGCAGCATTTGAGTTCCATTTTCATGAGAAATACTATCCACAAATCTACTGACACAAGAGGGAGAATGAGTTTTTGGGCCTCAGGCAAGGAGGCATGTCAGTTACGGAGTACAAGCATCTGTTTACAGAGTTGGGCAGATATGTCCCTACGATACTTGCGGATGAGCAGATACGGATACGACGTTTTTTAGAGGGCTTGTGACCTGATATTCGGTCAAATATGTGTTGTGTCAGCATACCCTCTTATGCCGAGCTGATACACATGTCTATGCGGACAGAGCAGAATGTAGATCGACTGGCACGTTCTCATGGCCCTATGGTTACTAGGCCACGACCAGATGCTCTGGGCAGGCATTCCTTGGCAAGAGGCCTTGCATCGATTCTCCTCCCAGGGCCACAGCGCCAGTACTTCCGATGAGGCGCCCAGGTGTGACCTGTACGTACTACGGGAGACCGGGTCACATTGCAGAGAGCTGTTTTGCTCAGATGAGAGATAGCGGGTTTTTACCACCGCAGAAGATCGATCCTCCTCGTCCACATGCATTATCCGTTCCACCGTTACGATTGGATCCTGCGTATCCTTCTTTCAAACCTCCAGTACCTCATTTTCGGTCGCCTCAACGGCCCATGGTACCACGGCCGAACTGTCCACAGCAGGCTAGGGTACATGCATTGACAGTAGAGGCATCCGGGATAGAGATTGCCCCACCCTTGGCCTTTGAGGTCACAACCCACATTGGAGGTACTCCTATATTCGTAATGGTGGATACAGGATCCACGATTTCATTGATATCGCATTCAGTAGTCAAGCGCCTTGGGCTACCGACTACTCGAATGGATGGGGTGCGAGTTCTTACAGCGCACGAGACCTTTTCTGATGCCACTATGATGTGTGAGGGTTGTTTATTGGATCTGAGGGACAGGACGCTTGTCGTCGACCCCTCTCTCTTATTTAGATGTCATTCTTGGCATGGATTGACTGACTGCAGGGAGGGCCGAGATTAACTGCGAGACCCGTATAGTGATAGTTTAAGAGCCAGGGGGCACGTATTTTACATTTTCAGTGCAGGTTAATCTTTCCTTTCGAGTACTTTGCTACGCTTCCTTATTGAGGGATGTTGATGCCCCAACACTTGATAGCACGCCAGTAGTCCGTGATTATGAGGATCTGTTCAGGAAGATTCCTGGGTTGCCACCTTAGCGTGAGATCAATTTTTCTATCGACTTGGTACCCGGTTCGACGCCCATCTCACTGCCGACGTATCGCATGGCCCCGTGTGAGATGGAGGAGTTGACAAAACAGATCAATGATCTATTGGAGACTGGCTTCATACGGCCGAGTGTGTCTCCTTGGGGGGCATCAGTGCTATTTGTGACGAAGAAGGATGGTTCACTGCGATTATGTATTGATTATTGCAGGCTGAATCAGATTACGGTGAAGAATAAATACCCTTTGGCCAGGATTAATGACCTGTTTGATCAACTGAGAGGAGCACAGTACTTCTCGAAGATTGATCTGCAATCAGGGTATCACCAGCTGCGCGTCAGGGATGAGGACATGCAGAAGACGGCTTTAAGGACTAGCTTTGGCCATTATGAGTTCCTCGTGATGTCGTTCGGTCTTACGAACGCACCAGCCGTGTTCATGGATCTGATGAACAGGGTATTTTGGTCGTTCCTCTATCGATTCGTCATCGTGTTTATAGACGACATTTTGGTATACTCCAGGAGTCAGGAGGAGCATGAGGAGCACTTACGATCAGTCCTACATACTCTAAGACAACACCAGTTGTTCGCACAGTATAAGAAGTACAACTTCTGGAAGGAGGAAGTCAAATTCCTAGGACGTGGTGTCCAAGGATGGCATGGCGGTGGACCTTGCTAAGGTAGCCGCGGTGCAGGACTATAAGCAGCCTGGTTCAGTTATCGATGTGACGATTTTCTTGGGACTTGCTGGGTACTATCGACGATTCATTTAGGACTTTTCCAAGATAGCCAGACCCCTGACTCAGTTGACACGGAAGGATCTGAAGTTCGCCTTGAATGAGAAAGCGGAGGCAGCTTTTCAGGAGCTGAAGGAAAAGTCGACGTCAACCCCTGTGCTAGTATTGCCAGAGCAAGGGGTTAAGTACATGATATACACCGACGCATCTAATGTTGGTCTGGGTTGTGTCCTTATGCAAAAGGACAGGGTGATTTCGTATGCCTCGAGATAATTAAGGAAGCACGAGGAGAATTACCCTACACACAACCTTGAGTTGGCTGCGGTCATTTTCGCACTAAAGCTCTGGAGACATTACCTCTAGGGAGAGGAGTTTGAGCTCTTTTGCGACCATAAGAGCCTCAAGTACATATTCACGCAGCGAGACCTGAATATGAGGCAGTGGCGATGGATGGAGACTTTGAAGGACTTTAAGTTCAAAATTTCCTACCATCCGGGTAAGGCGAACCTTGTGGCTGATGCGTTGAGCTGCAAGAGGGAGATAGAGTTTACGGATCCACTGATGGTAGATGAGCGGGATATGGTTGAGTTTTTACGAGACTTTGAGTAGAAACTCACTGTAGAGGAGCCATTTAAGTTTATCACACATGTTCAGGTGCGACCTCTTATTGACGACAGGGTCATCACGGCGCAGAGGGACGACGAGCATCTGACTGAGCTTCGAGAGCAGACCAGCGATGATGCAGACGCCGAGTGGCTAGTTGAAATGGATGGGGGCTTACGTTATCGTGGCCGCCTATGCGTCCCAAATGTCCCTAACTTGAAACGAGAGATTCTCGAGGCTGCGCATAGTTCTAGACTTGCGATGCATCCGCGCAGCACAAAGATGTATCGCGACGTGAAGAGGACCTATTGGTTGGATGGTATGAAGACCCACATCACAAATTTCATGTCCCGTTGTCTCACTTGCCAGCAGGTGAAGGCAGAGCATCACCGACCTCCTAGTCTCCTTCAGCCTATGCCTATAGCTGAGTGGAAGTGGGACTTTATTTCTATGGACTTCATCTCGGGACTACCGAAGAGGAGGAAAGGACATGATTCAATTTGGGTGATCGTCGACCGTTTGACGAAGTTGGCGTACTTCCTACCGATCAGATTTATAAACTCTGCAGACGAGTTGGCTAGACTATACATCAGGGAGATAGTACATCTGCATGGAGTTCTCTTAGAGATCGTGTCGGACAGAGACACGTACTTCACTTCTATTTTCTGGACTCGCATCTAGGAAGCTATGGGTGTGAAGTTGAAGTTCAGTACTGCTTTCCACCCACAGACGGATGGACAGACAGAGCGGGTGAACCAGATTCTAGAGGACATGTTGCGGGCTTACGTGTTGGACTTCAAAGACAGTTGGGATGACTGTCTTCCATATGCGAAGTTCACGTACAACAACAGCTTTCAGAACAGTATAGGTATGGCACCTTGTGAGGCCTTGTATGAGCGACCTTGCCGAGCACCGTATTGCTGGGCAGAGGTTGGTGAGCGCAGATTGATTGGCCCAGAGATAGTGCAGGCGACTTCGGAGAAGATTGACATCATCAGACGTCGACTTCTTACAGCGAAGAGCAGACAGAAGAGTTATGCCGACACGAAATACCGCCCGCTAGAGTTCGCGGTTGGAGATCACGTATTTTTAAGAGTTTTCCCTATGAAGGGAGTCCTTCGGTTCGGAAAGATGGGGAAGCTAACACCGTAATTTATTGGTCTGTTCCAGATTCTTGACCATGTTGGTGCAATGGCATATCGTCTGGCTTTGCCTACGCCTCTCGCGAGCGTACACAACGTATTTCATATCTTTATGCTGAAGAAATATGTTCCTGATCCTTCCCATATCATTAGATGGGAACAGGTGCAGTTAGGTGAGGATTTTACATATATACTGCGACCGATGCGTATATTAGACAGGAAGGAGCAGGTATTGCGTAACAAGGTCATCCCCTTGTGAAGGTATTGTGGACGCATCACACTGAAGAAGAGGCTACTTGGGAGACAAAAATTGAAATCAGAAAGAACTACCCACAGCTTCTCGAGAAGTACGAAAAGGTACAAATTTTGAGGATAAAATTTATTGTTTAAGGGGGGTAGATTGTAACGTCTTGAAAAAATCCGTACAGAGACCCGAGTACCAACTCGATCAGAAATCACTTAGGATTAATTCCTTTAGAAATTAAGCGTAAGATAACTAGCGCTATGCTAGATTAGTTGTGAAATTAGCACTGATCGCTTTAAATACATTCTTCAAGACTCAAAACTTGTGGAATTGTTAACGCTATAACATCCTGAAACCTAAGATCAAACTCTAAAACCGTTTGCTCTCAGGAACTCTTTGAAACTTTGTATTGGATCCAGACTGCACGTCGAAAGTTCGATATCTACAATCTCAGACCATTATGACCGCTTAGTTGGACTTGACAATCATTTCAAAAATCAAGCTTAACTGATGTTCTGAGGCTATTTCATTGAGCCTGGAGCAAGGAGTGTGAGAAAGAGTGAAATTCTTTATAAATTAAATGTGATTTAAATAATTTGACACGTGACACTTGCGGGTTAAGTACAAGCATTCAAACCGTCGGAATCTGACCCAAATACACCCTCGGATCAGGGAACATTTCCCACTCAGGTCAGTGTACTTGGAATCCTCGATCGAGTCTCAGTGACCGCTGAACTGAAACTGGTCCGCCACGTGCGATCTGGGAACCCTATCGAACTGAAAACTTAATGTGATCAGGATCCAACATCCATGAGCTTAAGTCCGACCGCGTTTAGTCAGGGGACCTCCAGAAACGTCCTTTTGGATCGGAAAGGACCCGATTTGGCTATAACCCAAGTATACCTTGGTTTAAAGTCTAAATAGGTGACTTTCTAACCTATTTAAGGACCTTAAACCCTCTCACACCCCTCCCATACGAATTTGCAAAAACTCTAGAAAAGAGGAGAGAAAAGAGAGAGATTCTGTGAGAGTTGTGAGGAAAGGTTCCTGTCACTCGATCCTGCTTCTACACATGCTTAGCCATCGTGTTCTAATCACTCTTCCTGTGATTCTGACTTCATTCTAGGTAAGAAAACCCTAACCTTAACCCATTTTAGGAATTCCATCGATACAAGTAGCGAAGTAGCTGACTTATCTTGTGGTATATGTCGTCATATCGACGTTGACGAAGCATAGAGTTTCTAATCGATTCACTACTCTTCTACGAAGTAAGGTGAGGATTTTAAATGCTTAGGTTACAGGCAGTCGGTAACAGATTCGAAATCGTAGTTGGATTCTATTCGCCACGAAGGACGCATCGACAAACTCGAGTTGTGCTTTGGTTGACGGCAGTGGTTAGGCTACACGAGGTGTTTTATGCACTTCATGTCATTCAGCTTGAGGTGCGCTCGTACTAGTCGAGCTCGTCAAGCAACCCAACTGACCATTGTATGTTCACCTTGTATTTGTCATAACTGCTTGAACTTAAGGTACTGAACTTAATAGTGAAAACCCTGATAACCATGGTACCTTGATCCATTAAGACTCATCAACTGGGCATGGTGGTATGGAACACCGTGGTCGAGCTGTCGACCTACGCTGGGGCCACAAACCTCCCCATAGTGACCAGTGAGCACCTCAGACTCGTGAGCCGATTGTGGTGGTATTGGATACTACATTCGAGCGGTCAGCCTACTCTGATTGGTGACGAGCCCTTTGTAGTGACCTCGAGCGTATTCTGAGTCTACGTGAGGCGACGACCCTTCTGTAGTGACAAGAGTAAACTAGGCCTGTATTGATAAGGTGATGGGGGAGCGGTGCAACGAGTGCAAGCAACAGCCCTGACAGCCCTTGTAGCGACCTAGAAATATATCATCGTATGAGACTACTAGGAGTGACGACCCTATACAGGATCTGTGTTGAGAATGATATAAGGGAAGTACCTTAGTTTCCCAATCCTTCTGTTTGAAAAGACTAATAACAACTCAGTAATCATATCCATATCACACTGCATGTGCTTGAAAGATGTGGAGCACTGAGGAAAGAAAGCATGTCGTGGACGTAAGATGGTATCCCATGAGGGAGTATGTCGGTGAGGGCACGCATCATGTCATTTCATCCTTGCATTAATAACAGTATCTAGGAATGTTTGATTGTTTGTTTTACTATTATCGCTGATTGATTTGATAACATGCTAATCTTTGCTCTATGATTCCATTGAGTTGATCACTCACTCCCATGTTACAGGACAGTGCTTGCAACACCTACCAAACTCTGTCTTAGATGCAGGTTGTGAGACGATTCAGGAGCTGGAGCTGGACTACTACGAGGACCAGGACGAGTTCTCGTACATGCGGTTTTCTGACAGCTTCACATAGGTGGCCTGGATCAGCGAAATTTTTCTAGCTGAACTATCATATGACATTTGATTTTGGTTTGTTATATGTATTTGTGACTCAGAGTTATATTCATACTTTGGAGACAGTTCGAGATGGTTTTATTTTTCATACAGTGATATATATATCTTTCAGTCTTTCGCTTGCGTTTTATCACTGGATCTGGAGTATGAATCACAGTTTTGATATAATCTCACTCATGTTAATGCACTAACTCAGACAACATTCAATCATAAGCATATTTGTTGCATAAGTGATAGTCTAGAACTCGCGAGTTGGGTTTCTACACGACCCCCGATTTTCAGGGTGTTAAAGGTGTAGGTTTAGGTTTTGAGAATTTGAGAATACATTTAGGTTTTAGGTTTAAGTTTAGGTTATAGGTTAAGATTTAGGTTTCGGTTATAAGTTATTGGTTTAGGGAATTAAGAATAGGTTAAGGTTTAGGTTTAGGAAATTGGGTTCGGGTTCGGGATCGGGTTTAGGTTTGGGTTTTCAAGTTTAGGTTTAGGTTTAGGTTAGGGAGTTGAGATTAGGATTAGGTGTAGATTTAGGTTTAGGGATTTGAGAATACATTTAGGTTTTAGGTCATAGGTTTAGGTTTTAGGCTTAGGTTTAGGTTATAGGTTTAGGTTTAGGTTATAAGTGTAGGTTCTAGGTTTAGGTTTAGGTTAAGTTATAGGTTAAGGTTTAGGGAATTGTGAATAGGTAAAGGATTAGGTTTAGGAAATCGGGTTCATGTTTGAGATCCGGTTTAGGTTTGATTTTTCAATTTTAGGTTTAGGTTAAGGAGTTGAGATTAGGATTAGGTGTAGGTTTAGGTTTAGGGATTTGAGAGTACATTTATGTTTTAGATTTAGGTTTAAGTTATAGGTTAAGGTTTAGGTTTCGGTTATAAACTATAGGTTTAGGGAATTGAGAATAGGTTAAGGTTTAGGTTTAGGAAATCAGGTTTGGGTTTGGGATTGGGTTTAAGTTTGGGTTTTCAAATTTAGGTTTAGGTTTAGGTTAGGGAGTTGAGATTAGGATTAGGTGTAGGTTTAGGTTTAGGGATTTGAGAATACATTTAGGTTTTAGGTCATAGGTTTAGGTTTTAGGCTTAGGTTTAGGTTTAGGTTATAAGTGCAGGTTCTAGGTTTAGGTTTAGGTTAGGTTATAGGTTAGGTTTAGGGAATTGAGAATAGGTTAAGGATTAGGTTTAGAAAATCGGGTTCGGGTTCGGGATCGGGTTTAACTTTGGGTTTTCAAGTTTAGGTTTAGGTTTAGGTTTAGGTTAGGGTGTTGAGATTAGGATTAGGTGTAGGTTTAGGTTTAGGGATTTGAGAATACATTTAGGTTTTAGGTCATAGGTTTAGGTTTTAGGCTTAGGTTTAGGTTATAAGTGTAGGTTCTAGGTTTAGGTTTAGGTTAGGTTATAGGTTAAGGTTTAGGGAATTGAGAATAGGTTAAGGATTAGGTTTAGGAAATCGAGATCGGGTTTAGGTTTGGGTTTTCAAGTTTAGGTTTATGTTTAGGTTAGGGAGTTGAGATTAGGATTAAGTGTAGGTTTAGGTTTAGGTATTTGAGAATACATTTAGGTTTTAGGTCATAGGTTTAAGTTTTAGGCTTAAGTTTAGGTTTAGGTTATAAGTGTAGGTTCTAGGTTTAGGTTTAGGTTAGGTTATAGGTTAAGGTTTAGGGAATTGAGAATAGGTTAAGGATTACGTTTAGGAAATCGGGTTCGGGTTCGGGATCAGGTTTGGGTTTTCAAGTTTAGGATTAGGTTTAGGTTAAGGATTTGAGATTAGGATTAGGTGTAGGTTTAGGTTTAGGGTGTTGAGATTACATTTAGGTTTTAGGTTCGGGTTCGGGTTCGGGATCAGGTTTGGGTTTTCAAGTTTAGGATTAGGTTTAGGTTAAGGATTTGAGATTAGGATTAGGTGTAGGTTTAGGTTTAGGGTGTTGAGATTACATTTAGGTTTTAGGTTTAGGTTTAGGTTTTAGGTTTTAAGTTAAGGTTAGGTTATAGGTTTTAAGTTAAGGTTTTAGGTCATAGGTTTTGGTTCAAGTTAAGTTTATAGGTTTAGGTTTAGGTTTAGGTTTAGGTTATAAGCTATAGGTTTAGGGGATTGAGATTAGTTAAAGGTTTTGGTTTAGGTTAAGGTTATAGGTTTAGGTTAAGGTTTAGGTTATAAGCTATAGGTTTAGGGAATTGAGAATAGGTTAAGGTTTAAGTTTAGGAAATCGGGTTCGGGTTTAGGTTTGGATTTTTAAGTTTAGGTTTAGGTTTTGGTTATGGAGTTGAGATTAGGATTAGGTGTAGGTTTAGGTTTAGGGAGTTGAGACTACATTTAGGTTTTAGGTTTAGATTTTAGGTTTAGGTTAAGGTTAGGTTATAGGTTATAAGTTAAGGTTTTAGGTCGTAGGTTTTGGTTTAGGTTAAGTTTATAGGTTTAGGTTTAGGTTTAGGTTAAGGTTTAGGTTTAGGTTATAAGCTATAGGTTTAGGGAGTTGAGATTAGGTATAGGTTTTGGTTTAGGTTAAGGTTATAGGTTTAGGTTATAGGTTTAGGTTAAGGTTTAGGTTATAAGCTATAGGTTTTTGGAATTGAGAATAGGTTATGGATTTGAGAATACATTTAGTTTTTAGGTCATAGGTTTAAGTTTTAGGCTTAGGTTTAGGTTATAAGCTATAGGTTTAGGTTATAATGTAGGTTATAGGTTTAAGATAGGGATTTGAGAATACATTTAGGTTTTAGGTTAAGGTTATAGGTTTAGGTTTATGTTTAGGTTTAGGTTAAGGTTTAGGATTGGGTTATAAGCTATACGTTTAGAGAATTGAGAATAGGTTAAGGTTTAGGTTTAGGAAATCGGGTTCTGGTTTGGGATCGGGTTTTCAAGTTTAGGTTTAGGTTAAGGGTGTGGTCCCTGCAAATACAGATATAAACAAGATATAAACACGGCCTGTCCAAATGGCCAAGCCCTTCCAATATTGTCCATATAAAATGGACAGCTTCATCATGGTCACAATAGCGGTCCCACTCTCCAAGGACCCCCGCTCATCCGGACAGCTCCACACACATTCGGGTCTGCTCCATTAATTTTGAGCAAATACATAAACATGGCCTGTCCAAATGGTCAGGCCCCTCCAATGCTGTCCATAGGAAATGGACAGCTTCATTATGGTCATAACAGCGGTTCCCACCTTCCAGGGACCTCCGCTCATCTGGATAGCTTCGACGCATATCTGGGTATACTCCATCAATTTCAAGCTAAAACATTTAAAAATAACATAAATATATCTAAAAGCATCTAAATACCTGGGGAAGGCCTCCCATATTTGTATTGTTGGTTACTTATCCCTTTGTCTACAAACCATAATCGACCAACAATTTCTATCGCTACCTCTACGCTAAAACAAACACAAATATAACTGGAAAATAATATAAGGAATAAGAAAGAATGAATTTACCTGTACACATCATTAAATGTTTCCCTATAAGGAGGTGATATTATATCTTTGATAGCCACAACCTGTATGACAGAGAAAAATACAACCGATACAGTCTGTTACAATTCAAAGGAGAAAAAAGATTTGAGGCTGCACCGATATTCTAGTACATTATCAATGGATGCATACGTACCTAAAAAGTTAGATTGGGAACAAGCTACTACATAGTTCTTTTTAATTAACCAAGTCACTAAAGGTCATAAATTTCATATTTAACAAAGTATCATTGAACGTCGTCTCAAATCGTTTGTGGTTGGTGCATTTAAAAAAATTCAAATACACAATCAATGTATATTCTTGTTACATCTCGTACCGCAACAAGAGACAAAGTTCTGTCAATACTTCAATTACATTTGAAATTGAAATCCTCTTAAAATTACGTTTTGTCCATACTGTTAAGATCAATCCTCTTATCTTCATTTACAGAAACTAGTGGATGACAAATTATGTGTAACATACAGAGCTGGTTCAGCCACTTATACAATTAGGGACGGTTTAAAAGGGCCAGATTTCCAAATCAAGCATCAGTTGCATACATATGATACAGAAGGACAAAAGTATCACCTTCAACATGACTGTCAAACAAGTTTCCTTACCAAAAATTCAGATCACAAACCATCATGGCATGTGTCCAATTTTTTTGGAAGCACAAAGTAAATGATTGATACACATTGCGCACAAGATGACCAACCTTGTATACAAATGTCATCTCCGTCCTCATACATGATGCTAAGGAGTCCTCTTTAGATGAAAATAATATTTCAGCAATCTAATAGCATCTAGTTCACCACCTGTTTCAGGTCATTTTCTACTATTTGTTGATTTGAGCAGGAATTCAGTTGTATTCTATTAATTTTCTGTTGTAGGTTGTTGGGTTAGTTGTCTTAGTAACTAATCAAAGATCTTTAGCAACTAATCAGTATGATTAGTTAAGTATAGGTTATAGGTTTAGGGAAAGGTTAGGTTTAGGTTATAGGTTTTGGGATTTGAGAATAGTTTTAGGTTATAAGGTATAGGTTATAGGTTAAGGTTAAGGTTTGGGTTTAAGTTATAGGTTATAGGTTATAGGTTAAGGTCTAGGTTTAGGTTATAAGTATAGGTTTGGGGGACAACTATAAATTATAAGTGACAACTATAAACTGTAATATGAATAATTTATGATAAGAAAATGATATATGAATAATTTATCCTAAAAATATTTTGCTATAAGAAATACATTCTTCATATCAACAATAGCCTAATGAAAAATAATATAAATTCAAATCTAAACATAATTCAAAATCTAACCATGTCTAGATAAACATAATTCAAAATCTAACCATGTAGAATCAAAGCAATTAACCATGTAGAAGCATATGTTCATAACAACTCATTTATAGAGCTAGATCATATATGATTTAAATTGTTGGAAGCAATGGCCCACTTTTATAAAAACATATCGGCATTTCTTTTTGGGTGTTGCCCATCTATAGTTAGACATGTGATTTTTTTTGGCACCACATTCCAATGGCTAAGGTCCCTATGAATCATATTGCAATACTTTTGGGTGCACTCTAATAAACTTCCATGATTTTCGGATTTGTTGCAAGGAAATGTAAGTTGGGATTTGAGAAAATAGGCCTCAATGAAACTCTCTTTCCCAGATAAAGGTTTAGCCAGTGGTAGTTAATGAAGTATGCTTTCCTTGAATTTTCCTTTTCAAGAACTTTCGACTGTGGTTGGTGTTTGGAACAAAATTTCATAGAAAGATATTCCATGGAGCCACAAAAGTATAATGACTTGTCGTTAGCCACGTTGTGGGCCACTTCGTACAACCCTATATAATGATGTTGGCAAAAGTATAATGCTGATTTTTTGAGTCTTTCGTGGACAGAGAATCCACCAAAAACCTCCATAGCCTTTCATGGATAGGAAGCAATGGTGATAATGATGCTCACAACCCTATATAAGGTTTTAACTCTTGAGCTTCAAATCTGCTTCTTTGAGCTGAAATAATAGGTGGATGTTGTGGATGTTAGATACATCACCTTAGCCCAAAATTGCCCAAGACATCAACACACTACCTTTGAGTATGGTGTTGGAAACACCACCTAATTCACTTACCATCTCAACCTTCTAAAAGTGGACACGATTTGGCTAGTGACCCCAATTCCATCATGACGTATCTAATTTATATCCACACTGTCCTTCCATTTTAGCAGCTAAGTTTATAGCATGAGCCAAAAGACCCCAATTCCATCATAATGTATCTAATTTATATCCACAATGTCCATCCAATTTTCTAGCTAAGTCTATAGCATGAGCCAAAAGACCCCAATTCCATCATGATGTATCTAATTTATATCCACAATGTCCATCCATTTTTCCAGCTCAGTTCATAGCATGAGTCGAAAGATGAGTCAAATCCAAATCTTAACTGACAATTTGAATCCAAGGTCATATTTCAATGATCCAAGCTATTCATATAATGGACCTGTTTGTAGCTGTGGGATATTTAAAAAAAAAAAAAATCATTTACAATGGGATTTTTAACTTGTTAATCATTTAAATCATTTTGTTTTGGTTATGAACTCCAACAATTTGAATCATATATGATACCACTTTTATAAAAACATTAATGGACAATCCACCTTAAAATTCCACGCCACAAGAATCAATGAAAATGACAATATTCACTCTCTAGAAACATTTTCAGGACCCACGGTGAAGTTTGCTTATCATCCAAACCATTCATATTATCACAAAGACATGAATAAAGGAAAACACGCATATCAGCTTAATCCAAAACATCTAGGGCCCACAGAAAGTTTTTCAACGGTAGAGGATCATTTCACATTGTTACCTGTGGTGTGGTCCACTTGAGCTTTGAATATGCTTCATTTTTGGGCTTAAGCCATAAAATTATCTTATAAAATGGATGGATAGGGATGATAAAATACATAAATCAAAGTGGACCCCACAGAGATTACTCAGTACACAATCCCATTCCCGTACAAAACTCTTGTGGCCCGCAGGAAGTTCTCATTGGTGGGGATTCAATCTCCACTGTTTCCTCTAGTGCAATGGGCTTCATTTTCAGAGCCATTACCTAAAATGGGCTGGCAAAACAGAGATAGCATGGATATACAACACACACATGAAGGTGGACCGCATGAAACAGTGGAGATAGAAATGCCCACCTAAATCCCCAAATCCCTAAATCCCCAAATCCCCAAATCTCCAAATCCCTAAATCCCCAAATCGTTTCAATCAGTATTGAGATTGATAAATATTGAGAGAGAGAGAGAGATACCTGTTTGAGTTGGAGCCCCGATCATGGTCCACCAAGAGAGACAGAGAGAGAGGATGCGCGAGAGAGAGAGAGAGATAGCATCGAGAGAGATAGAGAGAGACAAAGAGACAGAGAGAGAGGGACCAAGAGAGAGAGAGAGAGGGTGCGCGAGAGTGAGAGACCAAGAGAGGTTGAGAGAGTGATGTTGGGGAGAAAGTGGGTTTGGGTTTTAGGAGGGTGGGCGCGGGAGGGAGATTTGGGAGATGGGCGCGTGCGGGATGTGATTTTTGGGGTGGAACGTATTGGCTACTCTCCCTGACATGTGTTTGGTGGTCCGTGGGCCCCACCATGATGCATGTGTTTCATCCAATCCATTCATCCATTTTTAAAGATCATTTTAGGACTTTGTCCTAAAAATAAGAGGGATATAAATCTTAGGTGGACCACACCACAGGAAAACAATAGTGATTGGATATCCATCATTTAAATCCTCCTAAGGCCCACTGTACTGTTTATCTGACATCCAATCTGTGATTAGGTCATAAAGGCCCAGATGAAGGGAAAAACCAAAGATCAGCTTGATCCAATACTTTTATGGCTCCCAAAAAGTTTTTAATGGTCGACATTCATTCAACACTTTTTCCTGTAATGTGGTCCACTTGAGATTGGGATATAACTCATTTTTTTTTGTAATATCATAAAATAATCTATAAAAATAGATGGATGTCATGGATGAAACACATACATCATGGTGGGGCCCACAGACCACCGAATACAAAAGTTAAGAGGGGTTACCCTCCATTAAAACATTCATAATTATTTTTTAGGCCCACAGACATGTGGTCCACAAATCTATCCCATCCATTATGTGTGTGCCACTTGGATGAGGGGTCATACCAAGTTTCAGACGCATCCAAATTTCAGGTGGGGCCCCACCAAATGCTTTTATATGTTTTAAGCATGTCTTCACATGATTTTAGATGGTATGGCCCACCGGAGTTCTGTATACGGCTAATTTTTAGGATATCCCATAATTTAAAGGGGACCCATTGAAAGTGAACCTACTAAGTGCCCTGGTTTGTCAATTACGTTGTAAGTTGAGTCATCGGACAACAGCGCCTGACAGGAAGATCAAGTCAAGTATCTGCCTCATCTGGATGTATGGAAGCTCGCCATAGGTAAATCATAGCCTCACATCCCATGTCCCAAAATACCAGGTGATTAAAACCCTTAAAAAGAACTAAAACATCTTAGAGTTTTTGTATAAGAAAATTTTTTATCAAATAGGAAAATCTTTAAGTTTTTCTTACACTGTCAATTATATTGATTCCCCTTTCGATATGATCGACCAGCTATGTCAATGTCCTTGGCATCTCAATCGATACAATCGAGTGAGGATAAAAAGCGTCTAGCAATCAAACAATCATCTAGACGATTTATCGATATATCGACTTGTAAGTCGATATCATCGATATTCGAATATCGATCATATCTGAAGCAGATCGATAATATCGACAAACTGTTTTTCGGCGCCCCTGTTTTTCTAAAGAAAACTAACATAAGCTTTGATATATCGATGACTGTCCGATTCAATATGAACTCAAAAATAGATCATATCGAAAGTCAGTCGATCATATCGATTATGGGCGCATATTTTCTCCAGTATAAATTTTAGGTTGTTTTTAATGTTGATCGGGGTGCCCGTCGATAAATCGATATTCATTTGTCAATCATATCAAGAACTTGTCGATTGAATCAAAATCGGACACAAACTGTCCAGCAAGCTTATAGGTAAATCTATATAATTTATCAATCCCATCGACATAGTCTCTGATATCAGATATACAAATTTTGATGACATCGACTGTTCTCCGATCATATCTGTAGAACCTAAAATTTTTCAAGGCTTCTCTCTTGTTTTCACCTGTCGATAGATCGATCCATCTCTCGATAAAATTGGAGTTCGAAATCCGATAATATCGATGCGTGTATCGATCCCATCGATCAGTTGGCGAAAGGTTTCCAAAAGTGAAATGACATTTGAGTTTGTATCATCGAGTGGTATGTCGATACAATCGAGAGTATACGCTCGATCGTATCGACGATTGCTCGATGATATCGAACTCTGTCATAAATATGACCATTTATATCCGTTGGAACCCTTTTCCTATAAATAGAGAGATTAGTCTTTATTGCTGTGAGAGAAAGTAGAGAGTGCTTTTGAGTGTTTTAAACTTCATATCCTTTATCCTGAGCCCTTTCTCTCAGGAAGTTCATCCTCTAATCCACTCTCATCATTGATATTTCATAGAGTGGATTGGAGAATGAACTTATGCATTTAAGGATCCTCCATCTACTACTTTAATGGCAAATCAATAAGCTGGGATGCCTTGAATGTATAGATGATTGAAACCACTCTATCTTCCTTATAGGAAAATCTTCAGAGAGTGGAACTCTATCATAACCTTGACCCAACCTAAACCTAGCATAGGTACATCTTTGTGTTGCGGATCAAGGAAGCTGAAGACTCTTCATCAATAAGAAGGAGATCTTCATCACTGAGCTAAAAGGGACTCATCAACTTATCTATAAGTACTTAGAGTCCAGAGGACATTTATGATCATTCCTTTTTAGGATTGGGTCGTAGGTGTTGCTCACCATTTGAAGTGCTCAAAGGAGGCCTCCGACGGGAGTGTACGTGCTTGAGTACGTTGTATGGACCCTTGCTCTGTGGAGAGTATAAACATCGGGTTGCGTTATGTGGACCCTTGCTCTGTGTGGGCATAAACATCTGGGTGCATTGTGTGAACCCTTGTTCTGTGTGGGCATAAACATCTGGGTGCGCTGTGTGGACCCTTACTCTATGTGAGCATAAACATCTGGTTAGGAGTGCACCAGTAAAACTCTAGGATTTGAGGTGAACCGAGTAGAAACCTCTGTAAAGGTTGAAGGTGAACCTGATTTAAAACCTTAGGTTTGAGGTGAACCATGGAAAACCTCCTTAGTAAAATCCGGTCACTCAAGGGTTGAGTGTGGAAGCCGGTAGTAGAGTAGACAAGTAGTCGAACCACTATAAAACGACTGTGTTTGAGATTGATATTGTCTTTCATTTATGTGATTGCTTTATATGTCTTTATATATGATTATCTGAAATCATATCTTGTGCACACACAGTCATATCCATCACAATCTGATTCATAAAAATTTTTTTATTATTACAAGTAATTTATGATTGGATCCTCTATCAGACTTGGAAGCCAATAGAGTTAATTTTTGAGTAATCCTAATCTGTACTCTGTGATAGGATTAGTGTGATATGATTGAAATATAACTTATAAAACTTTAAAAAGTCCTATTCACCCCCCTATAGGACATATTGGCATATTCCTACTTCAACTCAAGCGGTCTTCACCGCTATTTCACCCATCAAATGCACGGTGTTAATTTTCGACACACGTCATGGTGGGGCCCACACAGCTCGACCTCATGGGGAGTTCCCATGAGCTCGACAGATAGAACCTCTTCCATATATATATATATATATATATATATATATATATATATATATATATATATATATATAATATTTAAAAAATATAAAAACTCACGATGTATTTGTTATATCCACACTGTCCATCCATTTTGCGATATCATTTCAAGTCATGAGCCAAAGAATGAGACATAAAAATCTATAGTAGACCCCACCATAGAAAACAACGGGAGGGTGATTCCCACCGTTGAAACTATCCTACGGCCCATTGTAATGTTTATTTGAAATTCAACTGGTTCAAAAGTTTTTTTAAAAAAAAATGGTCGTGGGGCCAAACATCATGGTGGGGCCCACACAGCACCAACCACCAGCCATTGGACGATGTAGGGGGAGTAGCAATCTGTTCCCCTTATTTGTGGTATGGTCCATTTAATATTTGAATATGATTCATTTTTTAGATAATTCTATAAAATGATCTCGAAAAATGGATGAATAGTGTGTGTTAATTAATCCCAAATTTTCGGTAAATCTAAAACTCAAGTGGACCATGCCACACAAAACAGTGTGGAATAATGATTTCCACCGTGATACCTTCCTTGGGCCCACAGCAATGTTTGTCATCCAACATGTTCATAATATCAAAAAGATATGAATGAAGGGCAAACATAAACATCAGCTTGATCCAAAACTTCTATCAAATGCACAGTGTTGATATTCGACACACATCATGATGGGCCCTACAAAACTTACTAACATTAATTCTTAGAGTCTCAGGGTGTCAATAAGTTGATTTGGTCATACAGAACCAGATGAAGGGAAAAAACAAAAATCAGCTTGATCCAATAGATTTAGTCTACCAAAATGGTTTTAATGGTCGATGCTCATTCAACACTGTTTCCTGTAATGTGGTCCACTTAAGATTTGGATATACCTCATTCTTTGACTTATACCGTAAAATGATCTGTAAAAATAAATGGATGGCATGGATGAAACCGTCGACGATGCTCTATGGGCCCTACCATGATGTACGTGTTTCATCCATTTCGTTCATCCATTTTTAAAGATCATTTTAGAGCTTTTTGCAAAAAATTAGAGGGATATAAATCTCAGGTGGTCCACACCACATGAGAACAATAGTGATTGGATATCCACTATTAAAATCCTCCTAAGGTCCACTGTACTGTTTATTTGACATCAAATCTGTTGATTTGGTCATATAGGACCAGATGAAGGGAAAAGATAAAAATCAGCTTGATTTGGTCATGTTCGGACTGATTAGATTGTCCAAAAATAGTTAAAGGTTGTTCATAATATCAAAAATATATCAATGAATAGAAAATACAAACATCATCTTAATCCAAAACTTTTATGGCCTCCAAAAAATTTTAAATGGTAGAGATTCAATCACAATATTTCCTGTGGTGTGGTCCACTTGAGCTTTGGATATGCTTCCTTTTTGTTCTTTAGACCTCAAATTATCTGTTAACATGGATGAATTAAGTGGATAAAATAAATAAATAACAGTAAACCCCACAGAGTTTACTCTGGTAAAGGTAACGAGTAACTCACTTAAATGTAGTGGAGAAAGGTTTCCTTAAAATATTCATAATCATATATTGGGCGTGCCTAAATGTGATTCACATATCTAACCCACTCATTATGTGTGTCCCACTTGGATGAGGGGTCAGACCAAGTTTCAACCGCATCCAAAACTCATGTGGGCTCCACCAAGTGCTTTTATATTTTTTAGGATGTTTTCACATAATTTTAAATGGTATGGCCCACTTGAGTTTCGTTTACTAATGATTTTTGAGATATCTCATAACCTAAAGGGGACACATCAAATCCACGGTGTTGATGTTCGACACACATCATGATGGGGCCCACAAAACCTACTAACATCAATTCTTAGGTTCTCACGAGGTCAATAATTAGTTGGGTCACAATTTTAACTAGAATATTTGGCCCATTTTACATGTCTAGTCCATTCACCCTATTTTACTATCAATACTCTCAATATGACTAGTTATTCGCCTCAATCAGGCTACATATAAGAAAGATATTAGGCATACTATTGATCAACAATTGCAGTGAAATTGATTTAATCATCTGAAGTTATTTACTCTTCAATTTGAACTAATTAGATTGACCAAAAATGATTAAAGGTTCAATTAGTGGATGTGCCTAATAATTTAGTAATTTTATTTTTTCACAAACAAATTTAACATTTTTTCTTTCAAAATGTATATGTTTTTTACTCTTTCAACTAAATATCATTTTTATTATAAATAAATTTAACATTTTTTTACAAAATTTAGTTTTCTTTTTTAAAATATATATTTTTTTTACAATTCGTCAATTTTTTCACAATTATGTTTAATTTTTAAAATTTTTTTTTTTCAAAATATCATTTTTTTTTATCATTTTTTTTTTCAAAATTATTAACATTAGTCAAAGTTCTTAATTTTTTTTTCAAAATCTAAATTTTTTTAAAATTATAGGTTTTTTTTTTCAAAATTTAAATTTTTCTTAAACATTGTTAATTATTTTTCTAAGCTTCTCGACTATTTTTTTTTGCGAAATTCATAATTTTTTTGAGCTTTTTAATTTTTGACATGGGTGTTAGAGACCGTTAATAGAGACAGTCTTTCACAGGGTTATAAGACGGTTTAGGACCGTCTCTAATAGAGACGGTTGTTGACAGTCTCTAATAGAGACGGTCTTTGCCCAGACTATAAGATGGCTAAGGACCGTCTCTAATAAAAATGGTCATTGACAGTCTCTAATATAGACGGTCTTTGCCCAGACTATAAGACAGTTAAGGACCGTCTCTATTAGAGACAGTCTTTGATAGTGTCAAATTACAGGTAAAAGACGGTCAGTGATTGTCTCTAATTTAGACAGCCAATGACCGTCTTAGATGGCCGCATATAAGACGGTCATCGACTGTCCTAAACGATTTGTGAACACAAAAATTTTTAAGACAATATTAAGGATGATGAGGGGCCATCTAAAATTTTAGAGACGGTTTATGGCCATCTCTAAAGTGTCTTTAAACCAAGCAATTTTAGAGACGGTCCAAGACCGTCTGAAAATCTGTCCTTTTTTTTTCATTTTTCACATAGTGTGTGTATATATATGTATGTATGTATGTGTGTGTGTGTGTGTGTGTTCTTTAGCTTGAATATTTTTGCGTACCATTATTTCCAACATCTATATTGCAATATATTGAAAATATTGGAATGTATCAATATATTGTTGATATATTGCAATATTTTTTGATATTTTCAATAATACAGGGGAATTTGATAATGCCTCCATGGTTTCCTATCATTGCAATGTGATATCAATAGTATAAAGTAATACTATTAATATTTAAATTTTTTGTTGGAATCGTAGCTTAGAGAAACTTTGTAGCATTATCTATTCCATGATGGACCTCGATGGTTCCAAATTAAACTCTAAAAATATAATTACTTTACGGTGACTATGAACACTCAGGTAAACTTTCTCCAGCCTGCTCACTAGGCGCGCGCGCACACACACACAGTTGATATAGGCGATAGCATGGGAAGGTCTAGATCTGAAGTTTATCTAGATTGGAACCCATAGATAAGACCTCCATACCCGAACCTCGCAAAGTGATTGAGAAGATATGTTAATGATTTTAGCTACTTGGTTGATACGGGTAATAGCATATGAAGGCCCATATCCAAAGTTTATCCAGACCCAGTAGAACCCATAACTAAGACCTTCATACCCGAACCTCGTGGAGGGGTTGAGAAGGAAAGATAATATTTATAATTATATCATTTGTAAGTACCCCTTATGTAACATGCACTTATTCTCGGACGTTGATCCCCAAAGGGTTGTGCACTTAGTTTGTAATAAACTGGTATATTTCTGGTTTATACACTATCTTTCACAAGATTGATAGAATGGCTCGACCAACCCTTGTTTTGGAGTCACCACTAGCTAAAGAAAGGCAACAAAATTCACAGTTGGTTAAAATCCATGGAATCACCTTGAGATTGGAAAAACCAAAGAATTCCCAACTTGAGTGACTCCTGGTTTGATCTGTATCGTAGATTCTAGGTAAGGACCTCAGTTATGAAAAAGAAAGAGGTTATGCACCCCTTTACCACCCATGTAAAACACAGTCTCTACTCTGCTAGGTTGTATGCTTTCAAAGAGGATTTAGAGAACTTCCAGTAAAATACTAAGCTTTAAATGTCTAAATTATAAAGGATAAACTGAAAATGAAATGTTAACGGTGGAAAAAAGAATTTTATGATAAAAGTACAGAAAAGAAAAAGAACACAAAGTTTTCAGTAACTCTTTCAAGTCACGTATTCTAATATAGAAAATATTCAAGAGAGGCAACTGTAAAGCATACTTTACGTGATGTTAAAGAAAAACCTACTAATTCATGTGTTTGAAGTAGTGGGGTTGAATATATAGATTGGAAAAGGATAGATAGAGAATACAACATTGGCTTTGAAGTTAGAATATAATAGAATAGAATAAATCAAAAGATTAGAAGAGATCGAGAGAATGAAAGAGATCAAGAGAGAAGGAGCCCTTAGACTCTCTAAGTGTTCTCTATTTTTCTGAATTATGTGTGCATGGTCCCTATTATAGGCAATTGGAGAGGGACATGTAAAGCTAAATGGATAGGATTGAGGAAGTTCGGTTCTCTTGAGCCTTAGGATTTGGCATCAATGTTAGGCTCAGGCAAACCAAACCACTACTGAAGAGATAAGAGCATATGAGCCTGGGACATGCTTAAGATATATGAGCAACCAATCTTGGGACGGAGCCTGGTGAGCTTGTTAGAGAGATAAGAGCAACCAAGCCTACGACTGAATCTAGGAAGGAGCCCGATGAGCGCGAGAGCGCAAAAAATACTGTAGTCGGCATTGACAGTACCGACTTTGTGAAAAAAAGCCGACACACTCGAGTGCTCAATCTGGACCAATATCAGCTGCTTAATTTGAATCGTTGGTTGCCATCCTGTGGTGATTTTAATCATCTATACCCACTCGGATTGAGGCCCCACCAAATTTATCAGGCCACGTTGTCGCGTTTTGATTATGGGGTGTCTATGGTGACTAAGGACAAGTTTGGTGTACCAAATCATGAAATTTCCCAATTAATCAATGTAATTTAGTGCAAGCAAGCACGAACTAAAAAATAATGATTCTTCTTTCTAATTCATATATCTTTAGTACATAGAATAAGAGAATATGGAGCCACAATGGCATATATTAGTAGTCAATCAATTTTTTGAATGACTAAACTATGGGTGAAAATTGGGTCGAGCTCAAACTGAACCGAACTTACCCAACCTAAAATTTTAGTTGGGGTACGTTTGGTTGAGTGAAGTTTGAGTCAGGCTTGGGCTAGAAATCCTCAATTAACACTTGGGTTAGGTTGGTCTCGAGTTGAGGACTTGAGCAACTAACCCAACCCAAACTTAATTTTATATTGAAGTGGGTAAAATCATGACCAACCACTTGATGTGACTAAAACCACCGCTTAAGCAACACACCATCAAAATTAGACATTTCTTTAATTCTAATGGCATGTGAAACATGTTAGGATCATGTGCAATAAATAGAAAGAAGATAATTGATAATAAAAAATAAATAAATAAACAAAACAAAACTACAAACGGACAAGAACACAAGGTGTACGTGGTTCACCACTTACGTTACTTATCCATAGGTAATCCAGCAAATAAAAGTCTACTATATCAAGGAGAGGTTACATAGAATAATGAATGAAATACTTTCTTCAAGAATACAACAAAATTTTCTTGAATCTAAACTTAAAATAAAAAAAACCTCAAATATTTCAATGCTAGTAATAACTCTTTTCACATTTGACACCTTTAGAAAAAGACCTTGAAACATCTTTAAAAAAGCCTTGGAGCCTTGAATCTAGCATTCAAGAAAAAGACTCCCTTCTTGATAGCCTCTTGTGCAAGAAGAAACCCGTCTTTAAAATTCCAAATTCTCCTTTCCCAATACAATTTATCCTAAAAGTCATCCTTACATAAGCAAACTACCAAAAATATCATTCCAAATTTCCGCTAACAATTGGGCCTTTTTTGCCATGTAAAACATGAGTTATATGAGCTTGAAAGGTGGCTATGCTCATTGTGATTTTGGTATCACTGTTTTAACCTATATTACAATTAAATATTTCTATTATAGCACACGGAAGGCTCTTAGTCAAGCGTATACCCATTGGAAAAGAAGTTATTAAAATGAATGGCCGAGAGATGAGTGTTAAAACATGATGCAGAAAGATGTGGGAACCCCAACAAGCGAATGTACCAACCTTGGGATTTTTTTTCGAAAACTTCCCAAAACCTGCCATCTCTCTCACTCCATTCTTTGTTTTGTTTTGTTATTTATTTATTTTATTTATTTTTGTTTATTTGTTTGTTTGTTTTTTCATTTTTCTTGTGAATATGGACTGCAGATTTGTTGACCCCACCATTAATTGGTTGGGTTGGGATCGGCTGACTTGACTGACTCTCAACCCAACCTGACCTACCTAAGTTGCACCCCTTGCTAAAATGATGTGTTATTAAAGGACGTGAAAATGGTTTTGAAGTAAATGAAAGCGAATTTAGGTAATTTAAACCAAAACGAAAAAAGGTTTTAAACTATGTTAGGTGAAAATGGTTTTAAAGTAAATCAAAGAGAATTTAGGTAGTTTAAACCAAATGAATTTGTCATGTGCTTTAGTGGATGATCCAAATTGAAATCAACTTACTAACCTACCCTGGATTTCATTTCTAAGTCTTTGGGAGTGTGTGACTGGTCCATTGGGAAGCGGAGCGGGCCCACCCACTTGCTGGGTGTGGACAGATACGCTTCCCTTTACTTTCACGTGATATTACACCAGGACACCACAAAGAAATGGAGAAAAGATGCACACATAACTTTCCCGGAGTTTCCTTGTAATTTCTCCAGCCATGTGATAACGACCTGTTGGGAAGGCTGAAAAGCAATTTCTTTGTGGGAAAATCCATATGGGTGTCAATGGGCTGGTATACAGGCCCATTAGGGACCTGACCACAACCCGACACAGGTAACTATCGTTGCAGCTAAATGGGTGTGGGTTTAAGCGTAGGTAATTTTTTAGCCTGATAAATAAAGTGGTCGTGTGTGGCCCTTCGCATACCCGAAACGGGCTGGTATAGGTGCCAATATTTATTCCGAACACTATGATTTAGCTTGAAATTTTCGGTTGTATGGAAACATTGCTATTTTATCCATAAAAAACTCATCTCTAACCTTACCTCTACTTCTCAAGGACCCATTACCCATTTGTTGACATTCTTACTAAGGCTATTCCTCCATCTTATCTCAAAGATATTGTTTTCGAGCTGGCCATATGTTATTTATGTTCTAACTTGAGGGGGATTGAGGCTTCCACTGGGCTTTCACCACATTGACTTTGCCTAATTAGGCCTGGCAATGTGAAAACCTCCTCTTGTCTATATTTTGAACTAGTGGGGCTGGGCCTAATCAAAATATTGATATTCTTTGGCTCAAGCCTTGCATATTGCCAGATTTAGGTCATGTATTTTTTATGCTCCTGCAAAACAATATATATATATATATATATATATATATATATATATATATATATATATATATATATATATATATATATATATATATATATGCAAACCCATTCAAAACCCATGTGATTTTTGACCTATTCGAATGTTTTGATGATAGGAAAAATATGGTCGTTGGAAATTTGGTGAATGAGTTTGCATTTCCTTGTCTTTTATGAGACAGGCTCTATTTTATCTGGTCGCCAGTGAAAAGATGTTTGGGGTTGTCTAATTGGATATGCTTCTTGGTTATTACATTTTAATAACTTTTCCATTAGGTTAAAAATAATAATAATAATATTTTATTTTATTTATTTATTTTTTATTTTTATTTTTATTTTTTTAAAAAAAAAAAAAAAAGGAAGAAAGAAAGAAAGAAAGAAAAAATTAGAAAAGAAGAGCATGTGTCAAAAGCAAACGATATTACGTTAACCCCTCACCAATCAATTTCGATGGACTACCACAGCTTCTTAAGCTGTGTATGTTGAAATTAAAAAAGTCATTTGTAAATTAATAAATTCTCTGTGGAAGGGAGCAAATATTTATCTTTTCGAATGAGAATTTATAAATGACATGGGGCGAAACCTTGCTTTGATTGAAGGAAAGAATCGATCATGTATGTATGTATATATATATATATATATATATATATATATATATATATATATATATATATATATATATATATATATTAAATTGATATCCCACGTAACCGAAATCATTTCTTTCAAAACTCACTCATGACACCTTGACCGAGAATGCTATTAGTAGATCTTTACCTGCTATCATGATGTGTGCTGCTGGAGGAGCACGCATACTAAAAGAAAGTTGAGCTTGATACAAATGGCCAAATCAACTATTTACGTACATTTACTTACTGCCTAAGGATGAGCTTGCAGACCTTACTTTTGGAAAATGTCATCTAAACGTGGAGCCCGCATGATGCATAGTCCAAGTTATAAATTAAGCAGATCCTCACGAGACAATTGAGTTCGGTCAGTTAGAAACTTAACTCTATATATATATATATATATATATATATATATATATATATATATATATATATATAATGCACCGGTTCACGGAACTCCTACAAACTGTTTTGAGAACTCATCACACGTGGTGTGGCTCTACAATCTTAACAGTTCACATGAAGTAAAACCTCATGAAAACCCACAGACTCAATTTTTATTTTGATCCAAAATTTTGGTGGGCCATGAAAAATTAAAACAGTTTCCTCCCTTGACTTGCATTTATCTTTTCCATGTCCGAGAAGAATTTTAGATCTGGCTGAAACTTTATCCCTTAGGGTTTTATGGAATTCCGCATCACATGGACCGTTCGGATTAGAGGACAATGACACATGTGCAAAGCTGCACACGTGCATAGGTGCGCCGGTGAGCATGATATACACACACACTAATAAATCCTATTGGGTACAACATGGTGCCCATTTAAGGCCTCACATGATCTAACTCCGACTAGGATCGTCTATACAGGTGTGATACAAAGTTGCGCATCAACAGTCTAGATTGATGTCAGATATGTTCGTTTTTGGTGTCCAGTGGACCTTTTATCTTCATTTTTAATGAGTGGGGGAATAAATGTGGTTTGCAAAAGTGCATTCAAACACGTACTATGAAAAGGGTTTGGCTCAAAATGGCGCTTTGGCATCAGATGCCACTTCTGAGTGTGCGTCCGTTGGTTTGGCTGCTGTCCAAAGATTCCTAACTCTCTTGTCCATACCCGAATTTTCATTTCCGATAGGAGTGTTAGATTGGACCATCCATTGACAATTTGCAGCAGGGTGGGCAGGTCTACTCGTAGATATTTTAGAGTCTTGTTTCATAGGACCACACAAGATGGCTATTGAAAGCGGACGTACCGCCTTGTTTATCACATGCAAGATGGGAACACGCACGGTAAGGAAATGGAGAGAGAAAAAAAGTGATTTCTATCCTTTAAGGTGGTTTAGATGGCCTTCATTGAATCGCCTGGATTCCACTTTGTAGTTTATCAAGTCATGTGGTGAGGAGCTGTTTGGATTGTTGGGATGGGACAAGTTCTAAGACGTGTTGTTTAATGTGAAAGCAACCTCATACGGAATCACACAACATAATAAGAAAAGAAGAAATTTAAGAAATTACATAGAGCACATGAATTTCACGTGGAAAAATTATTGTGGAAAAAATCCACTATAAACAGAAAGTTACAAGAGATTAAATAATTTACAGATGAGAAATTCTAACTTCTCTTTCAAAATTCTTAAAAATGTATTAATCTCCTTTCATTCTCCCTTAATTGTGCAATTAGAAGCATATTTATATACTTTTGTACAAAATTAAACAAAAAATCTATACTTATGCATTTCTCATAGTCGCACATTTGGTCGACCGATACATCGACAAGTCTCCCGATCAATTGAAACAAATCTCGGTCAACTGGGAACATTACATTGTGCTTCGATCGACCCAAGAATTCCTCCGTTGATGAACAGTACCATTAAAGGCACACTATCAACAATTTCCGCCATAACTTTAATCATCTAAATCCACCGTTCCAACTTATTATCACCATCTCTACTCTTAATCAAAGTAGCATTATCAATGTCGCTTCTCATGTACACTTCACTTCATTTGTCCTTTTCCATACCCAGAGAGGTCGAGCAAAACCTAAACTTCTCAATGGGAACTATTTTCGTACGCATGTCCGCTAAATTTTGCGAATAGTATCAAGAGCAACATTGCCTTCCTATGGTATCTGCTGGATAAAATGATGATAAACATTAATGTGTTTAGTCCGATAATGGCATACCGAGTTTTTTGTCAAATTGATCACGCTTTTGTTATCACAATTCCCAGGCACAGTTTCTTATTGAAGCCCCAACTCATTCATCATCCCTTTTAACTAAAAAACTTTCTTAAATGCTTTCATTACTATCACATATTCCACCTTAGTTATGAAAAGAGAAACCAGATACTAAATCTTCGATATCCAACTGATCGTTCCACTCACTAATAAAAATGAATAACTGGAAGTCGTCCTTCTATTATCCACATATCTTATTAGTTTCTCCTCATATTTTTCTAATGTCAAGATATAGTTCGTTGTACTTTGTATGTAATGAGGTAACCATTTTACTGCCTCACAGTGTTACTTGCTGGGGTTTGACATGTATCTTCTCATAAGACCCATTGCATGTGAAATATATGTTTTAGTACAAACTATGGCATACATAAGACTGCCAACCTCACTTGAGTAGGGTACCCGAGACATATACCGCTTCTCTTCATTTAATGCAGGATATTGTTTCAAAAAAAGTCAAAAGTGAATAGCGTGGGGTGTGCTAACAAATTTATCTTTTTCAAGTACAAACTTGATTAATATCTTCTCAAGATACACTTCTTAAGAAAACCATAACCTGTTACTTTCCCTATCTTTGTGTAAGTCGATGTTAAGAATCCTTTTTGTAGCCTTCAAATTTTTCATCTCAAATGTCTAGAATAATTGAGCCTTTAATATATTGATTTTAGACATGTTATAGCTAGTGATAAACATATCATTAACATACACTACTAGAATAATAAATTTTCTATCACTCAGTGATCTAAAGTAGACATAATGATCGAACTCACTTTTGATAAACCACTGGCTTAACATGAAAGAATCAAAAATTTTGTACCATTGCCTAGCCAATTGTTTCAGGCCGCACAATAACCTCTTGAACTTATAAACCTTATTCATTGCTCCCTACACCTCGGACCCTTCAGGTTACTTCATGTAAATTTGCACTTTTAGTTCTCTAGGTAGAAAACCAGTGTAACGCCCGATTTTTGAAACCCGAGTATATGACTCGTTTTCCAAAAACCCAAGTGTTAACCTTTAAAATTTAATGTAAATTTAAACCACTTGATCATTAATCAGAGTTAGCAGCAAACGCAGCTAAAGTAAACTATGCATTGTATGAAAACATTTCAAACACTATAAAAATCTAAATGTAGTGCCCATATAGGACTTATACAATCCCAAATAACAAAGTTCATTATACAATACAAAAATATATCATCTAGTGGTGAAAATTAATATGGGTTGCAGGGACCCCGTCTAGCTCCTTAGCTATCCGATCTAATCTGGCAATTCAATGAACAATATCGACTCTCTCTACACTTGCATCAACTAATATAGTTTGATAAGGTCAATAGTTATCGCAGTGAGAAGTACTCTCTAAGATTACAAACTCATCATTCATAATCAAGAATAGATCGCGGGTCATAAGAATTGATATATTAAACAACGCAATTTATAATCTTAATCATATACTCAAAGGTTAAGCCAATCAACATAATCTAATCATAAGAAAAATATAATAGAAATCGTAATCGAAGGGAATATGTCCAGGTAGTCAAATAATAAATCATACAACTTTCTATTGCACCTGGAAATAATATTATATGTGAACTCTACAAGATGGATAGAAAATTGATAAGCGAACTCTTGCTCCACCCAAAAATTATGGTACAAGTGAACTCCGCAAAATCAACCTTTAAACCTCTACTTTACCCAGAAATCATATCATACATGAACTCCGCAAGATGGCTAGAAAATCAATAAGTGAACTTCAACTCCATCGGGAAATCATGGTACGATTGAACTCCATAAGATGAAGAGAGAATCAACAGAAGCATTTCAACATTATCTGAAAATCGTATGAACTTCGCAAGATGGCTAAAAAATCG
The DNA here is from genome assembly GCA_037074715.1 of Magnolia kwangsiensis. Classification (NCBI taxonomy): domain Eukaryota; kingdom Viridiplantae; phylum Streptophyta; class Magnoliopsida; order Magnoliales; family Magnoliaceae; genus Magnolia; species Magnolia kwangsiensis. Next base: position 186,412,893 of record CM073571.1, on the reverse strand, counting down.
ATAAGCAAACTTCAACTCCACTCGAAAATCATAACGAAATCTGCATAATGAGAATCAACATACAAACATCTACTTCACCCGAAAATCATATCGTAAGTGAACTCTGTAAGATGGATAGAAAATCGATAAGTGAACTTCAACTCCACTCAAAAATCATAGTATGACTGAACTTCGCAAGATGAAGAGATAATCAACATACAAACTCTAGACTACCCGAAAATCATATCGTACGTGAACTTTGCAAGATGACTAGAAAATCGATAAGTGAACTTCAACTCCACTCAAAAATCATGGTATGACTGAACTTCGCAAGATGAAGAGATAATCAACATACAAACTCTAGACTACCCGAAAATCATATCGTACGTGAACTTTGCAAGATAGCTAGAAAATTGATAAGCCGACTTCATTTCCACTCAGAAATCATGGTACGACTGAACATCACATGATATCTAAGAAACCAACATACAAACCTCTACTTGACCCAAAAATCATATTGTATGTGAACTCCATAAGATAGCTAGAATATCAATAAGTGAACTTCAGCTCCTCCCGAAAATCACCACACGACTGAACATCGCAAGATGAAGAGAGAATCAATATAGGAACTTCAGCGTCATTCAGAAATCATACGAACTCCACAAGATGACTAGAAAATCGACAAGCGAACTTCAGCTCCACCCGAAAATCATATCGAACTCCGCATAATGACCTGAAAATCAACAAGATATGTGAATGTAACCAACAAGCCACAAAAGGGCGCTAATGTTTCATCAAAATCACGAAGGACAAATAAGCGATCCAAGCCACGTAGGGCAATATATGTGATCCAAGCCATATAAGGCAATGTGCGATCCAAGCCATATATGGCAGATGTGTGATCCAAGCCTCATAAGTCAAATATGGACCATAATATAGTAAGTTCATGATAGGTTCCATTCATTCTATCACTTAATCACAAGCAGTAAACATATAGTTAATTAATAAATGTACAACTAAAGATATTATTTATGCTTGCTAAAATCAAAGAGAGAAGTCTATCTTCTAACACAAGAAATAATTACACAATAAATTAATATACTCAATAGTGACGAAGTAACTCAATTCAGTAACTTAAAAGATACTAAATGAGAGAAATTAAAGTATCGTCTAATGTCCAGATTGATGAATTTAAGTGGAAAGCTCAAAGGGTAAATCCTCACCTAAATTTTTTGTTGAAATGGGTTCAACTCGGATCACCTTCACTGGTATGGAACTAACATGGTTAAAAAATTAGATGAGGACAAGGAAAGAAATAGATAATCATCACAAATAACAAGTTAATAACTATGATTTTATTGGAAGGCTAAAGTTACAAGGTCTTTAACTCACCTTGAGGTGTGGTCTATTTGATGTAGCTTGGGCTTGGCCTTAATGAGTTAAAGCACTTAACTCAGCCTTAGTGAGTTAAAGCACTTAACTCGGTAGGTGGTTGAGTTGACTCAACCATGACTCAGCAGCTTCACCTCTCTCTCCCTTATTTTCTCTCATTCTTTCCCTCTACTCTCTCCAGACTCTCACAAGGCCCAAACTCAAGCTAAGCCCAAACTTGGCCGATAACCTAACTGAGTTGACTCGGTTGGTGCAACCACTACCCAAATTCTCTCTTCCTTTACTTCTCTCTCTTCTTCTCTTTTCTTTTGCTCTCTCTTTCTCTCTCTCCAAGCTAGAATTCCAACTAGACCTAGACTAGGCCCACGCCCAACTCAACTCAGCTGACTTAAGAACGAGTCAGCTCGCTAACCTCTCTCTCTCTCTCTCTCTCTCTCTCTCTCTCTCTCTCTCTCTCTCTCTCCCCCTTCCTTCCCTTTCTTCCTCTCCTTTATCTTCTTCCTTTCATTTCTTATTTCTCCCTTCTTTTCTCTTCCCTTCCTAACCCAACAAACCAGCGTCTAATGACCAGCAGCCTATGGCTGAGTCCGTCAGTGAGTCGACTCGAACTCGACTCGATGGTAACCACATCCAAACTCCGCTTCTCCTTCCTTATTTCTCACTTCTACTTCCTTCTTCCCCTGCCACTCTCTCTTCCTCTCACTTAGAGAGGTCCGACAACCTCATGACTCGACCCAACCACGACCCAACCGAGTTAGGCAGTAGCTTGGTGCAGTCGCACCTCTCTCTTTCTCGTTTCTTTTTTTTTAATTCCTCTCTCTCTCTCTCTCTCTCTCTCTCTCTCTCTCTCTCTCTCTCTCTTCCTTTCCTTCTTCTCCTTTATTTTCATTGGCCGAAGTTCTAGCACCACTAGACAATTGGGTTCGACTTGGCTTGAGTTGGTGCGGCTTGAACGGTGAAGAAGAATATGGTCAGTAATAGTAGATCTCCATATAGGAGTTATTTCTTCAAGAGGAAGACATTGAGTGACTCAGATGAGTACGAGGGAGCTTGTAGAAGAAGGATTTCAAAGTTTGAATGAATATTTCCTAGTGTGTTTGGTGGTCGAGCAGTTCGAGCATTTGTTGTTCTTTCAGCTGCGGAAATGGTGACATACCGGGTGTTGTTCGATCCCTCTTCTCTTATAGCAATCCTTAATTCTCCCGGAGCGTTGCATGGGAGAATGAATGGTCTAGATGAGGACTAGGGCTTCGTTTTGTAGTAACAGTAAGTGGTTTTGCATTGGTTTTCTTTATGGAAACCTAATCCACATAAGCAGCAAATGGACGTTGAGATTTCCCTAAACTGAGGTCTGGGATTGGAGGAGGAATCCTCACACAGATCGCCATCATGGCAGCAACAAAGTGGGAATTCTGTTTTTGGAAAGTGTTGTGCGTGCAAGTCCTGTATGCGTTGAGAATCGTATGCTTGCACGCATGGTCCAAGGTGCTGAGATAGGTGGGGTTTGGCCAGGTCTTAGTGCTCTACCAGATGGACGGTTTGAATTGATCACACTGATGCCGAAGGTGGGACATGCAGTGTAGACATGGACGTCGTCCGTTTGAACCTATCGTTAGCGGGAGAACAAAAGGAGAAGAGTAAAATTCCTCTTTTGTCGGGTCAAAGGCGTTTGACCGTGTGGTAGTTTCGGTGCACCTCAGTTGTGCACAATGTGTGCACATGTATCGCCTCAAGTGGGGCCCATCATGATGAATCTAATAAATTCACCCCATTCATCAGATCTCATGGGTCTAGGTATGACCCTTGATCAAAGATCAGGTAAATCCAAAGCTCAGGTGGGCCGCGTCTCAGAATCTTAGGTTCTAATTATGAACTTTCACTAATTTGACGGTTAGATTCTTCCCATATCTGATCATCGACATGCCTAATGGTTCATAATTTAATTTGAAGTAATTTAAATGGTCTTTTCCATAGTTAGTCATCCTTACATCTCAATTCAACGAGCGATCATAAGTTTGAATGGCAGGATCGCTTCAACACAGATTATTAGTGGTCGACCAAGATGTCTACCCAAAATCTAGCCCATCCATTAGCTCTAATAGCTTAATATGGGCCACCAATCTGATTATGAGGCTAATCCACAATCCAAGTGGGCCTCATCTAGAGGTTTTGTGTTCCATCTAGTGGTTCCCGATGATCCAATGGTCGAATCATGTCCATACTTACTTTTCAACATCCTTAAACGTTCCCAGGAAATATGGATACATTCATACAGATAACTCCAAAGTCCAATGTCTATATTGCTTACAAAGTACCTAGGTTTCCTTACAAAATGTGATTAATCTAATGAACGGTGGATCTTATGATCTATTGAAAATGGATGGTTTAATTTGTTCATCAAGGAGATTAAATCTCCAAAAGTAGGTCCATCTGGTGGTGTGATGGTCCATCTTGAAAGATGACAGATGGATGGATTGGTCTATGGATGAAAATCGCCATTAACGGTTGAATTTAGGCTAGAGTGTGTGAATGTTCCCACAAATCGGGTTTGAGTTTATACTAAGTTAGGTTATCATGGAAATACCCGAGTAACAAAAAGTACGGGGTATTACAATCTACCCCCTTAAAAGAATTGCATCCTAAAATTCAACACTCATACCTTAAATGGGAATGAGGATAATCTATTCTACCATGTCTCTTAGCATTCACCACTTTCCTTGTGATGTATGTCTATATGCACAAGGGTTCATGACTGACTACTAGGACTAGGTTGGTATAATCTACCTCCCTTAAAGAAGAATATTGCCTGTAAGATTCGATTATGCTCAGGTTAACACGAACATACGGTTATGGTTGGTCTAATCCTGATACAACGATCTTTTGTTGGATCAGGGTAGTGAGTTCATTAGTATTCCTTCATAATTAATCTTAGTAAATCTTGATCGATCTTCTACTTGATCAGGGCATTGAGAACTTTGGAATTTTCTAGGATTTAGAATTTGGATCAAACCGCATACATTTCACTTAAATATGATTCCATCAGTCCGTGACCCCAATTGTCCTGGATTCCTAGGGAATATCATATAACCTTATATTTTCATGAAGGGTAAGTTTACGTGGCCTACTACGCTTTCACTGTGCACTCTGATCATCTAAGCAATATGTGAAAATCTAGGGGCCCAGAATTTCTACATGAGAATTTAGGTTTAAAATATGTTAAACTTACTAAAATCTTCAAAGCTAGTCTCAGTAAGCCTAGTTTAGGGTTGATAATTCACCTAGAATTCTAAAATTTCATGCCTACTTATCTTTAATTGCAGGAACATGTGAGAAATGTTGCTTCTAATAAAGAGATGTGTCAGAGAATTCAAATTACAAATTAGTAGTTTGATTCCTTAAGTTTACAAAGGAACTTAAGTCTTTATCTCTAAATTCAAATGGCCAATCCTAAAAATTTCAAGGGAGCCTAAAATTTAGGTTTCTAGATTCGCAAAACAACCTAATGCTAAGGGAAATCAAAGCTAGCTTCAAGTCTCTAATCAATGTAACTTTGAAATATTTGAATGCATATAAATCTAGTTTTTCCCAAGGCCTAGTTTATCTAGACACCACTCTGATACCAACTTGAAACGCCCCGGTTTTCGAAACCCTAGTATATGACTTGTTTTTCAAAAACCCGAGTGTTAGCCTTTAAAATTCAGTATAAATTTCAACCGCTTGGTCATTAATCAGAGTTAGAGCAAACATAACTAGAGTAAACCATGCATTATATGAAAATATTTCAAACACCATAAAAATCTAAATGTAGTGCCCATAGAGGACTTATTCAATTTCAAATAACAAAGTTCATTAAACAAAATAAAAATATATAATCTAGTGGTGGAGATCAATATGGATCGCTAGGACCTCGTCTAGCTCCTCAGTTACCTGATCTGCTCTAGCAACCCAGTGAACAGCATTGGCTTGTTCTACACCTATATCAACTAATATTGTTTAATAGTGTTAATGGTTATCGCAGTGAGGAGTACCCTAATATTACAAACTCATCATTCATAATCCAGAATAGTTCGCGGGTCATAAGAATGGACATATTAAACAACGCAATTCATAAACTTGATCATATACTCAAAGGTTAAGTTAATCAACATAATCTCATTAAAAGAAAAATATAATAACAATTGTAATACAAGGGAATATGTCCAGATAGTCAAATAATTAATCATATAACTTTCTATTGCATCCAAAAATTTCATTGTACGTGAACTCCGGAAGATGGCTAGAAAATCGATAAGAGAACTCTTACTCCATCCAAAAATTATGGTACAAGTGCATTCCGCTAGATGAATAGAAAATCAACCTTTAAACCTCTATTTCACCTGAAAATCATTTCGTATGTGAACTTCGCTAGATGGTTAGAAAATTGATAAGCGAACTTCAGCTCCACCTGAAAATCATGGTATGACTGAACTTCATAAGATGAAGAGAGAATCGACATAGGCATTCCGACATTATCCAAAAATTGTATGAACTCCACAAGATGACTAGAAAATTGATAAGTGAACTTTAACTCTATCTAAAAATCGTGGCATGACTAAACTCCGCAAGATGAAGAGACAATCAACATACAAACTCTATACCACCCGAAAATCATATTGTACGTGAAGAAAATCGATAAGTGAACTTTAGCTCTACCCAAAAATTATGGTACAATTGAACACTGCAAGATAGCTAGGAAACCAACATATAAACCTCTACTTCACTAGGAAATCATTTCATATGTGAACTCCGCAAGATGGCTAGAAAATCGATAAGCGAACTTCAGCTCCACCCAAAAATCATCATATGACTGAATGCCGCAAGATAAAGAGAGAATCAATATAGGAACTCCGGCGTCATTCGAAAATCGTATGAACTCCGCAAGATGGCTAGAAAATCGATAAGCGAACTTCAGTTTCACCCGAAAATCATATAAAACTTCGAATAATAACCCAAAAATCAACAAGATATGTGAATGTAACCAATAAGACACAAAAGGGTGTCAATGTTTCCATCAAAGCCACGAAGGAAAAATAAGCAATCCAAGCCACGAAGGGCAATATATGTGATCCAAACCGTGTAAGGCAATGTGTGATCCAAGACATATAAGGCAAATGTGTAATCCAAGCCATGTAAGTCAAATATGGACTGCAAGATAGTAATTTCATGACAGGTTCCATTTATTCCATCACTTCATCGCAAGCAGTAAATATACAGTTAATTAACTAATGTACAACTAAAGATAGCATGTTATCATCAAATCATTTATGCTTGGTAAAATTAAAGAGAGAAGTCTTATCTTTTAACATAAGAAATAATTGCATAACAAATTAACATACTCAATAGTGACGTAACTCAATCCAATAACTTAGAAGATACTAAATGAGAGAAATCAAAGCTTCGTCTATGTCTAGATTGATGAATTTAAATGGAAAGCTCAAAGGGTGAATCCTCACCTTAAATTTTGGTTGAAATGGTTTTAACTCAGATCACCTTCACTAGTATGGATCTAACATGGTGGAGAACCTAGATGAGGACAAGGAGAGAAATAGATAATCATCACAGATAATAATTTAATAACTAAGATTCTATTGGAAGGCTAAAGTTACAAGGTCTTTAACTCACCTTGAGGTGTGGTCTATTCGATGTAGCTTGGGCTTTGCCTTAGTGAGTTAAAGCACTTAACTCGGTAATAAAACTCGATAGGTGGCTGAGTCGACTTAACCATGACTCAGCAGCTCCACCTCTCTCTCCCTTATTTTCTCTCATTCTTTCCCTTATTTCCTCTCCTCTGTCTTCTTCCTTTCATTTCTTATTTCTCCTTTCTTTTATCTTCCCTTCCTAACCCAGCAAACCAGCGCCTAACGACCAACAGCCTGCAGCTAAGTCCATTAGTGAGTCGACTCGAACTCGACTTGACGGTAAGCGCATCGAAACTTTGCTTCTCCTTCCTTCTTTCTCCCTTCTACTTCCTTTTTCCCCTGTCACTCTCTCTTCCGCTCACTTAGAGAGGTTCAGCAACCTTCGGACTTAACCCAACTGATCAGGAGCAGCTTGGTGCAGCGACACCTCTCGCTTTCTCTTCTTTTTTTTTTCTTAAATTCCTTCATCTCTCTCTTCCTTTCATTCTTCTCCTTTATTTTCATCGGTCAAAGTTCCAGCACCACTAGACGATTGGGTTCAACCCGGCTTGAGTTGGTGCGGCTTGAATGGGGAAGAAGAAGATGATTGGTAATGGTAGATCTCCATATAGGAGTTATTTCTTTAAGAGGAAGATGTTGGGTGACTCAGATGGGCACGAGGGAGCTCGTAGAAGAAGGATTTTGAAGTTTGAATGAAGATTTCCTAGTGTGTTTCGTGGTAGGGGGTTCAGGTATTTTTTATTCTTTCATCTGCGGAAATGGTGAGGTACCGGATGTTATTCGATCCCTCTTCTCTTATAGCAATCCTTAATTCTCCTGGAGCGTTGGATGGGAGAATCGATGGTCTAGATGAGGTCTAGGGCTTCATTTTGTAGTAACAGTAAGTGGTTTTGCATTGGTTTTCTTTGTGGAAACCTAATCCATGTAAGTAGCAAATGGACGTTGGCAATTTCCCTAAACTGAGCTCTAGGATTGAAGGAGGAATCCTCACACGGATCACCATCATGGCAGTAACAGAGTGATATTTTCATTTTTTTAAAATGTTGTGTGTGTAAGTCCTGTTTGCATTAAGAATCGTGTGCCTGCACACGTGGTCCAAGGTGCTAGATAGGTGGGGTTTGGCTAGGTCTTGGTTCTCTACCAGATGGATGGTTTGAATTGATCGCCTCGATGCTGAAGGCGGGCCATGCAATGGAGACATGAATATCATTCGTTCGAACCTTTCATTGGCGGGAGAACAAAAGGAGAAGAGGAAAATTCCTCTTTCGTCGGGTCAAAGGCGTTTGAACGTGTGGCAATTTCAGTGCACCTTGTTTATGCACAATGTGTGCACATGCATTGCCTCAAGTGGGGTCATTATGAATCTAATAAATCCACCCCGTTCATCAGTTCTCATGGGTCTAGGTATGACTCTTAACCAAAGATCAAGTGGATTCAAAGCTCAAGTGGGCCGCCTCTCATTTCCCTTCAGATATAACATATAACCTACCAAAAACCTAAATGTGTTCTCAAATCCGTAAATCTAAACCTACACCTAATCCTATTCTCAACTTCCTAACCAATACCCAAACCTAAACTTGAAAACCCAAAGCAAAACCTGATCCCGAACCCAAACTCGATTTCCTAAACCTAAACCTTAACCTATTCTCAAATTCCAAAACCTATAACCTATAACCTACCTATAACCTTAACCTATAACCTAAACCTTAACCTATTCTCAATTCCCTACAGATATAACCTATAACCTACCAAAAACCTTAACCTAAAACCTAAATGTGTTTTCAAATCCCTAAACCTAAACCTACACCTAATCCTATTCTCAACTACCTAACATATACTCAAACCTAAACTTGAAAACCCAAAGCAAAACCCGATCCCGAACCCAAAATCGATTTCCTAAACCTAAACCTTAACTTATTCTCAATTCCCTTAACCTATAACCTATAACCTTAACCTAGAACCTAAACCTTAACCTATTCTCAATTCCCTACTGCTATAACCTATAACCTACCTAAAACCTTAACCTAAAACCTAAATGTGTTCTCAAACCTCTAAACCTAAACCTACACCTAATCCAATTCTCAACTACCTAACCTAAACCTAAACCTAAACTTGAAAACTTAAAGTAAAACCCGATCCCAAACCTAAACCCGATTTCCTAAACCGAAACCTTAACCTATTCTCAAATCACTAAACCTATAACCTATAACCTACCTATAACTTTAACCTAAAACCTAAACCTTAACCTATTCTCAATTCCCGACAGCTATAACCTATAACCTACCTAAAACCTTAACCTAAAACCTAAATGTGTTCTCAAACCCCTAAACCTAAACCTACACCTAATCATATTCTCAACTACCTAACCTAAATCTAAATCTAAACTTGAAAACTGAAAGCAAAACTCGATCCTGAACCCAAACCCGATTTTCTAAACCTTAACCTAAACCTATTCTCAAATCCTTAAACCTATAACCTATAACCTACCTATAGCCTTAACCTAGTACCTAAACCTTATCCTATTCTCAATTCTCTACAGATATAACCTATAACCTACCTAAAACCTAAATGTGTTCTCAAATCCCTAAACCTAAACCTACACCTAATCCTATTCTCAACTACCTAACATATACCCAAACCTAAACTTGAAAACCCAAAGCAAAACCCGATCCTGAAGCCAAACCCGATTTCCTAAACCAAAAGCTTAACCTATTCTCAAATCCCTAAACCTATAACCTATAACCAACCTATAACCTTAACCTAAAACCTAAACCTTAACCTATTCTCAATTCCCTACAGCTATAACCTATAACCTACATACAACCCTAACCTAAAACCTAAATGTGTTCTCAAACCTCTAAACCTAAACCTACACCAAATCCTATTCTCAACTACCTAACCTATACCCAAACCTAAACTTGAAAACTCAAAGAAAAACCCGACCCCGAACCCAAACCCGATTTCCTAAACCTAAACCTTAACTTATTTTCAAATCCCTAAACATATAACCTATAACCTACCTATAACCTTAACCTAGTACCTAAACCTTAACCAATTCTCAATTCCCAACAGATATAACCTATAACCTACCTAAAACCTTAACCTAAAACCTAAATGTGTTCTCAAATCCCTAAACCTAAACCTACACCTAATCATATTCTCAACTACCTAACATATACCCAAACCTATACTTGAAAACCCAAAGCAAAACCCGATCCCGAACCCAAACCCGATTTCCTAAACCTAAACCTTAACCTATTCTCAATTCCCCAAACCTATAACCTGTAACCTTAACCTAAAACCTAAACCTTAACATATTCTCAATTCCCTACAACTATAACTTATAACCTACCTAAAACCTAAATGTGTTCTCAAATCCCTAAACCTAAACCTACACCTAATCCTATTCTCAACTACCTAACCTAAACCTAAGCCTAAACTTGAAAACTCAAAGCAAAACCCGATCCTGAACCCAAACCCGATTTCCTAAACCTAAACCTTAACCTATTCTCAAATACCTAAACCTCTAACCTATAACCTTAACCTAGTACCTAAACTTTAACCTATTCTCAATTCCTTACAGATATAACCTATAACCTAACTAAAACCTTAACCTAAAACCTAAATGTGTTTTCAAATCCCTAAACCTAAACCTACACCTAATCCTATTCTCAAATACCTAACCTAAACTTAAACCTAAACTTGAAAACCCAAAGTAAAACCCGATCCCGAACCTAAACCCAACTTCCTAAAACTAAACCTTAACCTATTCTCAAATCCCTAAACCTATATCCTATAACCTACCTATAACCTTAACCTAAAACCTAAACCTTAACCTATTCTTAATTCCCTACAGGTATAACCTATAACCTACGTAAAATCTTAACCTAAAACCTAAATGTGCTCTCAAACCCCTAAACCTAAACCTACACTTAATCCTATTCTCAACTACATAACCTAAATCCAAACCTAAACTTGAAAACTCAAAGTAAAACCCGATCCCCAACCTAAACCTGATTTCCTAAACCTAAACCTTAACCTATTCTCAAATCCCGAAACCTATAACCTATAACCTACCTATAACCTTAACCTAAAACCTAAACCTTAACCTATTCTCAATTCCCTACAGCTATAACCTATAACCTACCTAAAACCTAAATGTGTTCTCAAACCCCTAAACCTAAACCTACACCTAATCCTATTCTCAACTACCTAACCTAAACCTAAACCTAAACTTAAAAACTCAAAGCAAAAACCGATCCCGAACCTAAACCCTATTTCCTAAACCTAAACCTTAACCTATTCTCAAATTCCTAAACCTATAACCTATAACCTACCTATAACCTTAACTAAGTACCTAAACCTTAACCTATTCTCAATTCCCTACAGATATAACTTATAACCTACCTAAAACCTTACCCTAAAACTTAAATGTGTTTTCAAATCCCTAAACTTAAACCTACACCTAATCTTATTCTCAACTACCTAAGCTAAACCTAAACCTAAACTTGAAAACCTAAAGCAAAACTCGATCTAGAACCCAAACCCGATTTCCTAAACCTAAACCTTAACCTATTATCAAATCCCTAAACCTATAACCTATAACCTACCTATAACCTTAACCTAAAACCTAAACCTTAACCTATTCTCAATTCCCTACAGTTATAACCTATACCCTACCTAAAACCTTAACCTAAAACCTAAATGTGTTCTCAAACCCCTAAACGTAAACCTACACCTAATCCTATTCTCAACTACCTAACCTATACCTATACCTAAACTTAAAAATTCAAAGAAAAACCCGATCCCGAACCCAAACCAGATTTCTGAAACCTAAACCTTAACCTATTCTCAAATCCCTAAGCCTATAACCTATAACCTTAACCTAGTACCTAAACCTTAACCTATTCTCAATTCCCTACAGATATAACTTATAACCTACCTAAAACCTTACCCTAAAACTTAAATGTGTTTTCAAATCCCTAAACTTAAACCTACACCTAATCCTATTCTCAACTACCTAAGTTAAACCTAAACCTAAACTTGAAAACCTAAAGCAAAACTCGATCCAGAACCCAAACCCGATTTTCTAAACCTAAACCTTAACCTATTATCAAATCCCTAAACCTATAACCTATAACCTACCTATAACCTTAACCTAAAACCTAAACCTTAACCTATTCTCAATTCCCTACAGCTATAACCTATAACCTACCTAAAACCTTAACCTAAAACCTAAATGTGTTCTCAAATCCCTAAACCTAAACCTACACCTAATCCTATTCTCAACTACCTAACCTATACCCAAACCTAAACTTGAAAAGCCAAAGCAAAACCCGATCCTGAACCCAAACCCGATTTTCTAAACCTAAACCTTAACCTATTCTCAATTCCCTAAACCTATAACCTATAACCTACCTATAACCTTAACCTAAAACCTAAACCTTAACCTATTCTCAATTCCCTACAGGTATAACCTATAACCTACCTAAAATCTTAACATAAAACCTAAATGTGTTCTCAAACCCCTAAGCCTAAACCTACACCTAATCTTATTCTCAACTACCTAACCTAAACCTAAACCTAAACTTAAAAACTCAAAGCAAAACCCGATCCCGAACCTAAACCCTATTTCCTCAACCTAAACCTTAACCTATTATCAAATCCCTAAACCTACAACCTAAACCTTAACCTATTCTCAATTCCCTACAGATATAACCTATAACCTACCTAAAACCTTAACCTAAAACCTAAATGTGTTCTCAAATCCCTAAACCTAAACCTACACCTAATCTTATTCTCAACTACCTAACCTATACCCAAACCTAAACTTGAAAACCCAAAGAAAAACTCTATCCCGAACCTAAACCTGATTTCCTAAACCTAAACCTTAACCTATTCTCAATTCCCTAAATCTATAACCTGTAACGTACCTAAACTTTAACCTAAAACCTAAACCTTAACCTATTCTCAATTCCCTACAGCTATAACCTATAACCTACCTAAAACCTTAACCTAAAACCTTAATGTGTTCTCAAACCCCTAAACCTAAACCTACACTTAATCATATTCTCAACTACCTAACCTAAACCTAAACCTAAACTTGAAAACCCAAAGCAAAACCCGATCTCGAACCTGATTTCCTAAACCTAAACCGTAACCTAATCTCAATTCCCTACAGCTATAACCTATAACCTTAACCTATAACCTAAATGTGTTCTCAAATCCCTAAACCTAGACCTACACCTAATCTTGATCTCAACTCCCTAACCTAAACCTAAACCTAAACATGAAAACCCAAACCTAAACTCCATCCTGAACCCGAGCCTGATTTCGTTAACCTAAACCTTAACCTATTCTCAATTGCCTAAAGCTATAACCTAAACCTAAACCTAAACCTTAACGAAAACCTATAACCTTAATCTAAACCTAAACCTTAACCTTAACCTTAACCTAAACCTAAACCTATACTTATAAATCCTAATTTATTTGATAAAAGTTTATTTTCTTAATAAGTTTATTTCCTTAATCTATTATTTATGAAATTGCAGGATAAATTTGAATTGGATTCGAGTGTTCCGCACATTTCCTATGCCATCGACGACATGATCAAGGAGCGGTTCAAGGAGTACCGCTCATTGTTACACAAGCGGTACAAGCAGTTCATGAGTAATGAGGAGGGCACACTGTCCGCACCACCGCACGTGACCCGTGATGACTAGAAGATACTCTGTGATAGATTTTCGTTTGATTCCTTTCAGGTAATATTTATATATTTATGATATCTTAAGATAACAATTAAATTCACAACTAATAATAATGTATTATAAATAATGTGTTCAGAAGAGGAGCAAAATAAATTCTAACAACAGGGGAAAGTTAGCAGTGAACCACGTAGCTGGTTCAAAGTCATTTGTACAAATTCGTCACGACATGGTAAGAAATTACTGATAACTATTAAGTTGATATATTTTTTCAATGCATTTTATATTAACTCTATTGTTCTTTCGATTACGCAGCGAGATTCCATCACTGGCCAGGAGCCCGGACCAATAGACCTCTACAAAGGGACTCACTGTCGGCAGGCTATGGGATCTTAGGTGCATCCTAGTGCCGACGAGATTTGGATAAAAATCCTTACATTGTAAATTTTAATTACATTAAATTATAATAATGTCATTTTTTTGAGAAAATTCATATGTTTTCATTACAGGCTAAGATGGACACCTTACGCAGTCAGCCCACTCCCGATGGTACTCAGCGGAGTGAGCCAGAGATCCTGAGTGAGGTGCTTGGCACCCGTTCTGGATATGTTCGTGAGCTTGGCCATGGTGCCAAGCTCACGGCACCCGCTAGAGCTGCTTCCACCCGATCCATCGTCGTTGGCAAGAGTGCCACCCCCTGAGCTGATATTGCTAAGAGAGAGGTTCACCAGCTACAGGTCGTCGTCAATGACATCAGAGATCAGCTGGAGAAGAAGAGTGAGCAGTTGGAGAGGCAGATGGAGGAGCAGTAGAGGAAGATAGAGGAGCTGACGAGTCAGAGGGAGGAGCAAGAGAGGAGGAGGATGGAGGAGCAGGAGAGGCTGAGGGAACAGGAGAGGAGGATGGAGGAGCTAACGAGGCAGAGGGAGGAGCAGGAGAGGAGGATGGAGGAGCTGACGAGGCAGAGAGAGGAGCAGGAGAGGATGAGGATAGAGGAGCATGTGAGGCTGAGGGAAGAGGAGGAGAGGAGGATGGAGGGATGCGGGTGGAGCATGAGCGACGGATAGCGAATATGTTTCAAACTCTTGCCGCACGCTTACCCATCGATGCCCCACCACTTCTGTCTCCATCTTCGTGATTTTTTATATTTTATTTATGATGTTAAACTTATATGTATTTATGCATGATGTAGTTTATGTTTAGTTAAAATTATTTATGTACTTTGGAGTTAAATGGCTGTGAATGCGAATATGATGAAATATATTACATGACAGGTGTATATCAGGATATATTGTAACAGGTGTATATCAGGTGTATTTCAAGAAATTTGTGCTGGAATATCGGGTGGGAAAAAAAAAAAAAAAAAAAACTTTTACCTACGAAAATTTTTTTAGGTAAAAGAATCCTCCAAGTTTTTACCTATGAAATTTTTCGTAGTCAAGAGTTTCACAATGTTTTTACCTACGAAAATATTCGTAGCTAAACGTTTTTTAAGGTATTTATACCTACGATATCATTCGTAGTTAAATGTGATTCTTTGGTAAATATTTTTACCTATGAAAATATGCATAAGTAAAGGAATTTTTAGCTACAAAATTGGTCGTAGGGAAACGTTTACTAAATATTTTTATCTACAAATATACCTTTTAGCTACGAAAGTATTGGTAAGCAAAAAGTCTTGTTAATATTTTTAGCTACAAAATTTTTGGTAGCTAAATTGAGTTTAATATTTTTGGCTACGAAATTGTTGGTAGGTAAAAAATTTCGTAAATATGTTTAGCTACAAAATTGTTGGCAGGTAAAAGTGTTTTAATATTTTTTGCTACGAAAGTATTCATAGGTAAAAAGTCTATGTTTAGCTACGAAATTGTTGGTAGGTGAAAAGTATTTGAAATATTTTTGGCTACAAAAGTATTCGTAGGTAAAAAGTCTTGTATATATTTTAGCTACAAAATTGTTGGTAGGTAAGTATTTTTACCTGCAAAACTATTCGTAGGTAAAAAGTTTTTTCAATACTTTTACCAACGAAATGCAACGTTGGTAAATTTGTTTGCCTACGAAAACTTTCGTCGGCAAAAGTCTTACCTTTGCCAACGAAATTTTTTTTTCGTGGGTAAAAGGTGTTCCCCTCGGGCTTTTAGCTATGAAATTGCCAGCGAAAAATTTCGTTGGTAAAACTTTTATGCTGCGAAATTAAGTCTTTTGCCTACGAAAATTTTCATTGGTAAAAGTGTGTTTTCTTGTAGTGATATATTTTTAGCAGCGACAATTTTCGCTACTAAAAGTTTTCCAAAGATTTGTTAGTAACGAAAATTTTCGTTGCTAAAAGTGGCATAATTTTTTGCAGCGAAATATTTCGCTGCTAAAAGGTTTTTATAGTTTTTTCTGGACGAAATATTTTGCTGCTAAAAGTCCTCCACAGCTTTTTTAAGCAGCGAAAGTGGTACAATTATTTTTTGCATCGAAACGTTTCGCTGCTAAAAGTCCTCTACAGTTTTTGTTGCGATGAAATTTTCGTTGCTAAAAAGCTTACATTTAGCAACGACTTTAACTTTTTGGCTGCTAAAAGTTTGTAGTGACGGTGTATTAGCAACGAAATGAGCGAACATTTTGTTACAAAATGTTTACGTTTAGAGACGAAAATTTTCGTTGCTAAAAGTAGGAATTCTTATAGTGAACCTTCTGAGCGACAAGACCGTCATATTCTTTTTGAGAAATTTGAACCATACTAGGAGAGGAATCAGATGGAGCCTCCACAGATTTAATAGTAGAAAAATATGCACCACAGCCACCAGATGAGCGACCTCGTCCACGAGAAAAACCTCCACACATTGAACGTTTATCATGAAGGATCCAGTAGGTATCAACCATATGATTGGTGTGTTTACAATGAGTGCAAAAAAGAGAATTGCGATCACGACCATGAACTTCAAAACCACGTCATCGATCAGTAGAAGTACGAACATCAACCTGTAAGGCAGACTGAGTGATCGAGATGGATGGAGTCATAACCTGCCTCCTCTTCTCTTCTCTGGGTAGAATAGCATGCACCTGATTCAATGTCATGGATAATTTGTTGCCTAAGTGTATCATATTCATCATTCAAACTGTCTAAGAACATGAAGATCCGTCGTCGCTCTTGCCGTTTCTTAATAAGAACCACATCACGAGTACAATAAGTATCTTCCTCGTCATGGTAGGCGAGTTCCTCCCACAGACTGCGAAGTTTGGCATAATACTTCGTGAGACTCTTATCATTTTGTTGGAGAGATGCAATCTTCTTCTCCAACTAGAAGATGCGGACCATTTTGTGTGCATCACTGTAGAGTTCGCGGACAATATCCTAAATTTCTTTTGTCGTCTTTAAGAAGAGAAGGCCACTTCAGACATTGTCGTCCATGGAGTTCCATAGCCATGACATGACAATCATGTCATCTGATTCCCAATCCGCCTGTTTCGGATCTCCATCATCAGGATGAGGAAGGGTCCTGGTGATGTGGCCGAGTTTACGCTTGCCGCCAATAAAGATATGGACAGCCTGTTGCCATTGTAAAAAGTTGGGACCAGTGAGAGGAGATGATGTGATCTTCATACCTGGATTCTCAGAGTGTCTGAGATCAACATCAAGAGGAGACGAGGTAGAATCGTTGGAGTCCTTCGATGGAGCCATGCAGAGAAAAAAAATGAACAGAGAGTTTAGGGAGAAGAAGTTAAAGAAAAAAAATTGATTTTTTTTTCTTTCTTTTAAAGAACCACCATGCTAGCCGTATAAGGGACGGAACACCAAACTATAAAAAGCACAAAAAAAAAAAAAAAAAAAAAAGGGTTGCTAAGGTAGGTGGTGGTGGGGCGGCTGTGGTGGTAGAGATGAGAAATTAGGGTTTAGGAAGCAATGGATTGAAATTTCTCTAATACCATGTTGATACTTTGAATGAGGAGAGAAGAAAAAAGAGTTTTGAGTAATGCCCTCAATCTCTATATTATTTATACTAAAATACAACCCTTATCTATGAAGGAAATAAACTAAGATAAGAAATTCTAATAAAAAAGAGATAAAGAGATAAGGATGAGCTATGTGGAGAGATAAAGAGATAACAATAAGCTACGTGGAGAGAAAAGGAGATAATGATGAGCTACACGGAGAGATAAGGACGAGCCACATGGAAAGATAAGAACAAACTACGTCCCCGATAGATGATGCGTCCCCTTGACCACTTCTCCTTCGATACTAAGATGGATAGAGATTTATGTGAAAATGGATTCCACATTATTTCAAAATTTTGTTGTGTATGCTTACAGTGCAAGGTCCACCAATGCCTGGTGAGCACATGCATGCTTAGCACAGGGTGCAACTTGGGTAGGGCTCCACCCGAACCTGATTAGACCAACGAAAACGCTATGTCCGGTCAGCCAGGTTGGGCTTGGGCTGAGGCCTAGGGCAACCTGACCGAACCTGGACTGAATGATGATCCACACACATCCTTTCTACTTTCTAGGAGCTGTTATGTACATTAGTTTTTCTGGCTCATGTTATAACTGAGCCCAAAAACAAAGCGGATCCAGAACTCAAGTGGGCTACATCTCAGGAAATAATGGAGTTCAAAACACCTACCATCAAAACTTTAGGCCCATGGGGACGTTTAAATGCCATCCAACCCATTTATAAAAGGTGACTCAAAAGGGCACGGATTGTGTACTACCCACACCAGGACCTAGCTAGATATAGACTACTTGTGGGCCACTCTATGGGGCTATATTGTTATATATAATTTATCCATGCCGTCCAAATATTTTGACAGATTATATCAGGACATTATGAACAAAAGGAGGCTGATTGATGAATCATGTGGACCACATCACAGGAAAAGCAGTGGGGATTCAACTCCTACCATTGAAAACTTCCTGGGTCCACCTTGACGTTTATTTGCCATCCAACCAGTTCTCAACGTCACATAGACCTGGATGAAGGGAAAACATAAATGATCAGCTCGATCCAAAAACTTCTGTGGTCCCCAGGAATTTTTCAACAGTAGGATTTCAATCCTCACTTCTTCCTGTGGTGTGGTGCACTTGAACCTTCAATGTTCCTCGTTTTTTGGCTTATGCACTAAAATGATCTGTCAAAATGAATGAATGGAGTGGATAGAATATATACATATTAGTGTGCCCTAGAGAGCCCCAGGACCGTCCGTTTCTAGCTATGTCCTGGAGGGGTGGTACCCAATCCGCACCCGATTCAAACACCAACCTGAAGGGGAAAACTCAAATATTAGGCTGATGCAAAACTCGCCCGCAAAAGATTTCAACGTGCGTTGTAATCCTCAAACCCCGCTGTTTCGTATGGTGTGGCCCACTGAGTTTTCGATTTCCTTGATTTTTTAGGCGTAGGTCCAAAATGATCTAGCCAAACTGAGCAACGGAATGGACGTCGCACATTACGGTGGCCCCACGAGGTTTTCTTGCATGGTTATCCTGTACAGTTGTTGTAGAAAATTCACGTGCCTGCGTGTGACATCCACTCCGTCCATTGGGTGCGCCTTTTGATATTAGATCCTGGGTAGAAAAATCTGCCAGATTCACAAACCAGGTGGGCCCCAAAAAAAGATTTGTGGGTGGAAACCCAACGTGATGGTATATTCCATCTAACACGTTAATCAAGTGACCCCCGGATGAAAAAGAAACTCCAAAAATCAGGTGGGCCTCACACGGTGCAGAAGATGAGAAGGCACGCCTGATGCACGAGTGGATATCGCATGCATAACACGGTGGGCCCTGCCCTGTAAAGAGTAGCACATGTTAGGTTGAATATGTGGCTTACTGTCATGCATTGATCATGTCAGAATGTGATACATAGTGCTTAACGTGACTCATGCGTCCATCTCACGTTAGTAAACATGTGTTGTGTCTTCATCATGACTTGCTTTGGGAAAGGATGGCTGCTCCCCCTGCCACCAGCCAATGGCTGGTGGTCTGTGCTCTGTGCTCTGTGGGCCCCACCATGATGTATGTGTTTCATCCACGCTGTCCATCTATTTTTCTAGTACATTTTATGTATGATACAAAAAATGAGTTATATCCCAATCTCAAGTGGACCACATTACAGGAAACGTGTATTGAATGAGCGTCAACTATTAAAAACCTTTTGGGGGCCATAAAAGTTTTGGATCAAGCTGATAATTGTTTTTTCCCTTCATCTGGGTCTGTATGACCTAATCAACAGATTGGATGTCAAATAAACAGTACAGTGGGCCTTATGATGATTTTAATGGTGGATACCCAATCGGTATTGTTTTCCTGTGGTGTGGTCCACCTGAGACTTATATCCCTCTAATGTTTTGTTATTAAACAATAAAATGATATTTAAAATTTGATGAACGGCATGGATGAAACACATACATTATGGTGGGTCCCACAGAGCACTGACCATCAGCCACGGGGCTGGTGGCAGGGGGAGTAGCCAATCCGTTTCCGATATTATACGGTGGAGCTGGAAAAACTGGAATGTGATAGATTCATCAATCTACCGTACATGTGACAGCTTGAAGTGTCTTCAGGGTCCGTCCATCTAGTGGGACCCGTGTCTCATGTTGGTGTTTATTTTGAACCAGTTTACGTTGCGAAAGGGGTAACCAGATAGACGGTAAGGGATGACAAAGTCACCGTGCCACGCATAATTTCAGGTGATGGATCTACCGCGCGTATTCACCGGTACTAAAAGTTCGGTATTCTAGACCATTGATCCGTGGTGTTTCACTGTTGGTGGACCATCACTCAGGAGTATTTTTGAATAAAGGTAATCCACCATTTTGAATTTCTGCCATCACCGTGCCACGCCATTTTCCTTGGTATGGCTAACCTGCCTGACTTTTTGGCCCCTAGCCAAAATTTTGACATGGAATCCAATGGTTGGAGTTGATTTCGTATAATTCTGATGTAGAGCGGGTCGTGAAAAGTTTCATGGCCAAAATGGATCAAAAAAGGCCCGGTCAGCGACAAAAGTGATCCAGGCCGTTGGACTTTAAATAAGGCGTATCTTACCATCCAGAATGAGTTATCGGACGTAAAATATATGATTTTGGAATAGAACGAGCTACTTTAGCCAACCAACCTTGCTATGTCGGGTTGTGCAAGCCGGATTTATGAAATATCCCTTGATGGACGGTCGTTTCCTTATTTTAATCCAGTTTTACTATAAATAGTAAGTTTTGGTTTGATTATTACTCTTCATCCGTTGGGCTTTAGGACTTGCGCCCAACGTGAAAGGAGCTTTTAAAAATTATGAAAACAACTTGATGAAGCAAAATAGGACACTTATTGTTTTTGGCCAAAAATCTTGCGCACTAGTAGACATCACGTATGTCTATAAATAGTAAGTTTATTATTTACAGTAAGTTGGGAATTCTAGGAGTTTTAGTTGTAGTTTGCTTCTGATTTCTTTCATATTGTTTGGTATCCCTATTTAAAGGGCTGTGAACTCATTTAATTGATTCATTAATCAATTTCAAATTTTATTATATTTTATTTCTATCTTTTTACTTTCTTAGTCTCTGAGAGGATTCCAGAGAAGCTCTGTGGATTGGAGTAGTTATCCTTGAAGAAGATGACACTCAACCTCATCATGTTCATCCCTGTGTCAAATCCTCATGATAGGCCCTATAATAATCAAGAGTGCACATCTCTCCCCCAATTATTTTCTATGGTAGGGTCCACATGAATCACATGCTACACTAATGTGGGATTACAAGTGTAATTGGTGGAGTGGATCTCAAATACACATCAAGGTTGGCCCTCTAAATAATTAAGGGTGAGACAGTTTTTTTTAACATAATAGTAGAAATTTAAGAACAACTTAGAGATATGCCTTTGATTTTTTTTAAAGGCCCATCTTGATGTATATTTTAAATCCATCACACTCAGAGAGATATATATATATATATATATATATATATATATTCAAGTCGAGTTGAGTTTGAGTAGAGCTGAGTCGAGATACACTATACTTGAACTTGACTTGTTTTCAAAACGAGTTGAGCTTTTTGAGCAAGCTCAACTCCTGTACAGCCCTAGTCAAAATTGTGACTAAAGCTTTTAGCCATGCATGCATCACTGAGATAATTGAAGCAAAATTGAGACTAGAGGACTTTAGCCTTGATTTTTTACTTTTAGTTAGTGTTTTAAACTGAGCCTAAAGGCCTATTTTCTTGCCGTGTATAGGAAAAAAAAAAAAAGAACAAAAGAACAAAAGAACAAAAAGAACACAAAACAAATCCAATCATCATATGGAAACATTTTCTCAATAATTCTCATTGTGTATTGCTTATGATTCCCAAGAAGTACTTTGGCTAGATGATGCCAACCATCCAAATCTAAAGTTCATTAAAATAGACGGTTATAATAAGATGACCAACATTCAAAGGTTAGGACCATATTCCAATAACATGAACCATGCATAGCCTGCTAACGATAGCATGGAACAAATGGACAATTCAGATTGATGATCGATAAGTCCGCATATTGATTAAAAGCTTAGGGGGTGAGGGGGTGTTGCTTATAACGTTTTATCGTGCATTGGTTGGGCTCACTCAACCATTTCACCTAGATACATATCCATTTGCCATGTGCTTCAGTGAATGGTCCAAATATCAGATTCCAACCTACCTTGGATCTCATTTCTAAGGCTTTGGCGCTGGAGCACTGGTCCATTGGTTGACAATTGCAAGCAGCGGGCCAACCCACTTGTGTTGAGGTGGGCCATACAAGTCGGCCAGTTGAAAGCAATCTGGTGGTGGGCAAAATCGCTGCCTGTTTTTCACGTGTAATATATATCACACCAGGACCCGACAATGAGATAAAGAAAAGATACACATGGAGGTGCTCGTGATTAATTGGAAAACACTCAAGTCACCTTCCCAGAGTTTTCCTTGTAATTTCGCCATCCGTGGATGCAGATTTCCTGCTAAAGCCCTTCGCATGAACTTCCTGCGATGGGAAGCTAGGTTGGGCTGTATATGAGTAGAATTAAGTAATTTCTGAAATTAATAAAGTGGCTGTGTGTGGCCTTTCCCGTACCCCACATGAGCAGGTATGGGCATACATAAATGGGAGTGGCTTCATCAAGATGGAAGGTTATTATAACAAGATGAACAACATTCGAGTGATCAGGACCATCCAATCAATGGTGCTTTTGCACCATGGAAAGATCAGCCTATTTACCTATTATGTATTTTTATTTTTTATTTTTAAGGATTAGGGAGTGATAGACTGGTGCATTCGTTGACGATTGAAGGAGGAGCGGTGCCTACTCACTTGAGGAGAATTAGAACTTGAGTTGAGGGGCCCCACAGGTCGGCCGAGCGAAAGTGACCTGGCGGTGGGAAAAAAGCTCCCTGTTTTTCAAGTGTACTGTATAAATTGTGGATCGTCTGTGTTGATCTGAAAAAAAAATGGATGAACGTAGTAGATACATAATATACATATCAAGCTGGCCCCACGGTAAGGGTCGCACCGTCTTGGGTGAGGCCGGGTTCTCACCGAATCCGCTCAACAAGCAAGCAATGGAATTTTTTGAGGTGTGAAATTTAAGTGGGCCCTATGATGATGTATTTCTTAAATTCATATCATTCATTAATTATTTTTTTCAGATCATTATAGGATACCAACCGAAAACAATGCAAATCCATAGCTATAGTGGACCACATTACTGAAAACAGTAGGAATTGATGATACTGTTTAAAACTTATTGGGCCACATAAGGCTCTGATCAAACTGATATTTGTATTTTAACTTCATCCATGTACGTGATCTTATAAACATGTTAGATGAAAAATAAGCCTCACGGTTGGGCCTAGGAAAGCTTCAACCGTAGTTTGTTCAATCCCCACTTTTTTTACTTTTTTTTTTTTTTGGGAAAAACAGGGAAACATCCCTGGCATATATTGCTGGAGAAATATTACAACCAGCGCCTATCATATGAGAACCATGAGCGGCACACCGCACCGCACAGCACCCAGCATATATAAAAGAAAAAAACAAGAAGAAAAGGAAAGGCCACCACTCAGACCGGAAACCATCTCGCACCGAAAATGGCATGGGTGGGTTTACCCGTTGACCTCGATTTAGATAGCTCCCAACCCGACCTTATGTAGAAAAAGCAGCCCCCTAATCATGCTAGGAAGGGCTGCCGAGAGGGAGAAGAGAGTCGAGCCTTACTTTCGCTCCCCAATCTGGCCAGCCCATCTGCAGGCCCATTCCCTTCTCTGAGAATATGGATGAACCTGACCTGACCCGAATGGGAAAACCTCTTAATCCTATCTAGCCAATTCTTTCATCTCCAACCCAGAGTAACTGCCCCAAAGAGAAAATCAATCACCAGATGCGAGTCAGATTCGACAATCACATTGAACAAACCCCTTGTGAAGCTGATGGAGAGGTCGTCATAAATGGCTCGGATTTCAACTCTGGTGTTGGAGGCCCTGCCGTACCCACTAAAGAAACCAAAGAGAAAGTTTCCTTTCTCGTCTCTGCCAATGCCCCCACCACCTGCCAAGCCAAGGTTCCCCCTAGACAACCCATCAACGTTAAGCTTAACCCATCCAGGGGGAGGTATACACCATTTGACCACACGAAGATTTTTTTCAAGAAGGGTCTGGGGTGCAATACCCAAAGCCGCTAGAGCCTGGGGAGGGGTCCCC
This sequence comes from Magnolia kwangsiensis, assembly GCA_037074715.1. Lineage (NCBI taxonomy): Eukaryota > Viridiplantae > Streptophyta > Magnoliopsida > Magnoliales > Magnoliaceae > Magnolia > Magnolia kwangsiensis. The sequence goes on along the minus strand of CM073571.1, from coordinate 186,388,449 downwards.
ACTTTAGCCACCGGTCATCTTACCGTGATCGCCTGAAACTAGCCTTTGATGCAGGCAATCTAAACAGTAACCGAGGTAGTCTTCCCTTCAAACCTGTAAGCGCTGTTACCCTTCCATAATTCCCAAAGTATGATGCATGGGGTCAACAACTTGAGGGGACTAGAAGATCTACTCGAAGTTGGGGGACGCCACCAGTGTTTCAACTGCACCTCAACTGACCAGGTGTGCACTATCCTCAACCCGAAAATTGCTGCGAAACTATTCCAAATGGAGTGAGCCCGGACACTGAGCAGGAAGATGTGGGGCAGGGATTCGATGACCGGGCCTTAACTTTGGATCCCGTCATAGCAGGAGCACCGAGAAGCAAGATGGATCCCACGCGATTGGACTGCGTCGTCCACCGGGAGGGCGTTGCTGAGAATTTTCCAACCCAAGATTGACAGTTTTGGCGGGAGATAAGGATGCCATAGATATTTCCCCTAGCTGTTGTGTGGCCTAGATTCCCTGCATATATTCCAACTCGAACTGACAAAGAAACGGCTTGAAAAATCCAACATCCAAATAGGGAGGGTTGGATCTTCCGAGATGCAAAAACCCCCCCTTGAAAAATAAAATCCACCATCTCCTGGGGAAGGAAAGAGAAGACCGCGGAAAGGGGGAGCGGGCCAGCTTTGCCCAGGAAATCTCTGAATTTAACTCTTGAAGAGTCACCAGAATCAGCCTTGTCACTTCGCCCTCAAGAGGCTCGAGTCATGACCAGTTTACCCTCCAAAGATCCACCTACCCTTCCCCCACATCCCAAAGCGTGTTGGCCTCAACTAACGGAAAAAGCCTGATGATCTTCTTCCACATGGGAGAGGCCGACGAAGCGAGCTAACTCGGCCCATTTGTGGAAAGATCTACCTAGTACTTAGCTCTCAGGAAAGAGCCCCATAGGCTTTGGTTGTCAGTGTCCATAATAGAGTAGGCCATTTTGAGGCGAAAGGCTTGCATAACATTTGAAAGTTTTCTAATCCCCAGACCTCCTTTGAGCTTAGGTCGCATGATGTGCTTCCAACTGCGCCAATGCAATTTCTTCTTCCCTTCGGCCCAGCCCCAAAAAAAGTCAGCAAAACAAATCTAAAGCACCTTTATAATCGTCACCAGGATGCTCACCGCGGCCAACATATGAACTGGGATGCTGCATAAAACATGTTGAACTAGCAGGGCTCTTCATGCTTGAGACAGGCATCTTGCTTGTCATCCTCCGATCTGGCTATCAACTTTTTTAATTAACTTATGGAAGTTTTTTTTTTTACATCCTGTAACATCCCGAAAATCGGGGGGTCGAGCAAAAACCCAACTCCCGAGTTTCAAAATGTTATTTATGCAACATAGAAATGTATGATTGAATGTTGTCTGTGATAATGTATTAAACATGAGTGAGATTAAGCCAGAACAGCATATCATACTCCAGAGATAGTTAAATTTGCAAGCGGAAGACTGTAATAGTATGTATAACATATATAAACCATTGTATGTCTCCGGAGTGTGAACATGTTACCAGGTTATATACATACATGTATACTTCAAAAGTAACCAAAAGAATATACATGAGTGCTCTAAAAATATAAAATGACAAGTGTCAAGGTATTTAAGCAACCTCCCTGTAATCCCGTCAATCAGAACACGCATAAAGGAGGGATCCTCCTCATCATCATCAAGTCCGGCTCTGCCTCACAGGCCGCGCCATCATCTGCAATCACAAAAAGGTCTGGTGGGTGTCCGGAACACCGTCCCGTAACGTGGGAGTGAGTAGCTAACTCAGTGGAATAATAGAGCAAGGATTAACATGTTCTCAAATCAATCATGCGATAATAGTAAAGCAATAAATCAAACAATCCTAATACTGTTGTTAATGCAATTATGACATGACGTGATGTATGCCCTCACCGACGATCACCCTCATACGGCAACATCTTACGACCGCGGCATGCCACACTCCCTAGAGTGCTCCACATCTTCCAGGCACATGCAATGCTATGGTGATATGATTACCAAGTTGTTATTAATCCATTCAAACAGCAGGATTGGGAAACTAAGGTACTTCCCTTGTATCAATCCCAACACGGATCCTGTCTAGGGTCGTCACTCCTAGTAATCTCATACGATGTACATTTCGTAGGTCGCTGCAAGGGCTGCCAGGGCTGTTGCACGCACTCGTTGCTCCGCTTCCCCATCACCTTATCAATACAGGCCTACTGTACTCTACTGCACGGAAGGGTCGTCGCCTCCCGTGAACTCAGAATACGCTCGCGGTCACTACAAAGGGCTGCCAGGGCTGTTGCTCGCACTCGTTGCACCGCTCCCCCATCACCTTATCAGTGTAGGCCGACAGCAAGAATATAGTGTCCCATACCACCATAATCTGCTCACGAGTCATAGGTGCTCACTGGTCACTACGGGGAGGTTTGTGGCCCCAGCGTAGGCCGACAGCTCGACCACGGTGTCCCATACCACCATGCCCGGCTCATGAATCTTTATGGATCAAGGTACCATGGTTAACAGGGTTTACAATGGTAAGTTCAGTACCCTAGGTTCAAGCAGTTATGATACATACAAGGTGAACAAACATCGGCCAGTCGGGTTACTTGACGGGCTCGACTAGTGCGATCGCATCTCGAATTGAACGACATGAAGTGCGTGAAACACTTCGCGTGGCCTAACCACTGCCGCCAACTCTCAACACGAATCACATTCATCGACGCGTCGTTCGTGGCTATGACCAGTCAGCCACGAATTCGCTCGGTTACCGACTGCCTGGACTAAGTCAAGTCCCACACATCTATGGAATTACATTAACACTATACAAAGGTGTTGGAATTGAAATACATCATGTGAGCATGTTAGCACATGTTATAACATTCAACTTAAGCAAATCTTCAAGGCATACTTCCCATGCATATTCAACTTAAGCAAATCCTCAAGCACATACATTCCATGCATGTAATGAAATCATGCATTTTGTCAACATGTAGAAAATCATTTAGGTCAGCATAATAATTGAAAAATCAATCACAAACTATCAAATAACATCATTTAATTCAATACATACTAATACAAGCATTTATACAAACACATACACTACACACTTAAGTCTACATATAGTATGTCGACCCAAAGTGCGCAACTAGGCGAATCTCTTCGCCAAACTAATTATGCACGCATTCCTAACTTCCTAATGCGACAACAAACCATGTCAATCACATCAGCAAAATATGAATGTAAACGGTACTTCCTACAAATGACTAAAATGCCCTAAATCTCATATTCTTCGTTAATTTACGAAACAGGAAACGGAGAGCATGTTGTACATGTCAAACGGCGTTGCCGTCAAGAATCTACTATTAAACGACATTGAAAGCTTTGAAAACAGTCAATCAAAGCGTCTAATATCCGCACCTTATGTCTTGTAGACTCGGAAATTGAAACGGAGCGTATATGCTTCGTCTACGGCGAATAAGGAACCTAATACACAAGATTCATAAGCTATATCGCTATGGAAACAAGGAAAACTCAAATCAACAACTATTTAGGATTTTTACTTACCTAGGATCGCGGTGGAATCGCCGGGAAAGCGGTAGAGGTGTGTTGCTTAAGCACGTGCAACGCGTAGTACAAGTGGCAGGAAGAACTCTCCCACACTCTCACAATCTCCCACCTTTTTCTCTCTCCCAAGCTAGGGTTTCTCTCAAATTCGGATGGAAGAGAGGAGTGAGGGTTTCAACCCCTTTTATAGCCAACAACATGCCCAAAATAGGCTTGGGAACAATGTTTACTTGGTGCCTAACCAAATCGGGGCCGTTTCGGTCCAAAAGGGCATTTCTGAAGGTCCCCTGGCCAAATGCGGTCGGACTTAAGCTCATGCATACTGGATCTAGCACACATCCAGTTTTCAGGCCGGTAGGGTTCCCAGATCGCACGTGGCGGCCCAGTTTCAGTTTAACGGTCACCGCACCAAGATCAGGCCTATAAGTCTCGTGATATGTAATAGAAATTTTTCCTGATCCAAGGGTGTAATTTGGCTGTATTCTGACGGTCAGAATGCTTAATACTGATGCGTCAAATTTGTGTGCCAGATTTGAATTTGAAATTCCAACTATGTCCCTATTCACACTCTCTTCGGTCCGGGCTCAATGAAATAGCCTGTGATCGTCAGTTGGACTTGATATTCGAAACGATTGCCAAGCCCAGCTAAGTGGTCATAACGGTCTAAGATGGTAGGCATCTGACTTACGACGCGCGGTCTAGATCCAATACAAAGTTTCAAAGTGGTCCAGAGAACAAACCTGCTTAGAGTTTGATCCGAGGCTTTAGAGCATTATAGCACCCTTGGTTCCACTCGCTTTGGGCCTTGTATAACGTATTTAAAGTGATCAGGGACCATTTCCCAGCTATTCTAACGTTGCACTAGCTAACTTAGTCATATTTTCTAAAGGAATTGATTCTAAGTGGTTTCTTTGGCTATGGAATTGGGTTCTAAGCAATTTTTCAGGTGTTTTAATTGACCCATTGCCTAAGGACATCAAATCTCAGATTGGCCAAAATCCGGGGTGTTACAATCTACCCCCCTTAAAACACAATGTCGTCCCCGACATTGGCGAAGGGCAAGGAGTACCTAGAGGGACTTTAGTATTGACATTCTAAGGAAGGTTCAAATCCTACTTAATAACCTAATCGTACATACAACCTAAATCAAATGTTTCGATCCTGGGCCAGTGGGAAAGAGGCCAACCACTCTTCCGCTGCGCCACACTGATCGAACGGCAGTGTTGACTAATCCTAACTGGATTGGACTTAATACGTTCTACCCCCCTTAAAACTTGGTTCTACTTAAAGTCTAAGAATCGTTGCATCGATCCGTATATTGGAACGAGGCGCAACTTAGGGGCTATCCTTGACCTAAAATGGAAACAATCTTTCTCTACATGGTTTTCCTTGCTAATGATGCGTTCTATGGCATTGGTACTTATTATCATAGAGATGAGCCAAATCTCCATTGTGGTTAAGTTCAGGGTCAGGCATGAATTGATGGCAAGATGTCGAATTCTCTACTGGCTTTAAGTCCTCGCCATTTCCCAAAGGCAATGTGATCCTGTTTGGTTATAGGTGGTTGGGTCATCTCAGAATAAAGGTTGTGTAGTAGGTCTGAGCCGGATACATAGACTTTCTGTCTAGCTAGAACAGAAGATTTATTGTATCAATTCTTAATCCGAGTCGATGCCGATCTTTTGCTTGATCAGAGCATTGGATTTATTGGTAACTACTAGGATTAAGAAGTCGATTCAAACCGCGAATACATCGCTTACATGTAGTTCCTTTATTCCGCATTCCCGAATGCAATAAGCCCTTGGGGAAGGCAATTCTAAGGGGCGTGCTAGTACATTCTAAGTTCAATCTGAGGGAGTTATAAATGTTCCCTGAGAGTGTATGGTTCCTTCCTATGGGAAACAACAGAAGTCTATAAGTCATAAGGGGATCTATCCAAGGAAGGGAGTCTCATTCCAATCAAAACTAATCTATCATTCCTTAACATATACAGGCTTTACCCTACTCTAGGTAACTAGTAGGCTAGTCTGTAACTCAGTAGCTATAATCCAAAGCCTAAGATTATACGGTAAATGGCTTTCTATTCCAGTTCTACTACAGGGAATTCTTCTATTGCTTAGGGTCAAGATTTGTCTAACTGGAATTGGATTTCTTATGTCGTCAGATCCTTCAAATCTAGGAGTGCTAACACTAGATCCAAAAACGCCTAGGGCCTATGTAGCCGGTAGCGCTTAATTGTCTTAAATGGAACCGCATTCCTAGTCCCATAGCGGGATAGGGAGTGGCATGCTTGGTTGGAGGGTGGGGTGGGATAAAAATCTAATTTGTAGGCTGAATCCCGAGAGTTATAATACTCCCAATCTAGGGACAATACCTCACCACAAAATGAATCGGCATGCATTTCATTCAACAAAATTCGGCTATGATAAAGCCAAACCACAACACAAACACATTTTTCTACCTAACAACAAAACAACACAGAAATTTCAACAGTAGTCAAACAAGCTAAAGGGCAACGACATAGATGCCTAATTCTACCAAAGGACTTCTACCAGGGTCCCGACTGACCTTCTTGAATACTATCAAGTTCAATACTGTCAGTTGCCCATTAGAGCTCTATCGGCCATGTGTTTTCAATACTTCTCAAACGGAGAAAGTTGAGAAATGGGATTTGAGGTTAGCATGATTCTGAGACCCAAAAAGGGGGTAAAGGCTCAAATAAAAGGGACATGAGAGAGAGAACGATGGAAAGGGAGGAAAAAGGCTGAAACAGCCTTAACAATAGCCATGGAAAATGGAGGAAATGCGAAGAAATGGTCGCCCCAAGGGACAGAATGAAATCTAGGCGTTGTAGAGGGATGCTTCAAGCTTCCCTAGGATGTATTTTCAGAAATAAATGAAAATGAAAAAGGGGAATGGAGCACCTCACGATTTCAGCTCGATTTTGGGGTTTTAGGAGCTCCAACGGATGAAATCTTCAAGAGGGAGGGCTGCCAACTTCAAAGGAATGACGGAGGGTGGTCGTTTTTGGTAGGGAATGGATCTAGGGTGGTTTGGAATCACGAATTTTTGGGATAGGGCAGCTGAAAATGAAAATGGGGCTAGGGGAGGGGCTGTTTGTGAAGGAAGTACCCATATTTGGGGTTTTCTTGGGGTGGGAGGTGCATAGGGGTGATGTGGACCCTGTTTAAGGGGGTGCGCCCGAAGGACGGCCCCATCGGAGCTCGCCGGCCGGCGATGCATCGCCGAACCGGCGATGGCATCGCCGGTGAAGTTGCAAACTGGCCTCTGAGGCCATATGGGATGGATTCCTCTTGCCCTAGGGATTCCAAAAAGGTATGGTGCACACTCTAGTTCATTGTAGATTGCCCTAGGGAGGCCAATACATTTTTAACATCCATTCGAGGATTTTTGGGTCCAAAATTCAATCCTGAATACAAAACCCTATCATGCAGCATATTATTTTGGGGTAGAAGGATCTAGTACATCCATCTAAACTATTAGTTGCTAAAGAAAGTGAAGTTAGAATGGCCTTATGGCCATTTTTCATGAAATTTTACTATTCACTGTAAAATTTTATGAAAGTACTAATTTGTGTTATTTTCATATTAGGTTTGATGCCTAATAATGGATAAGAAATAATTGAAGATTGGGGTGGTGAGAGGAAGAATTTCGAAGATTTTCGGCGAAACGGGATTTTTAAGCCCTGGCGATTGAATACAGGGGTCGTGGTTGTCCCACGGCCCAAGGATTCACATTAACGGATTTAGAATTGTTCAAAGAACAGCTCAACTCACTTACCTACAACCTAGGAGCTATTCAGGTTGCTCTACGCGACCCTAGATGCGATACGGACTCGATCACGCATTTGAAATGAATAGACTTCGCCTATTGGCGAACCTGGGATCCTAGAAGTGTTTCTAGACCCTTCTCGCACCCACCTAAGTCAAAGGAAGCGACAGCGTGCGTCGCGTGACCATAACCCAGGCCCGGTTTAATCCAAATCATGCTTTGATACCATCTGTAACATCCCGAAAATCGGGGGGTCGAGCAAAAACCCAACTCCCGAGTTCCAAAATGTTATTTATGCAACATAGAAATGTATGATTGAATGTTGTCTGTGATAATGTATTAAACATGAGTGAGATTAAGCCAGAATAGCATATCATACTCCAGAGATAGTTAAATTTGCAAGCGGAAGACTGTAATAGTATGTATAACATATATAAACCATTGTATGTCTCCGGAGTGTGAACATGTTACCAGGTTATATACATACATGTATACTTCAAAAGTAACCAAAAGAATATACATGAGTGCTCTAAAAATATAAAATGACAAGTGTCAAGGTATTTAAGCAACCTCCCTGTAATCCCGTCAATCAGAACACGCATAAAGGAGGGATCCTCCTCATCATCATCAAGTCCGGCTCTGCCTCACAGGCCGCGCCATCATCTGCAATCACAAAAAGGTCTGGTGGGTGTCCGGAACACCGTCCCGTAACGTGGGAGTGAGTAGCTAACTCAGTGGAATAATAGAGCAAGGATTAACATGTTCTCAAATCAATCATGCGATAATAGTAAAGCAATAAATCAAACAATCCTAATACTGTTGTTAATGCAATTATGACATGACGTGATGTATGCCCTCACCGACGATCACCCTCATACGGCAACATCTTACGACCGCGACATGCCACACTCCCTAGAGTGCTCCACATCTTCCAGGCACATGCAATGCTATGGTGATATGATTACCAAGTTGTTATTAATCCATTCAAACAGCAGGATTGGGAAACTAAGGTACTTCCTTTGTATCAATCCCAACACGGATCCTGTCTAGGGTCGTCACTCCTAGTAATCTCATACGATGTACATTTCGTAGGTCGCTGCAAGGGCTGCCAGGGCTGTTGCACGCACTCGTTGCTCCGCTCCCCCATCACCTTATCAATACAGGCCTACTGTACTCTACTGCACGGAAGGGTCGTCGCCTCCCGTGAACTCAGAATACGCTCGCGGTCACTACAAAGGGCTGCCAGGGCTGTTGCTCGCACTCGTTGCACCGCTCCCCCATCACCTTATCAGTGTAGGCCGACAGCAAGAATATAGTGTCCCATACCACCATAATCTGCTCACGAGTCATAGGTGCTCACTGGTCACTACGGGGAGGTTTGTGGCCCCAGCGTAGGCCGACAGCTCGACCACGGTGTCCCATACCACCATGCCCGGCTCATGAATCTTTATGGATCAAGGTACCATGGTTAATAGGGTTTACAATGGTAAGTTCAGTACCCTAGGTTCAAGCAGTTATGATACATACAAGGTGAACAAACATCGGCCAGTCGGGTTACTTGACGGGCTCGACTAGTGCGATCGCATCTCGAATTGAACGACATGAAGTGCGTGAAACACTTCGCGTGGCCTAACCACTGCCGCCAACTCTCAACACGAATCACATTCATCGACGCGTCGTTCGTGGCTATGACCAGTCAGCCACGAATTCGCTCGGTTACCGACTGCCTGGACTAAGTCAAGTCCCACACATCTATGGAATTACATTAACACTATACAAAGGTGTTGGAATTGAAATACATCATGTGAGCATGTTAGCACATGTTATAACATTCAACTTAAGCAAATCTTCAAGGCATACTTCCCATGCATATTCAACTTAAGCAAATCCTCAAGCACATACATTCCATGCATGTAATGAAATCATGCATTTTGTCAACATGTAGAAAATCATTTAGGTCAGCATAATAATTGAAAAATCAATCACAAACTATCAAATAACATCATTTAATTCAATACATACTAATACAAGCATTTATACAAACACATACACTACACACTTAAGTCTACATATAGTATGTCGACCCAAAGTGCGCAACTAGGCGAATCTCTTCGCCAAACTAATTATGCACGCATTCCTAACTTCCTAATGCGACAACAAACCATGTCAATCACATCAGCAAAATATGAATGTAAACGGTACTTCCTACAAATGACTAAAATGCCCTAAATCTCATATTCTTCGTTAATTTACGAAACAGGAAACGGAGAGCATGTTGTACATGTCAAACGGCGTTTCCGTCAAGAATCTACTATTAAACGACATTGAAAGCTTTGAAAACAGTCAATCAAAGCGTCTAATATCCGCACCTTATGTCTTGTAGACTCGGAAATTGAAACGGAGCGTATATGCTTCGTCTACGGCGAATAAGGAACCTAATACACAAGATTCATAAGCTATATCGCTATGGAAACAAGGAAAACTCAAATCAACAACTATTTAGGATTTTTACTTACCTAGGATCACGGTGGAATCGCCGGGAAAGCGGTAGAGGTGTGTTGCTTAAGCACGTGCAACGCGTAGTACAAGTGGCAGGAAGAACTCTCCCACACTCTCACAATCTCCCACCTTTTTCTCTCTCCCAAGCTAGGGTTTCTCTCAAATTCGGATGGAAGAGAGGAGTGAGGGTTTCAACCCCTTTTATAGCCAACAACATGCCCAAAATAGGCTTGGGAACAATGTTTACTTGGTGCCTAACCAAATCGGGGCCGTTTCGGTCCAAAAGGGCATTTCTGAAGGTCCCCTGGCCAAATGCGGTCGGACTTAAGCTCATGCATACTGGATCTAGCACACATCCAGTTTTCAGGCCGGTAGGGTTCCCAGATCGCACGTGGCGGCCCAGTTTCAGTTTAACGGTCACCGCACCAAGATCAGGCCTATAAGTCTCGTGATATGTAATAGAAATTTTTCCTGATCCAAGGGTGTAATTTGGCTGTATTCTGACGGTCAGAATGCTTAATACTGATGCGTCAAATTTGTGTGCCAGATTTGAATTTGAAATTCCAACTATGTCCCTATTCACACTCTCTTCGGTCCGGGCTCAATGAAATAGCCTGTGATCGTCAGTTGGACTTGATATTCGAAACGATTGCCAAGCCTAGCTAAGTGGTCATAACGGTCTAAGATGGTAGGCATCTGACTTACGACGCGCGGTCTAGATCCAATACAAAGTTTCAAAGTGGTCCAGAGAACAAACCTGCTTAGAGTTTGATCCGAGGCTTTAGAGCATTATAGCACCCTTGGTTCCACTCGCTTTGGGCCTTGTATAACGTATTTAAAGTGATCAGGGACCATTTTCCAGCTATTCTAACGTTGCACTAGCTAACTTAGTCATATTTTCTAAAGGAATTGATTCTAAGTGGTTTCTTTGGCTATGGAATTGGGTTCTAAGCAATTTTTCAGGTGTTTTAATTGACCCATTGCCTAAGGACGTCAAATCTCAGATTGGCCAAAATCCGGGGTGTTACACATCCCCCCGAAGACATCGGCACCCCCAGGTAGATGAGGGATGATAGCGATCTAGATATCCCAAGCATCCTCTGAATGGAGGAGGCCCTGGCTTGGGGGAACCGATCCGAACAAAGGAAGCTGCTCTTGTGGAAGTTGACCCTTTGCCCTAACACACACTGAAAAAGGTCAAGGAAAACCTTAGCTGCCCGGATTGTCCGAGAGCTGCCGTTAATAAACAACAGTGAGTCGTTAACATAGAAGAGATGGGAAATCAGTGGGCAGCCCCGAGACGTCTGGAAGGGGAGACAGAAGTCGCTTGAAACAATGTTTTTGAAACCTCTGCTTAGGACTTCCTTCACCAAGATGAATAAGCTAGAAGATAACAGATCACCCTTCTGAAGCCCTTTAGTAGATTTGAAAAAGTCCTCTGCTTTGCCATTGACAAGCACCAAAAACTAGCAATTGCTCAAGCATCGGGTCACTAAATCCACCCATGCAGCCGAGAAGTCGAAACGTGACAAAAATGCCTTCAGGAATGACCATTTAACTCTATCGTAGGCATTTTCCATATCTAACTTTACCACAATGTTACCTCCTCTAACTTTCCTGTTCAAATCTCTCAAGAGTTCGTGGGTGAGGGCAATGTTTTCTGAGATGGACCGGTCAGGAATGAACGCCCCTTGGGAAGCACCTATTTAAGCCTGCTTACAATGATTTTTGCAAAGATTTTATAGAGGCTTATAGGATGAAAATCCTGGAAACACTTAGGGGACATTTTCTTAGGGATTAGAAAAATAAGAGAGGCTGCTATCGCCCTAGGCATATGGCCTCCGTTGAACAGGGAAGAGGCTGCCCTGTGAAGATTTGGCTCTACTATGTCCCAGCTGCCTGCAAAGAAAGCCCCTGTGAACCCATCAAAACCAGCTGTCTCGTCTTTAGGAATATCAAAAACCGCCTGTTTAACTTCAAGGAAGGATAGCTGGGCCATCAACTTAATATTATCTTCATGGGTAATCAACTCCGAAATGACAGAAATCAAATCATCATTGTGTTCCACAGCTCCAGTCGAGAATAGATAGCGAAAAATACCTGACTACCGCGGCTCTGATATCAGCTTGTGAATCTACCCGCTGCCCCAATTCGAGCTCTATAGCTCTGATGGAGGATCTTCTGTTCTTCTCGATCACCGAGGCGTGGAAATACTTCATGTTCCTGTCCCTTGCTTCCAGCCAGCTATTTCTCACCTTTTGCTTCCAAAAAATTTCTTCCATCATTTCTAGTCGAGCCAGATTCGCTTTAGCGATGATGAAATCAGCGACATCAGGCTTATCCCGCTCTTCTGCCGCAGTGCGATGTTGGAGCTCATCTTCCAACTCACCCAGCCTCTTCTCCGCATCCCTAACCTAGGAGAAAATATTCCCAAATGTTACCTTATTACATGATTTGAAATAGCTCTTGACATTCTTCATATTGCAAAGAAGGTTAGTCATAGGGTGAGGGTCACCGGTTGTAGCCCAAGCATTAGTAACCACTTCTAGGAAGGATTCATGATGGAACCACATACATTGAAAATGGAACGGCTTAGGGCCTCCTAGGGGCTACTGCGGAAGGACCAACAATAATGGTACATGGTCGGAGTTGAAATGGGCTAAGTGCTCGACCTGGAAGGAGGGAAAAACATTGCTTCATGAAGGATTAATCAGGACTTTACATAGCCTGGCCCACACCCTAGCCGCGCCTTGCTGGTTGTTGAACCAGGTGAAAGAGTTTCCCAGGAAACCAACATCTAACAGACTCACATTGTTAATGGCATCAGAAAACTCCCGGGCACTCTCACTATCAAAACTTCTGCAACTTCTTTCGGAGACATCCACCACAACACTAAAATCCTCACCCAGGGCCCACGGACCTTGCACAGTCCGGGAAAGGGCTGTCATGTCCTCCCAGAGGGCCCTCCGCAGAATTGTTCCACAGCTAGCGTACACAAAAGATAGGGTGATTGATTGATTGAGAGGCTGGAGACAGCAGAGATAGTAATGCTCTGGCTGGACTGTGACAATAAGGTTATGGCAAGAAGGGTCTTGAAAAAGACCCATATCTTTCCTCCCTCGCCAACATTGGAGAAAGAGGAATGGAATCCTAGTATGAGCCCTATAGTCACCCTCCTGGAATCCCAGAGCATGGGCTCAAGGATAGCTACAATCCACGGACTGTGAGAGGTGATAAGCCACTTTAAAGTCCTGATGGTAAGAATATTACCTACCCCGTGAGTGTTCTGTTGGGGATTTTGATCTGCAAAATCACACAGATCTAGATCTAGGATAGCAATTCAATGGCACTAAGCACATATAAGAGAACACACAGATTTAACGTGAAAAACCCTTACGGAAAAAACCACAGCACAAAGTGACAGATCTCCACTATGAAAATAGAAATTATAAAGAGAGAGGACTTACCCGATTCGAACAACCTCAAATCTCACTCTTGCAACACTCTTTTAATTTTCCTAGAACCCCTTTAGAAAGCCTTAGAATTATTTCTCATACATTAGAAAAGCCCTAGGAATACCTACTTATAGTTTAGGCAACTTTCCTTCCGCATCCCAGTTGCGAAAGGACTCAAAATTCGCAATCCGTACAAAATCACAGAATGAATCTACGTAACCACGACTGGTCGAGTGGACTGCACGACCTGTCGAGCGCCACCCGTGACTGGTCGAGCATGGCCCTCGATTGGTCGAGCACCTCGGAACCAAATTTTGATACTCGCTGGACTTTGAATCGAGCGGATTACGACTAGTAGAGCCGCTCCCACGACCGGTCGAACCTGACCCACGACCGGTCTTACACGTTCAAATTTAAGACATCTGTAACAATCTCCACCATGTCTTCAATCTTAAAGTGTGTAACTTCTTGACCTCTTCTCTTATTTTTGTATCATATCATAGCTTCTTGTGCACACTCCGTCCTTCTTTTACGCCATTCACCAAGCCCCGAGAAGTTATACAGAACTTGAACTTCTCTGCATGAACGATCTAGGTGAGCATGTCTGCCGGATCAAAATTCACAAGCTCAACCACGTTTTCTCCTATCTTCTCAAAAGAAAGACTTAGTCTTCTTATCATCTCACCACTACCCAATATTGCTTGTCGGGGGTACTTGCTTACAACAATAATAGCCTGTGAAATAACCGGTCTAATCCAGACCATGGCATACACTGTCAACCGCATTTGAATAAGGCTCATGAGATATCCTTCTTTTCCTCATATGTTTTGGGACATATCCTGAAGAAAACTTGAGGAGATACGCGTAGGGAACACTCTCTGGCTTTACCTAGCCCATCACATCCTTGATCAATACTTACACACGAGGTATTCTTCCTGTAATTACCAAAGCCTACTCCTCTTTCAGTTTCAATGCCAAGAACCATCTTTGCAGCCCCCCGATCCTTCATCCTGAATGTCCCACTTAACCGAGTCTTCAGTACATTGATTTCAGACATGTTATAATTGGTGATCTACATGTCATCAATTTCTAACTCACCATGAATGAATCAAATCACTGCCTAGGTGACAAATCGAACCACGACCTCCTGCAAAGTCTTTTCTTAGCTCCTTTAACTTCGAACCGCTCTGGTTGCTTCATATAGATCTGTTCTTCACTTTCCCTTACAGAAGTGGAGACTCCACATTCATCCTTTCAGCACAAGATCACATTAGCCAACTAACGCCAATAACGGATCTAATAGACACCTGCTATACCGTCGACGCGATTATCTCTAAGAAGCCGATCCTTTCTATCTGAGCATAACCCTTCGCTACCAAGCTCGTCCTGTATCTATGTTGTATCCTCTTGAAGATTCACCTGCATCCAACCACCTTTCGACCCACTGGAAGCTTCACCAGCTCCCATATGTCGGTCTGGTATAATGAATCCATCACATCGTTCGTAGTCACCTTTCACTTCTCAGCATCAGGCTCACCTGGAGCTATCTGAATAGAAGATAAATTCTCTGCGATATTGGAGTCATCTATGTACCTCGCCAATATCCTACGAACATGCCGTGTGATGCTTATCACAGGTGAATGCTCCACCTGCTCTATATCCCTGTCCGCGTGTCTCAGCCTTCCTGTCCTGTCCGTTCATGTGGCCATGCCCAACATGCACACACATGAAGAGGTGGAATCCGCTACATCCACTATAGCTCTACCTTTTGAAGTACTCCCGATCAACCTGTACAAGTTACCGAGTTGTTGCGCTTTCATGATTACCCGTTCCCCCTTAGATACCTTAAGGACACCATCAATACCTGTGTACTTCCATCCTTTTACCTCGAGTACACCTAGAGAAATCAGATTCTTCTTCAAATCAGGAACGTGCCTCACATTTGTCAAGGTACGCTCCACCCCATTAAACATCTTGATGCGCACCGAACCAACAGCCACAACATTACAAGCAATGTCATTGCCCATAAATACCTATCCACCATCACACTCCTTTTAGCTGATGAACCAACTTCGATGAGGAGTCATGTGAAAAGATGCTCTTGTATCTAGCACCCACTCGTTCTTATGATCATCATATGACCGTCTGAGCGAAGACACAAATAAAACATCACCATCACATCCATCTGATGTGGTAGTGTTAGCCTCCCTGTATAAAGCCTCAGAATCTTTCCTCTTCAATTTAGAATTTTCACAATCCTTCTTCACATGTCCTTCCTTCCCACAGTTTATGCACTTTACCTTTCTTTTACCCTTGCCCTTGAATTTGAATCTAGAACCTGAAGAACCTGTACCTTATCCAGAATTCCTACCCACTGTAAATAGTACATCAGAAGATGTCCCCATGTCGCTATTTAGCTGTCTCATAGCCTTCTCTTAAAGGGCTAAGATAACGGTGTCGACACTCAGGATTTTATTCATGCTGCACATAGTGTCCTTGAATGACTCATAAGATGCCGAAAGAGAATTCAGCAACATACATGCGTGTTCTTCATCTTTCATTACTTCCTCCATATCTAGCAATTTAAAAACTAATTTATTAAAGTTGTTAATGTGAGCCTTTAGATCTTCACCCTCAGTCATCTTGAAGTTATACCACTGCTACTTCAAGTGCATGCAATTTTCAGAGGATTTTTTTTGCATAAATATCCTCTAACTGCGCCCATAACTTAACTAAAGTTTTCTCCCTCATGACATTATAGAGAACCTCATCCGTAAGACATAAACGGATCGATGATAAAGCCTTCTTATCAAGAACATTCCACTCAGCATCAGTCATAGTAGACTTCCGCTCTTCAAGAGCACTATCTTCACCTTGTTTTATTAAGGAACTCATCATCTTAATTTTTCATAACTCAAAATTATTTTTCCCTGAATACTTCTCAATCTCATACCTGGTGATCGCCATTATTACTAATCCCTCAGATTTGATCTGTGTCCCAACAATAGCTCTGAAACCACTTGTTGGGGATTTTGACCTACAGAATCACATAGATCTAGATATAAGATAGTAATTCAATGGCATCAAGCACATACAAGAGAACACACAGATTTAATGTGAAAAACCCTTGTAGAAAAAAAACACGGCATAAAGCGACGGATCTCCACTATGAAAATAGAAATTACAAAGAGAGAGGACTTATCCGATTCGAACAACCTCGAATCCCACCCTTGCTACACCCTTTTAATTTCCCTACAACCCCTTTAGAAAGTCTTAGAATTATTTCTCATATATTAGAAAAGCCCTAGGAACACCTACTTATAGTTTAAGTAACTTCCCTTCCGCATCCCAGTTGCGAAAGGACTCAAAATCTGCAATCCACACAAAATTACGGAACGAATCTGCGTAACCACGACTAGTCGAGCGGACTGCACGACCGGTCGAGCATGGCTCACGACCAGTCGAGCACCTCGGACCCAAATTTTGATGCTCGCTGGACTTTGAGTCGAGCGGGCTACGACTAGTCGAGCCGCTCCCACGACCGGTTGAACCTGACCCACGACCGGTCATACACATTTAAATTTAAGACATCTGTAACACGTTCCACACCAAGATCTTATCCGACATGCGGAACTCCTGCATTCGTGGCCCTTTTCTTCAAACCCCTCAGCTTAGACATCCATTCTCCCCTGGAAGCAATGTACAGGGAGCCGATCTAAACAACTTTCTCTACTCTCTTTCTGTGAACTAGCTTCTTGAATTTTTTTGCCACTCTATCTCGTTCCTAAGTGGTTTGAATGGTCTTCGAGATTGACTTCTACTCTGGCTTCTAGCCATGGACCGCTGTGAATCCTTTGGGGGGGGGGGGGGGGGGGGGGGGGGGGAAGCCTCTGCCTCTGTCCCTTCCTTAAAGAAATAAGGGGATAGATCTACCTGCAGTCTCGACTCCCTAAAAGGAGTAAAGGCCGCTGAAGGGGATCTGGGGCTGTGGGAGGAGAGGGGAGAGAACCCTACCAACGATGTTCAATCGCCACTGCTTTCTGTGGTGTGGTCCACTTGAGCTTTAGATGTATCTAACTTTTGGGCACATGCTCTGGAATTATTTGAAAAAATTGATGGACTGTATAGATCGGATATAGAAATCATGGTTAGGAGCCAAAAAAGTTTCACACGTTGAAAGTTATGGGGTGTGATTAGTAATCTACTTGGACAAGAGAAATTCGGTCTATCTTGTCAGCTAGAGTCATGGGAAATGACATGAATCAATGAGAAGCTACGGTACCAGAATTTCCTGTGCCTTACATGCAGACTAGCACTCTAACTATATATCATATGGACGTAGCTTCATTGGATCATTTTAGAGTAGGAGCCCAAAATGCAGCAGATTCAAAGGTTTAGTGGACCACACCAAGAAACAACTATGATTGAACACCCACAATTAAAAACTTCTTGGTGGCCACCGAAAGGTTTATTTGCCATCAAAACTTGTTAATAAGGTCACAATAACATGGATGAAAGGACCACACATATATTAGCATAATCCAAAACTTTTGTGGCCACTAGGAAGTTTTTAATGGACAGCATGGGTATAAGAAATATTCATCACGGTGGGCCACACACTCCGTCCAGGGATCCACCGAATCGGCTCCTATATCATAACTGCATATGACAGGGAAATAGAAAAGATACACACGTAGTTTGAAGGTGCTCAAGTCAAATCTCCTGTTATAGCAAACCATCTAGTCACTTTCTCAGAGTTTTCCTTGTATTTTTATGGTTATGGGATGAAGATATGTTTGAAAAGCTAGATGCCAATTACTTTGCTAGGAAATCCCTGGTGGTGTCAATGGGCTAGTTACGTGGGTGGAGTCGGCCTATGGGTACTGTAACGCCCCGAAATTCGGCGGCCGAATAGATACTCGACTCCCGACATCCCGAGTGCCACTTATGCTTTGCGAAAGTGGAATTTTATAATTCTTTTCACTTGACATTTGAGCATTTGAAGAATTAAAATAGATCATGCAACATATACTGAAATGATTGTAACTTAAACTCAAAATACAACTAACAAGAATACATATATCCAGTGTACAGGACTGTATCCCAGTAAAATACATATGATTCCAAAGTATAAAATGTCTCGACCCTAAAGACTCATCGTTGGCCCTAAGGCAACCTATAATGGCCCACCCAGGAGTAAAAATATGAGAGCTTCTTCTCCGACGCATCAGACTCGGTGATACCTACATCTACAAAAGTGTTTGGTTAGTGTTTTAAAACACCGTCTCAAAGTGGGAGTAAGTAATTAACTCAGTGAGTTCCATTAGTAATAAGTTACACATGTTATCAATTTCATATGCGCAATTAATGAAAAACATCTAACACACAATTCCTAGCTACTCTTATTAATGCATATGCATGTTATTATGATATGATGCATGCCCTTGCCATCCAACACTCCCTCGAGCAACATCATCTTACGTTCGCAATGTCAAACACTCACTCAATGCAACCTCGACTGCCAATTTGCCAACCTATTTAATGTGATGTGATGTAAATATGTTAGCCAAGTATTTAATTACGTTCATTCATCCAGCAGTTTGGAAAAACTGGGACACCCTAACAAAGTCAATGCCCTTTCCAATTGTAAGGCCTAGGCAGCCTTGCACATACGACCCTTGATCCTTTTGGGTTCAAGGTTCATACTATGTTGATGAGATGTCCTTCCTGTTTCCTTTTCTGCGGCCTTCCTTACGTCACTGGCACTCCAAACGCAGTTTGCTTATAACTCACTGGCCATAAGATCAAAATGGTAACGTCGAGAGAAAACCTTATCCTCCTGGAAACCTTTCCAAAATAATCGTTTGACCATAGGCATAGTGAGAGATTTATTAATTACTAATTTAGACAAGAATTAAAACGAGGACTGTCCTTAACTAAGACCCAGATGATAACCTTCTAAATATAAGGCTTAAACTTTTTGATGAATTATGATATTCCCTAAATATTTATGATAATCGGATTACGGAATTACATAACCATACAATTGCGAGGCATTCGTGGCTTAACCCATTTCTCAATTTAGTGCGACTACCAATGGACTCACTGCTTTGACCGAGCAGAAAATCAAGATTCACCAGGACTAGGAATGGATACAATGAGCCTTCTACCCTAGTCATTTAAATGATCGACGTATCGGGTTCAAATCATAGTCATGAATCCAAATCTTTTAAAAAATTGTAGTAAACCGTCAGGGTAAAATTTTTTTAAGGGGGGTAGACTACAATAATCCAGACTAACATATTTAGTTACACCCTACATACATATGAATGTGAAATCAACAAAACTTACGCGTACAAAAATTAGAATATCTTTACCTATTTACATTAGGCAATTTCAAGGATAAAATTGTAATTAAGTGGGGTAGATTGTAACATCATGAATTTTTTCTATTTTAAATTGCCAAAAATCCTTATATATATAAACTATCCCATGTCGTCACTTACTAACCCCTGATGCTCGAGGTGAGCCTATACGTAAGTGATACCAGTAAAGAACCTCAAAGATTCGATTAACCAACTGTATGAAGCCAACGAATCCGTCTGATCACTTAAACCTCAAGTCTAGCCTTGTAAATTATTCATCTAAGACCCAAATCTAACTAACCTCTCACTGATTAATCAAGACAACCGTAACTAAATTAAAGATCTACACAAATCCGAGATAGTTATGGCTCAGATTTTAACTAATGGACCAAGTCAACATATTTACTCATTTACCCTAAGAACCAACGACTTAGGGTAATTATGACCGAATCACCATTTTCACTAATTTCAAATAGGTCACACTATGAACTTAATTAATTCAGACCCTAACAACTACACCTAAGAAATCTCTTTATCTAATTCATTCAAAAAATTCTCTGATTATCTGAAGAAGCTCTAGACCGCTCATTAGTGGCTCACTATTTCAGAAATTATAGAATAATGTCTATCTTAATGAGCTTGACATCCATCGCGGGTGGAGAACTAAGAAAGTGCCCAGAACTGCTCAACTTGGGCCAAAAGCTAAGTGCTTGAAACACACGAATCCCCTAGGATGAAATCTGAAAACTTAAGTGAAATAGACCTTCCGCTCTTTCGCGAAGTTGTAACTTTCGAACAGTTAGATCACAACCAAATTTGAGGAATGAGTTAAGGATATTTTTCTGCTCATGTCTGAATAACCAGGGCCCTAATTGAACATCGGTGACCGTTAATCACAAATCGGGCACCTGCGATTAATTGACTTATCCATTTGCCACCAAACTTGGAACAACCCTTCATCAGACTATGGGATACCTATTCCATGACACAGATGGGCCAAGGAGCCACTGGGACAGTCTCAGGGGCTATAAATGTACCCCCATAAGGTCATATACATTAGGACTAGCCACCATAGGGCCATTTGAGCTAAATTGTAGACTACATAAACTCAAAATACTCTCCCCCTCACTCCCATCTGAATTTTTCCAGTAAAGAGGGGAGAGAGAGAGTAGAGAGAGTAGAAGGAGAAGGAGCTCTAAGGAGCTGGGAATTGAGAAAATCCCCTCTCCTACCACAATCTCATGCCTAAAATTACAACTCCGCCGCCACATAAAAGATTTGTCGACAATTGAAAGGTAACCACCCTATCATCTCCTAAATTTCAGCACATTGAGCCACATGCATGCGTCCTAACATGCAGATGCATTTGGCACAGGGCTCCGGCGCATCAATTCATGAGTCCAACACCCTAAGAGCAACTCTACAAGCCCTTAGCAACCCTAGGTGCAGACCATTAACCATAAGTGTCCGTTTAACAAACCTAGGCCGAATTTAGCAATTTTGGGTGTAGATTTTTGCTTGCATGTCAATTGTATGTGTATAAATGATAGATTTAGAATGTCATCCCGGTTAAATCTTGATTAAGGGAAAAAAAAAACCTTGGACCCATAACTATCCAAACCCTTCTTGTCTGATTTCCTACTTACTATGAAAATTATGGTACGATATATCCCCAATTTCCGAATTAGATAAGGAAATTCCTACTGCATGCCCCCCCATACATGTGACTAGCCACCAATTTCATTTTATACATGTTAAATTCCCTATGATTGTGCTTGTTTACATGCTTATTTAGAATTTTCATGTATTTAGGAATCCATGATGAATCATGATGACAATAACTTTGATTTATTGCTATGCATCCTTAAACCTTTCACAACTAGAAGTAGATCGACATATACTTTAGTATGATTCATTTGTACACTGCTCCTGTGTCGGATCGGCCAACAAAATTTTAGAATCTGCATGGGCAATCCCTTCGGTAGGGCCACCCAAGGGCTAATTTGATCCAATTAGTTAAAATATGGATAATCGGAAATAGTTGGACTACATGGGATATTGCTTCCAATGTCATACGACACGTAGTTCGTCTAGAGGGGATAAATTAACTCATAAGCCGGCCAACCATGTCTGTTAACTATGTTTGTACATGCCTGCTTGAACCTGAGACACCCTACACCCACTTGGGCCCATTGGTAACCAACTTGTTGCAGCCCACAAGTCTCGGGAGCCAAACATGGTGGTATGGGACACTATACCCAAGCTGTCGATCTACGATGGGGTGATGAGCCTCCCCATAGTGACTGCAAGCAAGAACTCTTCCTTACAATTGCCCTCGTATGTTTTCTTTATTATTGAAAGTGAAAAACCTGATGAGCCAAGGATCGTGATAGCAAGATTGTCATGACCACCAGGGTCGCATGATTGGGATATGGCATTGATCTGTTAGGGTGTTCCAGTTTTTCCAAATTACTAGTTAAATGAACGTAATTAATCAATGTGGCTAACATCTCACCATCACATTGTATTAGTTAGGTTGGTGACTCAGTAGTCAAGATCGCATTAAAGGAGTGTTTGGCATTGCGATCGTCAGATGATGTCGCTCGAGTGAGTGTTGGATGTGAGGATATGCATCATATCATAAAACCATGCATATGCATTAATAAAAGTAATTAAGATCTTGTGATTGATTGCTTTTCACCAACTTCGTCCATAAAATTGATAATATGCGTAACTTATTGCTAATAATATCCACTGAGTTGATCACTCACTCCTACTCTAGGACGGTGTTTTAAAACACCAACCAGAACCTGTCTTAGATGCAGAGATTATAGAGTTCGATATACTTGATGGAGCAAGCGTGGATGAAGAGGAGGCGTTGTCGTACTTTCAGATCTTCGACGGGTCCCCATAGACTACCTTAGAATAGTGATGGGGCCTAGGGCAGGGTTTTGTATTTTGGATTATGTGCGTTTTTACTTACATTATTTTACTGGATCTGTTTACTCCATATTAGTTGCACATGTATTTACTATTTTGGTCTTAATTTATACTGCATGGTCCACTTAAATTCTCCATTACTTATGAAACAAACGAATTACGCATAGCATGAAACCCAGTAGGGCATAAGTGGCACCCGAGAATTCGGGAGCCGAGTACCTATTTGGCCCTCACAAGTACCTATTGGTGTAGCTAAATGGGTGTGGTAGGTGTTTTCCCACAATTTAGTTGGTCAAGGCCACTTGTGTGATTGAGAGCCTGGATCAGAAGTACATGCAACCGACGGCCTAGATTGGAAGCATATGTGCATATATGATCATGTGGTCGTGCATTAAGACTGAGGGCCTCAACTAAAAGGTATTGACTGAATTGGTCATTACCCCTGCGTCAAGATGGATAAATTGGATATTGGATTGGAACTCAAAGTTCTTTCGATCATTGACTTATTTATAAGTGCAGTGTAGTACTTAGACAATTTGAGCAAGGGAATGCATTAACCCTTATGAATGAATTCTTTTTTCCCTTATATCAGTGATAATGGAATCGACTAGTTTAAGGACTTTTTATCTCACTAGTGTTTTATTGTAGTATTTGTCAATCAAAGTAAATGATTTACGCATAATATAATAAAAACTAGAATAAACATGCTCGATCTTTATTAATAAATTGTCTATGTTACAATCGTCGTGTATACACTCTTAATATTAAAGCAGAAAGAAGAGAAAAATAAATACGTGACACGCCTATTATAATAGACAATCGAGACGAATGGTCAGTAGGATATGACCAAGGTAAGAACAACTGAATTAGAACTCAGGTGGATATAAGGATTTAGAAACTTAAGGTTGCATATATTTAATCTACTCGTTAACATATAGACTGCAGTGGGAGCTACTGGGCAGTAACAAACTAAGCTAAGAAAAGTAAAATAGACATTAAAGTAAAGTAGACATGTAGATAGATGTGTCTGGCATCGAGCTCTTCTTCAGATGTCCCTTTTATATCTTCCTCGAGGTGGTGGAAGCTCCTTGGTGGGCTTAAGGACCCTTCAGGATTCTTTATGCAAGCTTTCCAAGCACGTAATCTCTTTCTTAGTAGATTTAGATCAGCTTAGGAAAGTAAGAGCTCTAGACTTATTGGTTTCTCAAATCTTCTTTTTATATTTAATTCTTTGCAAAGATCTTCATGGCCCAAGAAAGGTTTGGATTAACACTTCTAGGTTTCTCTAACGGAAATAATTAGGCCAGAATCTAAAAACTTTAAGAGTTGATCTATACCGAACGTAGTCATCTAACACCTCTTCATGGCCCACGTTTTCCACTTTTAGGTGTTAGACGATCTGAATAAAATTTTCTCATTTTATTCGATCACCCATATGGTGATGGTTTAGAGTGTTAGAGGGATTTGACCATTGATACTGATCTATCATTTGGATAGGTTAGATCTCTCATTCTCTTAATTCCAATCATTATGTGGAATAGGACCCAATGTAAGTTCAGTCATCCTTCTACGATCATGGTATGAGACTGAGTCCAAGTTGGCTTGCATATCAACTCGACCTTTTCACATTCAAAATCTTTTGGATTGTTGCTGGCTCTCCAAACGTCTTGGGCAATATCTCCAATTATGGAAGGATCGTAAGAGACAACCCTTCGGATGATATTATATCTAATTGTGAGATAGGATATGCTCATCCAATGAGTCTTTTATAGTCATACTATGCAGGTCCCTCATTTAATGGGCATATTTATCTTGGCCATGTGGTGTATAATAGTTTGTCCCCCTGAAAGGGCCTAATAGAGTTTGTACCGTCGTAATAATGATAAAATACATAACGCCAAAGGAAAATCAGAGGCAGATCTCCTTTGGGGGTGAATACATTTCTGACTATGCCAAGGACATGGTGTCCCCGCATGGCATCTTCCCATTGGTCCATGTTAGGGCGACAAAAATGGGTGTAAATAATGCCCCCCCCCCCCCCCCCCCCCCCCCCCCGCATCAGGGAGATGTGATGGGATAGTCAATATATGGGCTTTCGATGGCCGCTTGGTTTCTTAACATATGTTAGTACAGGGTTTGCATTTGGCCATCATGCACATAAATCTAAATGGAAAAATTCTCTCAACATGATTACAGTGATTAATGTGGACACGAATTACAATGTTTAGATTTTCTTTTATACAACTACGTCTCCACTGCAAGTCATCTTCCTATTTCTCTTTCGCTCGATTTTTAATTTTTTGCATTCTGTTTTTGCTAAAAATTTACAGTTTAAACTTGGTTTTATAGTCATTGATACTCCTACTTTGGAGGTTATTACTCTATTGTAGATGAATTGATTAAATATTATATTCAAGGTACTCTCACTCGTTATGAGAATGGGCTACCAAACCAATACCTTTTAGGTCTAGTCCTTTCCCCTGCCTCGATCAAGGATTTTTCTTCTCTTTTTTTTTTTTCTTTTTTTTTTCTTCTTTTCATGTACGAAAAGAGAATCTCCTTTTGTTGGCTCCTTCTATGAATTTGTCGCAATCGAATCTCTCTGGATCTCGTCATCGATCGTGGCCTTCTGATTTCTCAGATTGAGTTTCCTATTTAGGGAGTGTAAAATCTACATTTGGGGAGCAATGACATGCCATCAAGATATTCAATTGCATCCAAATTTCTCGATTCGAGACGAGCATAAATACTCTTATGGAAATTTTCGCATGCTTCTAGGGTCTTTCCACCAGTTGCTTCCATTTCCTTGGGAATTCATGAGTCAAACTATATTAGATATTTGTACACACACAGACCTTCCATCCTTAGGTGCTTTTGTAAAACCATCGAGTACTCGGTCCTCCTCTTCTTTCAACAACCATTGAGCCAATGCTACCTACAACACCTTTTTGTAGGAGGAAATGGGGGAGGGTTCAGTCACTCATCAAGAACCCTACTCTTTCTTATAGACCTGGTTATGTCATTTCGTGTTCTATATCCTGACTTGGCAAATGACTAAAAAATATACCCTTCATCACCTGACTATAAGAAACCTTCATCCTTGCGGAATGCCTATATGGCTTCTTCAATTATGGCTCTGTGAGTACTTCACTTTTCTTAGCTTTTTGGTTTCTGATCATACTCGTTGATTGTTGTGATACAAGCTAAAAGAGTAGTCTTTTAGGGATTTTCTTTGCTTTTTTCTTGACTAACTTGAAGAACTTTAAGTCTTTCTTTCCTTTTTCTAAGATGATCCATGGCCCAGACTGGTTTAGGTGCTTTCAGTATGGCCCATTTCACTCTGAATCCCTAGATCTAATTCGCCAAATATAGGTCGGTTTTCTAACTTCATGTGATCTCTCATACAGTGGCACGTTTCCAATAAAAAACCTCGACCCTAAAACGGGCGTTGAGTTTTATCCAATTGCATTGTGTACAAGCAGATTGGCGTAGCTTAAGGAATCTCATTTCTCCCATGTGGTGTCATGAAGTACATCCCCCCACTCTCGAGAGTACTTCTTAGTTGTCGAGAAGAACTTCATTCGATTTGAGAAGGGTTTATGGGGGTTGTCAATGGATTTATTCCCATCTTCTTTAATGCTCCAACTGCACAGGATTTTCGAGTTCCAAATTTAGAGGGTGCTCCCAACATTCTTTCATTTAGATTACTAACTTAAAGAACCTTTTTTCGATGGGAGAGCCTATTTCGCTAGCTATACAAATGTCCAATTCTGCAAGCCTCGAGGCTTTTGATGACCTGACTGCCTCGCCCCAAACTCGAAAATCGGGCTTAAAAAATTTTTGATTGTCAAATCCGGTGTCGATAGTCTCCGTAATACCCCATTCTCAGCTCTAAAAACCCATATGCTAGATTCTGATCCTAAGATCCTACAAGGAAGAAATCATAAAGGCAACATCATCATCACATATCCACTAAAATAAACATTTGAATACAGTACTGAAAGAAAAATACATATATCAAAAATCAAAGCTCCAGAAGACAGTTGCACACTCCAAGCTCAACGTTGTTGCGATCTAATGCTACCTTCGCACATCTATCGTGCATAAGCTTATAGAAAGCTTAGAGGTTAGTGTAAGTGTGTACGATGCACATATCAAGAATATAGATATCAGAGTAAGTGAAAATACTGACAATCCATAAATCGTACAATAACAGAATAATGCGGAAACATGTTGGTAAGTCTATAAATACCATCAGCCTTATCTAGTCTATGCAATGCAAAAACATAATAAGCCAATATCATATACTGAAGAGGCAATATAGAACAGCTCTGCAATACGGAGACACAGTAAGACAAATATCATATACTAAGGATGCAATGCAATGTGCAAATCCTTACGAGTCCATGAATATCATCAACCTCATCTAGGCCATATAAATGCAGAAACATAGCAACCCAAAATGTCATATGCTGTGGATGTAATGCAATATGTGGTGCAAATGAAATGACCAAGCTGGAGTGTGAAGTCAAGATGATAGTACGTAGTATCGCAGGCTATGGGGTCTATCACAAGGGACTTCTATCCAAACCAGTCCCATACCTAAATTTAGATAGTTAGACTCAATGTGGTAGACTCCTAATCTCAAGTTAGTCGCGTGCCCCAACCAAAATTCTGACCATTGTGAAGGTACACAATAATTAGTTGCACACTACTAACCCGAGTGGATAATGAATAAATGAATGAATGAGTATGCAACTCCTTCTCAGTAAGTCCACATGTTAATATTGTACATCTCTGAGATCATCACCGGGGTCTAACACACTCTACACATGATCGCTGCCCATTAGAAGCGCAATCTTGCAAGTGAAAGAGACCTCACTATCTTTCTGGCTAGTAGTCAGCCAATATTTACCCGACACGATGATAGCGGACCTATTTACGATCTAATCAAACTCAATCTAGCTATGGCTCTACCCTCGAGCGGATAAGGACACACCCCCTTCTAACCGACCATGACACAGTGGGAGATGTGACCTACTGGTATTCGACACTCGGGCGCTCATATATTCACTCAGTTTAGACGTTGGAGCGTCCTCTGGTACCAAGAGGGTTTAGAGATTTTCACGTAGGGACATCTATGGTACCTCGATGCTAGTAATAGATTTTCGGTGTCCCATCTGGCCATCCATGATATGTTTGTGGAGGTTACAGCCCTGATTTCTCTAGGGCGTACAGCGGTCATATCACAAAATGTAAGATGCATAAGTTTTACCATCCAGTCATGCATCAAGTATACGTGTACTACGCGCTCATGTGGGTCAACTCCATGTCTATTAAGGAGCCCCATAACAACCTGCCTAATGACATATGTAATAATCCATCACACTTCATATCAAGCATGCAGATGATGCGTATGAGCATGTGTCATTATGCAATACTATCACGTACTCACAATCGGTATCGATTATTGGCCTAACAAAGAGTCTAAGGGAAGGTCACAATATGAACATTTAACCATCATTGCCCATTAATGTGAACATTTAACCAACATTGCTCCCGAGTAGCCCACATAGAGTCAAACGTATAGTGGGCCCATGGCCTCACACAGGGACCAAATTCACATCACTATGGACCTCACTCATGGGTCGCATATACATCACAATGGGCCTTGGTACATGGGCCATAAATACATCACCTCGGGCCTCACTCATGGGCCGCATTACATCACAATAGGCCTCGACACATGGACCATAAATACATTACATTGAGCCTCACCATGGGCCTCATATACATCAAGTGGCCCTTACACATCGCAATGGACTGCATCTCATGGGCTTGATATACATCACAATGAGCCCCAACGCATGGGCTGAGTATACACCATATTGGGCCTCAAACATGGGGCTCTGTCACGCCCCAAACCCGGGAATCAGATTCATAAGAATCCCGATTACCGAATCTGGTGCCGACAGCCTCCGTATTACCCCATTCTCGGTTCCTAGCATTCATATGCCAGATTTCGATCCTGGGATCCTACAAGGAGGATTTTTTTTTTACATATAACTAGTAATAAGCATAATCACAAGATTACCCAATTCACAAAGGCAACATCATCATCACGTATCCACTAATGTAATCGTTTAAGTAAAATACTGAAAGAGAAATACATAAATAAAAATCAAGCTCCAGAAGACCACTGCACGCTCCAAGCTCAACACTGCTGCAAACTAACATCACCTGCACGCATCTATCGTGCATAAGCTTATAGAAAGCTTAGAGGGTGGTGTAAGTGTGTGCACAAGGTAAGTGCCAAGTATTCAATACAATGCTATAATCATACAATACCAAAAAAATTGGTAATCCATAAACCATACAATGTCTAAATAAGCAGAAACACTAACAAGAGCAGGAATTATCAGAGTAAGCAGAAATACTGAAAAGATATAAATCATACGATAACAGAGTAAGCGGAAGTATGGACAAGTATATAAGTTAATCAATATCAGAATACGCAATATAGAACAACTATGCGATAAGGATTCATAAAGAGTCAAATATCAGATGCCGAGGATGTAATACAATATGCGATGCGAATGAAATAATTATGCTGGAGTGTGAAGTCGGGATGATAGTACGTAGTATCGCAGGCTATGGGTCCACCACAAGGGACTTCTATCCAAACCATTCACATACCTAAATTTGGATAGTCAGGCTCGACGTGGTAAACTCCTGATCTCAGGTTAGTCGCACGCCCAACAGAAATTCTTGCCGTAACGAAGGTACACAACAATTAGTTGTGCACCACCGGCTCGAGTGGATAGTGAATGAATGAATGAATGAGCATGCAACTCCTACTCGATAAGTCCACATATCAGTACGGTTCCTTTCTCAAAAATCACCGGGGTCTATTACACTCCATACCAGATTGCCGCCCCATCACGCGCAACAAGGCGAGTGGAAGAGACCTCACTATCCGCCTGCCAATATCGGGCCCGGCTCGTCGATAGCGGACCCATTCCTCGAGCTGGTAAAACTCAGCCTAGCTTTGCCCTCTCCTCTTGGGCAAGTAAGGCCGCACCCCCTTCCAACCGACCACGACACAGTGGAGAGCGCAGCCATCTGGTAATCAGCACTCGATGCTCATCTACCCACTCGGTCTAGACGTTGGAGCAACCTTTGGAACCAAGAGGGTTTAGAAACTTTCATCCAGGGATATCTATAGCACCCCATGTAGAACAGATTTTTCGGTGTCCCATCTGGCCATCCACGAAATACCTGTGGAGCTACGACCCTGATGTCGCTAGGGCGTATAGTAATCACAGCACACAATGCAAGATGCATGAGTCATACAATCCAGTCATGCATCAATCCTGCACAAATCGTGCTCTCATGTGAGACAATCTCCTCCTATCAAGGAGTCTCATAACAACCAGCATTATGGCATATGCAATGGTCAATCATATCTCATAACAAACATGCAGATGATGCGTATGGGCATGGATCACGATGTTATGCAGTCACATACTCATAATCGATATCAATAACCGGCATCAACAATCGGCCTTGACAATGTGGACATCTAACCAACATTGCCCCAAGGAGTGACCCTAACAGATCCAAACATATAATGGGCCCACGACCTCACACAAGGGCGTAATATACAACACAATGGGCCTTACTCAAGGGTTACATGTACACAATAGGTGGGCCCTGCTCATGGGCCTAACATTCATCACAATGGGCTCCTTTACCTGACCCTCGAATGAATCACAATGGGCCTCATCACCTAGGCCTCAATATACATCACATTGGACCTTAGACACGGGTTGGATGTACATCACATCGGGCCTTAAATACAAGCCACATATACATCACATCGGACCCCGACAATCAAAATCAGGAATTTTCCACGACAAATCAAATCGGTAATCGGCCTCGATTAATAATCAACCACGATCGATAATCGACATCGGCCACGGCAAATCAGAATCGGTAATCGGCCTCGATCGATAATCGGTAATTAGCCACGACAAATCAGAATCAGTAATCGGCCTCGATCGATAATCAGTAATTGGCCACGGCAAATCAGAATCGGTAATCGAGAATCGATGCAAAGCGGGGTCTATAGATGGATGACCGCTTGAACTAGAGAATGATGAGAATGGGCCTAACCAAGCTTAAGGGAAGGTCACAATGTGGACATTCAACCATCATTGTCCATCAATGTGGTCATTTAACCAACATTGCTCCCAAGGAGTGGCCCACATAGGGCGAACATACATCATCATGGGCCTCACTCATGGGCCAAATATGCATCATATTGGGCCACATCCATGGGCCTCAAATACATCACAATGGGCCTCATCCCATGGGCCATAAATGCATCACCACAGGCCTCCTACGTGGGCCTCATGTACAACATAATGGGCCTTGCCTATGGACCTAATACATATCACAATGGGCCTTGTCCATAGGCCTAATACCTATCATAATGGGCCTTTCTCATGGGCTCGAATACATCTCAATGGGCCTTGCCCATGGGCCATGAATACATGACATGTGGGCCCTACACATCACAGCGGGTCGATATATTGGGTCGCACCATTGGGCCTAATATACACATCACGGTGGGTTGCATCATTGGGTCGTACCAATGGGCCATACAAACATCTCATTGGGCTGCACATATGGGCCGCAAAATGCACCACAATAGTCCTTACGTACATCACTTTAGGCCCCAGCAATCAGGTCACATAAACACCACGTTAAGGTGGGTCATACGTCCATCAAAATGGACAGACGGCGTGGTTATAAAATACGTACAATCAAGGTGAGCCGGTCCGTAAAATGTTATGGAAAACTAGATGGACGGCATAGACGTACAATACATAAATCACAGTGACTCTCGCAGATGGCTGGCATGGATGCAAAATAGGTGGATGGCATTGATGAATTCAAAAATCATGGTGGGTCCCACCGATTTGGATAGATGGACGGAGTGGACATAGAGTAAATACAACAAGGTGCGACCCACCTACTGCCAAAACAGATGAACGGCTTGGATCAAATCACAGCTCAAGGTGGGTATCCATGCTGGCAAAACAGATGGACAACTGTATAGGACACATACATCCGAGGTGAGTCCCACCGTCCCAGTCTAGCGGATAGTGCGGATGAAATGAATACATCAAGGTGGGCTCTGCATGCTATAGGTGAACGGCCGGCATGGAACACATGCATCACGGTGACTCTCACAGCAATTAAATTACTGCTAGGCTGCTACCCAACAGTCCAACAAATGGACAGTTGATAAAATACATAAATCATGGTGGCCCACTAGCTGTATAGGAGGTACTATATTGCTACTACCATCCAGGTGATGAATGGTAGGATGAGACATACATCCTAGTGGGGTCCACACATCCCACATGGACGGATGGTGTTGATATAACGCATACCACATGGGTCCCACAGCTGCTGGACGTCAGTCCAGCAGCCTCCACAGGTGGACGGTGAATGAAACACATACATTTAAAATGGGCTCCACAGTCATTGATAAGAGGTTTACATATAATACGTACCTCATGGTGGTTCCCACGTATGGGCCGTGACTGCTAGGCAGCGTGGATAAAACACTTACATCACGGTGGATCCCACATGTCCTTCAAAATGGACAGACGGTGAGGATATACACATACCTCCATGATCAGACTCACACGCTGCTGACATCATGCAGCAGGTGGGGTCCACGTCCAGGTTATGGATAGTTTGGATGTAGCACATACATCAATTGTGGGTCCCACATCTGCCAAAAACAGACAAATGGTGTGGGACCACATACATCTTGGTGACGCCACCACAGTAGCGTATAGCTGGTGTGTCTACCACCATCAGCTGTGGGTCCCACATCTGCCTGTGGACGGTGGAGCCCACCTAGATGTACTTGTTTTATCTACGCCGTCCAGCTACGTTAGTTGGCTGCTGGACAGCATGGGCATCCCACCATGTATTATATGTTTCATCCATGTCGTCCATCGATTTGGGACCCACCACTATGTTATGTGCATTGATCTATCCATCCATGTGGGCCACACGCATGATATAAGTGTTTTATTCTGCACGTGGGACGCACCTTGATTTTGTCCAGAGTGTCCAAATCAGGGACAGTGGGTCCCACGCAGCTAGTGCTGCTTTGTTGACGGTGGATTGATCACGAGGTTGGGGTATATCCAAATCGTCCATCCATTTGGAGATATAGACCCCACCACTTAGTGCATGTGTTTTATACACACTATCTAACCATCTGCAGCTATGCGGGCCATCCCACACGTGCTGCACGTGTGGGATGGTACATGTTCCATATCCACAGCGTCCATATGGATGGCTGGTGTGGGGCGCACGATGATGTATGTGATGATCCCACTGCCCAGATGGCTTGACAGTGGGCCATGTCATGATGTATATGTTATATCCAACCATTTATCAGGTGGACCACACCGTAAAAACTAGTGAAGGACTGATCGTCCACCATTGAAATCCTTTTGAGAACACAAAAGTTTTGATCAATACGATATTTATTTTTCCTCATGTCTTTGTGACAGTATGAACGGATTAGATGGAAAATAAACATGATGGTAAGCCCTGCAGGATTTTAACGGTGGAAATCATTATCACCACTATTGCTTGTGGTATGGTCCAAATGATCTTTTGATATGATTCATTTGTTTGGATACTGCACTTTATAGATGGATGAATGATGTAGTTGTTGTGGCCCATTTGATGAGGCCCGATGTGATGTATTTGGGGCCCATTTGGAAGGGCCTGATGTGATGTATATGATGCCCTTGTATGAGGCCCAATATGATGTATTCTAGGGCCCATGGGTTAAGGCCCATTATGATGTATTAGGGTCCCTGGGTTGAGGCCCATTGTGATGTATTTAGAGCCCATGGGTTAAGGCCTATTGTAGTGTATTTAGGGCCATGGGTTGAGGTCCATCGTGATGTATTCAAGGCCCACTATTGAGGCCCACCTTAGTATGTGCATGAGGCCCATCTTACTTTAGTTGGGGCCGTTGTTGAGGCCCACCTTGATGTATATGAGGCCCATGAGATACGGCCCATTTGATGTATTAGGGGCCCAGGGGTCGAGGCCCAACGGGATGTACAAAGGCCGTTACAATGTGTGATTCCATTATAGTTTATGTAATGATATTTATGGTGGGCCGAGCCTTGGGAGCAATGTTGGTTTGACGTCCATATTGTAAGTACAATGTGGTTAAATGTCCGCATTGTAACTCTCCCTAGGGCCCATTGATAGGCTCATACTTTTTGATAGTTCATTACTTTATAACATGCTTAGTATAACTCCATGATGCACAACCCATTTGTTTCAGGTCCTTTTGATCGGCCTACTTGTATCGGCAATTTGATTGAGCTAGCTCATATGATTGATTAGGCCCATCTTGGTATATTAGTGGCCTGTTGCTGAGGCCATATATGAGGCCCATGTTATGAGGCCCACTCTGATATACTTGCAGATGGGTATGTTATGAGTAGGCCCACTTGCTGCTTGTGCAGGGCCCACCTGTCGTGTATATGAGACCCATTAATGTAGCCCACTAAGATGTATAATGAGGTCCATGGGTCGTAGCCCATTATGATGTATATTGAGATCCATGGGTCATAGCCCATTATGATGTATCTGAGGACCATGGGTCGTGGCCCATGATGGTGTATATTAGGCCCATGCATTCATTACATTGCGATGTATATTCAACCCTTATATGAAGTCGTGGGCCCACGGTATGTTCGGCCCTATGTGGGACACTCCTTAGAGCAATATTGGTTGATTGTCCACATTGATGGGCAATGATGGTTAAATATCCACCTCGTGACCTTCCCTTAGGGCTTGTTAGGGACGATTACCGACTTTGATTCGTCGTGGCCAATTGCCAATTCCGATTGTCGGAGCCCAATGTGATGTACATGCGACCTGTATGTGAGGCCCGACGTGATATGTATTCAGCCCGTGTATAAGACCCAATGTGATGTACATGCGACCTGTATGTGAGGCCCAACGTGATATGTATTCAGCCCGTGTATAAGGCCCAATGTGATGTATATTGATGCCTAGGTGATGAGACTCATTGTGCTGTATTTGAGGGTCAGGCGAAAGAGCCCATTGTGATGTATGTTAGGCCCATAAGCAAGGCTTACCTGTTGTGTACATGTAACCCTTGAGTAAGGCCCATTGTGTTATATAGTAGGCCCTTGTGTGAGGCCGTGGGCCATTATATGTTTGGATCTATGAGGATCACTCATTGGGACAATGTTGGTTAGATGTCCACATTGTCGAGGTCGATTGTTGATGCCGGTTATTGATACTGATTATGAGTATGTGACTGCATAACATCACGATACATGGTCATACGCATCATCTGCATGTCTGTTATGAGATATGATTGACCATTGCATATGTCATAGTGCTGGTTGTTATGAGACTCCCTGATAGGCGGTGATCGTCTCACATGAGCGCACGGTATGTGTAGGATTGATGCATGACTGGATTGTATGACTCATGCATCTTGCATTGTGTGCTGTGATTACTGTATGCCCTGGCGACATCAGGGTCATAGCCTCCACAGACATATCGTGGATGGCCAGATGGGACATCAAAAATCTGTTCTACATGGGGTGCTATAGATATCCCTAGGTGAAAGTCTCTAAACCCTCTTGGTTCCAGAGGTTGCTCCAACGTCTAGACTGAGTGGGTAGATGAGCGTTAAGTGCCGATTACCAGATGGTTACGCTCTCCACTGTGTCGTGGTCAGTTGGAAGGGGGTGCAGCCTTATCCGCCCGAGAGTAGGGGACTGATAGGCTGAATCTGACCAGCTTGAGGAATGGGTCCGTTATCGACGAGCCGGGCCCGATATTGGCAGGCGGATAGTGAGGTCTCTTCCACTCGCCTTATTGCGCGCGATGGGGCGGCAATCTGGTTTGGAATGTTATAAATCCCGGTGATTTTTTTGAGAGGAACCGTACTGATATGTGGACTTATTGAGTAGGAATTGCATGCTCATTTATTCATTCACTATCCACTCGGGCTGGTGGTGCGCAACTAATTATTGTGTACCTTCGTTATGGCATGGATTTCGGTTAGGCGCGCGACTAACCTAAGATCAGGAGTTTACCACATTGAGTCTGACTATCTAAATTTAAGTATGGGACTGGTTTGGATAGAAGTTCCTTGTGGTAGACCCCAGAGCCTGTGATACTACGTACTATCATCCCGACTTCACACTCCAGCATGGTCATTTCATTCGCATCGCATATCACATTGCATCCGCAGGCACATGGCATCTTGGGTTGCTATGTTTCTGTACTTATATGGCCTAGACAGACTTTACAGGATTTGTATATTGTATTGCATCCTCGGCATTTGATATTTAGCCCTTTATGACTCCTCATTGCATAACTATTTTATATTGCGTATTCTGATATTGATTGACTCATAGACTCGTTCATACTTCCGCTTACTCTGTTATCGTATGATTTATATCTTGTCAGTATTTCTACTTACTCCGATAATTCCTGCTCTTGTCAGTATTTCTGCTTATTCAGATATTGTATGGTTTATGGATTACCAATTTTTCGGTATTGTATGATTATAGCATTGTATTGAATACTTGACACTTACCTTCTGCACACACTTACACCATCCTCTAAGCTTTCCATAAGCTTATGCACGATAGATGCATGCAGGTAATGTTAGGTTGCAGCAGTGTTGTGCTCGGAGCGTGCAGTGGTCTTCTAGAAGCTTGATTTTTTATTTATGTATTTTTCCTTCAACATTGTACTCAAATGATTATATTATTGGATATGTGATGATGATGTTGCTTTTGGTGATTTGGGTAATCTTATAGTTATGCTTATTACTAGTTAAATGTACATTTAAAAAAAAAAAAAATCCTCCTTGTAGGATCCCAGGATCGGAATCTTTCGTGTGAACGCTAGGAGCCGAGAATGGGGTACTATGGAGGCTGTCGGCATCGGATTCGGCCATCGGGATTCCTGTGAATCTGATTTCCGGGTTTGAGGCGTGACAGGCTCATATACATCAAGTCAGCTGCATCACACGGGCCGCAACAATGGGCCTCATATACATTAGATGGGCCCATCATATGGGCCTCATATACATCAAGTAGGCCACAACAATGGGCCTCATATACATCAATGGGCTTCATCATATGGACCAATATATATTACATCGGGCCTCATCCAATTGCATCAAGGTGGGCCTTAACGGATGGGCCACAAATACATCAAGGTAGTCCTCATGGAAGGGCCATAAATACATCAAGGTGAGCCTCATAGATGGGCCATATGGGCCTCATAAATGGGCCATATGGGCCATAAATACATCAAGGTCCAATCGCCTCACTTCACGGTCATTTCCGTGCATTTCACGGTCCCCTAAGAAGTTTTGAACGGTGGATGTCACTGTTCCCACTATTTTCTATGGTGGGGTCCACTTGAACTTTAGATCTATCTCATTCTCTTTGTAATGCCATAAAATGATCTCCAGAAATAGTTGGACAGTATGGATATAACACATGCATCATGGTGGGGTCCACAAAGCTTGGTGACGTCACTTCAGTAGCGATTTGGCTACTGACCTTGTCAGTATTTAATCAGCGCCCCACACCGTCTATGTAGTTGTAGGTATGTGTCGTGCGTAGGGGTGTACACGAACCGAGCTAGCTCGGTTAGCTTGCTTGACTTGACTCAAAAAAGCTCAATTAGACTCGGTTCGAAGCTGAGTTCAAGCTAAGTCGAGCTGATTTTTTTAGCTCAAAAATGAGTTCGAGCTGAGTTCGAGTAGGCCCCAGCTCAACTTGACTCGGATCGAATCTAGCTCAAATCGAACTTGGATCGAACCAGTTTGGTGACTCGATTACTTTGCTATTGATGTTGCTCATTAACTGTTTAATAAAATGACTCAACCAAGTGTGGCTAGTGGCAAGGAAGGTTTAGCTAGTGGCAATGAAGGTTTGGCCGGTGGCAAGCAAGGTATGTACATTAAACAAATACATTTTTTTCTCTTTATTTTTTTTAGTTTTTATATTGCTTTGAAGGTGTTTGATAAAACACCTGTAAAACTATTGCCTCTAATTTACAAACAGTGGGACTGTGAAGTTGCAGTTCAAGTGTTTGTGAAAATGTCTCAATGACGAACTCAGCTCGATCTTAGTTTGAACTTGGCCCGAGCTGTTGACCGAACCGATCTGAGCTGGCCAGTCAGGCTCGAGGACCGAACCGAGCCGAGTTTGAGCTGAGGTTAGCCAGTGTTCGAGCTGAGTCAAGCTAAGGCTAACTTGACTCCGTTTGTCTCGATGTACACCCCTAGTCGTGCGAAGACGAGCACTGACGCTCCTCAAGCTCTGAGTTGTATGAACGGTTCAAAGGAGATCAAAGTTACATGGGCCCCACAGTAATGTATTTATTATATCTACACTGTTCATCTATTTTTAGAGTCCAAAAAATAAATTATATCCCAAGACCATCTGAACCACATCATAAATAGCAGTGGAGATAATAATTTTCACGGTTAAAAAATTGGTAGGGCCGACAATAATATTTAATTTACATTCAATCCGTTCATAAGGTCACAAATACCTAAATGACGAGGAAAAACAAATTTCATATCCATCCAAAACTTCTGTAACCCCAAAAAGGGATTCAATGGTAGACGTTTAATCCCTCACTGGATTTTGCAGTGTGGTCCACTTGCTAGTTAGATCTATCCTATTTTTCGTCTCAAGCCTTGAGACCAGTTTTCCAAATGGATGGACGGTTTGGATATAACACATACCTTATGATCAGACCCGCATAACTCAGCGACGTCAATACAACAGCTAAATACAGCAGCTATATACCTGATGTGAGGTACACCAGCCAATCCGCTCCCTGATTTCCTGGTAAAGCCTCTTCCAGGGAGTCCCTGGAAACCGAGGTAGGCCACCGTGATATTTGTGAGGAATCCAACCCATACATTCGTTCTGTGAGATCATTTTCTGATATGAAACCAAAAGTCAGTAGGATCTAATGCTCCTGTGGGCCGTACTAAAGGAAAATGTGATTAGGAATATTCCTGGCGTTGAAACCTACCTGGGTCGACAGTGATATTTACATACCGTCCCTCGTTTCCTAAAATGAACATAAAAAACGGATGAACGGGTGAATTTCTCATGAACATGGCAGTGGGCCCCACCTGGGTTCACAGCGCGGGAACTTCCTGCGAAAGCCGCGTCCAGTTAATACAGGATGGGAACCGTCCAGCTACTGGCAGTACGATGATGCATGGCCAAATGCAACGGAAACCGCAGAATTCTAGCTAGCACTGATCAGATGGCCAGGATGATCTGATAGTTTTGGTTTCTCAGCATCATCCAGCCATGTAAGGGCCGTCTAGATGGACGGTCAAGATCCACAATTCTCCAGTTATACGACCATCTTGTGTTCTGCCACGTGTAAGCTATGCAGTCCGAGAGGTGTCCATAATGATTGGATTGTGGTGAATGAAAGCGGATCAGCTGGTGTACCACACACCACCAATCTGCTGTGTGCTGACGTCACCTAGTTATGTGGGTCCATCATAAAGTATGTGATATATCCCAACCATCCTTCCATTTGGTGCGATCGTCGTTTATATCCCAACCGTCCTTCCATTTTGGCGAGATCGTCATTTATATACCAACCGTCCTTCCATTTGGCGAGATCGTTGTACCGCTAGAGGCAAAAAAAAACAAAAAAAAAAAGAAGAAGAAGACCGAACCAAAGATCAAGTGGACCACACTGCTAAATGCAGTTGGGGATTGAACGTCTACCAGTAAAACCCTCCTGGCGTCAAAGAAATTTTGAATCCATGTGATGATTGTTTTTACTCTTCATCCAGGTCCGTATAACCTTATGGCCTGTTTGGCCAGTTGCATTTGGAAAGTATTTGGTGGGATGGGATTCAAAAAACATTATTATTTCTTAAGGCAGGGGTTATTCCCTCTTACCATATGGGATAAGTTTAATTCTCAACTTTGTTTGTAATTCAATTGTACATGGAGAGGTTATACCCATCATCATTTAAAATTATTGAGAATAACATGCATATGTTATATCTAAGCCGTTCATTTATTTTACAACCTCATTTTATGGCATGGGCTCAAAACTGAGATAGATCCAAAACTTATGTAGCCCCACAGAAATTTTCAATGGTAAGTATTCAATCCCCATTGCTTTCTATGGTGTGGTCTACTTGAACTTTAGATCTACTTGATTTTTTGGCCCATACTCTATAATGATCTGCAGTATAGATATATCCCATACATCAGGGTGGAACCTACACAACTTGCTAATATTGAGAAAAATAAGCACGGACTCAGTACGATTTCAACTAACCTAATTCCAAGCTATTCCACTCTACCAAGACATGGAGTGGAATTGGCACAGCCTAGATGCAATTCCATCCCACCTAAGCCCGTCTAATCCAGCCGGCCAAACAGGCCCTTATAGTATATTGGATGGAAATAAAAGTTTCGGTGAACCTTGCGATTGTTTCAACGGTGAGAATTACTGTTTTATTATTAATTGTGATGTGGGTCACTTGAGATTTGGATATGAAAATATTTTCACTTAGTGCTTCAAAACGATCGGCAAAAGGATGAAGGGTGTGAATATAATAAATACATTACTTTGAGAGGCATGTAACTTCGATCTCTGCTGAACTGTCCGTATAATTTGGAGCTCGAGGAGCGGCAACGCTATCCCTGACATGACACGTACCCACAATAGTCAAAACGGTGGTGCGTCGCACACCAGCCAATCTGCTTCCGTGGTGGAAATTGCAGTGGGACAATCATTTTCGAGCTCGGAGTTCGACAAAAAAATTGTACCTAGGCGTCGGAAACATTAAACTTATGTCCTGCCTAGCTGACACCTTTCAAAAAAGATTGGGACGCCAGTGGGAGAGATTCCAGTGGATAAATGCAATGGGCACCCTATGATGTTTACGATATGTTTTTTCAAATACATGAGCCTAAAAATAAATTAAACTCAAAGGCCAAGTGAGCCGCATGACATGAAACAATGAAGATCATACGCTCATGGTTGAAACTTTCATCAGGCGATATGAGCTTTGGAATAGAGTATTATTTATTTTTTCAGTCCATGGATCTCCATGGGAAAGAGTTTATAACCATTAAGGTCATTTTATGAACAATTTGAATTGTGTATGAACATCAAAGCAGAGTTTAGAAAAGTTTGAATGGTGGGCAACTCTTCTCCACTGTTTTCAGGCATGTGGTCCACTTAAGTTTCAAATCTATTTAATTTTTTATCTCATGTCTTAATATGATCTTTCAAAATAAATGAATGAAGTGAGTCATGTTCATTGTCTTCCATATCAATGCATTATAAAATTTAAATTTTATATAATTCATTATCTACCAAATGATAACTACATGCATCCTTATTTATTTCATATAGCTTCTATAATCACTTCTCATGGTAACAACCACTATGGCCATTCCTCTTTATTTAACTACAACTAATGTGACTTCATTTCTAAGAAAATATTATTTAAAAAATAATAAGATGATAACTACATGCATCCTTATTTATTTCATATAGCTTCTATAATCACTTCTCATGGTAACAACCACTATGGCCATTCTTCTTTATTTAATTACAACTAATGTGACTTCATTTCTAAGAAAATATTATTTAAAAAATAATAATAATTCATTTAATATGTCCCACGAGTATCGCTGGCATGCTCATGCACTGAAAAAACTGATGGCGATAGACGTATGTTAAAAAATGAAGTGGAAATGAGTCGCTGTGGATCATTGGAATTTAAATTAAAAAGATAGAGAGAGAGAGAGAGAGAGATCAGGAAACGAAAAAGAAAGAAAAGCTTCCTAAGTACACCAAGTTCAAAAGACAACAGACTACGGCAATTTGGTCCAAAATAATTTAAAAAACGTGTGAGATGACTACCGTTGCCCCTATTTGGGAATTTTTACCAAAACAAATCCGCTTTTTGTGTCCAAGTTATGTTTTTCATCAGTTGCGAAATAGAACCACAGTATATCTTCATGCACTGGGCTCACATGATCAGATGGTCCGAGGATTTGAACCGTCCATTTTTCTTTAATAGAATAAATAATCGATTACATCAAAATTAGGCTAAATTTCAAGATCTTATCCACTGAATTTTAAAGTTGAATATGATGCATTGAAAATTTTCATTTCATTTTAAAAAGTAATTTAGAGATAACGAGTTATAATCATCTTTATAGCCCAGACTCCACAATACTAAAGGTTCTGATCATTGGAATAATTTAGAATGGGGGCCCCAGTCGGCGACGACACAAACTGCATATTTAGTCACGACAGTAGCAAAACGAACTCTCCCAAGCGACCAGATTGCATGACTCACGTGCATACAAGCCAAGGATCACGTGCTTGAATATTGAAAAGGCCAGGCCGCCGTTAGAATAGACACTGGTCCACCATATAAAAGGCTGATACTTTCTCGCGTGAATTGCACGAATGACTTCGCGTTAAACGTGCAAAAATTGAGAACCTTTGTAGAATCCGTTCTAATAAGAAGGTAGATATTTTTCTTATTGGTAATCTAGACTAATCTTTTGGCTCGTCCACATATTAGATAAGATACAAAATTTTTCCCAATATACACCGTTAGCTGTCTATACAATTTCTCATCATAAAGCATGTCCAGCCTCGGTGGGCCAATTTGATTCTTTTTCCAGGTCGTAACCACAGTGCGAGATACCTGATGGACGGCGTGGATCTTCCATAGCACGTTAGCACAGTTGTCCATCCCTATTCC
Source organism: Magnolia kwangsiensis (assembly GCA_037074715.1). Taxonomy (NCBI): domain Eukaryota; kingdom Viridiplantae; phylum Streptophyta; class Magnoliopsida; order Magnoliales; family Magnoliaceae; genus Magnolia; species Magnolia kwangsiensis. The sequence continues at coordinate 186,345,898 of CM073571.1, read as the reverse complement.
ACACGAGAAAATGTAGAATTATATGATACGTGGCCATGCAATTTGCGTAATATACAAAATATCCCAATATTAAAAATTTGAACCCATGATTCGTTAATCCAAACCATAAATATTTTATCTAATACCTATGCTGAGGTAGTACCCAAAAACCCACATTGAAAAATTACAAATAGATATTTTCAGTTTTTTATTTCGTCTATATCAGTTATTAACCATTCCCATAAATCAAAGGTGAAAGTTGTATTAATTTGGATATTTTAATGAAATCCTCAACCTAATATGGTATATAGAATAACGTATGGTCTAGATTATTGAAAAATGGAACTCAACATTCAGAATCAATAGACAGCGTACAAAGCGTAAATACACAGGTCACGTACCATATAATTCCTCCCGTACCGTACTTCAACGATATTATCTTAAAAAAAGCAGGACTACACCGCCACGTAAGGAATTCAACCGCGCAAAAAGCCTAAAGGCCGACTTCGTAAACGAATGAGATTTTACACGTGATTTTAAAAAAAAAAGAGCACGTTTTACCCGTGCGCCGATTTGTAGACATTGAATCCGTTCCCCGACAACAAACGTGGATATAAATCCGAGAGGAGATCCCCTCCTTTCTCCTCATAACACAGCCTTCTCTTCTCTCTCGCTCCACCTACCCTTCCCATCGAATCTCAGCCGTTGGATTTATCATCAACGGTAGGATCTCTACCATCTTCCGTGGAAAAGACTAGTATGTCCTTAACCATGGGTGTGAATTGCAACTTAGAGCTTCGCCTTCTCCCGGCCGGTGTCGATGCTGACATCCCATCTCCAGATTCCAGCCTATCATCGTAAGTCTACTGTTTTGTAATTTTCTTCATTTTATGGATTGTGTTTGGATACACAATTGAATTGGATTGCGAAACAATGGTTAAGTAGAGAACCGGATCACACGAGATCTCATTTCAATATATATATATATATATATATATATATATATATATATATATATATATATATATATATATATATATATATATTTTAATTCCTTATTCTCATATATATATATATATTTTTTAATATTGAAGGTGCGAAAAGTCGATCAAAAACTCACAGCAACTGACATTTTTTTATAATGGCCGGATTTGCGTCTGTGATGTGACGGAGATTCAGGTTCGTTCATCCTTACTTTGCTCTTCGAAAGTTGTCATTCATGCTTTGTTTCCCTTTTCAAAAAGAAGAAGAAGAAGAAAATTCGTGAAATTTCATGATATTTGGTGCAACCAAACGCACCCCTAACAAATCCATATTTCAAAAAACTTTAAAAATTAATATATTTGCCTATTGTTCTGCAGGCCAGGGAGATCTTATGCCTTGTGAATGGAGAAATGCATGAAAAGCTAACAGCCCGTCATATGGACCCACTTCCACCATCTGGGCAGCCTCAACCTCGTGCTCCAGCTCTTTCAATGAAGAGATCCTTGCAGCGGTTCCTACAAAAGAGGAAGAGTAGGATTCTGACAACTTCCCCTTACAAGCAATAGTCATGGAAAGACTTTCTCCTGCAATGAAGAAGATTCTCTCGCCAACAACGGGTCAAAAGGCGAACTTCCAAGCACATGGGTAGACAATTGAATCTACCAAATGAACTAAAGACCCTTCTCAGTGCAAGAAATATAGAAATTTCTCAATATCGAACGGAGAGAAAATTGGATCCGCCCAGTCAATGACTTCGGAATTTCTGAATATCAATTTATAAAATGAAAATTTCTTATCATATGAGAAGTGAAATCAGGATTAATGAGGATGCATGATTTTGTTGGATGATTTTTCTTCTTTTTCATACCAGGAGTGAAATCATGGGTATGGAATGATAATCGTAATTGCGTTGTTGAAGATTAATCAGGATTGTATTGATTTTGTTGGATGCTTTCTTCTTCTTTCAACTCATGGTGGTACCGATGATGAATCAGTGGTGGTGGATAGAACAGCATGCCGTCTGACCCAATTGCAGCATCCCATCTCCTTTCTTTTCTTTTTTCTTTTTTTTTTTTTTTTTCTTTCTTTTCTTTTAAAATTCCATTTTGGGTGTGTTTGGTTGCACGAGTTCCATGATATTTTGCACCAATTAGACTGATTTATCATGATATTTCATGAAATTTTGTGCAACCAAACACTCAGGGCCTGTTTGGTAAAGCTGAAAATTTTAGCTTTGTGTATTTTGGCTAAAGTTTCTCGGCAATGAAGGTCTAGCTTAATGGTGAATGAAGAATTCGAGTATTTTATTTTATTTTTTATTTAATTTTTTTTTGAAATTCTAAAATTGCCCAGCACATTCTCCTTTGCGTAAAACATAACGTTACTTTTAACGTGTGACACTTCTTTGGACTCAATATGATTTATGCATTAGATCCGCACCGCACATCAACTTTTCTATATCTTCCTTAATCATGATCCCAAAAAATGAGGCACATCCAATCCTCAGGTCAACCACACCATGGAAAGCAGTAGGAATGGAATGACTACCTTAAAACCTTTTTAAGGTCTATTAAGAAGTTTATTTGCCATCTAACATCTTCATAAGGTCACACAAACTTAGATGAAGGGAAAACACAAAAATTAGCTTGATTAGAGGCTTATGTGGCCACAAGAAATTTTGTATGGTAGCCACCCTACTCCCACGGTTTCTTGTAGGGTAGCCCACTTAATCCTTAAATCTAGTTTGTTTTTTGTCCCTTTTCTTAAAATGATATGAAAAAATGAATGGACGGTGTGGATAACACATATACATCATGATATGTTCCATAGAGTGATTTGACTTGACCGTCCATCCATTTGGAGATATCATTTCGATGTATGTGATACATTCATCCATTTGGAGATATCATTTTATGGTATTATCTAAAGAATGAGGCAGATCTAAAGTTGGAGTGGACCCCACCATAGAAAATAGTGGGGAGAGTGACACCCACCATTGAAACCTTCCTAAGGTTCACCATGATATTTATTTGAGATCCAACCGGTTCATATGTTAATGCAGACATGAGAGGAGGGGAAAAAATATCAACTTGATGGAAAACTTTCGTGGCCCTAAGAAGTTCTTAATGGTGGGTGTCACTTGATCTCCCTACTATTCTCTATGGTGGGGTCCACTCAAGATTTAGATCTAGCTCATTCCTTGGATCACACCCTAAAATGATTTCTCCAAATGGATGAATAGTGTGTATACAACACATACATCATGATGGACCCACATCTTCCATGCTACACTCGGTAGAAAATTAGTAGATAAATCACTACTGTTTTCTCATGGAGGTTTTTATCTGCTTCACTTTTGGGATACAGTATTTAAATGATGTTTAAAAAAGAATGGAAGATGTGTATAAAACACGTGAATCATGGTGAGGTCCACTTAGCACTGGCCACTAGCCTCCTCGCTAGTGGCAGCGTCACTGGCCAAACCGCATCCCTAAAATGATCTCTAAATGGATGGACGACGTGCATACAACACGTATGTTATGGTAGGGCCAAAAAAAACTTGATGACGTCACTTCACCAGGTAATTTCGGTACTGGCATGGTCCCTAGCTAATGCATGTCCCTTGGGCGGATTCTATCCGGAAGCGGATTGGCTGGTGTACTACACACCCCCGATCTTGCTGTTGTGTTGATCAGTTGGTCCCATTGTGATGTACGTGTTATATCCCAACCATCCTTTCATTTTGCGAGTTCATCCTAAAGACTTGAACTTAAAAATAACATAGATCCAAAGATCAAGTGAACCCCACTACAAAAAGCTGTGATGGATTCTTCTATCATTGAAATCCTTTTGGGGTAGTAAAAGTTTCTGATCAATATGATATTTGTTTTACCTCTTCATCTAGGCAAATGTAACCTTATAAACATATTATATGGAAAATAAATGCTATGGTGGGCCTTGTATGTTTTACCGGTGAGAATCATTGTCCAACTGTTATTTCTGATATAGTTCACTTAAGCTTTGGATATGAATCATTTCTAGTATAATTTTCTGAAATGATCCCACGAAATGGACGAACCGTGCAGATATAATAAATACATCATTTTGAGGTTATGTAACTTTGGAAGCGGATTGGCTGGTGTACCACACACTAGCTACATAGCTAGCCTATCGATGTCAGCAAGTTCTATGGCTCCTATTACGAGATATGTGCAATATCCAAACCGTTCATACATTTTTGAGCTTGTCTTAAGGCTTGAGACAAAAAATAAAACAGATATAATGATCAAGTTGACCACACTGAAAAAAGTAGTGGAGGATTAAAGGCCTGCCATTGAAACCCTTTTGGGATTCTCGTAAGTTTTGGATGAATATGAAATTTGTTTTTCCGTTTCATCTGGGACTTTGTGATGTTATGACCAGATTGGATGGAGAATAACTATTATGGTGGGTCCTATAAAAATTTTAACGGTGAAAATCATTATCTCAGCTATTATTTGTTGTGCGGTCCATTTGATCTTCAGATATGATTCTTTTTTTGGATATTACTTTAAAATGATCTCGAAAAATGGATGAACAGTATGAATATAATAAATATATCATTGTGTGACCCATGTAACTTTGATATCCTTTGAACCGTTCATACAACTCGAAGCTCAAGTAGCATCAGCACTCATCTCCACTTGAGACGTAATTATAGCAGCTATATAGCTGGTGTGTGGTACACTAGCCAATCTGCTTCTTGTAACTTTGATCTCATTTGAACTGAAGCAGATTGGCTTCGCTGGTGTAGCTCACACCAGCTATATAGCTATTGTATTGACATCAACAGTTTATATAAGTGTGATCATCAGGTATGTGTTATATCCAAACCATCCATTCTTTTGACGAGCTCGACAGATCTAACTATCAACTGGGCCACATTGAAAAAAGTAGTGGGGGATTGAACGTCTACCATTGAAATCCTTCTTGGGGTAACAGAAGTTTTGGATCAATATGAAAAAAAAAAATGTTCCTCTTCATTTAGGTTTTTGTGACATTATGAACGAATTGGATAGAAAATAAATATTATGGTGGGCCTTACGAATTTTTTAACAGTGAAAATGATTATGTCAACTGCTATTTGTGGTGTGGTGTAGATAATCTTTAAAACTGATTAATTTTTTTGATAATACTTTAGAATAATCTCTAAAAATAAATAAACAGTGCAGGTATAATAAATACATCACCGTGGGGCTACGTAACTTTGATCCCCTTTAAACCGTTTGTACAACTCGGAGATAAAGAAGCTTCGGTGCTCGTCCTCGCACGACACATAACTATATCCGCTATATAGCTAGTGCGTGGTACACCGGCCAACCCGCTTCGTACAAGTGGGAGCCCGAGCAGCGGCGACAACGCTCGTCTCGGCACGATACGTACCCACGCCTGCCAGATCACTGGTGTGCAGTACACAGGCAATCCGGTTCCATTACATCCGGTATCCGCATGGCGGACTCGGATTCGGTAGCGCCTCCTCCGGTGCCAAGCTCAGTATTGGTAGGTACTGAAAAATATCTGTGTGGGCGCATACAATTATGTATGTGTTTTATCCACGCCTTGTCATCATCCTAGGTGGACCACGTCATTAAAAAAAAAGACAAAAGGGAGTGTTTGAACCTGCATTGTTGAAGACTTCTAGTGAGCCATAAAATTTTTGGAACTAGCTGATATTTGTGTTTTTTCTTCATCTAAGTTTACCTGACCTTATGAACGGGTTGGATTGCAAAAGATGGCAAATAAACATCAATTTCAACGGTGTCATTATTATCACACTTTGTTCGAGTGGTGTGCTCTTGAGCTTTGGCTTTTTAATTTTTTAGTTTTTAATTTAATTTAATTTAATTTTTTTTAAGCTCATGTCTTAAAATGAGCCAGCAAAATGAACCGGCGGCGAGAACTCCCACCAGCCCGTTGGTTGATGGTCGGTGCTATGTGAGCCCCACCACCATGTATGTGTTTCTTTTATTTCGTTCATTTATTTTTACAGTTCATTTTAGTGCTTGATCCCGAAAATGAGAGGGATATAGATCTTTTATGGACCACAACATAGGAAAACAATAGTTATTGAATATCCACCATTAAAATCTTACTAAGGCCCACTGTATTGTTTATTTGACATCCAATCTGTTTATTAGGTCTTACATACCCATATGAAAGGGAAAAACAAAGATCAGCTTGATCCAAAACATTTATGGCTTTCAAAAAGTTTTTAATGGCCTATGTTCACTCAGCACTGTTTCCTGTAATGTGATCAATTGAGATTGAGATATAACTAATTTTTAGTCTCCTAAAATAAAATAATCTAGAAAAATAGATAAACAACATGGATGAAACACATACATCATTATGGGCCATCAGCCAGTGGCTGGTGGCAGGGGGAGTAGCCAATCCGTTTCCGATTAAAACACATGCATTATGTCAGGGTTCGCAGAGCTTTTCTAATACTGACACCATATAATGCGTGTTCCCGCATGCAATGGCATGCAGCCATTGCAGGCACAGGTGAAACCTTATTCCATAACAGTTCAATATTAGGAGTTGTCCCCCGCCAATTGATTTGTGCAGATTTTCTAATGAAGAAGTAATTTAGTCTGCTTCATTGAGAGATTGAAATCTAATAACGTTGGACTCGAAACCGTAACTTAAAATCTGGAGAGCTCAGAGAAGATATGTTGTTAGGTTGGGTCAACTCAAAGCTGCGGCCGAGTATTTGTTTGACTCGACTTGCTATTTGAATTAGATGGGATATACAAACACAGTAGGCTCAAGTACAGTGTACAAGGCGTTTAGCAGTATGCCATGAATATGTACGCAGTTTGGCTAGTGACGCTGCCACTAGGCTGGTGGTTAGTGGTCATTGCTCTGTGGACCCCACTATGATGTATATGTTTTATCCACGCTGTCCATCCATTTCAATCAATATTGTTTCTTGTGATGTGACCCACTTGAGATCTGAAGCAATGGATGGACAGCATGTCACACATACGTTTCACACGTCATGGCAAGGCTCACATGGGTCGACTAATGGCAGGGTCACTAGCCAAACTGTGTTTCGAGGTGGGCCTCCGGTCAGTTCTGTTGTATTTGTTTTAAAATAATATTAAAAATTTGAATTTTTAAATTTCGGTGTTTTTCCTTCACATTTAAATTTTGGTGTTTTTGAGGTGTTGGTTTTGTCCCACATCGGATTTGACAAGAGAAATTCTCTTGTTTATATGATAGACTTTTTGCCTAGGGCTTGATCCCCTTTCAGGGGGCATGTGAATTTGGTCCTGTGGGGGGGCTATGCCAATAGCTCTAATCTATGCCATTAACCACATACGCGCGCGCGCGCCGAGCCGAGCCGTGCCGTACCGAGCCGAGCCGAGCCGAGTCCGAGTCCGTGTCCGTGTCCGTGTCCGCGTGCGCGACGCGACGGGACGGGACGGGCTGGGCTGGGCGCGGGTGCGGTGTAAGTCTACTCGTGTGGGTGTGTATGTATGGGTACTGGCAGGACTGTATGTGCGAGGCCTTTTCGTTTTAAACCAGAGAGATGCTTCCCTTCTGGATGGTCGCCCCTGTTGGGTTTAAACCCAACGGACATAACCTTTTGTAAAGGGTGCTTATGTACCATTTCGGAGTCTATATAAAGACTTCTGATTCCAGTTTCGAAATACGAAAAAATACTGTCTTATAAAACTCTCTCTGATACGGTTTTACCATTGTTACTGAGTTCATTGCTGAGTCAACTCAGCACTTTCGGATTAAACTGCAAGTGGTTCGAGCCCGTGTACAGTGAGTGCACCGCTGGGACCGGGTCATAGTCGTTGTATCCTGGAGCTCGATTGCTCTGGAAACCTGTTGCACTTGGGACGCTGTCCAAGGGGAGCAAATTCGATTTCAAGCCGAGTGACTCAGTCACGCCTCGACTCAATTCAATAAGTTTTTCTTTCTCTAAATTTATTTTCCTTTTTGGTTCTCGATTTTATAGTCTATTTAATTCAACATATTATCAACAATCTTGAAATCGAATTTTATTGAATTACATAGACTATGGCTACAGTAACAGTAAATGGTTCTACTGAGTTAGCCAAAATCGAACCGTTCGCTGGACAATCCTTTAAACGGTGGAAACAGAAATTAATGTTCGCTCTTACCACCCTAAAAGTTTCATACATTTTATCTGAATCATTTACTATAGATCTAGCAAATCAAAATGAAGTAACAGATGAAAATAATTGCAAAAATTATATTCTAAACTCTTTATCCAACGAATTATATGATGTGTATGCTTCTTACGCCTCTGCTAAAGACATATGGATTGCTTTAGAAAAGAAATACATATTAGAAGATGTAGGCGCTAAGAAACATGCAATTGCTAATTTCCTTCACTATGAAATGACAGACGATAAATCTGTCACAAATCAGATTCATGACTTTCAAAGTCTAATTCACGAATTATCGACAGAAGGAATTAAGTTGGATGAGGTGTTTCTGTCAGGAGCGTTAATAGAAAAGTTACCGCCCTCCTGGAAAGAATATAAAAATAAAATGAAACATAAGAAGAACTGTGTTTCTTTGGAAACTACTATCGTACACATACGAATAGAGGAGGCCAATAGAATCAGGGACCAAAAAGGAAATAAAAATGAGATAGATTCAAAAGCGAATCTTGTGGAATCAAGTCGAACAAATAATAAGAAAAAGGGCAACTGTCATAACTGTGGCAAACCTGGACATTATGCAAATGAATGCAGGCTCAAAAAGATGAATGCGAACAATCAATTCAAGAAAAAGGGAAACTGCTACAACTGTAGAAAGCCTGGGCATCATGTTAAAACCTGCAGGCTTAAGAAAAATAAAGATAAGTCGCAAGCTAATCTTACAGAAACAGGCAATGAGTCTGACATAGTAGTGGCTGTGGTGTCAGAAGTCTTCCTTGTAAACAACTTGGAGTGGGTGCTAGATACTGGTGCAACTAGACACGCGTGCAAGGATCGTAGCATGTTTACCTCCTACCAAGTATCAGGAGATGATGAACAGGTGTTCATGGGAAATGTTAGAACGTCTCCAGTTGTAGGGAAAGGGAAAGTACTTCTGAAACTCACTTCCGGAAAGACTCTAATGTTAAATGATGTCCTCCATGTGCCTGACATTAGAAGAAACTTGGTCTCTGGTTCTCTCCTCAATAAGGCTGGTGTCAAATTGGTATTTGATTCAGATAAGCTTGTAATGACTAAAAATGGAACCTTTGTTGGTAAGGGGTACTGTAGCGATGGTTTATTCATTGTAAATGTATCCAATGATAATAAGAAAACATCTAGTTCTGTTTATATCGTTGAACCTTTTTATCTATGGCATAATAGATTAGGTCATGTGAATGTGGCATCTTTAAAGAAAATGAAAAGATTAGGTTTATTACCTAATATATCTAATGAAGAGTTTGAAAAATGTGAAACATGTATAGAATCAAAATTTATTAGAAAACTCTTTAAACAAATAGAAAGATCATCTGTTCTATTAGAGTTGATACATAGTGATTTAGGTGATTTTAGAAATCACATGTCTAGAGGAGAAAAAAGATATTATATAACTTTTGTAGATGACTACTCTAGGTTCACTAGAGTATATCTATTAAGGAACAAAGATGAAGCTTTAGATGCTTTTTATAAATACAAAATTGAAGTTGAAAATCAATTAAATATAAAAATTAAAAGACTTAGAACAGATAGAGGAGGTGAATTTGAATCTTCTCAATTTAGAGAATTATGTGAAAAGAATGGAATAATTCACGAAACTACAGCTCCTTATACACCAGAACAAAATGGAATAGCAGAACGTAAGAACAGAACTTTAAAAGAGATGATGAATGCCATGTTAAATAGTTCAGGCTTACCCTCAAATATGTGGGGAGAAGCAATTCTGTCTGCTTGTTATATCCTAAACAGGATTCCATCTAAATCTTCAGAACAAACACCATATGAACTTTGGAAGAATCATATTCCTAGTTATAAATATATTAAAGTGTGGGGGTGTCTTGCTAAAGTAGGATTGCCTGAAACTAAGAAAAGAAAATTAGGTCCTAAAACGACCGATTGTGTATTTATAGGGTATGCACAAAACAGTGCGGCCTATAGGTTTCTAGTTTTAAAAACTAAGGATAATATTCTAGATCCTAATACAATTATAGAAGCTAGGGATACAGAGTTCTTTGAGAACATATTCCCTATGAAATCTAAATCTATAGGAATAGAAAAAGTTAATGAATCAGGTATTGCGTCTACTAGTAAAAATGCTTACGAGAAAGTAGCAGAAGAGATATAACCAAGAAAAAGTATTAGAGTTAGAAGAGAAACTAACCTACGAGATGATTTTTTTACATTCTTAGTAAAAGATGATCCTACGACTTATATAGAAGCTATTAACTCTCCAGATGCAACCTTTTGGAAGGAAGTAATAAATGATGAGTTAAAATCTATTATATCTAATAATACTTGGGAACTTGTAGATCTACCACCTGGTAACAAACCAATAGGCTGCAAATGAGTATTTAGAAAGAAACTAAAATCAGATGGAACTATCGATAAGTTTAAGGCTAGGTTGGTAGCGAAAGGCTTTAAACAAAAGGAAGGAATAGATTATTTTGATACATATTCCCCTGTAACTAGGATTACAACTATTAGAGTCTTAATAGCGATAGCCTCCATATATAAACTAGTGGTACACCATATGGATGTTAAGACAGCTTTCCTAAATGGAGACTTAGAAGAAGAAATATATATGGAGCAACCTGAGGGTTATAAGATATTAGGTAAAGAAAATAAAGTATGTAGATTAATTAAATCACTATATGGTTTAAAACAGGCTCCTAAACAATGGCATGAAAAATTTTATGGTGTTTTAAAATCAAATAGTTATCATATAAATGATGTAGATAGATGTGTATATAGTAAAATTTCTGAAAATGATTATGTTATTATATGTCTTTATGTTGATGACATGCTTATTTTTTGAACTAATATTAAATTAGTTAATGCAACTAAGAAATTCTTGTCATCTAAGTTTGACATGAAAGACTTAGGAGAGGCAAGTGTAATCTTGGGTATTGACGTAACCAGGAAAAATGGTATTATTATATTATCACAATCTCATTACATTGATAAGATATTGAGAAAGTTTAACCATTTTGACTGTTTACCTGTCAGTACTCCTTATGATTATAGTGTGACTCTCATGAAGAATACAGAAAATAGTGTGTCTCAATTGGAATATTCTAAAATAATTGGTAGCCTCATGTATCTAACAAACTGCACTAGACCTGACATAGCTTTTGCAGTAGGAAGGCTAAGTAGATATACACATAACCCTGGAAAAGAACATTGGAATGCATTATCTAGAATTTTGCGATACCTAAAAGGTAATATGACATATGGTTTACATTATAATGGTTATCCTACTGTATTAGAAGGATATAGTGACGCTAACTGGATCAGTGATTCAGATGAGACAAAATCCACAAGTGGATATGTCTTCACTTTGGGTGGAGGAGCAGTCTCTTGGAAGTCCACCAAGCAGACATGTATTGCTCAGTCGACTATGGAATCCGAGTTTATTGCCTTAGAAAAGGTTGGATCAGAAGCAGAATGGCTTAGAAATCTCTTAGCTGATATACCATTGTGGCCAAAGCCTGTATCGGCCGTGTCTATTCATTGTGACTGTCAAGCAGCTATAGCGAAAGCAAAAAGTAAAATATATAATGAAAAAAGCAGGCATATTAGACTCAGACACAACATAGTGAAACATATGTTACGTGATGGAGTCATATCTATTGACTTTGTGAGGTCAGAAAAGAATCTAGCAGATCCTCTGACTAAAGGACTATCTAAAAAGTTAGTCAATGATACATCGAAGGGAATGGGGCTGAGCCTAATTTATGAGCTGCCAGTGTCGGTAACCCAACCTATACAAGTGGAGATCCCATAAGATAGGTTAAATGGGTAAACAACAAGACACGAGGTAGACGATTGTACTGAGTTATATGAGCCCCTTCTGTGGTGTACAGTGCGAGCAGCAACGCAGAAGGATGAGTTTTTAGAACTCTTAATGGATCCATAGCCATATATTTGGTGGTGTATACAGTTGCTGCATACACTTGATGGAATTCACCTATATGGGTGTGGAGGTGGAGGCCGCTTCTTATGAGAATCTAGGCGAATTCTCTAGAGCACTCATGAAATTCAGGTAATGGTGTATGGCCGAAACGCACCGAACCACAGAATCACTTGCGGAGGAAGAGTTGTGTGAGTGGCATGTACTTGCGATCTACATTAAAAGGATTCAGGTTCAAGACTATGGTGTCACCTGATTCCTGTAGACCTGTCTTGCTTACTCTAATGTCGGTTCAAGTCTATGGTGACACCGACACCATTGCACAACTATTTCGCTTTAATCCGAAAGCATTTTATTTTAAAACATGTGGGGGATTGTTGTATTTGTTTTAAAATAATATTAAAAATTTGAATTTTCAAATTTCGGTGTTTTCCCTCCACATTTAAATTTTGGTGTTTTTGAGGTGTTGGTTTTGTCCCACATCGGATTTGACAAGAGAAATTCTCTTGTTTATATGATAGACTTTTTGCCTAGGGCTTGAGCCCCTTTCAGGGGGCATGTGAATTTGGTCCTGTGGGGGGGCTATGCCAATAGCTCTAATCTATGCCATTAACCACACACGCGCGCGCGCGCCGAGCCGAGCCGTGCAGTGCCGAGCCGAGCCGAGTCGAGTCCGAGTCCGTGTCCGCGTGCGCGTGCGCGACGCGACGGGACGGGACGGGACGGGCTGGGCTGGGCGCGGGTGCGGTGTAAGTGTACTCGTGTGGGTGTGTGTGTATGGGTACTCGCAGGACTGTATGTGCGAGGCCTTTTCGTTTTAAACCAGAGAGATGCTATCCTTCCGGATGGTCGCCCCTGTTGGGTTTAAACCCAACGGACATAACCTTTTGTAAAGGGTGCTTATGCACCATTTCGGAGTCTATATAAAGACTTCCGATTCCAGTTTCAAAATATGAAAAAATACTGTCTTATAAAACTCTCTCTGATACGGTTTTACCATTGTTACTGAGTTCATTGTTGAGTCAACTCAGCACTTTCGGATTAAACTGCAAGTGGTTCGAGCCCGTCTACAGTGAGTGCATCGCTGAGACCGGGTCATAGTCGTTGTATCCTGGAGCTCGATTGCTCTGGAAACCTGTTGCACTTGGGACGCTGTCCAAGGGGAGCAAATTCGATTTCAAGCCGAGTGACTCAGTCACGCCTCGACTCAATTCAATAAGTTTTTCTTTCTTTAAATTTATTTTCCTTTTTGGTTCTCGATTTTATAGTCTATTTAATTCAACATATTATCAACAAGGTCAATGTAACGGTGATACCGAGGTTGACTGGACTTGACTAAGCAGGTCAATCCAGCCAGCCTACCATTAACAGTGGCCTTCAATGGACCTGGTCAGTACAAAGGTCAAATGGGTTCAGCTCGAGATGGGTTAGTCTTGGGGCGTAGAGTTTGGGTCCCATCAGATATACAAACACATATGTACCTTTCAATAATGGAATGGAAGGGCTCACACTCAAGAGATTTGCCAATCAAACTTGAGGAACATCCATGCCATCCAACGAGTGGGCCCTACCTACTATTATGTGCATGCTCAGGTCCAAAATCAGTGGGTTAACTGACGTGTGCAAAATGGGCATGCTGTTGGATCATTTACTGAAAGACCAAAATAGAGAGGGCCCCACCCACTCTCATGTGCATGCCCAGGTCCAAAATCAGTGGGTCCACTGACGTGTGCAAAATGGGCATGCTTTTGAAACATTTAAAAGTGTTCATTTGAACTAATAAAATAGAGACTTTTGGAGCATCCAAGCCATCCATCAATTTGGGCCTACCGTGGACATCCAGCCATCCATTAAAATGAAGAAAATAAAAAGAAAAAAATTTGGATCATTTCTCGATTTGTGCGTGTCATCCTTGCTCGATTTGTGCGTGTCATCCTTGCGCATGCTAATCTTCTCCGTATGGTTCCAATTTTATGAGATGTCTTTGAAGAGAATATGCAGACCCAGGCATGCATTTATATCGGTATAAATATTTACAAACTTGCCGATGTGGGACAATCCTTCTCAGCGAAGACATAGGCTTCTCCATTATCACATCCGCCCCCACCAAGAATGGCCATAACCCCCAAAGCACATTTATTATGTGTTCCCACATCAAAGCCATGGAGGCATTGCAGGCACAGGTGAAACCTTATTCCATAACAGTTTAATATATATTAGGAGTTGTCGCCAAGTCAATTTGTGCTAATTTTCTAATGAAGAAATAATTTACGCTGCTTCTTTGAGAGTGTTGAATTCTAATAACGTTGGACTTGAAACCATAGCTTAAAATCCCTGAGAACCTGAGAAGATGTGTTGTTGGGTTGGTTCAACTGAAAGTTGCAGCCAATTATTTATTTGATTCCACTTGGTATTTGAATTAGTTGGAATATACAAAAACAGTGGGACCAAGTACAATGTACAAGGTATTTAACAGTATGCCATGACATAGGGAAGCAGTTTGGCTAGTGAGCGCGCGGCTGCCACTAACCCATTGGTTAGTGGTCATTGCTCTGTGGGCCCCACCATGATGTGTGTTTTATCTACACCATCCATCCATTTCATTCAATATTGTTTCCCGTGATGTGACCCACTTGAGATCTAAAAAAATGGATGGACAGCATAAAACACATACATCACATCATGGTGAGGCTCACATAGCACCGACTACTAGCCATTAGTTAATGGCAGGGTTAGTAGTCAAATCGTGTCCATTCCGTGTTTCGGTATGGGCCTCTCAATGGCTACTATTATTTATAAGCTTCTTACAAACAGTGGCACGCGGTCAGGTCAATGTGACGGTGATAACGAGCTTGACTGGACTTGATCAAGTGGGTCAATCCAGCCGGCCTACCATTAACAGCGTGGCCTTCAATGGACCTGGTCAGCACAAAGGTTAAATAGGTTAGCTCCAGATGGTCAATCTCGAGCCTAGAGTTTGGGTCCCATCATATATATATATATATATATATATATATATATATACAGAGTCATGCTCCCCTGTGCACCTATGCACGTGTGCACCTTTGTACACGTGCTAAGGATGTCTAATCTGAACGGTTCATGTGATGTGGAATCCCATGAAATCTCATGTGACAAATTTTCACCCTAATCTAAAATTCTAGTGGGTCATAGAAAAGAGAAATGTAAATCAAGGGAGAAAACTGTTTTCATTTTTCATGGCTCATAAAGTTCTAAATCAAAGTAAAACTTCGGGCTGGGGGTTTCACGAAGTGCTGCTTAACCTGAACGGTTCAGATTTTGGATCCACATAACCTATGTTGGATTTTCAAAAAAGTTCGTACTACGTACTTTTGAACTAGTTCGCACGTGAGCGCTCCCCCTATATATATATATATATATATATCACACACACACACCCCTTTCAATAATAGAATTGAAGCGCCCGCAGCTAAGAGATTTACCGATGCAAACTCGAGGAACATCCATGCCATTCAAGGAGTGGGCCCCACCTACTATTATGTGCATGTTCATGTCCAAAATCAGTGGGTCAACTGGCGTGTGCAAAATGGGCATGCTTTTGGAACATCTACCGGAAGACCAAAATAGAGAGGGCCCCACCCACTCTTATGTGCACGCTCAGGTCCAAAACCAGTGGGTCCACTGACGTGTGCAAAATGGGCATGCTTTTGGAACATCTAGAAGTGTCCATTCAAAGAACAAAATAGAGACTTTTGGAATATCCAAGCCATTCATCATTTTGGGCCCACTGTGTTCATCCTTGTGGACATCCAGTCATCCATTTGAAGTAAAATAATTTGAGTTATTTTTCAATTTGTGAGTGCCATTCTTATGCAATGGTTATGCTAATCTTCTATGTCTCAGATTTCTCCGAAGAGAATATCCTTTAACCCAAACGGGCATTTATAACGGTATAAAGTATTTACAAACTCGCCGATATGGGACAATCCCTCTCTGCACCAAAACCACTCGAAGATAGGCCTCTCCATCTAAAGCAGCCAGAAGGCAAAGTGAATGAGATCTGAACCGTTCATTATCTCATCAGTCCTACCAAGAAGGGCCGTTACTCCTAGAGCCGAGTTATTGTGTGACCGCCATTGATTCCAAGGGGATTTTGCTAATTGAATGTCCAGCATTGCTCATTTATGTTTTTAGTAATGAATGGGCATGATTGCCTGATTTTGATACGTGGGACTAGCATGAGTGGGGCCCATTTGATTAGTGTACTTGCCCGTGCCACATATATGAAATTAGATTCAACACACTGGTCCAAAATCAGTGGTCCACTGACGTGTGCAAAATCGGCATGCTTTTGGAATATCTAATTAAAAGTGTCCATTTTAAAGAACAAAATAGATACTTTTGGAATATCCAAGCCATCCATCGATTTGGGCCCACCCTGTTCATGCCTGTGGACATCCAGCCATCCATTAAATTGAAGAAAATCAAAAGCAAAAAAATTTGGAACATTTCACGAACTGTGCATATCATCCTTGTGCAGGGCTGTGTTAATTTTCTCTGTATCGTTCTAATTTTATCCCATGTCTCCAACGAGCACTTCTTTAACCCGAGTGGGCATTTAAAACGGTATAAAGTATTACAAACTCGCTTATGTGGCACAATCCTTCTCTGCACCAAAACAGCTTGTAGATATATAGGCGTCTCCATCTAAAGCTGTAGCCTGGAGGCAAATTGAATGAGATCTGAGCCCATTCATTATCTCATTGGCCCCACCAAGAAAGGCCGTTACTCCCACAGCAGAGTTATTGTGTGACCACCATTGATTTCAAGGGGATTTTGCTAATTGAATGTCCAGCATTGCTCATTTATGTTTTTAGTAACAAATGGCCACAGTTGCCTGATTTTGATAAGTGGGATGAGCATGAGTGGGGCCCATTTGTTTAGTGTACTTGCCCATTCCACATTTATGAAATTATATTCAACACCGGCTTGCCTAGCTTGTGAAACATCAAAGTATATAAACGGATTAATATTAAGAAAGAATGGATGTGCCTTTAAATGGTCTCCTCAATATCTTGACCTACCAGACGGTTTGGATCAATTATTTAAATATCAATATTGATGTATGTATTAGAATGTTTGATACGGAAACATATGGGCATCACGTGGGAAATATTGCATTTGTTGCTAAGTGTATCAAAATATTGAGAAATTGATTTAAGTTTTCATGAAAAAATCATATTAAAATTCAAAAGATGATAATAATAATAATAATAAAAAGATGTTATTATGAAAATATAACCAATACAGTCAAAAACAACAAGCAATGTATAAATACACCTGTACTAATATAGTGCATGTATTAAAAATAAAAAAATTCAATTAATTTTTGTTAATTTTTATAAAAAGTGTTTTTTTTTTTTTAATAAACAAAAGAGTGATCAATATACACTCATCAATGCACAAATATATTAGGGCAGGTTAGTTTTAACTTTTCAAATACAATAATTTTTATTTATTATTCGATATTTTAATTAAAAAATATTTTTTAAAATAGAAAATTTCCATAAATCTTTACATCAACTTGCAATTACTTTCATTTGATTTTTCTACATCCTAGCTTCAAGTTAATCGAGTAAAATCAGAAGAATTTTGATTTTTTCTCAAATTCTTCTATTTTTCTCAAAATAAAAAAAATCAAAGGAAAAATATTTGTGCTCTTGCATTCAAAACATATAAGATCATGGATTGATAACTTGGTTTCACTAATTCTAGTCGATTTAAACAAGAAAAAATAATTTAAATAAAAAAAACACAGTTTAGATTCTTAATTGTTTTTGTTCTTTGATCATCTTGATTTCTCTATCTCAATCCTCTTCTCTCTAAACAATTCCTTAGGACCGGTGAAAATATTTTTGGAAATTTAATTCTAAAATATTTAGAAAAGTTAGATTTATTAGTGTTTTTTCTTTTTCTTTTTCTTTTTTCTTTGTAATTTTATTTTTTGCAAAGGGGCATTGTTTGGTGGTGTGATCGATGCATATCATATGTATTAACAATATTTAGGAACTTTATTCCATAACATATTCAAAATATTACAATGTATGGATATGTCAATGATACATAATATTTTTCCATATTTTTGGTGATACAAGGGAATTTGATAATGCCCCCTGATTTCCTATCACCAGAGTGCAATACCAATGGTAATAGCTGATATTATTGATATTTAAAATGTTGGTTGCAATCTTAACTAGAAGTAACTTTGCAACATTATCTATTTCATAACGGGGCCATTGAAATGTTTACTTTACACCATCAAAAAGTTTTTTTTTTTTTTTTTATAAATTTTTTTAAATATAAATAACACGAGCCTTATACAGATACTCGAAGCTGGGACTTCAATGTTGAAACACACAGCATCTAAGTCATGGATCAAAACCCTACCACCAAAAGGATCTTGATGGTTCCAACTCAAAACTCTAAAAATATAATTGCTTTAAAATATTTTATGGTGACAATGGGCAGTTTGGTTGCAACAAAATCTCAAAATTTCTCAATTAATCATTGTAATTTAGTGCAACCAAGCACACTCTCAAAAAAGTTAATGATCCTTCTTTCTAGTTCATGTCTTTGACCCATGGAATGAGAAAAGACAGAGTCACATTGACAAATATTAGAAATCAATATTTTCTTTTCTTTTATTGTTTGAATGGTTAAAACTATGGGTGCAAATTGGGTCGGGCTTAAACTGAACTGGATTCGCCCAACCCAAAATTTTGGCCCGGTTGCGTTTGGTTGAGTAAAAGTTGAGTCAGGCTTAGGCTGGAAATCCTCATTTTGAACTTAGGTTAGGCTGGGCTGGGCTGGGCTGGGCTGGGCTCGAGTTGAGGACTATGGTGGCTAGCCCAACTCAAACCCAATCCTATATTATAATGGTAAAGTGAAATATTCCTATATAGCGAATTGGAGGCTCTATGTCAAGCGGATTGGCATATCTGAAATGAAATTCTTAAAATGAATAGCTCCCATTTGAGTGTCCAAACAGACTGCAGAAAGATGTGGGAACCTAGCAAGTGCATGTACCTACCTAGGGATTTCTTTTCAAAAACCTCCCAACGCTCATCTCTATCTCCATTCTTGGTTTTTTTTTTTTTTTTTTGTGAGAATATGGACCGTTGATCTGTAGGCCCCACCATATCTTCAGGTCTATCATGCGCGATTAGGTTTCATCAAACCGAATTCATTGCTGATCTGGTGGGATCCACTACCGACAGCTGCAGGGCTCGAAATAACCACCAATTATACTCAACCGGCCACCCCAACTTAACTGGAGACAGATTAGGGTTGAGGATGCGGTGCATTAGGTTGAGCTTGGGTTGGATCAAGCTACAGGTTGACCAAGCGTGGTTGCACTGGCTGAACCTTATCCCAACCCGACCCGACCCGACCTGACCTGACCCAACCCACCCGGCCCACCCCTGGTTTAAACGATGTTTTATTAAAGGACATGAAAAGGGTTTTAAACTAAGTGAATTCAGGCAATTTAAACCAAATGAATATGATTTTAAACCATGTTAGGTGATGCTTTCCTGCATGGTGTGATAAATATAGTTGATATTCTCAAAAGGTCATGATATTTTTGTATAAATTTTATGAAATGAAATTACCAGAAAATAACTCAATATCTTAAAAACCTCATAAAATTTAGATTTTTCTTGTTTCTATCATAATTTATTGCATTTTTGACATTAAAAATTAGAAGTTAAGTAATTTATTTATTCCAATATATTTTAGCTTTAAAATCATTTACCATTGATAATAATATTTTTATAGTATTTATTTCTGGTGAGAGTCTCTAGATAAATTAGAAATTGAACATGTGACTTGTAATAATTAAGTCAATCTATATGGTAGAAATAGGTGGCTTGATGTAAATGGCTCTTGTATAAGAACTTGTATTTATTGCTTTTTCTAATTGATTGATTGGTGGATATTTAATGGAAATTGAAAACCTGTGAATGTTTCAAATTAAATAAACAAATGTTTATTAATAAGATGTTTGCAGCATTAAATAATCATTTTGAACTTTGGATCTATCTAAAATTGTTACCACCAGTGAGAAAGTTTAATTGAATAGAATATGCCATATTGGGCAATTGAAGAGTGCATGAGTATCACCCATCACACTCTTTTTTTTTTAAAAAAATAAAAAATAAAATAAAAATTATAAAATAAAAGGTAGAGTAATTCTACCAAAATTTATATAATATTGGAGAAAGTTGTACAGCCATTCGTTCGGGCGGTTCCAACAAAAAGATCCGGAGCCCGCCTATCATGTAGAGACATATACAAGGCTAAACTGCAAGGGAAAATGGGAAAGACAGGGAGCCCCTATCAAATGGGGTTGCTCGCAAAGCCGGGGGGGGGGGGGGGGGGGGGGGGGGGGAGGAATGGGCCCCACACGAAGGAAGCAGGAGAGGGGACAGGGCAAGCAAGGGGCACCTAACAAGGAGGTGCCCAGGAAAGGAGTTAGCTAATGCTTGTCTTGTTCTTGCAATGTCTCAAAATACCCACTCTAGCATTGTCAAGGACCAAGAAGCCTCTAACTTTCTTGGGGAGGTCAGCTAGGTTGATGTAAAATTTATCAGGCGCTCCACTGCTAGCTAACAATGTTAGCGAGCCCGTTAGCTGCGGAGTTGCCTTCCCTGAAGGTGTGACTGAATCGAAGATTGAGAGGTTGGGCCAGAAGATGAATGGATTGAAGGATGTATTAGAGCTTCCAACCACAGGAGTAGTTAGGATTAGAGACCGCTTCGAAAAGAACCCTGGAGTCGGTTTCAACTAAGATGGATGAAAGCCCCATATCCATGCAAAAATTTAGCCTGTTAGCCATAGCATGGGCTTCTGCTAGCATGTTGGAGACAAGACCGTAGCTGGAGTGGAAGGTAAAGATGAGGTTCCCTTAATGATGGTTGCATTAAAATCACCACAAACCAGCCATGGGCCACCGATGGAAGTGGACAGGGAGATCAGTTCCTCCCAAAGATGCATTCTGTCAAGCCTATTATAGGCAGCGTATATCACAGAAATGACAATCGCCCACCCATTGTCCTCAGAAGTAGCTCGGACTGTGATGCTTTGATTGGTGGCTGAGATCGTCTAGAGTTGGTATGGAGGGTTGAGAAGAATCCAGATCTTCCCTTCTACTATGTCTTCAGAAATGGAGTGTTGTTGAGGGTCAAATATTGCATATTAGACCCCAGTTATTGCCCAGATTTACGAATATGATACTGTTTAACGCCCTATTTTAATTGTGTTTGTGCTACAAGGTGTGTTTAGGAGCTTGGACTGAAACAAGGTGCTTAAAGTACGGATTTAATGCTCAGAATTTACCAAGGCAAGTGACGGACTCCAAGGGACCAAGATCGATGGATTTACATGCCAAATATCTGAGAAAATCGAGAAACTAAAGCTCAAGTGGCCTAAAATTGGTCCAAACTGTAAGATCACAGGGTTTTCACCATCTGTCCGACTCGAAATTTCATACATGGCCTGAGAACCATAAATTAACCGTACATATCGAATATTAGTTCCCGAATCCTTGTAAAAGTGGCCCAACGGACATATCAGCCCCTAAAATTCAGATTCTGAGCCCACCTGCAATCTGGATATGCCTCAAATTTGGTCCCAACTGTTAATAAGATATAAGAAAAGAGATGGATGGAATGGATTGTACATATACATCATGATGGACCCCACATGGCCAGTGCGTGTACACCATGTACACGGCACTGGTCGTGCACTAAAATCCAAAAACGGGTCAGCATGCGCTGACCCGTCTTCTTTGTATAAATAGCTTTAGCGGACCCACCCGATCCACCGATTTCTCTCAGTGGGGCCCACTCTTCGTCCAAATCATCAATCCGGACCGTCTATTGTGTACAGAGGGGGGGTATTAACCTCACCTAGGTGACCTTTTGACACCATGCATGCGACTGCAAGATCCTAGCTGCTAAAAGGAAGATGGATAGCGGAATGAAGATCCCATGGGACACCACAGTTTGGATCCAAAACGGAGCAAGTCCAGATGGTTTTTCGTCCTGAAGCCAATGGACGGGGTGGATTTCTTCACAAACATAAGGTGGGGCTCCCCGATTATCACAGACATGTTCATAAGCTCTGCTTCGCAACAGAGCCTGTGAAGAAATCTTATGGGCCACCATCACGATTTGAAGGTCCAATTCGGACCGTCCATTAGACCAACAAGGCCCATATTACCACTGCTTATGTGGCAGTATTTCAAATGACAGCAAAAATTAGGTTTTGCTCGTCCAAACGGAAGATGGACGGCAGTGAGAAAACTCCTGTGGGCCACACTGAACTTGATCTGAAAACAGTTCACCTCCACGAAATTTCGATACGCATCCAATTGATGGAGTGGATTTTACCCTCGACTCTGATCATGGGCCCCACCGAGCATCAACGCAGCTCCTTGTGTAAAGCTACACATGTCCGAGAGAAAATCAGACTTTTGTCTGTTGCACGATCATGGAGAGGCTAGAATTATCCATCTAGAACGTCTAAGAACTTCCCAAGGAGGGACCGACCGGAACCAAGAAGCTTGAATGGATTGAATCTTGCATTTGGAGGTCCCTTTAGTCTTGAATCCCACTCAGACGTGATCTGCTGCGCTTCCTTTCGCTGTGAAAGGTACTGCGTATTCCTAGCTCTGGCACGCACATTCGCACCGACTCCACCTATTCAGCACTGACTGGAGTTTTCTATAAAATAGAGAAAGAAAACGTGAGGGAGGAATCTACAGCTTGGACGTGAAGCACAGGGGAGAGAGTTTGTTTTGTTTTCTTATTTTTATTTTATTTTTTTTTCTTCTTCTATTTCCTTTTGAGATTTAGTTTAATCATACATATGGTTAGCTAAACCTCTTAGCTAGGGTTAAGAGGTGAAGCTTGTAGCGTGATGGGAAGACTTTTGACTTATATCGTTTGTTTATACTAAACTAGTGTTGATTTTGGTTTAATTTAGAGAATGTTTTTAATTTTTAATAGCCTGTTGTGACTAAAATTACAATGGGTCTACAATAGCTTCGAGCATGTTCCTTTCCTTTTTCTGTTTATGACGTTAGGAAGCCCTGTTGTTCACGATCGTCTCCTGGGCATGGTCGGATGACGGTACCCTTCATAGCCTTCATATCATGTTGTTTGGTTGGTAATTAGTTTAATTCTATTATTTACTTTTTCTCTTTGGCATGGTTTGGTGATGGAATCCATTATAATTCATATACCTTTCATCTCTTGAAAATTATATCAAAGGAAGTTCAGTCATGATTTTCATGGTTACACCCTTCAATTGGATGAAGATGGGACTCTAAGTCCAGTTGAGTTCTTGAAACAAGCATAAGATCTCTCTGATCTCTACAAGCAGATCCTCTGAATCCTTAGTTCCTTTCCCTGAATTCCTTAAGTTTTAGATTAATATTTCACCATTATTCCTCAAATTACACTCGATTTAGATTTCATCTCATTCTAGTTCTAGTTCTAGTTAGTTTCAGATTACATACAAGTTTCAGTTCTTGTGGATTCAACCTCGGTCTCATCGAGTTTATTACTACTTCACAACCCTATGCTTGGGGAGTGACCAAGTATTGGAATCCCAATTTTGCTACTGTCTAGGTTCTTCTGTTAGCTTGACCATAGGTTCTTGAAGCAGAAGGATGGTTACATTGTTAGTGCGCAGCAGCCTTCTCAAGTATCACCCATCACACTCAGGCGGAGCATTAAGAAGTGTTACCCAGGCAGCATGTTAGTGGGTGTTTCCTTGACTATGGGGCGCACCTTGATTTATGTGTTGTATATCCATGTTGTCCATCAGTTTTTTAGATCATTAGAGGTAATTATCCCCAAAATGAAACATATCCAAATCTCAAGTGGACCACACGATAGGGATTGAATTCTCATCATGTGCACGAGAAGCGATGATGGAGCTATGATGCAAGGCATAAATAAGAGAAGAGGACATAAAGTTACATTTGATGATTGAAGACATGGTGGAAATTGTTAATTTTTTTTGTCTTAAATTTGTTCAAAATTAGGATCTTATAATTACATCGACAGACCATTTGATGCCATCGAGCACCGTTCGATGCCATTAAACAGTGCTCGAACCCATCGAGAATTTTCAGATTTTATCCATTTGGTCGTTGGACTAGCTGGGTGCTTTTCGATGTCATCGAAGGATATATTTAATGCCATCGAAGATGAATCGATGCAATCAAAGAAGATCCAACTTTCAAATCTTATCTTTGGACTGTTTAGGTATTTGTTCGATGCCATCGAACGAATTCGTGCAGATTTTTGCAGAGTTGAGATTTTCTAAGATTTGTTTCCTAATTCGATTGTGAATATTCCAAAAGCTATATACTGGGGTGTAATCAAGATTGAGAGGTATTCAAGGCTTTCTAATTCGTTCTAGGGTTTCAAGAGTGCAGCTTGGGTTGATTCGAGGTTGTTTGGATTGGGTAATTCCTTTACTCTTGTAATTTTCTACTTTCATAGTGATATATGTCGCTTTGTGCCGTGATTTTTTCCCACAAGGATTTTTCCACATTAAAATTCGGAGTGTTTGTATTGTGCTTGTTTGGCGCGATTGTATTACTCCACTTGATTTATCTCTGTATGCTTCTGTGGTCCCCCAACATTGTATTCACACCGTTCATCTATTTACAGAGATCATTTTAGGGCTTGAGTCAAAAAAATGAGGTAGATCGAAAGCTTAAGTTGACCCCACCACAAAAAAAAAAATGGTGGGGATTAAATAGGCACCATTAAAAACCTTCCTAGGTGCCAAGAAGTTTTGGATTAAGCTTTATATCTGTGTTTTTATTTCTTTGATGTGTATGTTAATTTATGAATAGCTTAGATCTCAAATACACATTATGGCCCAGAAAGGTTTCAAGGGTGGGCTTCACTATCCTCTCTATTTGTGGTGGGGTCCACTTGGGCTTTAGATCTACCTCATTCTCTAGCACATGCTCTAAAATGATCTCTAAATGGATGGATGATGTGGATACAACACATACATCATGGTAGGGCCCAAAAAACAACTTGGTGATGTAACTTCACGTGGTTATAATTTTGCTACTCGCGCCATCCGTACCTAATGCGAATCCCTGGCGTACTCTATTCGGTACTGGATTGGCTCATTACAAGAAAAATGACCTTTACCGGTGGCCAAAACCGTCCCTAAAAGTCCAAAAATTCGCCGTTGGACGAATTACAGGCAGTCGGGCATGTGCCACTAAAAGGGGGCGTCGCTGTATCTTTTACCGGCGGTCGATCCCTTTTAGCGGCGTTTTTAACGGTCGCCGCCAAAGTGGAAGTTTCTTAAAGCGCCGGTAGAACTATGATAGCGCTGCTAAAAACTCCACGAAGCGCCGATGAAATTGTATCCTAAAATTATATAAACGCCGTGAAGCTCCAACAAACGCCGCTAAAAAGACAGTAAACGCATGTTAATTTTCTTAGAAACGCCGCTAAAAGTTACTACAAACGCCAAAAGTATGCAACAAATGCTGCTAATAGATTAGAGAAACGCCAAGGAAATCTGTGAAAAAACGCCGGTAAAAATGCCAATAATAGAAATTCCTCCTGATTCTTTACTAATCCTTTCACACAAATTCCTGTTAATTCTAACTAATCCTTTCCTATAATTGCTGTCCTACAATCAAATCTCCATCAATCTAACTATCAAATTTCTATCTGCATAACTATCAAAAACCTATAATTGAATGACATGAATTTGAACCAGGCCCTCTATTTGTTGAAGACTTGAACCTTTATATACAATTAAGGCCCATGATAAACAGGAAAATAAAAGGACAATCAGCTTCACAAGTCACCTCTATAGTTGGGAAAGTGTCACAGAAAAAAAAAATTTGTCATTGTATCAATTGAAACTTTTCTTCTCTTTTCTTTCTTTTTTCATTTCCTTTTTTCTTAATGATTTGCCTTCAATTGGAACTTCAATCACATTAATAAATTGTTATTATATCAAACTATATGGTGCTACACGGCTTACAAGCACCACAATACAACCCCTACTCAATTGCTTGCTGGCAGGTATTGCAAATCATAAGCAACAAAGGAAACAAAAATTGGCATTGTAAAAGAAAACCAGTAATAAAAATACACCAAGTATGAAAAAGTTTGGAAAGAAAAAGCAAATAAAAATCATCACCTGATATTCTTGAAGTGGATTTCGTTGCTAGTCAGGCACGTACAAGAAGCATCCAAAACCTGAAGAAATAAGAAAACTCAACAGTCAGAATGTAAATGATAAATATGATTGATTCAGTTCATTTATATTCATAAGATTCCATTCAAGACCTTGAAGAGGCTGTTAAGTTCTTTAATATGTTGCAGCCATTGCTGATGGAGATTCTCTTTTTAGAAGGATATAGTGTTGGCTTGAATGATTTTGACATTCCCAAGGCTGTTACTGAAAATATAAGAAGAAGATTCAGAACATATCACCTTTGCTGCTTCACTTGAGATCAAATTACAATGAACTTGTAGAGTTGCAAGTGGAAAGCTACCTGAAAACTATAAAACTGCCTATCGTGATTTGTATTCTAAAGTTATCTACTTTGGGTAATTTGATAGATTCTAAAAATGATTCAACTATCAGTAAGGTTGTTCAACAACTTGGCTTTTTGGGGCTTCAACTTTATGACCGAGGGAAGTTTTATTCAAGGCGTTTGGTTGAAGATATGAGTTTCCATTTCCAAAATAAGTATTCTGTTAATGGTGTTGAGTATCCTTCTGAGGCATTTGGGTTAGTTAAGAGCTCTTTTTTTCAAGGTCCGACTCCCTATGAAGAGTTGGTCCATTCCATATCATCCAGAGAAGTGTTGATCCGTTCTTCCAGAGGACTTACTGAACCAGGAACTTTGTTTAAAAATCTAATGGCCACACTCAGAGATGTCGTTATCTGTTATGATGGAACAGTGAGAAACCTCTGCAGCAATTCTATAATTCAATTTGAGTATGGATAGGTGGACGAAAATAGTCCTTGAAGTTCTCTTGCTGGTGAACCGGTTGGTGTATTAGCTGCTACTGCAGTATCAAATCCTGCATATAAAGTAGTTCTTGATTCTTCTTAGAGCAACAACGACTCTTCATGGGAATCGATGAAGGAAATACTTTTGTGCAAAGTTAACTTCAAGAATGATATTATTGATCAGAGAGTTATTCTATATTTGAATGAGTGCTTCCACGGGAAAATGCATTGCAAGGAGAATGCAACATATTTAGTTTAGAATCATTTGAAAAAAGTCACTTTAAAAGATGTTGCTTTTGACTTCTCCATAGAATACCAAAGGCATCG
The DNA here is from genome assembly GCA_037074715.1 of Magnolia kwangsiensis. Classification (NCBI taxonomy): domain Eukaryota; kingdom Viridiplantae; phylum Streptophyta; class Magnoliopsida; order Magnoliales; family Magnoliaceae; genus Magnolia; species Magnolia kwangsiensis. The sequence continues at coordinate 186,318,418 of CM073571.1, read as the reverse complement.
ACAAATACCTAAAAGTTCAAAAGCGGATACAGGCTTTGTTGGCCACATTCACCTTGATAAGATGCACTTAAAAGGACTCGACCGGAGCATGGATGAGATCCTGCACTCTTGTCAAGAGGTTATAAATTGCTTTAAGAGAAAGAAGCACGCTCTTTCACCTTTTTTTAAGAAGATTTATTTGTCTTCTTGCGAATGTTGCACACTTCAGCAACAATGTGATGAGAAGTGGTCTCAGCTGTCATGCCTGCAGTTCTTCTACAAAGATAGAAATGGTGGTCCGCAGGGTGAGCAAGGTGATACAATTGAGAAAACTTTGCAGATCATGGTTGAAGCTATCTGCCCAATTTTGTTGGGGACTGGTTAATGGTGACCCTCGAGTGCACAATGAGATCCACAATCTAGATGGTGTGTATAGCTGTAAATCAATCTGATATGTAAGGTGGGTGAGTCACTACCAATTTTTAAATGGTGCCAAAAAAAAAAACCAAATAGATGCAATAGCTCTATTGAATTTACTATTTTATCCTAGAAAGTGAATTGTCTATCAGTGTAAGGAGAGTAATAAATATGAATTCCCTTTCTATTTTCAAATCAGGTGGGGAAGGAAAATGAAAAAAAGAAAAAGAAAAGAAGAGTTGGGAGAGAAAAGTACAGAAAAAGGAGGGGAGTCTAATAACATAGAAAATCTTCTACACAAGAAAGAAATGCATCCACAACAGTCTTTGAAAATTCTGATTAAAGCTAAATTGTTGGATGTAGCTCGATGAGGCTGTTACCTAGCTCTGGTTTCTGAACTCCACTATTTCTCATTGTCTCTCTCACTCTTGTCACTTTGTTCCATTGGCTAGCACTTGCAAACATGTTCTCTAGAAGAACATAATCCCTACTTTGAAAGAAGCAAATCCAACCGTCTGCAGATCAAACTATGTATGAAGAAGTTGGACAAAGAAAAAACTTTCAAGGAAAGAAATCATAAAAGAAAACAAATACAAGAGAACTGCTTTAGTGTACAAACCTCAACTATTTGAGAGCTAATGTTGACTTTTCACATCTATATAAAGGATGGGAAAATTTTCAAGGAAATTGTCGATGATGGTGCTTAGAAATTTCTCATGTAGGTGTGTGGGATTGAAAATCGATTGCAACCTGTAAGACGATATAAGTTCATATCCACCTCACTACAACAAAAATGGCCTTGTGGCTAGAAATGAACAATCAACCAAACCATATACAAGAATTCCAGGACATGACAGTATATTCATATATATTTACAGATTTTAATGCATGGATTGTGACATCTTTGGAAGAATAATAGAAAGCTACTTTGTGTGTACGTGCGTTTGAAAATTCATGAGAACCTATTTTCCTCACCCATGAGAACGTATTGATGTCGGCGATTTCATGGCGGCTTGTTAATCTTCTCTCTTTGCCCTCCCCATATGTAGAAATGTCCATGCATAGGCCTTGCATGATAGCAAACACAGGTTGCAATCAAGAAATCCATGTCTCAACATTCATGCTGCTCTATTCTTATTGACCATAACATTTGAAATAGGGAAAGTACATATGAAAGTACATAAATCAATTTCACTTACAACCAAACGGAGTGTAGGCCATGCCGACTATGTCAAGTGACCTGAAAATTAGTCAAGTGACTTGAAAATTAGTCGAGTGACCTGAAGATTAACGTTGTATGTAATATAAAATGGAAGAAAATGACGCACCTCACCTTGATGCCCTTTTCCCTCCTCCTTTACCGGGGCTTGGGATCGGCAATGCAAGAAGTTGCATTGGCAGAGTTAAAAAAGGGCTTAAGCTCCATTTGGTTTGAGAAAAAATTATATTCATAAAGATTGATGTGATGACCAAATGGAGCCTAAGACTTATATGCAAATTTACTAAAAGGTATGATAGAAACTCTTACACTACAAATATGATGACTAAGTGACCACACTACTAAAAGGTAAGAAATTTTTGCCTAGGTCTTGATTTTAAATGAGCAAGGTGTTTATATAGCTTCTCTGTATCACTCTGAAGAGAACGTCAACTTGAATGTAAATATCAACATGGAATAAGATGTATAAGGATGGTGTGCATGTTTAGTGAAATGCTGAAATGGAGATGCTAAACAGAGTCCAAAACTCACTAATTGACTAAGAGCCCAATCTAGCATGTTCCAAACATTAAATTCAAGTTTCAATTCAATATAGACACACCACTACTTTATTGAAGAAAGACAAAACTAAAATGGTATAGGTCCCAATACAAATATCCTGATGACTGCAAAAAGGTTTTAAGTCAGTACATATCGTGTCCATAAAACAAATGATTTCACATGATCACCAGATGCATGGTTCAGATGCCCGACAAAAATCATGGTGGGGCCCAAAAAGCTCAACATTACCATAAGCTAAGGTAAGGTCGACCTCTATCTGCAATTGTTTTATACTTCTTTAATTCCATTACATTCTTCCACTCATGGTAAATTATCAAATACCTTTGGCTCAAAGAAGATTACAGGGTTTGGATCACGTATACATGCCAACAATAGTCCTTTTGCTTGTAGGGGGCTTCAAGGAATCACCATCTATAACCAAGACATTTCTCTAAAAAGCTCATCATCCTCAGATAACATTCTTTACTCACACAGAATATATGAAAAAAAATATCCAGATACAATTTTCTATTTGCAACACATAAAAATGTTGGGATCATCTGATAGAGAAGATTGGGGCATGGCCTAACCCATGATGGGAACACCAGAAGAATTGCTTAGATTACTAAAAGGTAGGTCCCACATGTACCATTGTTGGGTAAGCACTAAAACCACCATTTCCTTCAAACAAGAACCATATAATACCTCCAAAGTTGATTCTTTGAGAAAGTTCCAAGTTAATATGCGATTTTCAACATTTGTTGCAGACACAGTGCAAGACATTTCTTTATCTTGAAATTCAATAACACCTACAACCTGTTTTGCAAGTTGCAACTCTTCTATATCTACTCATCTATTTTGAGTAGTTGATAAAAGGTGAACAGATCCCTATTATAATTTTCCATTTGCAAGTCACAAACTCATATTTCTTATTAATTGTGACAAGAAAGCTGATACAAAGTTGAAAATGCTGAACATGTTTTTTCTAATTGGCATTGCAAAATAGTCAAAAAGTATCAGAACATAAATCTCTGCACATGGATATTTAACTGTTTCTCCTGCTTCTACATCCAAGTAATGAGTTACATATATATGTACACATGCACAAAAAGCAAGATTCGGATTCAGATTCCCAATGAAATTTTTTTAACACAAAGAACAAGAGTAGAAAACCACTGCAAGGCATCCAAGAATGAGTTCCTGAATTGAAGTAGGGGAAAAGGGATCACAGCTGTACAATGATTTTAAACATGATAGGAAGCATGCCTGATCAAAGGCAGGGAAAATGCAATCTGCAAACTGAATTTCCGCAATAACTCGATTCCCCTATTGTGGACAAAATTAAATAAATAATCCATAGTTAAAAAAAGAATGTTTGAAAGCTTTGAACCATTCACAAAATACCAGAGTTGAATTACAAGAACACAAAAAGCAAAACATGAAGGTATAACATTTAGAGGATGTGGGAGAATTAAAATTTCGATCTAACCTGATTACATGGACTGTACAAAGGGAAAACATAAATATCAGCTAGATCCAAAACTTCTGCAGCCTAAGAAGTTTTCAACTGTAAGTGTTTAATCCATAATGTATGGTTTACTTGAGCATTGGATCTGCTCATGTTTGGACGTATACACTATAATGATATGAAAAAATGGATGGACGGTGTGGATGAAACACATACATCAAAGTGGCACACATGTAAAAGACATCTCATATATGAAGCACACATGTATAAGACATCTTCATATTATACATCTCATATAATATACATGTGTGTTTTTGAAAAAAAAATTCAATGGTATAGAACAAAAGTTCAATGGCAGATTCACCACAATTTATAAAAGAAATGAATGGGTGGAAAAAGTTCAAGCAGTTTTATAAGCAGTCTAGGTTTTGATGATATTGCAGCCCACCTGATAAGAGTACAGGCCAAATTTCATGACCATGAGATCTAAATGATGGCTTCTACTTGATGTATAGCTTGGAATTCATGTCCATAACCCACATTGGCACATGAGGTGGCTCTTACAAGCATATGGGGTTAGGCCTATTAAGAAAATCTTTGATATGAAACCAAAGTGTGAAGCTTGATGTGCAATCAGTAAAAGTTATACAGTGTGTACAAGTAACTCAAGATGGATAATCCAACTTGTGCCCTAAAATCAGATGAATTAAGATACATAAATTATACTTACGATAAAAATCACAAGTTTTTACTGAAGTTTGGATGGGACTGATATTGAAGTCCCCATCTATTGACTGATCCATACATATCTTCAATGATAAAAATCACAAGTTTTTACTCTTGTTAATTGATTCTATTCTTCAGACTCTTCCCTATTTCCAACATAGCCATGATAAAAAATCAAGATATTAAAGGGTTTAAATATGATTTTTAATTTTTAATTATTTTCATTCTTTCTCCAATATTGAAAGAAAATCAAATAAAAAAGTTTCAATTATTCAAATGACCTAGTCTTAATTATTTTGATTCTTTCCTAAATATTGAAAAAAAGAAGAAGTAAAAAAGTTATAATATTTCGAATGCCCAAGTTACTAGTTAAAAGTGACTATTAAGTTACTAACTAAGATTTTTATTAAGATTTTTTTTTTTTTTAAAAGAAGAATACGAAATTTTCATTCATTCCACTATCACCAGATATCATATGGTTAGTAAAGTGAATGACATTAAAAAAAGTACTAGATTTGCACATGGATCATAAAATTTGCCAATAATTCATCCCAATAAAATATTAATTAATTTATTTGGAGTCATTAGTTAATTCATTGTAAAATTGATTGATTGCCTTCTATTCCAATAAAACAAACATATGTCTACACCAAATTTCCTACACTGTTTTGGATCTTGTCACAGAAAACAGACCATTTTACACATCGCGTAAAATCTGATATTTCCATCAAATTGCCTACACTGTTTTGGATCTTGTCCCAGAAAACAGACCATTTTACACATCACGTAAAATCTGATATTTCCATCAAATTGCCTACACTGTTTTGGATCTTGTCCTAGAAAACAGACCATTTTACACATCAGGTGGGACATAACATACAAAACAGGTGGATGGCTAGAAAGTAAAATAAAATTTAACCGTGGCCCACCAGAGTAGTGAAACAGCCTGATTTTTAGAACAAACATGAAAACAGTGTTGCAAACCAGATCAAAAGGTTGGATCAGTCAAACGAGTTTCAAATTAATCTGTAAAAATATTCACGGAGTATCTTTTAGCAAACAACTTTTGGCTCATGTCCTAACATTAGCTAGTGCAATGGATAGGCAGAGTGGGTATAAAACATGACCTGCCGAACATCAAGTACGAAGTTTCAGGTTTTTGAACTAGGGACCTACACCATCATTCTGACAGGCCACCATGAGGATAGACCATGGCAGTCCATAATCAAATAGCAAGAATCATAAATAGATTACCTGACACGTCTTATTTTCTATATTCATCCTCTTTAACCCTTTCTTGTTGCATTTCTCCAAAGAGATATATAGCTCCATAAGCATGCCCCTCCACGTGCATCGACAAGTGCCACCTTCCCATGTTAATTAGACATCCAAATCGTGTATCAGGTGGGAACTACCTGGTAGCAAATAATTTGGCCAAAAAATCAGGTTGTTTAATCATAGGACACATGTAAGAAAACAAATGGACAATCTTAAAAAACTTGTAAGCTCTCTCTACACCATCCTTTTTTTTTGTACATGTGGCCTACCTGATAGTCAAACAAACTGATTTTTTGGTCATAATGCAAAAGGACAAGTGAAAACTACCAGAAATTTCACATAGTTCCTTTGCAGTACAAGTTGCCTGTACTTGTCCAACCTGAAAACAACCAAACAGAGGTGCAAGAAAATCAACAGACCTTCTTCAAAATGGTGAAATAATTTGAGAAATGGAATTTTGGCCCAAACCTGCATTAAACCTAAAATCTCTATATCTTCTCCAACTTTAATAGTCCCTTGTTCAACATGACCTGTGACAACAGTTCCACGTCCTTGTAAAAATTGAAAAGCAAACCATCAAAAAATGAAGTGGCAACTACCCATTAAGCCTCTTGGTTCAAGTCAAATTCTTGGATAGCTAGATATGCTAGTAGACGCTGGTATGCATGTATAGGTATGCTTAGAGACATAGCAAGGAAATTACGTGATTTTAAATTTACAATAATCCATAATCTCAGATGATGAAGCCTCATCCCAATTAATTAGGGTTGGCTACATGAATCCTATTCCACCATTCCACTCAATCAAGGGCCACCCATAGTCTCAAACGACATGATTTTGAATTGACAGACATGTCATCCGCAGAACTGTTACACTGAAATAATTTTACATGGAGAGCTACTTTCTATAGTGTTTTACAACAGCAATATGGCAATTATCTTATAACTTTCAATGATATGTCTATTTGTAGGGCACAATTTAACTAAGTTTTACTTTCACCACGTTAGGGTGTGTGATTTGGGTGGTCTGGATTGGAATGCATGTATGGTACTGCTTTTGCAGTGGAACAAATCAAGGAAAGGGTCCACCAATGCTTAGGTCGTCCCTGCGACGTGTGTCTTAATGTGGGTCTCATTCTCATCATACAGCTTGGCCAGACTAAAATCTAAAATTTTTGTATTGAGATCTGCATTGATCAGAATATTACTGGCCTTGACATCCCTGTGTATGATATGCAGTCTCGACTCCTCGTGAAAGTAAGTCAGACCTCTTGTTGTCCCCAAGCAAATATTATAGCGGATCAGCCAACTAAGATGCAAATTGCTCCTTCCTGCAAGACAATGACAGTCATTAACAGAAAGACAAGAACATGTTTCACATCATTTCTTGTTTGTGCAACCTGGTTACAAACACATATAGGTGTTGGACTATGGTTGCATGAGGACACCAAGGGGCAACAAATTCAGGTGTGCGAGCGTGGAAGCACATACCTCAAAATGTTACCAAGTATCAACTACTAAGAAATTAGAGCAGGAGTGTGCATACAAAGCATGACTCGGAACAGGAGTGACACCTATTTAGAAAGATTGTGCAACCAAGTATTGGATATTAACACATGGTAGCAAACATGGGGACCAAGAAAAATCCAACACACCAAGACATCTGTATGAATGCATAATCATCATTATCATCATCTAACCCTTATCCCAACTAACTGGGTTGGCTACATGAATCATGTTCCAACATTCCACTCTATCAAGGGCCTTGCACATTTCTCACTACACCCGGGCTCCAATTGAGTGTGCCTCTTTCAGAGAACGCTCCAGCTTGAATACATAATGATATTGACTATTACATAGATATTACTGTGTATATGCATAAGACAAAGACACACATGTACATAACTAAAAACACACTAGGACCTAGGAAACAACTATACAAATAACACTAAAACATAAGAAGAAAAGGAAAACTAAGGTTTTTCCAAATAGAAATGTTGATGGGTGTCTGACATGCATCTAACATGGATGCTGGACAACATACTTGCCCATAGATTCCATTGATTGATATAGAAGAAATGAAACATGAATGGAAAATTGCCCATTATTACAACGAATTCTCTAGAAGTAAAGAGCACATGTCAGATTTGTTCGGATTACAACATGAATACACAATACCTAATCTTTTAGTTCAATTCTATTTAAATTCCATGATATATAAACGCACCATAAAAATTTTCCACCACATTTCCGTGCACATAGTTTCATTTGGACTCAGTGGCATCCATATCACCTATTTGGACCATCCGTTAGGTCTAGTGCACTCTTCATAAGCCACCTTGAAAAATACATACTGGTCAGATGATCCAAACAGCCAGTTAGTGGCATACAAAATAGATGTACAAGATTGTTCATAGAAGATATGCCTAGTCACGGATGTATAGAGCCATCTGATTACTGTCAACTTTTTTTCCCAGTAACACAATGAGGGGACTGGACCTAATGGCTGGTTCAGGTAGGTGATATGAATGCCAAAAAGTCCAAATGCAACCATTATATTCCAAAAGTAACATTATACATTACAGGAACATTCCTTGCACTTAACCAATCTGTAAAGAGAGAGATAGACGGTTGATCGTTGCCCCCTTTCTCTCTCTTGAAAGAAACCAAAACAAACAAAACCAACATAGTAATAAAACAGAGAGAGGGAGAGAGATTAGCTGTATGCTTTTGGATTAGGCAGCAGATACAAAACCACATGAGAGAGCCATCAGCAGCACAACTGCCTCTTCTTCCTCTGCCAGCTTCCTCTTTCTCTGCATCTGCAACAACTTTTTTTTTTTGACAAGAAATCCATATATAGTAATATTAGAATGTCTCATATATGCAAACAGAAGCATCTATGACATCTTATTCCTATTCACAGCTCTATTGAAAAACCCTAAAATCCAGATCTCCCTCCTACAGAGAAAACGAAGGATCTTCTGCAGAATCTGCAACGAAAATCACAGAAAAATCCTCCGACTCCTCAAATAAATACAATCCAAACACAAGCTGTAAAAAATTTAGAACAAACACATGTAAATATATGTAACTGCCATAGATATCAGCATCGATCCTTCAATGGAAGAACGATGAGGGAAAAAACTGCCATAGATATCAGCATCGGATCCTTCAATGGAAGAACAATCTCCGAAAGAATGAAGCAAGAGAGACAAGAATCGAGGCCGGAGTAGATGGACGTTGGAGAGAGAGAGACTTTCGGGATTTGGGGATGGGGCGATTTGGGAGAGAAGAGGGAAGAAGGGTTTTTGGGAGAGAAATATTGGCGTGCACGATTCGGAGATGGCGATTTGGAAGAGGAGAGAAAAAAGGGTTTGGAGAGAAATAAGGCGGGCGCGATTTGAGGATGAAATTCGGGAGGGGAAAAGACTTTTATTTATTTATTTTTAATTCCAGCGGCGGTGGCTTATCCGTACACAGGCGGCCACGTAAAAATGCCGCACATTTTGTTTATACACAGGCGTTTCGTTCGGGGGGCCAGTGAGAATCCGCCGCTGATACGGATATTTCTTGTAGTGGCTGGTGCACCACATCACCAATCTTGCTGGTGTGTCGACGTAACCAAGTTCTTTGGATCCCATCATGAGAAGATGTATGTTTTATATCCCAACTGTCATTTCATTTGGCGAGCTGCCCTTAAGGCTTGAACTCAAAAAGAAGACAGATCTAAAGATCAAGTGGACCACACTGTAAAAAGCTGTCCCGTGTTGAACTTCTACCATTGAAATCCTTGTGGGGTCACAAAAGTTTTGGATTAATACGATATTAATTTGTTTTTCCTCTTCATCCAGACCTGAGTAACCTTATGAAAATAAATGCTATGCTGGCCCTGCGTATGTTTTAACGTGAGAATCATTGTCCCACTGCTATTTCTGTTGTGATCTCAGTATGAATCATTTTTGGTATCACGCTCTAAAATGATCTCACCAAATGGACGAATGGCGTGGACATGAATCATTTTGGGGCAAGGTACAAGTCGGAGCTCGAAGAGTGGCAGCGATCGTCCTCGCACGACAGGTACGTACACCAGCCAATCCGCTTCCATTCTATCCGGCATCCGCATGGTGGACTCGATTCCGTAGTGACTCCTCCGGTACCAAGCTCGGTATTGGTAGGTACTGGAAAATATGTGTATACGCGCCCTACAATAACGTATGTGTTTTATCCACGCCATTCATCCATTGTTCATCTCAGATGGATCACCTCATAGGAACCAGTGTCGTTGAACATGCACCGTTGAAGACTTTTCATGGGCCACATAATTTTTGGATCTACTTTATATTTGTGGCTTTCCTTCATCCAGTTTTACATAACTTTATGAACAGGTTAGATGGCTAATTATGGCAAATAAACATCATTGAAGGCCTGAAAAGTTTCAACGGTGCTGTCATTATCAACCTGGTTCCAGTGGTGCGCTCCTCTTGAGCTTTGTCTCTATCTCATTTATTTATTTTTAATCCGTGTCTTAAAATGAGCTGGCAAAATGGATGAGCGGTGTGGATAAAACACATACTTTATGTCAGGGTTCACAAAGCTTTTCCAATACAGACACCACAGAATCTGTGTTCCCACATCCAAAGCCACGGGGCCATTGCAGGCACAGGTGAAACCTTATTCGATAACAGTTCAATATTAGGAGTTGTCCGCCAGGTTGATTTGTGCAAATTTTCCAATGAAGAAGTAATTTACGCTGCTTCTTTAAGAGAGATGGAATTCTAATAACGTTGGACTTGAAACCATAGCTTAAAATCTCCAGAACTTGAGAAGGTCGTGTTGTTGGGTTGGGTCAACTCAAAGTTGCAGCCGAGTATTTATCTGACTCGACTTGGTATTTGAATTAGATGGAATATACAAACAGTGGGGCCACGTGCAATGTACGAGGTGCTTAGCAATATGCGTGACCTATGGACACATTTTGGCTAGTGACGCTGCCTTTAGGTGGCTAGTGATCATTGCTCTGTGGGCCTCACCATGTATGTTTTTTATCTATACCATTCATCCATTTCAATCGACATTATTTCCTGGGATGTGGTCCACTTGAGATCTAGAAAAATAGATAGGTGGCATGTAACACATACACCATGGTGAGGCTCACAGAGCACCAACTACTAGCCATTGGCTAATGGCAGGGTCACTGGTCAAACCCGGATGGACTAACGGTGTCCATCCAGTCACCAGCCAAACCACGTCCATCCCGTATTTCGGGATGGGCCTCTCAAAGGCTACTATTATGATAAGCTTCTTACAAACAGTGGCACGTGGTCAGGTCAATGTGATGGTGATATCGAGCTTGACTGGACTTGACTAAGTGGGTCAATCCAGCCAGCCTACCATTAACAGCGTGGCCTTCATTGGACCTGGTCAGCATGAAGGTTAAATGAGTTCAGCTCCAGATGGGTCAATCTTGGGCCTAGAGTTTGGTCCTATCAGATATAGGAACATATATATACCTTTCAATAATGGAATGGAAGGGGATCACACTCAAGAGATTTGCCAATGTAAACTTGAGTAACATCCTTGCCATCCGACGAGTGGGCCCCGCCCACTATTATGTGCATGCTCAAGTCCAAAATCAGTAGGTCAACTGACGTGTGCAAAATGAGCATGCTTTTGAAACATATAGGGAAAGACCAAAGTAGAGAGGGGCCCACCCACTCCTATGTGCATTCTCAGGTCCAAAATCAGTGGGTCCACTGACGTGTGCAAAATGGGCATGCTTTTGGAACATCTAAAAGTGTCCATTCCAGTGAATGGAATAGAGACTTTCTCATGGTCAGGGACATCCAGCCATCTATTAAAATGATGAAAACGGAGAAAATTTGTACCATTGAAAATTTGTACCATTTCTCAATTTGTGAGTATCAACTGTGCGCAAAAACATACTAATCTTTTCTGTATCATCTCAATTTTATCATATATCTTCAAAGAGGTACCTATTTTAACCCCAACAGGCATTTATAACGGCATAAAGTATTTACAAACGCGCCGATGTGGGACACTGCTCTGCACCAAAACGCTCGAAGATAGGCCTCTCCATCTAAAGCTATACCCAGGAGGCAAAGTAAATGAGATCCGAGCTGTTCATTATCTCATCGGCCCCACCAAGGAGGGCTGTAACCCCCAGAGCAGAGTTATTGTGTGACCACTATCAATTTCAAGGGAATTTTGCTAATTGAATGTCCAGCATTGCTCATTTATGTTTTAGCAATGAATGGTCACAATTGCCTGATTTTGATATGTCGGACCGGATGGGTGGGGCCCATTCGATTAGTGTACTTGCCTGTGCCACATTTATGAAATTAGATTCAACACAGGCTTGCCTAGCATGTGAAATATCAAAGTATATAAACGGATTAATATTAAGAAACATTAATGGATGTGCCATAAAATGGTCTCCTCGACGGTTCGCATCAATGATTTAAATATCAATATGGATGCATGTATCAGAATATTGGATATGTAAACATATGGGCATCACATTGGAAATATTACATTTGCTGCAGAGTGTATTAAAATATTGAGAAATGGATTGAAATTTTCATTAAAAAATCAACTTGAAATTCAAAAGATGATAACAGCGATATTATTCTGGAAATACAATCAATACATTCAAAAGCAACAAGTGATGTATAAATATACCTGTACTAATATAGTGCATGTATTAAAAATTTTAAAAAATTCAATTATTTTTGTAAATTTTTATAAAAGGTGATTTTTTTAAAAAATAAAAATAAAAGATTGATCAATATACACTCATCAATGCACAAATATATTAGGGTATTTTAGTTTTAACTTCTCAAATATATTAATTTTTATTTATTTTTTGATATTTTAATTAAAAAATATTTTTTAATTAAAAAACTCCATTAATCTGTACATCAACTTACAAGTACTTTCATTTGATTTTTCTACACTCTAGCTGCAAGTTAATTAAGTAAGATTAGCTGCAAGTTAATTAAGTAAGATCAGAAGAATTTCAAAATTTTCTCAAATTCCTCTATTTTTCTCAAAATAAAAAATCAGAGGAAAAATATTTGTGCTTTTGCATGCAAAATATATAAGATAATGGATTGATAACTTGATTTCACTAACTCAAGACAATTTACACAAGAAAAAAATACTTTATATATATATATATATATATATATATATATATATATATATATATAAACACTGATTAGATTCTTAATTGTTTTTGTTCTTCATGTTGGGGGCCTTACACAAAACCTTAGGATCTAGCCTCCCGAACAAACTAGAATTATGGGATAAGAATAGCAATGAAACAAATCAAAGCAATAATTACACATCGCATAAGAGATTTTTACGTGAAAAACCCTCAAAGAGGTAAAAACCATGGGATCTCGTCCAGATCAATAATCCACTATTAAGCAGAACATTACAACTTTCGTTACTCACGCAGGACTGGATGAACAATAAGAGAATAAAGGAAAAATAGAGGGATCTCACCGATCACGAGGACGTAGAACCTCTGAGACGACGGCTCCCTTCCACAAGCTTCCTCTCTCTTTTCTCTGACTCTCTCACCTTTGATATCCCTAAACCCTTTGAAAAATCCTCTTGTGTTTTTTCTCACACTTTTCATACCCTAAAAAACTCTAGCAATCCCTTTTTATAGTTTTAGGAAATTCTTTTCCGCATTCCAGTTGCAAAAGAACTTGCGATACGAAATCCGCACAAAATTACGGAACGAATCTGCATAGGAGGTCCACGACCGGTCGAGCATCCCATAAAAAACAGTCTGCACTCTCTGGAATTTGAGTCGTGCAAACTACGACTGGTTGGACACGACCCACGACCGGTCGAGTAGGGCTCTCGACCAGTCGAAGACAAGTTAAAAAACCCATCACTTCAACCTTGATTTCTCTATCTTAATCCTCATCTCTCTAAACAGTTCATCAGGACCGGTCAAAATCTTTTTGAGAATTTAATTCTAAAATATTTAGAAAAGTTAATTTTATTAGTGTTTTTTCTTTTTCTTTTTCTTTTTCATTTTATATTTTTTTTTCTTTGTAATTTTATTTTTGGCAAAGGGGCATTGTTTGTTGGTATCCTCAATACATATCATATGTATTAACAATATTTAGGAACTTTATACCATAACATATTCAAAATATTGCAATGCATGGATATGTCAATGATATATTGTAATATTTTTTGGTATTTTTGGTGATACAAGGGAATTTCATAGTGCTGACCAATGGTAATAGCTGATATTATTGATATTTAAATTGTTGGTTGCAATCTTAACTAAAAGTGACTTTGCAACATTAGCCCTTCTATGGTGGGCCATTGAAATGTTTAATTTACACTACCAAAAGGTTTTTTTTTTTTTTCTTAAACACACACCCCCCACATGGATACTCCAAGCTGGGACTGTTGAAACACCAAGCGTGAATCATGCATCGAAACCCTACCACCAAAAGGATCCTGATGGTTCCAAATTAAACTCTAAAAGTATAATTGCTTTAAAATATTTTATGGTGACAAAGGGCAAGTTTGGTTGCAACAAAATCATGAAATTTCTCATTTAATCTGCAGTGTAATTTAGTGCAACCAAGCACGCACTCAAAAAAAGCTAATGATCCTTCTTTCTAATTCATATATCTTTAACCCATACAAGGAGAAAAGACAGTCACAATAGCAAATAATTGTAGTCAATATTTTTTCTATTATTTTCTTTTCTTTTTAGAATGGTTAAAACTATGGGTGCAAATTGGGTCGGGCTTAAACTGAACTGGATTCACCCAACCCAAATTTTGGCCCATTTGCGTTTGGTTGAGTAAAAGCCGAGTCAGGCTTAGGTTGGAAATCCTCAATTTGAACTTGGGTTGGGTTGGGTTAGGCTGGGCTGGGTTGGGCTGGGTTAGGCTCGAGTTGAGGACTCTGGCGGCTAGCCCAACCCAAACCCAATCTATATTATAGTGGTACTGTGAAATATTCCTATATAGCAAATTGGAGGCTCTATGTCAAGCAGATGGGCATATCTGAAATGAAATTCTTAAAATGAATAGCTTCGATTTGAATGTCCAAACAGAATGCAGAAACATGTGGGAACCTAGCAAGTGCATGTACCTACCCGGGGATTTCTTTTCAAAAACCTCCCAACACTTATCTCTATCTCCATTCTTTTTTTCTTTTCTTTTTTTTTGGGGTGAGAAAATGGACAGTTGATTTGTAAGCCCCACCACATCTTCAGGTCTATCATGAACGATTAGGTTCCATCAAACCGAATTCATTGCTGATCAGGTGGGATCCACTGACAGCTGCAGGGCTCGAAATAACCTGACCAAACTTAACTGGAGACAGATTAGGGTTGAGGATGCCGTGTATTAGGTTGGGCTTGGGTTGGATCAAGCTACCGGTTGACCAAGCGTGCATGGTTGCGCTGAGATAGGCTGACCCTTATCCCAATCCGACCCAACCCACCCCTGGCTAAAACGATGTTATATTAAAGGACATGAAAAGGGTTTTAAACTAAATAAGTGAATTTAGGCAATTTAAATAAAATGAATATGATTTTAAATTATGTTAGGTGATGCTTTCCTGCATGGTGTGATAACTATCATTGATAATCTCAAAATGTCATGATAATTTTGTATAAAATTTATCAAATGAAATTACCAGAAAATATCTCAATATCTTAAAAACCTCATAAGTTTTAGATTTTTCATGTTTCCATCACTAATTTATTGCAATTTTCACATTAAACAATTAGAAGTTAAATAATTTAAAATCATTTACCATTGATAATAATATTTGTTAGTATTTATTTCCGGCGAGATGCTCCCGATAAAGACATAGAAATTGAACATGTGACTTGTAATAAGTCAATCTAGATGGCATAAATAGATGGCTTGATTCAAATGGCTCTTGTACAATAACCTGTATTCATTGCTTTTTCTAATTGATTGATTAGTGGTTATTCAATGGAAGGTGAAAAGCAGTGAATGTTTTCAATTTAATAATAATAAAAAAATCTCTATTTCTAAAATTGTTACCACGGGTGAGAAAGTTTAATTCAATATCATATGCCATGTGGGCAACTTAAGTGTGCCTGAGTATCACCCACGGAGCCAACGTTGATTTATACTCTGTATATCCATGCCGTCCATCAGTTTTTCAGTTCATTATAGGTAATTGTCTCAAAAATGAAAGAGATCCAAATCTCAAGTGGACCACACTATAGGGATTGAATTCCCACCATTAAAATCTTCTTAGGGGCTACAAAAGTTTTGGATCAGTCTTGTATTTGTATTTAACTTTATCTAGATTCGTGTGACCTTATCAACAGGTTGGATGGGAAATAAACATTACGGTGGCCTCCAAGATGTTTTTAATGGT
Source organism: Magnolia kwangsiensis (assembly GCA_037074715.1). Taxonomy (NCBI): domain Eukaryota; kingdom Viridiplantae; phylum Streptophyta; class Magnoliopsida; order Magnoliales; family Magnoliaceae; genus Magnolia; species Magnolia kwangsiensis. Next base: position 186,302,367 of record CM073571.1, on the reverse strand, counting down.
GGGATTCAATCCCTATTATGTGGTCCACTTAAGATTTAGATCTGCTACATTTTTGGAATCTGGACTTATAATGAGGTGGAAAAACTGATGGACGGTGGGGATATACAACGTATACATCAAGGTGGGCCCCATAGTAAGTGAAACATCCACTAATGTGTTACCCGAAGAAGACCTTATCGACTCTCTTCTTGGTCCCTCCTCGGCATGCAAGGGACGTTGAATGGACATGCCACCTAATTAATAAATATATGGGAGATGATAATAGCATTGGTCTTCATATATAACTTCTAAATGATACGTCAGATAATAAATCATTGGTCCTCATTGCCCATTTATTATACCAATCTGGCCCCCATGGAACGTTGTTAATGTCTAAAAAGCTTTCAAATAACACATGGGACGCCCCATCATCATTACGAAGAATCCATTTGTTTCACACTATTATTGCAAGCAAATGCACAAAAAAAATATATAATGATTGGGTGATTTTAACCATCCGATCAATAGTATAAGAATTGGATGGTCTAGATCAAATAGAGAAATCATCTTCTGGAAACATTTTTCTCAATAAACCCCAATTGTGGATTGCTTATGATTCTAAAGAAGCATTTTGGATAGATGATGCAAACCATCCAATCTATGGCTGATTAAGATGGACAGTTATAACAAGATATATAACCAGCATTCAGTAACCAGCATTCAGTCAATGTAATTTTTGTATCATGGCCTGCCAATTATAGCTTGGAACAAATGAACGATTCAGATTGATGATTGATAAACCTCACATGTCAATTAAAAGCTTTGAGGAAGTCGCTAACGTTTTTCCATGTGCCAACCTATCACTCAGCCATTCATTTGCCGTGCTTTAGTGGATGGTCCAAAAATCAGCCTCCAACCTACCCTGGATTTCATTTCTAAGACTTTGGGAGTGTGGAACTGGTCCATTGGTTGATAAATGGAAGCAAAACGGGTCCCACCCATTTAAGGAGAAACGAGACGCGTGTTTGAGGGCACCAAAAGTCGGTCATGTGAAAGCGATCTCTGGTGGTGGACAGAAACAACAATCTGTTTTTCACGTGGACTCTAGTAAATGTGATACAACACCACGACACGGCAATGAAATAGAGAAAGCATACACAGCTAAGATACGCATATTTTGAGCTGGTCGAGTCAAAATCTCCATTTGATAGGAAACATTCACTTTCATGGAGTTTGCCTTGTAATTTCTCAGGCCATGTGTTGTAATTTCACTTTTTGGAAAAAGCCGATGCAGGAAAATTCCTAGCAGTGTCACCGCGCTGGGCACGTGATTACGTGGTAAGGGACTGCACCTCCTAGAATCACCAATCACGACGGTTTGCCCGGCAGCGGTGTGCACCTCTCATGATGATTTTAGGTTTTCATTGTATTCGGCTTTCATCGTATTGGCTTTGACTCAGTTGGAACTAACCATGAGCCTCGCATCTGGATTTTGAACTAGTCAAGCTAGGCTTTTGGGCTGGACTTTTGGTTCTATATGTATTTTGGGTGCTCCTGCAAAGCATCATAAGCTTTATTGGGGGATTTAGATTGGTGTGTCCTAATCATCAATCCAACAATAGAGGTAACCATTACCAGTCAATCGATGGCTTTCCACAGCATCTCAGGTGGGTCCATGTGTATGTTGAAACTAAGCCATTAGAGTTTTTTGGAATCATCTATTTACATTCATTTGCCGTCAAAGGGTGAGTTTGCTACTTTTAGGAAATGTCATCTAAACATGGAAGCTGCATCATGGACAGTTTGGATCTCATATCAACCGCGCGTCCAAATTAGTATATCTCACCACACGTGTAGAGTGTGTGGGGTAAGCAAATTAATGTAGAACGGGTAGCGGACACTTTCATAGCTGAGATGGACCGGAGAAGGCTCGATCGGAGGTGGAGGTTATCAGACCTTTGAAACCTCAAAACAGACGCATTAGTGGTATCTCATCAACCGAAATGAGTTCTACGACATATTATATATGATTTTGAGCTAGGAGAAGCTACTTTAGCCAGCCAACCTTGCTATGTCAGATTGCCCATGCCGGATTTGCGAGATTCCATCAGATCGATGGTTGAAAGTCCATTTTACTTTAGTTTTTACTATAAATAACAAGTTTTAATTCTATCATAACTTTTGACACTTTGAGTTTTAGGAGTCATGCCCCACATGAAAGGAGCTTAGAAGATTAGGAGAATAATGTAGTTAGGCCAAATTGGACACTTAGCAATTTTGGCTAAAACCATGAAGTCTAGTAGGAATCATCACCCTGTATAAATAGTAAGTTCACTATTTATAGTATGACCCTTTTTTAGGGAGTTTGAGTCTAAAACTTCATCCTAGGTTTGAGTTAACTATTTAAAGGATTATAATTTCATTTTTTTAATCATCAATCAATTTATTTCAAATTATCAGAAATTATTTTTGTTTTCATCCCTGGTGGATTCGAGGAATCTCTATGAAGAGTCTAGAGAAGTTCCACGAATTCGGAGTGGTTATCCTTGAGGAAGACGGTGATCGACCTCATCATGTCTTTCCCTACATCATAAATCCTTGCAAATATAATTGACTTCAGTCACTAGTAATCTAAAATATGAAATAAATAGATTTTCTATGTATCAATAATAGAGACTACGGACTAAAATCTTAAATGCATATTTTGGTGGGAAGATATTCCTAATATAGCAATGCTACTTAGAGGGATGCTTGATCTTCCACACCTTACATCCTTATGAAAATCTCCCAATGGGACTAGGTTTTTCTATGTGTTGGTGGGGGACCAAAACATTTATTTATACAAAAAGAGGATTAGAGAAGCTTATCCACCACACTTCTCCAATCTGAAGTCTCAACACCAAACATTTCTATATCCATCTAAATAACCATGTATATGGACCACGATTCAAGCGTTTCATCCCACCTATCGGAATTGATCAAAATTATATATTATGGTTCACTATATTGCTTAATCTAAATAGTTCAACAATCATATCAAAATTGATGATTGTGTGTGGCTTACCTAATAGAAGTCTTGCTTCAATTAGATACCTAACTATGATTACATTGTTAAAACCATAGCTTTTTTTATACCATGACATGCATTTAATCTTTTAAGTAGTGTTATTTAAAAATAAATAAAATAAATCATAATGAGTGCATCATGATGTCCATTTAAGGCCTAAATGAGTATGAGTAAGGAAAGGCAAAAGTGTAATAACTGATGCCTGTTAGGGGACTATGAAGAAAACCCCAAATTCAGATCACACGATAATAAGCAATCGCAAACAAAGCATGCACAAATGACACGAATTTTACATGGAAAAATCCTTGAAGGAAAAAATCACGGCACAAAGCGGCAACAATCACTATGAAAGCTAAAAGTACAAAAGATAGATGAACTTACAATTAGAAATCCCTCGGTTTCTCCTCTCAAAACCCTAGAAGTGTTTAAGCCCTAACTGGAATACCCTAGAAATTCAAATTTTAATTTTGAAATTATTATTAGTATAAAATATTTCTTTTGTTCTCTATATATACAACATCTTTTGGTTGTTCCAATAAAAGAAAAACTAAATTCTTCTTTTTTTATTTCTTCTATGTATTAATACTTTAACAAACACTATTCTTCTGGTTTGTTGGATTGACTTGCTAATGTAGGCAAAGTCAATTTTCTATCATTACTAAGCCATTTCTATCATTACTAGGGCATTTCTAGTGTTAACCTCTACATGGTTAATGAGCAAAAACTATCATAAGCTACAACCATGGCTTCTTACAAAAGCACATCACAGGTACAAGTACTACAACACTTAATCTATGAGTCCTAGATAAGTATTAGTTTTAGGGACTTTTATCAGGGATTTTTATGGAAAAAATCATCCAAGAATGGGAGTTTACCAAATAGTGCCTCCAAAAACTAATCGTGTTACCGAGAGTGCATTTTTATAAAGTAGGATTAAGAATCGTGGGGCCCATGTGGTATGTGTCTAACATTCAACCACCAGTAAATGCAAAACAACATTATTACTAGATGAATCAAAATCATGGAGGATCCATTCATAAAGTGGGACAATTCATAAAAAATAAAATACACCATTCAAAACATCCAAATTAAATTGCAACCCATTTGATGTTTTGATTGGCATAATTACTTCTTCATGTGACCACCATGGTGTGGTCTATTCTGCACAGCCGCCACACGCAGGTGCAAAAGAAACCTTATAATGAATTAAACACACGATAGAGAAATAAAAAACTTGAGCAATCATAGAGAACACAAAGATTTTATGTGGAAAAACCCTTGCGGGGATAAACCACGACACTAAGCGACAACGAATCCACTATGAACAGAAAGTTACAAGAGATAGACAACTTATAGCTTCAAAACCCTCGCTGCCACAAGAGAATTCCTTTCCAAAACCCTAACTCTCACTAGCACAATATAATTCTTCTTATTATATCCTTAATCCCGCATAAACACGGTTTATTTAACCTGCTTATAGAATTATAAATAAAATAGTACACTTACACAAAATCGACGCGGACCTTCGATTGAACCATTGATTGATGGACTCTGATCGATGATCGTAGATCGACTGATGCCCTATGTTCGATTCGATCAAACATACCCAAAGTGTCTAAAGAGAAAACTAATTAATCTGAGATATTCTCGATCGATTAAAAGTCTATTCAATTGATCGAAATCCTATGTTTTAACATCAGATTGAAGACACTCAATCAATAATCTACACCATGGCTTCATTCTTATGTCTCCATTGTTCTAAGTTGTTGTCCTCATTTCTATATTTCAACATTGCCCCATCATCACTTTATGTGCACAATCCATCTTCATTCATCCTTCGTTAAGCCTAGAGAAGTCAAGCAAAACATGAACTTCTCTTCAGGAAACACCTTTATAAGCATATCCACTAGATTTTCGCTGGTGTGAATTTTCTCAAGAGTAACACCCACCTTACTCTAGCATCTTCCAATAAAAGATGACACACATCAATGTGTTTAGTTCGCGAGTGATATACTGAGTTTTTCACCAAATTGATCGAGCTTTTTCGGTATAAGATTGTACATGCACGACTTCTTGTGGAAGCCCTAACTCATTCATTATACCTCTCAACCAAACAACTTTCTTGAATGTTTCTGTCACCACCATATGTCAACTTCGATTGTGGAAAAACAATCATAGATTGAATCTTTGATATTCAACTGATCACCCCACCCAACAATACAAACAAGTAACTAAAAGTCAATCTTTTGTTTTCTATGTTACCACTACCAGTTTCTCCTTAGATTTGTCGAATGATAAGACATAATCAATTGTACCTCGTATATAACGAAGTACCCATTTCATTGCTTGCTAGTATTGCTTATTGAGATTTGACATGTATTTTCTCACAACACCTACTACGTGTGAAATATCAAGTCTAGTATAGACAATGACTTACATAAGATTGATAACCGTGCTCGAGTAGGGCACATGAGATATATTGCTTTTCTTCTTCAGATGTATGACATTGCTTTAAAGAAATTCAAAAGTAAGCAGCGTGAGATGTACTAACTAATTTAACCTTATCAAGTTCGAACTTCACCAAAACCTTCTCAAGATACTCTTCTTAAAGCAACCAACTCTCACATTTCATTCATGTACAAAGAATTCATCTCATCATGCATCGTTGTCATCCACTTCTCAGCATTTGTATCATTTAATGCTTCCTAGAAGGTAGAAAGATCCCCTCATCTATAATGAAGGCAAATACAACATTTGAGTCATCCCTATATCTAATGAGTAATCTACAATTTTTCAGTGGCTTCTTCCTACTAGGTTGTTCCACCACCTCTTCATGTACCTTTTCTTGCGGCTTAGCTTCTTTAGGCGTTTCACCTCTATCTATTTCAACATCAACAATTAATTTTTGAGTTTTCTTGTGGTCATCCTTCCGATATAAGTAACCTTCATTGAATTTGACATCACGACTAAATATGATTTTTCGTGAAATTCAGTTGTAGAGACTGTACACTTTCACTCCATCATTATAGTCGTCAAAGGTACACTTATTCACCCTTTGTTCTGTCTTATCTCTCTCAACTAACGGTATATGAGAGTAAGCATCGCAACTAAATATCTACAGCTCCGAGTAGTCAACTTCCTGAGCACTTCATACCTCTTATGAAAATTCGTAATCAATTGGCATAGATGGGGAACGATTCAATAAATAACAAGTCGTATTAATAGCCTCAGCTCATATCTCTTTGCATAACTTAACATTATTTAGCATACTTCGAGTTCTTTCTAAAAGAGTTTGATTCATATACTTTGTCACACCACTCTGTTATGGTGTATCCTTTACTATGTTGTCTTACTATGTTATGCCTCACGATCCCCTCATTCTTACAAAATTGATTAAATTTTTTGAAAGTAAACACTCCACCATTCTCAGTCATCAGAACTTTCAATTTCTGCCCTAACTATTTTTCAACCATAACCTTTCACGACTTGAAAGTGGCAAATACATTGGATTTATTTTTCATGAAATAAATCCACACATTCCTAAAGAAATAGTCAATGAATGTTAAAAAGAATGACAACCCTCCATTAGAAACAATGGGCGACGACCCACCCACACAAGAATGCACATAGTCAAGTTGTCCTTTGCTAATATGCTTCTCATTTTTAAATGACAATCTTGCTTATTTACCATATCCGCAATACTCACATACATCTAAATAAAAAATTTTAAAAACCGGAATTAAACCATGATCAAGTAGTATGTACCTTCATACCACAATCACTTGTGTGGCCTATGAGTGCATGTCACGCATGTGTTGACATGGATTCTACTACAAATGCTACAGTTCCACCTGATACAGTGCTCCTGATCAATATGTAAAGAGTTTAGTTCCTTTGTACTTTCATAATAGTGGGTGCCCTTTTTAAAACTTTTAGGACACGTTCATAGCCGATGAATTTGTATCCGATCACTTTACGAGCTCACAGATATATCAGAGTTTTTCTTTAAATCTAGAATGTGTCTTACATCTATTAGATTACGCTCTACCCTATTAAACATTCTTATACAAACTGATCTAATTCAAATCATCTTATAGGCACGATCATTGCCCATAAGAACCATGAACTATGATACTCGTTGTATGTGACGAACCAACTTTGATGAGGACACATGTGATATGATGCCGCCATATCCAAATTCTACTCATTATATGAGTGTCCTACTTTAGACACAAACACTACATCATAGCCATTCATCTCCTCGCTGGATTCCGCTAAATTAGCCTCCTTTGGTGAAATATCTAAATTATCATCTTTTTAGTTTTTGAGATTTATGTAATCCTCCTTCATATCTCATGTCATGCTACAATTCCAGCACTTTAACTTTTAATTGCCCTTCCACTTGGACCTCGATTGCAACTTACCATTCTCTCGTTTAAATGATCTCCCCCTTGCAACCAGTGCCCCTACAGAAGTACTTTTCCCATCGTTATTTCTTCTCTATTTCTTTGACTAAAGGGCATAGATAATGGTATTAATATCTAAGGTATCCCTAATATAGCACGAAGTATGCACTGGATTCTCGAAGGAATTAGGAAGGGACGTCAATAACATTAGAACTTTATTTTCTTCATTGATCTTTAATTACCACCACACTTGTCAGTTAGAAACTAGTTGTTAAAGATGCCGATGCATTTAAAAGATTCGACCCTTTCGCCATCTTCAGAGTGCACAAATGTCTCTTTAGATATAGATGATTGGCAGTTGACTTCGTCATGTAGATACTCTCTAACCTCGCCTATAGGCCCGCAGTAGTCATCTCATTGATAACATCATAGAAGACTTTGTTAGTCAAGTACAACTGAATTGCGCTAATCACCATATGATCAAATTCATCATAATCCTTCTCTTTCATCGATTTGGGACGTTTTAATTTACCAAGGAGTGCCTGAGACACACCCCTTGTTAAATTAGAAGGGCTTTTATCTTCAACTTATATAATTCGAAGTTGTTGTTACCTATAAACTTCTCCATCTTAAACTTCACAATCGATTCCTTCGATTTGTGTTTCAAATTCAATTTAAACAACCTAATGTAAAGCCTATGCTTTAATGCCACTTGTTATGTGTAACTGCCACATGTTAGGCGCAGAAGCAACCTTAGAATGAATCAAATGTTAACATACGATAGATAAATGAAAAATTCGAACAATTATAGAGATAATTTCAAGTGGAAAACTCATTGAGGGAAAAAACCATGGCACCAAGCGACAATGAATCCACTATGAACAAAAAGTTACAACAGATGAACAACTTTCAAATTCGTAACCCCCGCTTCTACAAGCGAATTCCCTTTCAAAAACCTAGCTCTCTCTTTAGCCGAAAGTGATTCTTCTTAGAATAACCCTAATCCCACATAAACACATTTTACATAACCTGCTTACAGAATTAGAAACAAAATTACACACTTGTGCAAAATTGGCACTGACCATTGATTGAACCATCGATCGATCGACACCTCATGTTCGATTCAATATGCTCAAAAGTGTTCAGAGAGAAAACTAATTAATGTGGATTTTCTCGATCGAGAGTTCGTTCGATTGATCGAAATTCCCTGTTTTAGCATCAGAGTGAAGGCACTCAATCAACATGCCCCATATGTTAGATAGGTTGGATAATGTTTCACAAATACCATGTGATCACGAGCCCCATAAATCTCAACTTTCACCAATGAGGGCATTTTTGTAATTTCTCCTCTTGAAAGTAAGTCCATGTAATGCCAAGCTGTGGAGGCACTATTTGGTAAAACGAGGATTCCAAGAGACTTTCCAGCAAATTTCCCTTATTTTTAAACTATTGCAGCCATCATTTAACTATGCCCAACTGGCGTAATTTCCAAATGAACGCAGGAAAACTGACTCACCCTGATGATGAACCATTCTCCGGCAGGTCTCCAACCACTTGTTCTATTGACCTCGGACTCGAATTACCTGCAAAAATCTTTAGCAGGAACTTCCTAGACAGGAAGCTAGGTGGGGACTACCGTGATGTTTGTGTAGAATCTACCATGTCCATTCGTTTTTTCCAGATCATGTTATAACATGGCCCCAAAATTAGGCAGTTCCAAAACTCAAGTGGATCACAAGATAGAAAACAGTAATGGTTGAACATCCACCGTTTTTTTTTTTTTTTTTTTTTAAATTATTTTTAAATTTATTTTAATATGAAGCTATATATTCATTCCAAAAGGGAAAAGATTACACAAGACTCTACACATTCTTAACCGGCCTCTCACAACAAAAAGGATGAGAGGACCAAACAAAAGTAGGCACGGTGAGCACCTATCTACAAGAAGCGTCAAAAGGAAATAAACAGTTGATCATGTTACTAGTTAGATCTGAGTTCACCTAACCCCACCCTATCTAAAAAGATCATACCACGGACGATAAGAGGAAGGTACCTGTAATGGAGATAGATCGAAGACTACCGAAGAAGAGTAACAAAAGTTTTACATGAGGCTAATAATTTTGTGTTTTCAGGTCATCCCAATAGGAGTGACCTTTTGAATGGCATGGATAGCATATAAACATCACGGTGGACCCTGGGGAGATTTCAATTGTAGGAGTGACCTTTTGAACGGTATAGATAGTACGATGTGGCGCAAGCTCTGTGAGGCCTACTGTGATATATGTGTTTTATACACATTGTCTATCCATTTTCCAGATGTAGACATAAACTTAAAGTGGACCACACCACAAAAAATAGTGAATATTAAACGCTCACCATTGAAAGCTTCCTGGGGTCGCAGAAATTTTCGCTTGAAATTTTGTTTTCTTTTGTTCAGGTCTATTTGTGTTTTCCCTGCATCGCATCTCGTGTATAAAAAGCCAGGGATCACGTGCTTGAATTTTGATAAAAGGTCAACGTAGCTGAAAACCAAGTCAGGCCACCGTTAGAACTGACGTCGGTCACTCAAATAAAAATGCTAGCATTTCTTCCGTGAGATACAAAAGGGGCATCGCGTTGCACCTGGAAACATTGAAAACCTTAACAAAACCTATTTTGGTAGAAAGGTAGTGATTTCCCCTATTGGTGATCTAGACTAAAATTTTGGCTGGTACACCAATTAGATGAGACATGCATTTGTTTAATATACACTGTTAGTCGTCCAAATATTTTCTCATCATACAAGCATATCCCACCTGAGTGGACCAGAATGATTCGTTTCTTAGCGCGTAATCACAGTGTGAGATACCCGAAGGACGGTGTGGATCTTTCATAATAGGTTGGCACAGTTGTGTTTCCCGATGCCACACAAAAATTTAGAATTATATAATACGTAGCCATGCATTTAGCGTATACATTACATATAATTTGAGATTTTGAACATTTTATATCAATTTGTCATGAAGTATTCTCCAAAATTAGCTCACATTAATTATAACAAAGATAATTTTTGGATGTTCCTCGGTTTCTAGCAGAGGGAGGGTTGTGATGAGGTCCATCACTATCTTCCTCACGGAATAACTACTTTGAATTCAGGGAGCTCTTTAGACTCCTCACAGAGCTTCCTTGAATTGCGGATGGATAAAAACATAATAATTCTAAATAAATTCAAAATAATTTGATTGATGATAAAATAAAATAAAATAAAATTACAACTCTTTAAATAAGGAACTCATTCTCTAAGTCAAACCTAAGACAGAGTTTTAGACTCAAACTATCACTCAAACACCCTAAAAATGTGACTTACTATAAATAGAAAACTTACTATTTATAAATGGCCTCTATTCCTACTAGATTTCATGCTTTTTGGCCAAAATTAGTAAGTGTCCAATTTGGCCCAATCACATTATTTTCCTAACTTTTCTAAACCCTTTATATGTTGGGCATGACTTCTTCAGCTTAAAGGATCAAAAATTATACTCAAACTAAAACTTACTATTTATAATAAAAATAAAAATAAATTGAACTTTTGACCGTCGATCAAATGGAATCTCGAAAATCCAGCATGGACAACCTGACATAATGGGCCTAGTTGGCTTAATTAGGTTCTCCTACCCCAAAATCATACACAATATGTCGAAAAAATTGTTCACTCCCTAAGTGTAGGGTTGTGATGTAGTAATAAACTCAGTAAGACCGAGGTCGAATCCCAAGGGACTGATACCTGTACGTTATCTAAAACTAAGTAGAACTAGAACTAGAATAATATGTAATCTAAATTAAAATAGAATTTAATGAATAGTTGTGAACTAATTATGTAAAACTTAAAGAATTTAGGGAAAAGAAACTAGGGATTCAGAGGATCCACTTGTAGAAATCAGGGAGATCTTATGCTTGCTTCAAGAACTCAACTGGACTTAAAGTCCATCTTCATCTAGTTGAAAGGTGTAACCGTGAAAATCAAACTGAACTTACTTTTGATATAATTTTTAAGAGATGAAAGGTATATGAATTAGAATGGATTCCATTACCAAACCATGTCCAGGAGACAAAACAAACAACAGAATTAAACTAATTACGAACCAATCAATCAGTGTATGAAGGTTAGGAAGGGTACCATCATCCGACAATACCTAGGAGAAGATGGTGAACAACAAGGATTCCTGACATCATAAACATAAAGGAAAGGAACATGCTCAAAGCCATCGCAGACCCATTGTAATTTCAGTCACAACAGACCATTAAAAACTAAAAATATTTCCTTAATTAAATTAAAATCAAATATCAGTTCAGTGTAAATAAAAGGCATAAAATAGAGTCTCCCATCACGCTACAAGCTTCACCTCTTAGCCCTAGCTAAGATGTTTAGCCTAAAATAGACATTAGTAGGCTAAACATCTCTAAACAAATAATAAAACTAAACAGAAAATAAAATAACTAAATATTATTGTATCTCTGCTCCACGTCCAACCGTAAGCCTCCACAGCTCTAGAATTCAATTCCCTCCTCCCTTTCTCTCTCTCTTTCTTTTATAACTAATACAGTCGGCGGTTGAAAGGGTGAAGTCGGTGTGGGCGTACATAACACGCAAGTCGGATTACACAACCGACTCCGTTTCGCAGCCTGCGTAGAAAATCTAAAAACGGCAGAGGAGTTTCTCTGATGCAAGATCTAAGTCATTCAATCACCATGGCCTTAGTCGGCCATCCCCTGGACTGTTTTTAGACGGTCAAGATCGATAGACCGATCCTGGCCACAAATGCAAAACGGTCTGGATCCTTCGGTCACGCGCGAACAAAGCCCTCGTGCTTCTTACGCTGTGACGATGGTGGGCCCATGATCGAAGATGGAGACGAAATTCAGTCCGTTCATTAGTTTCCTCTTGAAAAATCGTTCAGATATGGACGGTTTTGGATCTAAACGGTGGTGTCTTACAGACGTTTATTTAGTGTCATCCAACCTGCGTCGAAGCTTATACATGCAGCATCCATGAAAATCTGGAAACAGCTCAGGGTACGGTCAGTTTGATCTCCTGATTACAATGATCGTCTTGAATCATCACGATGTGTGATGATGGTGGCCCACTAGTTTGTCCGCAGGTTACATTCGCAAACGGAGCATGCATATCCTGAGTTGTGATGATCGATGGGCCCCACCTTGATGTTTATGGAGAAATCCATTCCGTCCACTGGGATCCCCACGAAAAACCCTCCAAGAAGGCCCATTTTTGTCTAATTTCAATGTGGTCCACTGAACTTTGATCGTTGTCGTCCATCCTGCAATTTATAGTGGATATTTCCTGATTGCCTGCATCGGACCAAATGAGAACCATGGTTGTGGTCGTCCCCATCGTCTGGGCACAATGAACGGTCCTGATCTTCCATATGATCCATGTGTGGCACCCACAACATGAAAACGGACGAACAGTGTCCGTCCGCTATTCATTGCTTAGTTTCAAAAAGAAAACACGGGTCAAAGACCCCTTTGACCAAGAACTTGATCCGGTTGTTCACTCCCCAAGTGCAGGGTTGTGATGTAGTAATAACTCGGTAAGACCGAGGTCGAATCCCAAAGGACTGAAACCTGTACGTAATCTAAAATTAACTAGAACTAGAATAAGATGAAATTAAAACTGAATGAATTTGAGGAAATAATTATGAACTACTTATCTAAAACTTAAGAACTTCAGAGGAAAGGAAACTAGGGATTCAGAGGATCTACTTGTAGAGATCAGGGAGATCTTATGCTTGTTTCATGAATAATAGAATTTACTGAACTGTCATTGATCTAGTTTTCAAGAGATGAAAGGTATATAAATTAGAACGGATTCCATCACCAAACCATGCCCAAAAGACTATGACAAACAACAGAATTAAACTAATTACCAACCAATCAATATGCCATGAAGGTCAGGAAGGGTACCATCATCCGACCATGCCCAGGAGACTATAGTGAACAACAGAGCTTCCTGACGTCATAAACATGGAAAGAAAAAGGACATAATCAAAGCCATTGCAGATCCATTGTAATTTTAGTCACAACAGACCATTAAAGACTAAAAACATTCCCAATATTAATCAACTAAAATCAACGTCAATTCATATATTAGAATTAAATTAAAATCATAAAATCTCCCATCTCACTACAAGCTTCACCTCTTAGCCCTAGCTAAGAGGTTTAGTCAGACATGATGTGACTAATATCCTCAGGATTTATAAAATAAACAGAAAAAGAAAAGAAATAAGGAATAGAAAAAAACTTCAACTTCTCCTCTCTCTCTCTCTGTTGCACCTCCCGTCCAAGCTTGGATCTTCTTCTCAAGGTCTGAATGAATGATCACCACTTCCAAAACCTCCTTATATAACTGCTGGAGTGGTGAAAATCGGATTTGAATCGGATTTGGAAAGCTATGCATGCCTAGTGAAAGCTTTTTTGCAGCCAAGTTCGGTGCCTCGAAATACGCCACTTTTCTCGCTCAAATTTCAAAGAAACATCGTCCCTTAGTACTTTCTTGGGTCCTCTACATGATAGACGGTTCAGATCTGCCATATGATCAAAGATGGTGGGCCAAAATCGCCTGGAAAAGTCAGTTTTCGTGGATGTGCGAAACTTTTTGCACCATTTCACTGTTGTGATCGGTGGACCCCACAGAAGCATTTTATGGAAAATCCACCCCATCTATTGGATTCAGAATGAAATTTCAGTCAAGAATGGGTGGTTTTGAACGTCCATTGATGTGGCCTAGAGAAGAAATCACAAAAGGATCAGTTTTGAATGTTGCAGGGCAGCCCTTTTGTGGCCTCTGTATCTCACACGTGTGCATGCATGGGTGAAAAGTGACAACATGGTTTTGAAGTATTCAATGCCGTCTACACGGTGGACGGTTCGAATTGAGCTTACAGGGCACGTGTGGGGCCCATTAGCTTCCGCAAAATGGCCAGCGGCCGTGCATTACACGGCACGTAAGAGCGTTTTCTTTTTTCTTTCAGTCAGAGACGGTCAAACCGTCTCTGACGCTTGCCGTGCACGGCTAGTGCATATATGCACTATGCACATTCTGTATATGTGGGGTCCACGATGATGTGTTTCTGAAATCTGATCCAGTCATTCATCTTCTCATATTATTTAAGCCGTCAATACCAAAGTTGAGGCAGTTCCAGATATCAGGTGGGCCCCAAATTGAATATTAATGGGCTGATCTATCTGTTGGCCCACTTCCCGAGATCTTCAATGGCTAAAATTTTATATGTACGGTTAATTTATGGCCCTCATCACGTGTATAAATTTTTGAGTCAATCGGATAGCGAGAACCATGTGATCTTGCATTCTACACCAATTTTAGGCCATTTGCAAGTGAATGGCTGGAATTTCTCAGGTCCCTGGCATGCATATTTGTCGGTTTTAGTCCCTGGAGTCCGTCCCTTGCCCTGGTGATTATCAGAACATTAAATCTAAGCTTTTGACATCCCTTTTCAGTCAACTCTCCTAATCACACCCTGCAACAAAACACGATTAAAATCGGACGTTAAATGGTATTATGTTTGTAAATCTAAGTAATAAATGGGGTCTAATATGCACTATTTGACCCTCAACACCGGTGCGGGTCGCGTGTGCGTGTACTGTATGTACGCACACCCTCATGTGGGGTCCACTGTGACGTTCGTGAGAAATCCACTCCATCCATCCATTTTGTCAGTTCATTTAAACGGTCAAGACCAAAACTGGAATATATCCAGATATCAGGTGGGCCCCACTTAATGAATTAAGGGGCTGATATGTCTGTTGGTCCACTTCCCAAGATATTCAAAGGCTGAAATTTCACGTGTACGGTTAATTTATGTCCTCCATCACGTGTATGAAGTTTTGAGTCAATCAGCCTACGATCTTGCATTCTGGACCAATTTCGGGCCTCTTGAGCTTTAGTTTATCGATTTTTGCAGATCTCTGGCGTGTAAATTCCATCGATCTTGGTCCCCTGAAGTATGTCCCTTACTCTGGTGAATTCTGAGACTTAAATTTTAGCTGTTAGCACCTTATTTCGATCCAAGCTCGTAAATACACTCTGCATTACAAACACGATTAAATCGGGTTGTTAAACAATACATATTAGTAAATCCAGTCAATAACTAGGGTTTGATATATAATATTTGACCCTCAACAAAGGTCAACCTGATTTGCAAGACATGACTGATTTAAGGTTCTGATGGTCCGGATCATTTTCGCCTCCGATTGGGCTTTCTCTGGCCCATCTTTACCATGAAAGTGTCTGCGACCTACTCTACATCAGTCCTCTCCACTTCAAAAGAATCTGAGAACGAGTTCTCATCTAGCTTAGGTTCATGATACTCGTTCATGTCCGCAACATTGAAAGTACGTGAGATCTCCATGTCATCCAAAAGATTAACAATGTGAGCGTTGTCATTGATCTTTTAGATGATTAGTCCCAGTCCAATCTTCTTATTCTTCAACTTCTTATAGGTCTCATTCGAAAATATCTCCTTGCATAGATGAACTATAACATTGTCGCCCACTTCGAACACCTTTTGCCGCCGATGTTTGTCGATTTTGTCCTTGTATTATTATTCGAAGCTTGCAACTTGGCTTGCACATCCATATGAATGTCCATGATTCAGTCCACCATATGTTCTACTGCAATGCTCATACTCGGGAGCTTGGGCAAAGGGATCAAGTTAAGTGTCTAACGGGGCACTCCACCATAAACAATCTCGAACAGGGACTTCCTTGCCGAGTGGTTCTCCATATTGTTAAATGTAACTCTACTTGAGATAGGGCCAAATCCCATTACTTCAGCTTGACACCTGAAATACACCAAAAAAGGTTTCCCAATGTGCAATTCATAAGTTCAATCTGTTCATTGGTCGGCAGGTGGTAGGTACCATTGAACTGAAGTTGCGTAGCGAGCCAATTCCATAAAATCTATCAAAAGTGACTAATGAACTTTATTTTATGGTCAAAAGTAATGGTCTTGGAAACCCCGTGTAGCTGCACGACCTCTCTAAAGAATAAATTTGTCACGTGTGTTGCATTAAGAGTCTTTTTACATAGGATAAAGTACGTCTTCTTTGAGAAATGATCTACCACCAAGAACATCAAATTTATGTCGTATTGTATTTGTGGGGAGACCAAGCACAAAATCCATAGATAACTCCTCCCAAAGGTTGCTTGGCATAGGTAACTCAGACTTATCCTTGGAGATCTAACAAACATGACCACGTTGCATCGCTCTACACATGTTACGTACTAATTACAGCAAGCCATATCGTTCTTCAACAAGATCCCATATCTTATCTCGCCCAAGGTGTCCACTAAGCCAACATTCATATAGTTCTTACATAATTTGCTCCCTCAGAGAACTTTTAGGGATTCACAGTTGATTTCTTTTGAAGAGGAAACCATCTTGCATATGTAGGTCATTAGATGACTCTCTTGTCATCTAATCTATGCATCCTTGAAGTTGTCGTCGTCGTCAACATATATATTTTTGAGGCATTCGAACTCGATAACCTCATTGCTCATGATGACTAACAAATTTGTACGTTAGCTAAGTGTATCGGCCACTTTGTTTTGTTGCCCAGACATATGTTTTAACATAAATGTAAATTCCTGTAATAATAAAATTCACCTAGCATGCGCACGATTCATATTAGCTTGACTATTAATGAATTTGAGAGCTTGATGGTCTATGTAAAGAATGATTTCCCTCTGAATTAAGTAATGTTACTAGTTTCATTGTGCCTGGACCACTGCGTATAATTCGAGCTTATACATCGATAATTTTTTACATCCATTACAAAGCTTTTCATTGTAAAAGGTTACTGACCTGCTTTCTTCTGACAAAACTCCCCCGATTCCAACATATAAAGCATCACATTCGACCTTAAATAGTTTCTCGAAGTTGACAAGTATGAGAACTGGGGTTGTGAACAATCTGTGCTTAATTTCAACAAAGATCTTGTCAGCTTTGTCAGTCCAGTGAAATGTTCCATTCTTTATACAATTTGTAATTGATGACACAATGGTGTTAAAATTCTTCACGAATCAATGATAGAATGTCGTTAACTCGTGAAAACTACGTACTTCATGCATGTTTGTTGGAACTATCAATTCCTTTATGGCTCTCACATTTTCATTGTCTACCCAAATGCCCATGGATGTCACGACAATACCCAAAAAATAATAGGCTTTTGGTCAAAATGCTATATTTTTTAGATTGAGGCATAACTTGTTATCTGTGAGCACATGAAGGATCTGTCTTAAATGTTCCATATGGCTTGCTTCGTCCTGACTGTATATCAAAATTCATCGAAGTAAACCACTAAAAATCACCCAATCAATGGTTTCAAAGCTTGGTTCATCAATCTCATGAATGTACTAGGCGTGTTCGAAAGACCAAAGGGCATGGACAACCATTCATATAGCCCCTCATTAGTCTTAAAAGTTATTTTTCACTCATTACTAGGCCGTATTCAAATATGACGGTAATCGCTCTTCAAATCCAATTAAAAAAATAATTTTACAACATCAAGCATGTCCAACATACCGTCCAGTCGTTGTATGGGAAACCTATATTTTATGGTAATCTTGTTGATTGCCCAACTGTCGATACACATGTGTCAACTCCCATCTTTCTTAAGAGTTGATAGGGTCAGAATGGACCATGGGCTCATACTTTCTCAAATTAGACCCTTATGGATCAATTTCTCTACTTGTCCTTACAAAATATTACACTCCTCGGACTCATCCGATAGTGAGGACGATTTGGTAAGCTGAACTCTGAGATAAAGTTGATATGGTGCTGAATATCTCGCATTGGAGCAATCTATTAGGAAGGTCATCGAGCCAAATTTCTTTGAATTCATGTAACAAGAGTTTTAGTTTCTTGAAAATGATGGTGGTCTCGAGTTCTTTTCACTTTACAATTAATGCATAGGTTTGTCACATCTCTTTAGATTCCTCCACAAAGTCCCGTATGGTTAGGAGAGAATACCCCTCCACTTTAGAAGTTTCAGGTGGCTCCTCTGGGTCCATAGGAGCAAGTATAGTTTTTGGTTGTCCTTGAAAAATTAAAATGTATACATTATCTCGTATTCTATGAGTTGTAACATGGTCAGATTTCCATGGTCGATTGAGTAGAACGTGATAGGCCTCCATGTCAACAACGTCGCGTGCGACTTGGTTTTTATAATTTCTGCTAATTGAAAAAGATATCTTGCACCGTTCAATTACCTTTATCTCACTGACCTTCTTAATCCAGCTGATTGTATACGGGGAGGGATGACGCTCCGTTTTCAGCTACAATTTCTCCAACATGACCTTGGAAACAATGTTCTCGATGCTTCCCCTGTCAATAATCATATTGCAAACCTTTCGATTCACCGTGTACACCTAATTCATAAGATGTTGTGTCGTGGTGGGTATGTTTCCTTTCTTGGTGCATATAATAGTCGCCTCATGGTAAGTGACTCATCATAATCCTTCAGAACCCAATCTACCTCATTTACATCATCATTTGCAATGTGCTCCAATTCGTCAACATCCGAGTTTTCGACGTTTTCAGCACTACCATCATTGATGATGAGGTTAGTCACTTGTCGTTGGGGGGAAAGTGTTTAATATGTGACTCAGTTGGCCACAACGATAGCAATGATTGAGCCTTGATTAATCATAAGAGTTCGGGATCCTGTTTAAACTGACAGCAGTGGTCACACTCTTTTGGGGTTTAACTTTCCCGCTTTCGAAATCTCGGTTCATGGGATGTAGGAGGTTGACTGTGCCCCCTATATGTTCTTTCTCTTTGGCCTATGAAGCTCCTTGGTACGGACTCGCCGAGGCGTAGGATAGGTCCGTATGTTGGGATGGTCAAGCTGTGCTTCTGCTTGATTGGTGTCATGGGACATTCAGTTTTCGTCACATTCCGATGGAGGAAAATGGCCCTGCTGATGTGCTGACCCGTCTGGACAGCTCCTCCCAGGAGTCCTTATTTTTCAAGAACTCGACTGACCTTCCTCATCAAATTAGAGGCTTGGTAGTGTTAGATAAAACTGACCTAGGGGCCATTAAAAAAATCTTGTAAAGGGCCATCTGTTGGTTGATGTAGAGGGCTCCATAAGATAGGTGCCCCTCCTCGTCTTTTTGTTGGTAGGGTGCACGAATGTCGGTCCGGTCCATGTATAGCTTTCTTTTTTGAATGAATGATATGTATTTGGGAAAAAAAAAGTTATGCTCTCGCTTGAGTGCCTAACTTGATCACTACATTCATCATCATGGATCGCAACACGCAATCCACTGTTGAATCAGATGACATGCTGTGATTCGGTTTCAACCAAATCATTTTGTGCTGGCAAGTGGTAGAATTCTTCTCTGTAATCTCTTACCAACCGACAACTCTACCAACAATTTTGATATTGTTGGAAGACAACCTTATCGTAATCACTATGGAGGAATCGCACGTGTAATAGCTGCTTCATCCACTACAATGTGTAGATTGGTGCTTTCATCTGTCTCATTTGTGTGAGCGAAACTTGCTCCCATCAAGTTTAAGCTTCGCCCTTCAACTTGCAAGCTACAAGCTTAACCTTTTTCACTTCAGGGATTTTCATATGGTCAAAGAATTGCTCAATTTTAGAAAGCCGTTCGAGAAAATCATTAATGTGAAATTGACCATTGAAGCTAGGAAGATCAACTTTCATTTGAAATTCTCGATCTGCTTGATCTACTCGATCATTGCTTTGTATGGGATATTGGAGGATCATGTCGTCAATCTCCTCGTCATTGTATCCCACCTCTTCAGGCGTGATCCCATGGTTTACTGCCGGCATCGTCCTTCGATCGATGCAATTATGAATTTTAGCACGAAACCGCCCCAGAGCCTCCGTCATGCGATCAATGGAAGCCTATAACCCTTTCATAACTTGTCGATTCTCTCGTTACGCCCTTATAAAGCCACCACTATTAAAAGAAAATTTTCCACAGCACCGTCCATAGAAATATTGCCCAACCCGTCGTTAGAAGGCATAGATCCGAGGAGAAAGCTTCGCTCTGATACCACTTAGCTCAGGGACACGATGAGGTCAATCATCGTCTTCCTCGTGGAATAACTACTCTGAATCTATGGAGCTCTCTAGACTCCCCATAAAGCTTTCTCGAATCCACGAGAGATAAAAGTAGAAATAATTCCTAATAAATTCAAAGTAATTTGATTGATGATAAAATAAAAATAAAAATTATGACTCTTTAAAATAAGAACACAAACCTAAGATGGAGTTATAGACTTAGACTCCAACTCAAACCTTCTAAAAACGTGACTTACTATAAACAATAAACTTATTTTTTATAAACGGCCTCTTTTCATATTAGACTTTATGGTTTTCGAGCAAAAATAGTGGCCCAACTACGTCATTCTGGTGAGTTTTCTAAGCCCTTTTGATGTTGGCACAACTTCTTCAACTAAAAACAATAAAAAGTTATACTCAACTTAAAACCTACTCTTTATACGAAAAACGAAAGTAATTGGGACTTTTAACCTTTGATCTAATGCAATCTCACGATTCCAGAGTTGGCAACCCGGCACAGCGGGGCGGTTGGCTTAAGTAGATTGTCCTACACTAAAATCATATATAAGGTTGAAAAACTCATCCCTTCGATCAGGCCTTCTCTGGTCCATCTTTGCCATTAAATTGTATATGAACTGCTCTGCATCAGTTTCTAAATGTTCATATAAATCAAGATGTTAAGATTGTTTCAAGTAGGGTGTTTTTGATAACATACTCACACAATTTGGTATCGAAAATAATCTATGGTCTAGATGACTCTAAAGAGGGCCCCACTTTCAGAATTTGTAGACCGCATACATAGTGTAAACCTGGAGGTAACGTACTACATGCTTCCTCTCGTAGCCTATTTCAAAAGATCACCACCGGCATTCAACCGCCCCACATAAACAAATGGAAATGAACGCGTTTTACACTTGCGCCGATTTGCACACATTGAATCCGCTCCGTGCTCTGATTCCCCGACATCGAATGTAGATATAAATCCGCGCTCAGACCCTTCTCCTTTCTCCTCCTCATAACACAGCCTTCTCGTCTCTCTCTCCCTCCACCTAATATCGCCATCGAATCTCAGCCGTCGGATTTATCATCAACGGTGGGAACTCTTTCATTTTCCGTGGAAAAGACTAGTATGTCCCTAACAATGGGTAGGAATTGTAACTTAGAGCTTCGACTTTTCCCTGCCGGCGTCGATGCCGATCACCCATCTCCAGATTCCAGCCAATCATCGTAAGTATACTTTATAAAAATAAAAAATAAAAGTTTAACGCATTTTTTGGGCTGTGTTTGGATACACAATTGAATTGGATTGCGAAACATTGGTTCTATTTTGCTCATCTCTCATCTACTTTTCTTTTTCTTTTTTTCTTAAATATTGAAGGAGCGAAGAATCAGTCAAAAACTCGCAGCAACTGACGATTTTTTATAATGGCCGGATTTGCATCTGCGATGTGACGGAATTTCAGGTCCGCTCACCCTCACTATGCTCTTTCAAAGTTCTCATTCATGTTTTTTTTCCTCAAAAAGCAGAAGAAAAATCGTGAAATTTCATGATATTTGATGCAACCAAACGCACCCGTACAAGTCCATATTTGAAGAAATTTTAAAAATTAAAATATTTGCTGTTTATTATTATTATTATTATTATTTATATCGGAATTAAGTAGTCTATTGTTCTGCAGGCTAGGGAGATCTTATGCTTTGCGAATCAAGAAATGCATGAAAAGCTAACAGTGCATCGTCCAGACCTTCTTCCGCCATCTCACCAGCTTCAACTTCGTGTTCCAGCTCTTTCAATGAAGAGATCTTTGCAGCGGTTCTTACAAAAGAGGAAAAGTAGGATTCTGACAACTTCTCCTTACAAGCAATAGTCATGCAAAGACTTTCTCACCCACGACGGGTCAGAAGCGAACTTCCAAGCACTTAGGTAGAAAATTGAATAGACCGGATGAAGTAAAGACCCTTCGTTGTGGAAGAAATGTTGAAAATTCTCGCGGAGAGAAAATTGGATCCGCCCAGGAAATGACGTAGGAATTTCTTAATATTGATTTATAATATGAAAAACTTTTATCATAAAAGTGAAATTTGCTTCATTTTTTTACATGATTTACATACAATAATCTTAATTGAATTATAGGTATGGTACAATGATTGTAATTGCATTGTTAAAGATTAATGGAGATTGTATTGATTTTTTTTAGATGCTTTCTTCTTCTTTCAACTCATAGTGGAACCGATGATGAATCAGTGGTTGATTGCTTGACATGGCGTTCCACTCAATTGCGGCATCCCATTTCCTTTGTTTTTTTTTTTTTTTTTTAAAAAAAAATTTCAAATTTTCATTTTGTGTGTGTTTGGTTGCACGAATTTCATTATATTTTGCAATTTTTATTTATTTTATTTTTTGTGTGTGTGTGTGTGGGGGGGGGGGGGGGGAGAATTTCATCTATGGGATAAAAACTTTACAGCCAGCCTATCGTAAAGGCCACCAAGGGACAGAAGAAAGAAAGGAAATATTTAGCTGCTCCTAGCTGAACCTAGACCGGACAGGTCCAAAACCAATTCGCCACGGACCAGTAGCGGAAGGTCTGAGGAAACTGAGATAATCCTATCGATTTGAGAGGCGCTGCCCATGCGAGCTAGACAGTCAGCCACCTTATTCGTCTCTCGCGGAATGTGCTTCATCAGCACGTTGAGGTTGGCCCGGATTCTTTTTAACCTATTCTTCCAGTAGTGGGAGCTCCACGGGCCGATCGTCTGAGGTAGGATGGGCAACCACCGCTTGAGAGTCGCTTTCTAATTGGATCCTGTTAAAACCTTTTTCCTAACATAGAGGAAGCCCATCAATTACCGCTCGTGACTCAGCCAGGAAACTGGATCCAGAGCTGTAGCCTTTGGAGAAGGCAAAATTAAATACGCCTTTGTCGTCTCTGCAAATACCTCCGCTTCCCGATGGGCCAGGATTAGCCCTTGATGAACCATCCACGTTTAGCTTTACCCAACCCTCCATGGGTCTGGTCCATTTGACTGATTTTTCATGATATTCTATGCAACCAAACACAGCATTAAAAGATTCCATTTGCATCTACATGGGGGTGCTATCCGGCGTCAGCATGGCATGTCATAAGCCATTGCAGGCGCGTATGAGACCTTACTCCATCACCCCAGGTAGTTCTATATTAGGAACTGTCCGACGCATTTGATTTATGGAAAATTTCTAACGTGTAAGTAATTTAGGCTGCTTCTTTGAGAGAGACTGGAATTCTGATAATGTTGGGCTTGAAACCATCGTTTAAAAAGTTGAAAAGTAGATTATGTGTAGCCAGGTTGGGTCAACTCAAAGCCACGAACGAGTAATCATTTGACTCAACTCGGTGTTTGATAATTATAAACGGTTATGCAAGTGTTAAAAGTACCAAAATAAATAAATAAATAAAAAGGAAGAAGAAGAGAGAAAAAAGAAAAGAGAGAAAAAGACATGGTATTGACAATTATAAATGGTTACACAAGGCTTTAAAAAAAACTTTGATAGTCTAATGCTTTCGTTGTTCCCCACTGGTTAGCGAGCCAAGTGATCTAGGCTAAGTTTCGAGTCAAATCACCAAGTTTTAGGACCATGGTTCAAACAAGAACGATCACGATAACATTCCAACTACACCTCATATATCTAACTGGAAAAATATAGCGACCAATGGCTTCAATTTTATCACAACTTTGTTGCCACGATCATTCAATAGCACGATGAAAGAAATTGCAGATATTATTTTTATGAATCCAGATCTCTCTACTTGTTACAGGCAGAAAATTTATGTTTTCCTCCATCTAGATTAGTCCACATTATCGCTGACGTTGTCAGTATAGCTGCATTAAATGTAGTGTGTGATGATGTGGCCCAGTAAATTATAATAAATAAAATTTTTCTGTTCGTAGCAATTAAGTTCCATTTTTTATAAGTGCTTTTTTTTTTTTGTCCAAATGAATGATAATAATAATAATAATAAAGAAAGTATGGGATTCGTCATGACCTAGACCAAACTTGAGAGAGAGAGAGAGAGAGAGAGAGAGAGAGAGAGACTTTGCATTTAGCTTAAGCTTAATGTACAAATTATTGTGGGCCAAACATGATGTTTTAATGACATCCAATCTGTCCATCATGTGCAACCACTCTTATTGCCATTGGATCCCGATACTCAGCCAATAGTCACACCATATAAAATAAAAACTTATAAGCTCATGTGTTGTGGCTCACTTAAGTTTTGGAATGGCTTGATTTTGTGGGTGTCCACTCATCCTATTTGGACGCATTTTATGAATGGATTAAATGGAATATACAACACAAACTGGGCCCCATAAATAATGTAGGTGTCTAATACACTGCATCCAAAAAAGTATTGGATCGGCCTAATTTATGGGCGTCAACGAACGAAATAGGGTGCAAGAAAAAGATGAAGGCATTAGATGTCATTGAAACATCACGAAGGGCACCACACATATATTTTTAAGATAATCTTAACGAAGAAACGTTTTCATTGGATCCATCTTCATATTTATGTATTGTAAATATTGAATATTCTCAAAAGACAAAAAAAATATATTTTAATTCCTTAGACTCAACATTTTAAACTATGCTTTCAAGTCCAACGAATAACGTAATTGAAATAGCGCATCCAAAAGCAGCATAAACAACACATCGGACAAGTAAAGCCACGGTCCCATTATTCAAGGATGAGAGGTTGAAGAACCTATGAGCAGGTTGGCCTGATCTTTCTATGGGCACATGCACCGTGGGACCCACCCGATCCACAACATTGATCTCCCACAATTTGTGATGAGGTGTAAGTCCACTGTGTAGGTATGCAGAACAAGAGTGATGTGTTTTGATACGCAGATACATATGGGATGTACATCTGCACTTATTTATGAGATGACCAAAATGAGATCTCAAATAGATCGGCATGATCAGCTTCGCACCTAGTTGGATTGTGTCAACTTATAGATTTCAATGGGGATTGATCATTAATTGTTTGATCAAATGTATCCCGCAAGACGATCACATGGATAATGAATGTGTAATCATTCATTATATGTGAATTAAGCCACATGTTTTGCTAATTACTTAGAAGCAATGGATTGATTGCAATCGAATTATTTTATAAGTATGCTAGTCATGTAGGTAACTACTGTATCCTTATTAGTCTATGTTACATGGTAAAGTTGCAATGAGGTGTTGCTACTTCGGTAAACATTCATAATGCCATGTGCATAGATTCAGTTGGGTCAGAAGCACGCTAAGAATTAAAGTGGTCAAAAATCAAGATCAGATCACATAGATTGGATAGACAGACTATAGATGATCGTATGGTAGCGATGTTACACATGAGATTCTCTTTAGTCATTGGATCAAATGATTGGTTAGACATTGTTATGAAGTATTTTTGATGTAGGGATGAACGTGATGAGGTCGATCACTGTCTTCCTCAAGGATAACTACTCCGAATCCACGGAGCTTCTCTGGACTCCTCACAAAGACTTCTCGAATCCATGAGGAAAGAAAGCAAGAAAATAGGAATGAATTTTAATAAAATTCAAAATTAATTACTAAATGAATAAAAACGAGTTCACAACCCTTTAAATAAGGGTACCAAGCAATAACAAAGAAATCAGAATCAAACTACAACTAAAACTCCTAGAATTTACGACTTACTATAAATAGTAAACTTATTATTTATAGACGGTCGTGATGTCTACTAGTGCACAAGGTTTTCGGCCAAAAATAGTAAGTGTCCTATTTGACTTCACCAAACCATTCTCCTAATTATTCTAAGCACTTTTCATGTTGGACACAACTCTTAAAGCCCAACGGATGAAGAGTTATAATCAAACTAAAATTTACTATTTATAGTAAAAGCGAAAATAAAACAGGGAAATGACCATCGATCCAGGGTTTTCTCATAAATCCGGGCTGCAGAAGGCATAGCAGGGTTTGTTGGCTAAAGTAGCTCGTTCTACCCCAAAATCATATATTTTACATCAAATAACTCATTCCGGATTGCGAGATACACCCGATCTAAGGTCCAATTGTCCAGATCACTTTTGTCGTCGACTGGGCCTTTTCTAATCCATCTTGGCCATGAAGTTGTCCGGAAATGGTTCTATGCGCGGTTGAGCTCATGGGAATTTCCCATGAGGTCGAGCTATGTGGGCCCCACCGTGATGTGTGTTGAACATCAACATCATGCATTTGATGGGTTCCCTTTAAATTATGGGATATCTCAAAAATCAGCCGTACATGGAACTCAAGTGGGCAATACTATCTAAAATCATATGAAGACATGCCTAAAACATATAAAAGCACTTACTGGGGCCTACCTGAAATTTGGATGCATCTGAAACATGGTATGACCCCTCATCCAAGTGGGACACACATAATGGATGGGCTATATTTATGAACCACATCTCGGTGGACCCAAAAATGATTATGAATGTTTTAATGGGAGGATAACCCCTCTCTACTTTTGTATGTGGTGTAGTCCACACAAGTCATGGATTGACTTGATTTTTAAGCCTAAGGCCCACCATGGAATGGTGCATCTGACTAATGGGGTAGATGTTTGACACGCATCACAGTGGGGCCCACACAGTTCCACCTCATGGGAAATTCCCATGAGCTCGAGCACATGGAACTATTCCCCCCCCCCCCCCCCCCCCCCCACCACACACACACACACAAAATATTTGTATTTTAATGAGTTTTAGTTAAGTATTCAAAGATGAAATCCATTGAATATTAAAAGTAGATAAGAGTGTTATAATCGGAACATTGAGATTTGTATCCATACAAATATGATATCAAACATGCCTAATTGAGTGTGATTACATTTCTAGGTCTGTCATAATCCTAAGGATGATTATAACATTAAAGGTCTTGCATTGAATCTACTTGATTGAAGGGTGTAGATTAAATTTTCTTATTATATGAAAATGTGATACTTAGATACACCTCTTTACTACTAACATAAGAGATATTGGAGATTTTTCTAATTATGGTTTTTTTTTTTTTTTTGGAATAGAGGCCTATAAATATAGATGTAGGGTTCTGGGTCCGTATAGCATTGCGGCCAGGCCTTTTTTGTTAGCTTGTGTCCACCATTCTTATTTGTAAATTTTTTCTTTGGATTAATATATACTCAGGTTTTCTCAAAAAAAAAAAAGAAAAAGACACATCTCTCTCACTCTTTTACTCCTCTCCAACCCTAGCCTTAGATAAATTTCTTATCTCCTAGAAACTATAATCCATCAAATCTAGAGATCCAATAATGTATACAATGTTTTCTTTTCCTTATATGATTGGGCATCAAAATCTTTGCTAGGCTTTCTTTTGGCTCTATGGGTATTTTCAATCAGTGAAGAAAACAAAAGTAGTAATTGAAGTAATCCCTCTAGAAATTTCTAGACTTGGCAGATTCCGTTCAACCCACTAACACTGAATTTGACTCACTCAGATATCATGATGAGTTGGGAAAAAAATAAAGGGGGGCTCGATTTAGAGCCTGATCTTAAACCTGACTGATTCCATTTGACTCACTAACACTTGATTTGACTCAACTCAGCTAGGCGACGCACCGGACCGGACAATGAGACGTGCATGACTTTTGTGCAGTATTCTTTTAGACGTCTTTGGCGGCTGGTACGGTTGAAATTCGCTGATGGTACGGTTGCAATTCGCTCTCTCTTTTAAAATCGAGAGAGAGAGACAGAGAGAGAGAGAGAGGGGTAGAGAGATTTCTTTGGTGACAGATACGATTTGGATTCGCTTACTCTTTCAAAGGTTTTCATATATATATATATATATATATATATATAGTAGTGGGCGGGGGAGGAATCGGTGGTCGCAATAAAGAGAGCTCTGGCATCTAGTAAGGAGGTGCTGGCCCACCCACATGGACCAGTGCATGTGTCAGACTTACAACATGGCAAGTTTCTGGCGGAAATGGATTGGCTACTCCCCCTGACACCAGCCAATGGCTGGTGGTGGGTGCCATGTGGGCCCCGACATGATGTATGTGTCTCATCCATGCTGTCCATCTATTTTTAGAGATCATTTTGTAATATGAGTCCAAAAATAAGGTATATCGAAATCTCAAATGGACCACATTATAGGAAACAGTGTTGAATGAGGGACGACCATTAAAAACATTTCAGGGGCCATAAAAGTTTTGAATCAAGATCATCTTTGCTTTTTCCCTTCATCTGGGCCTATATGACCTAATTAATAGATTGGATGTCAAATAAACAGTATAGTGGGCCTTAGGAGGATATTAATGGTGGATATCCAATCACTATTGTTTTCATGTGGTGTGGTCCACCTAAGATTTATATTCCTCTCATTTTTGTAATCAAACTATAAAATGATATGTAAAAATGGATGAACGGAATGGATGAAACACATACATCATGGTTGGGCCCACAGAGCACTGACCCCATCCACGGTGGCAGGGGGAGTAGCCAATCCGTTTTCGTTTCTGCCGGTCGCAGATTTCCTGCCAAAGCCTCTCGCAGAAAGTTCTTGCGCTCTAAACCTAGGTGGGGCTCACTGTGATGTTTGTGAGGAATCCACCACATCCATCCGTTTTGTGAGATCATTTTAGGACATGGGGCCAAAAGTGAGCCGGATCTAATACTCAAGTAGGTTGAAAACGTGAGGATTGAACGTCCACAGTTGAAATACTCATGGGCCATCGAAGTTTTGAATTAGGCTAATATTTGTATTTTTAGTTCATCTATGTCCTTTCAGTTCATCCCAATGAGAATTACGTCATGAACAGTATGGATGACATGTAAACATCATTGTCGATGGTACAAATTTCCCTACCCACCTTTAACTTTAGTGCGGCCCACTTGAGTTTAGGATCCCGTTCACTTTTGATCTCAAGTCGTAAAATGAGCTCAAAAAATAGATTAATGGGGTAGATTTCTTACAAACATCACAGTCGGGCCCACCAAGGTTTCTAGCGCAAGAACTTCCAGCGAAAGGGTTTCGGAGGAAATCATCGTACAGCTAGAGATTGCATAAGGTAGCCCCCACTACTGAGATGACCATGAATAAAAATCAAGTTGGCCCACTTATCAGGTAGGATACTCCTATAAGCAAAGAATCGGAGGTATTGAGGAAAAAAAAAATTTAAAACCTAGCGTTGCTCTACATTTAAAGTACACATGCGGCCCTATTGGGCCGGAGTAGAATTTTAACAATGGGTGGTTAGTGCGGTTTGCATGAAGTTACCTTCTTTGACAAGGTAAAGCTAAAGGCGGCTTTTGGAAGTAAGGAATTGTTTAACCATTAACGATTATATTGCAGTATCATCGAGTTCTTAGTTTGTGCAAGTGGGCCCAGGGATTGGTGATCCACACTTTAGATCAAAGATGATGAACGGTGGGAATCTCCTCCCAGTGGTAGCCAGGTGATTAATGGTTGGGAAGAGAAATACAGCAATGGTCCTAGTCCTATTGGAAAAGGCCAAAGATCGGATGGATAGGAACTCTTGCCCTGGTAAATTTTTTTCCTTCATTGTCCATCTAGGGTGAGTGTTGAGGGTCCGCGAAAGAACACAAATGAATCTATCTAAAATAGTAATCTAATAACACCTAGCAAACACAAAGAGAACATATCGATTTAACATGGAAAAACTCTTTCAGGAAAAAATCATGGCACAAAGCGATAAATGAACACTATTAAAATAGAAATTACAAAGAAAAAGAGCTTAGCCGGTTCGAACAACCTCGAATCTCTCCCTTGTTACACCCTTTGAAACCCTAGGATAATTTTGAAAACCTTAGAATATCCCTCAATCTAGTTTACACTCATATATATAACCTTAGAAAGAATTCCAAACGAAATCGAAAACAAATCTCGCAAATTTACTGTTTTGCGAAAAATCTGTGCAGAATCGTTCGATGTCATCGAATACTCATAGATGACATCGAAATAAATCCTCTGATGACATTGAACTAACACCTCAACTATCTAGAGACAAAACATGATTTTCTGGAGATTCTCGATGACATCAATAACTCATCGATGACATCAAACACTAATTGATGACATAAAAAAAAGTGCCCAATTAGTCCATCAACTAATTGAAGAAAATCTAGAAAATATCTATGGGATCAAGAACTGTTTGATGCCATCGAAGGTGACATCAAACAGACCGTCGATGGCATCGACAAACCCAATAATAGGCTCGATTTAAGATATTTTTTACAACAATCTTCACCATGTCTTTAATAATCAAACGAGTAGCTTCTTGTCTTCTTCTATTATATATGTCTTGCATTATAACTCTATCACCGCTTCTCATACATACTCCATCTTTCTTTTACATCATCGCCAAGTCCAAAGAAGTCGCACAGAACTTGAACTTCTCCGTATGAACCACCTTGGTGAGCATGTCCGTCGGATTTATGCTGGTGTGAATTTTCTTTCAGAGTCACGCTTCTTTCTTCAAGCACTTGTCGGATAAAGTAGTGAGGAATATTAATGTGTTTAGTACGTGAGTGATAAACAAAATTTTTAGCCAAATTGATAGCACTCTTACTATCACAATTAACCGGCACGGCCTCCTACTGAAGCCCCAACTAATTTATCATGCATCTGAATCAAAAAAATGCTTACGTCACTGTCATATACTCTGCTTCGGTCGTGGAAAGAGTCATCACTGACTGAAGCTTCAACATCTAATTAATTACTCTACCCGCTATTACAAACGAGTAACATGAAGTCGACTTTCTAGAATTCACATTGCTTGCATTTTCTTAATCCACATACCCAACTAACTTTGCTCATGTCTTCTCAAAAATTAACTCTTAATCTTTTGTACTTTGAATGTATTAAAGTAACCATTTCACCTCTTCCCAATGTTGATTGCTGGGGTTTGATATTTATCTACTCATAACACTGACTACATGTAAAATATCTGGTCTCGTACAAACTATGACATATATTAAATTGCCAACAACATTCAAATAAGGCACATGAAACGTATCTTGTTTTTCCTCATCTGTTTTAAGACATTGTTTTGGGAAAAGCTTGAAGTGAGTCGCATAAGGAATGTTCATCGGCTTTGCCTAGTCTATGCCATACTTGATCAACATTTTTTAAGGTATTCTTTCTATGATAACTAAAGTCTGCTTCTCTTCCTCTCTCTATGAATATTTATGCCAATAACTCTCTTTGTAGCCCAAAAATCTTTCATCTTGAATGTCTCTGATAACTGAGTCTTCAGTACATCGATTTTAGACATGTCATGAATAACGATTAACATATCATTAACATACAGTATGAGAATGATGAACTTACCATCACTCAGTATCTTGTAATGGACACAGTGATCGTATTCACTCCTAGTAAATTTCTCACTCAACATGAAAGAATCAAATTTTTTATGACACAGTCTTGACGACTGTTTCAAGCCGTACAATGACCTCATTAATCTGTAAACTTTGTTCTTTGCCCCTTTGACTTTATAGCCCTTTAGTTGCTTTAATATATTTGCTCTTCCAATTTTCCATGCAGGAATACAGTCTTCATATCCATCTGTTACAGCTCGAGATCTTATTGAGTAACCAGCCCCAACACAAATTTGATAGACACTTTCATAACCACCGGGGCAAATATCTCTTTGAAGTTGATTCCTTCTCTTTGAGCATAACCATTCTTTACCAGCTTCGCTTTGTATCTATCTTATTTCTTTTTTAATAACCACTTGCATCCGATCACTTTTCAGCTCATTGGAAGCTCTATTAGCTCCCATGTGTGGTTCTTGTATAAAAAATCAATCTCATCATCCATGACCGGCTTCAACTTTTCTGCATCAGGTTCATCAAGAGCTTCTTGAAGAGTAGATGGGTCCCCCTCATTTGTAACGAGGGCATATGCGATATTAAACTCGTTCATGTATCTTGCCGATAACCTGCAATCTCGTGGTGGGTTTCTTCTCACAGGTGGCTGCTCCACCAACTCGTGTACCTTTATCTGCACATTCGTCTCTGCCTGAGTGTCATCTGTGTCAATCTAGACATTCACGATCAACTTTTCTGGTTCATCTTGTTCCTCTTGATCATTCTTGCAGAATATGGATCTTTCAACAAAGCTGACGTCACGGCTAGTGATGACCTTACGTGTAACCTTATCGTATAACCTGTAGCCTTTCACACCAACACCATAGCTAATAAACTTATCTCTCTCAACTGACGGTATATGAAAATAAACCTCACAACCAAATATACGCAATTATGAGTAGTCCATCTTATGACCACTCCATATTTTCTCTGGGATCTTACAATCAATTTCCTTAGAATGAGACCGGTTCACCAAATAGTAAGTTGTATTAACGGCCTCAGTACATAGGTCCTTGCCCACCCCAATATTACTTAACATGCATTGGGCTATCTCCAAGATAGTTCAATTCATTCGCTCAGCTACATCACTTTGTTCGGGCATGTGGCGCACTGTGTTGTGCCTAATGATTCATATATCTTTACAATATTCATTAAACTCAGTGGAAGTAAATTCTCTACTATTGTTAGTCCTTAAAACTTTTATTTTTCACCCTGCCTATTTTTTCACTATTGCCTTCCATTGTCTGAATGTGGTGAAAACTTCATATTTACATTTCATAAAGTAAACTCAAACTTTTGAGGATAGTCGTTAATGAATAAGATAAACCATGATGACCCTCTAATGAAAACTACTAGTGATGGCCCCCATACGTCAGAGTTCACATAATCGAGCACGCCCTTACATACATGTTTTCCAGATTTAAAAGATAATATATATTGTTTACCATATATACAATGTTCGCATATATTTAAATCAGAATTCTTAAAAGATAAAATCAAACAACGATCAGAAAGTACCTTCATGCCCCTCTCGCTCATGTGGCTTAGACGAGCATGCCACATACGTGCAGACGTAAAATCTGCAACAGTCATTGTCGCTCCACCTATTGAAGTACTTCTGATCAACACGTAAAGGTTTTCATGCCTCTGTGTTCTCATAATCACCAGTGCCCCCTTTAATACTTTAAGGACACTATTGACACTAGTGAACTTGCACCCTATTGCCTCGAGTGCACCGAGAGAAACTAAGTTCTTATTCATGTTAGGAATGTGCCTCACCTTAGTTGGGGTACGCTTTGTCCCATTAAACATCTTAATGCACACCATACCAACAGTCACAACGTTAAAGACATTATTATTACCCATAAACACTTGTCCACCATCGCACTCTTTATAATCGGTGAACCAACTCTGATGAATATTCATGTGATATGATGCTCCAGTGTCAAGGATCCACTCGTCTTTAGGATCATCGTACAAGTGTCTGATCATAGACACTAACAACACATCACATGTGCTTGTCTCTTCATCAAACGCGGCAATGTTGGCCTCTCTGGAAGAAGCCTCTGAGTTATCTTTATTTAATTTAGGATTTGTACAATCATTCTTCATGTGTCCAGTCGTCCCACAGTTCAAGTACTTTATTTTGCATTTGCTTTTGCCTTTAGATCTGAATCTAGACCTTGAAGATCATGTACCTCACCTAATATTCCTGCCTCTCATAGGCAATGCATTAAAAGAGGTCTCTACGCTACTGTTTATCTTTCTTATAACCTTCCCTTGAAGGGATGAGATAATGGTGTCTACACTCAGGGATGATTTACCTATGCACAATGAGTCCTTGAATGACTTATACATCGCTGAAAGATAATTCAACAAAATACAAGCCTAATCTTCATCTTTAACCACTTCCTCCATGTCTAGCAACTTGCAAATCAACTTACTAAAACTATTAATGTGGGCCTTCATATCTCCACCCTCCGTCATCCTGAAGTTGAACAACTATATAGCTTTAAGTATAGGTGATTCTCAAGTATAAATGTCCTCTAACTCCTACAAACTCGGTACGGTCTTCTCCCTCAAAACATTGTAGAGAACCTCATCCGTGAGATACAATCGGATGGAAGATAATACATTCTTATCAAGAGTATTCCAATCATCGTCACTCTTATACGGTCGACACTCTTTAATAGCCCCATCTTTGCCTTACTCAGTTAATAGGCTAATCATCTTAACATTCCATAATTCAAAATTATTTTTGCCCAAGTACTTCTCAAAATCATATTTAGTGCTTGTCATTGATACTAATCCTCCAGATTCAAGCCTGTGCCCCAACATTAGCTCTAACACCACTCGTTGGGGATTGTGGAAGTACATAGAGATGAATCTATGATAACAATCCAATAACACCAAGCAAACACAAAGAGAACATAGTGATTTAATGTAGAAAAACCCTTTTGGAAAAAACCATGACACAAAGTGACAGATGAATACTACGAAAATAGAAATTACAAGGACAAAGTTTATTTGATTCGAACAACCTCGAATCTCCTCATTGCTACATCCTTTAAAACCCTCAGAAAATTTTGAAAACCTTAGAAAACCTCCCAATCCCGTTTACACCTATATATATAGCCTTGAAAAGAATCGGAAACAAATACTGTAAATTCGTAGTTTTGTGAAAAATTTGTGTAAAATCTGTTGATGCCATCGAACACTCATAGATGATATCAAAACCTTGTTAATGACATCGAACTAATACCTCAACTATCTAAAGACAAAACATGATTTTCTAAAAATTCTTAATGGCATCAAACGCTCATCGATGACATCGAACTAATCCTGCCAATGGCATCGAACACTCATCGATGACACCAAAAAAGTACTCAGTTAGTCCAACAACTAACTGAAGAAAATTCAGAAAATATCTATGGGATCGAGAACTGTTTGATGAAATCGAAGGCGACATCGAATATATTGTCGATGACATCAACAAACCTAGTAACAAACTCGATTTAAGACATTTATTACAACAGTGGGGTCCACCATATCAATGGCCTAGATTATTGAACCATGTGCCTCACAGTTACAAATAGAAAACATGAAGATGCAATGCATATTGTCAGTTGAGGATCTCACACCATCCAATATTGTCTAATATGTGGACAATTGAACAACATATGCAAATTCTTAAGAGTTTGGATTTTTAATTAGAGGATATTTCTTAATGGATTGTCCAAATGGGGCATGCAATGTTGGAGATAAATGCAAAGAAGCAACTGTAAGTTAGAATCAAACAATAAGAGATCAAATAAATTAAGCACAAAGAGAACATAAGGTTTTATGTGAAAAAAATTATACGAAAAAAAACCATGACACAAAGCGACAACAAATCCACTATGGTAAACAATATTATTGTTTTACTCTATAATTATAGAAATTCTGAGAAAACCAATAGGAGAATGACATGTGACATTATATGAGAGATAGGAAGTGGATAAAAAAGATCCTTGAAGATTTGGAGTACCATTTAAGGGATTATAGCTGACATAAGTTTACTTTTACACATCAGAGGATGATCGACAAAATATTATGGTTGATGTACAAGAGGTGCAATCAAGTTGTTTAAGGATACAAAGGGCAACTAAGGACAACAAAAACAAAACCTTGGCCAATGAGAAGCATTTGGAAGTGGAAATGTTGCAAGAGAAATGTGACAAGAGAAGGATTTAGAGAAAGGCCTTCCGACTGCTATAACCGTTGCAATAATGGAAAAAAGATCCGGAGGAATAAGCTATAACTGAATTATATAAATAGTAGAAAAATGTGATTGAAGAACAACACATCAAATCTCAAAACCAATAAATTAATAGTGAAACTTATTTATCAAATTTCTTTATCTGATCAGCTTATCTTAGGAGTAGCGATAACTCTTAAATATAATCTTTAGTTGTAATCCAAGTCTATGCTTATAAATTGAATTTATTCTTAATCCAATATCAAACAGTTCTTTCAAGAGATACATTCTTTCAGTTGCTCCTAGTGACTAATTGTAAGTTTTTCCTTTTGTTTGATTTGCACCAGTATTTTGAAAGTCCTTTATTGTGGAAAGCACATAGTAACCCATCTTCGGAGGAAGAAGCTCACCCTCCGATTATCGCTTGTTCATCATAAACTTTTGTGAGTGGCTGAGTAAGTGACCAATCTTCTTATAATATGGTCATATACATTCATATTAGACGTATCTGCTTATTTTGACACATGGGGTCAAAGTTGATTAGTTTGGATCAAGCCGTTGTATCAATTATGATGTGCTTGAATAAGTAATATACCCTTGATTTCATTTTTAAGGCTTTGGGACTGTGTGATTGGACCATTGGTTAATAATTGGAAGCAGAGCGGGGCTCATCTACTTGAGGAGAATTATGACTTTTGTTGGGAGGTCTCACAAGTTAGCCAGGTGAAAGCAATCTGGCCGTGGGCAGAAACACTTCCTTTTTTTCACGTGTATTATATATCACTCCAGGACACTTTCTTGGAGTTTGCTCTGATATTTCTTTGGCCATGTGGTGACAGCCTGTTTGGAAAGCTAGAAATCAATTTCTTTGCAGGAAAATCTCCAGGGTACTTTTAATGGGCTGGGCATGCGAGCCCATTAGGAACCTGAGTCCAGCCCCATAAGGAGTAAGTATTGGTGTAGCTAAGTGGGTGTTAATAGGTTTAAAAAAATTTCTGAGCCTGATGAAGAAAGGGCCATGCATGGCCCTCTCAAAACAAGCAGGCATTGATATTTTTAGAAAAAATGGGATTTAAAATCAAGAAAGAGTTAGTTTTTCCTTCTTCTTTTTTCATATTTTTTCTTACCATTTTGTCTTACAAAGGAGGCTTTACACCCACCTTAAATAGAAAGGACAATGAAAAGGCCTTTCTATTAAATTCTTGAAGTTGTAGTTTGCACTAAAAATTAAGAGTACATCTTAGAAGCAACCTCACATGCACACCACAAGTTGTTACCACTGGGATGAGGATGCAATCTCTTCCTATGTGCAGATGACATCATGCGCATGCATGAAGCAGTCAAACTATGCCAACTTGTCATAAATGTGTCACCTTGTATGCATCAACATGTCAGTGGCATGCACCACTTGTCCAAGTTGTCTCCTCATTATTCTTTAAAAGGATTTTTGTTTCCTCATTTCATTATAGACAGAAATACATCTTTTCTTTTTTCTCATGTTCTTCTCTATTCCTCTCCTTCTCCTGTTGGTAGCTAACTTGGGTTTGTAGTGGTTGTGATTAGAGCTGGGCATCGATTCGAGTCGGATCAGATTGGGCCCCAACCCGATCTGATCCGAAATCTCAATGACCTGACCCGAACTCAATCCGATCTGGGACCGAGTCTGGGTCACTTGACTCGGACCGATCCAAAATTAATTTGCATTGCTTGATCCGATCCGAGTCCGACTCGGTTAGGAAAACCGAGTCAGATCGGATTGGGCACGGTTCGGATAGAGAATTCACCATGGGTAATCACATCCTCTTCAATCAAACTCAACCTTCTTATGACTAGCTCTATGCCCAACCAACGCTTGGTGTGAGCTGAAAACCTTCTTGCAAGCCTTGCAATTGTGTTAACAAACCATGGAGTCCTCTCTGAAGGCAGTGGGGCTGGACAAAAGCTAGGGGCAATGAATGCTTTTGCGGAAGCCACTAGTATGATTCGGCAATATGGTTTAGTGTACTTGTGTCTAGGTAATCTTTCTTCGGCACTGGAATATTTTCCCCAAGCTGCTGCTGCAATGGGCGGTGGGCGGTTGTCATGGATTGGAAGAGGGAGCATCGATCAACAAAGATAGAGAAGCTTGATGTTGAAACAACTCCTCACTGAGATTTTGTTAAGGGATGGTGGTATTTCCCTTTTGCTTGGTTCAAGAGGTGCTGGAGAAGAAGATGCATTGAGAAGATTCTTCACTAAGAGGACAACGCAGCAACAATTTTTTCTTGAAGTTGCTCGCCAGTGTCAAGAAGCTGGGTTCTATGACAAAGTAAGCTTTCTCTTAAGGTCATCATCTTACATTGTTTTCAATTCACAGTTGTTTCATTTTATGTCAAACTTTTGAGTTACTGTTAAATGGAGAAATTTAATTGCTTGAGCAGATGACTTCTTGCTGCATGTTTGTTTTTGCTGTTAAAGAGCAGGGTACGTATCTTGTTGTTTTGATGTCCACTGTTAAAGACATTATTTCTAAAATTAAGTGCGTAGTGTTGGAATTGGTTACTTATGTTAAAGCAGCACAGTCCGGATCGGATCCAATTGGATCAGATCGGTTCGGATTGTTATGGATCCGAACTCGACCCGAAAAGCTTTCGGATCTGGATTGCCCTACTCGATTTGCACCGATCCAAACCGTCGGATCGGTTCAGATCGGGTCAAGATTGCCCAGCTGTAGTTGTGATCACATGTGCACCTGATCCTTGGCTATCAATCATCAAGGATAGTTGTTGTATCCTAGTGATAAAGTTGTTGAAACCCAGTATATCAACGATTTTTCCAAGTGGAAGCAAATCTATCTTAACTTTCAAAATTTATATTTTAGTTTAATATTCGTCTCCAAAATTTCTATTTTTATACTTTGTCTCCATATTAGAACCACCCTATGTCAATTTGGGTACCCTTTTAGCCCAATTAAGAAATGAGTAGTGTGTGGGTGTATATTTTAGTTTAATAATTGTCTATGTAATTTCTATTTTTATAATTTGTTTCCTTATTAGAACCAACATGTGTCAATTAATAAACGGGTAGTGTGTGGGTGTAGATGATTCAACATAAATTAGATGAATGATGATTATATGATGATGACTTGGTAACATCATTTTATACAACTTAGAATTAGCATTGATTTAATGTTGAAGAGACAAATGACTATCTAGTGAGATATAA
Source organism: Magnolia kwangsiensis (assembly GCA_037074715.1). Taxonomy (NCBI): domain Eukaryota; kingdom Viridiplantae; phylum Streptophyta; class Magnoliopsida; order Magnoliales; family Magnoliaceae; genus Magnolia; species Magnolia kwangsiensis. The sequence continues at coordinate 186,262,968 of CM073571.1, read as the reverse complement.
GATACAGTTGCAAATATGTATTCCCAACGCCATGATTTAGTTTGAAATTTTCAATTGTATGGAGAGATCGCCATATTGCTCATGAGGAACTTGCTGTCAGTCTCACCTCTACTTCTCATGTTTTTCAAGTTAATCATATGTGATATTTATGCTCGAGCTTGAAGAGGTTTTAGGCTTTCATTGTATTGGGCTTTCATTATATTAATTTAGACCCAATTTAGGCTTAGTAATGGGCAGGTCTCGCATCTGGATTTGAATGGGTCAGGTTGGGCTTTTGGGTTGAAATTATTCAAAATACTGATTTTTCTCAGTCCAACCCAACCTTTTTGTCAAAATAGAGATTATTCTCTCTATTTCATATTTTTTTTCCCAAAAATAATGATGAGTAGGATTTGTTGATACGAGTACAAGTAACTTCGATTTTGGGAGATTCTCAGAGCAACCCTATCATCATCAGACTGGATAAAAGGACTATAGACCCCACTTGTTCAAAATATCGGCGCCAAGAAACATATGAGCATGCGTCAGAAAGCAAGCAATATTAGGTAACCCTTACCAATCAATCGGTGGCCTTCCAACAGCTTCTTAATTGGGTGCATGTGAATGTTGAAACTAATTATTAAGCTCTTGAATGTTTCAAATTCAAGTATTTACATATATTTTTTGCCCAAGGATGAATATGCAGGCCTTACTTTTAGAAAATGTCATCTAAACGTCGAATACGCATGATGTGTGGCTTGATGTCACATGAACTGTCCAAGTTGGCACTTTAACAAAAAGAAAAAAAAAAAGAAAAAAAAAGGAAAAAACCCTCTAGGGTGAGATTCATTCCAACAAGGAAACACTTATAGGGAGTGTACTTCGGATTACCCCAAGAGCACCAAAAATAAAAACTCGGGATAACGTATCGTAAAAGAACTATACATGATCCATTACCTTGATGGCCCCAGCCTGACTTTATCTAACACCATCATCCCCCAGATATCATGAGGGAGGTCCCGCATAGCCTTGAAGAGCCTATTACCTTGGGTTTTACTGCCTAGACGAGCCAGGCCATCAGCCGGGCCGTTCCCTCTCTGTCAATATGGGTGAAACGAAAAGATCCCCTCAAGTTGAGGCTAGACATGAAGGTCAACCAATGTACCCACTTCCATCCCACCTGAGAGACTCGGTTGAGTGTGTCCACCACCAATTTGGAATTAGATTCAACTATAACCTTTCATAGACTCATGTTAACACAAATGGAAAGGCCCTCATAGACCGCTGAGAATTCTGCATTGTTGTTGGTGCCTATCCTGTATCTATTCGAGAAAGTAAAAACCAAAGTCCAAGTTTGCAGTTGTCGCCCCATGTAATAGTGTTTGTGGGCTAAGCAAATCCTCACAACATGATTGAATTTAGTCGGCTAGAAACCTACCTATGGTTAGATTGTAAAAACCATAGTTTCTTTATATATAGTATGACATCTAATCCATTAAGTAATGATTTAAAATACACCACAAGAAAATAGGCCTTTAGCCACAATTTTTTAGCCATAGTTCAAAATATTGAGGCCAAATATCATGTTTAGATTCAATTGCTCGGAAACCAAGGTCAAAAAGTTTACCTTTCTCCATGTTTGCTAAGGAACAGAGGCCAAAAGTATGCCTTTCACCTTAAGTGCTAAGGAACTAAGGTTTTTGCCTCTGTCACTACAAAATTGAAGCCAAAAGTTCACCTTCCACTACAGTTGTTAAGGAGCCGAGGCCAAAAGTTTGCCTTTTTGTCTCGGTTGCTAAGGAACCCATGCCAAAGTTCGTCTTTCGCTATGATTGCTAAGGAACCGAGGCCAAAAGTATGTCTTTTGTGTTAGTTGTTAAGGAACTAAGGCCAAAAGTTTGTCTTTCGCCTCAGTTGCTAAGGAACTGAGGCTAAAATTTTGCATTTTCACCTTAATCGCTAAAAAACTAATGCCAAAAGTCAGTCTTTCGCTAATTGCCAGGGAATTTAGGCCAAAAGTCAACCTTTTTGTCTCGGTTACTAAGGAACTATATCCAAAAGTCTTCTTTTTCACTATGATTGCTAAAAAATCGAGGCTAGAAGTCTGTCTTTCTGCCTTTGTTGTTAAGGAAAAGAGGCCAAAAGTCCACCTTTCACCAAGCTTGCAAGGAACTGAGGCCAAAAGTCTGGCATTCTGCCTTGATTACTATCGAACTGAGGCAAAAATTTTGACTTTCATCTCCTCCTTTCACAGTAGTTGCTATGGAATTGAGGCTAAAAGTCGGTCTTTCACTATGGTTGCTAAGGTACTAAGACACTAAGGTCACATTTAACCTCGGTTGTTTGAGAACTATAGCAAAAAGTCAACTTTTACCCTTGGTTGCTCAGAAATTATGGCAAAGAGTTAGCATTTAACCTTGGTTACCAAAACCGAAAATAAAGCCTTCAACTATGGGACTTGTAGTCCTGTATTGAGTAATTGATGCAAAATAGAGGCTACAGAATTTACCCTAATTTTTTTAAAAAAAAAAACTTTTTAGCCATGGTTTTGAACTGAGGCTAAAAGATTTTTTTTCTTATAGTGATAATAATAATAATAAATCATGATGGTACAACATGGGTGCCCATTTAAGGCCCGACATAAGTATGAGCAAGGAAGGGTGTATGTTTAATAATTGCTAGCAGGTAGGGGTATGGGTGCCCATGTATGCAATCCAAACCGGGCTCATTAATTCCCAAATAATTTTTTATTTCTAGATTCATCTTGATCAAAATTTTGTTGGAAATGGATTTCCATGTTATATAAAAGAAGTAGAAATAGAATGTTGTTGAAACTGTTGTCTGCATTTAGTGTTCACCGAGACTTGGTGCTCTCATTCCATCCGGGATCCTCCATACAGGTGTTGTAGCAAGTGTGTATTGACATTGTTGATTGATTTCACATTGGTTTTCCGCAACTAGTGGGCTTTTAGCACCTCTTTCAATGAGAGGCGGTTAAATGATGTTTACTAAAGTGCATCCGAACACACAATATGAAAAGGTTTTGGCTCAAAATAGCACTTAAGCATCAAATAACACTTTTGAATGTGCATCCAAATGACCCTTAAATGAGTATGATTTTAGGATCCATTGTTGTAGCAGCTATCCAAAATCCCTACCTCTCGTATCCCCACCCAGATTTTCATTTTTGATAGTAGTGCCTGATTGGACCATCCATTGACAATCAGGAGCAGATTGGGAGGGTCCACTCGTTGATAATAAAAAAACCGGACCACACAAGTTGGCTCATGAAAGTGATCATGCAGTGGACGTCAATGCACCTTGTTTTCCATGTGCATGATGGCACGTCAATACACCTTATTTTCCATGTGCATGATGGTAACATGTGATATCACCTAAAAGCACTAAAGGAAATATGGAAAGAGAAAATGTGTTATCCGCAGGTCCACTAGCTTCCTCAAAATATCAGCCAAGGAACACATGAGCTTGTGTCAAAAAGCAAACAACATTAGGTAACCTTTACCAATCAATCAATGTCCCTTCACAGCTTCTTAGATGGGTCCATGTGTATGTGGAAATTAAGGCATTGGAATTATTTAAAATCAACTATTTAAATACATTTGCTACCCAAGGATGAGTTTGCTGGCCTTCACTTTTTGGAAATGTCATCTAAACGTGAAATATGCATGATGCACTGCTTGATGCCACACGAACTATTCAAGTTCGAATATGTCAACACATGCATAGTATAAGTGGGCTAAGAAGATCCTCGCAACATAACTAACGTTCAGTAAATTAGAAAGCTAACTATGGTTAGATTGCAAAAAACCATAGTTTTTTTATGGTATGACATCTATTTTTATTTTTATTTTAAGTAGTGTTCTTTTTTTTTTTTAAATAAAAATAAAAATTAAATCATGATGGGTATTGCATGAGTGCCCATTTAAGTTAGATTGCAAAAAACCATAATTTTTTTATGGTATGACATCTATTTTTATTTTTATTTGAAGTAGTGTTCTTTAAAAAAAAAAAATTAAAATTAAAATTAAATCATAATGGGTATTGCATGAGTGCCCATTTAAGGTCCGGCATCAGATGAGCTAGGAAGGGTATATGTGGAAGCAAGTCTAGTATGAATGCACACATACACAATCCAAACTCGAGTCTTCTTATAAATCAAAATTTTCGAAGTAATTGATTTCCAAGTTATATATAAGAAGCAAAAGAAAAAATGTTATTGAAATTGTTGTTAGCATGCAACGTTCAAGGAGAAATGCTGCTCTCATTTGGGCTGGGATCCTCTATATAGTTGTTGTAACAAGTGCATATTGACTTTGAAAATGAAGGGTGCATACGGGTTGGTTCAGTCCGATTCTAGGGTGAAACTGGAAGCGAACCGTTCCTAACGGTTTTAGGATATTTGGAATCAGAGCCGGACCATTAGCACCCTAGAACCGAATCAGAACCGGATTGTTAAAACCTGTTCGATTTCCGATCAGTTCCATGGTTCTGGACTTTTTATAATCCAGCTAAATTGCATGTTTTATTTTACAATATAGCCCATGTCCATTCGTGTTGTGATCCAATTGATGAATGGTTTAAATATTATATAAGGTGTGCAAAAAAACATTTATGAAAATAATCAAATGATGAATTGTAAATCATAAATCATAAGTCAAATATTGAAACAATCAAAGGATTCCTAGTTCAGTTCTATGGTTCAGTTCTATGGATCGCTTCACAGTTTGGTTTGGTTCTACATACCCCCGAACCAAGAATCAAACCGATGTAATCAGTTCTTTGATTTTTGGAACCGAAACCAGAACCGGTGCACTCTAGAATTGGACCAAACCAGACTGTTTGGTCGGCTCCCGTCCGGTTCCATGGCTCTACCGGTTCGATGTGCACTCCTATTAGTGATTGATTTGATGTTGGGTTTCAGAAACTAGTGGACTTTTCTTTCGATGAGTGAGGATCAAATGAGGTTTACTAATCTGTATCCAAACACACAATAGGAAAAGAAGCAAGCTCCGAAAGGAGCTTACGCATCAAATGCCACTTTTGAATGTTTGTCCAAATGAACTAAGTGAGTAGGATTTCAGGATTAATAATAGGTGTAGCAACCGTCTAAAGATCCCTAGCTCTCTCTCATCCCATTTTTTTTTTTTTTTTTTCATTTATAATAGTATCTGTTGAATGGAAATAGCAGGCGAGAGTTAGTTGAACCTACTGGCTGGACCGTATTCAATCTTACTAATTTTTAGGGAAGCAAATGCCGTGGCAGTTGGCTTGGCTAAGTTGGCCAGTTCGTCTCAGGCCCACTCTATTTGGTCAGCAGCCACTGACCTCCCTCAGTCAGTTAGGGGTGCAGTCCTGCTGGATAAAGTTGGGTTAGGCGCTCTCAGGTGCACCCATAGGGACTGACGGGTACTGGGTGTTTTCTCTGTTTTTTTGTGGAGCTTTATACGATAGGTGGGCCTGATAGCTTTTTGTTGGGGCTTGTCCGAATGACCTGTAAATATTTCCTTTGTTAATAATATTCAAGTGGCATGATGCCACCTTAATCCAAAAAAAAAAAGAAAGGTCGGACCATCCATGACAATTAGGAGCAGAGTAAGTGGGTGCACTTGTCGAGAATTAAGAGTCTTAAGCGACCACACAAGTTGGCTCATGAATGTGATTGTGTGGTGTACCTAAATGTACATTGTTTTCCACGTGCATGTTGGCAACATGTGATATCGCCTAAACGTACATTAAGGAAATAGGGAAGAGAAAATGTGTTAATACTCCTTTTAAGTTGGTTTTGATGGCCCAGATTAAATCACTATCTGGTTCAGGTCCCACGTGAGAAAAACTGAATTCCTTTATTCGGCTGCTGTCTTAAGACTTCGAGAAACAATCTTCTTTCATCGGTTGGATCGATTGGCTTGCTAGTGCAAGCAACGACATTTTTACAATTGTTTTTGTGAGATAAAAATATTTCTCAACCTATGCACCATTGAGGAGCAAAAACTATCTTAAGCTGTAGTCACATCTTCTTGTAAAAAAGCATCCTAATGGGATGCTATGTGGAGCCCACTGTCATGGTTGTGAGAAATCTTCCATGTCCATCCATTTTCCCATATCATATTAGGATATAGGCCTGAAAATTAGGCTGATCCAAAATTCAAGTGGCCATACAACTGGAAAAAGTGGGTAGGGAGATGCCTACCGTTGAAACCTACTTGGGGTCCATCCTGATCTTTATATGCCACACGAAAATATTAGTTCAACCCTAAACTCCACTGACTCCATGGAAGTTTCAATGGTGCATGTTCAATCATTATCATTTCTCGTCTTGCAGCCCACTTGATTTTTTGGATTTTTCTCATTTTTTTTGGCACATATACTAACACAAATTAGCAAAATGGATGGACGGGAAGTATTTCTCACAAGCATCACGGTGGATACCACCTAGCTTGCAGTCCTAGATCATGTTAGGACATGAGCCAAATATGCAGCAGATCCAAAACTCAAGCTGATAGCGTGACAAAAAATAGTAATCATTGAACGTCCATAGTTGAAACATTCACGGGTTCCAGAAGTTTCAAGCTGGCCTAATATTTTTATGTTTTTGGTTCATCCCAACCCTATGAATGATATGAATGGCATATCATCAAGGTGGGCCCTAGTTAGATTTCAAATGTAGTCATCTCTTTACCCACTCTTTCCTGCTATATGGCTCCCTTTAGTTTGGTCAGATCCATTTTTTAGCCATATCCTAATAACATCTTGCAAAATGGATGGATAGGGTGGACTTGTAACAAACATAACAGTGGGCTCCACCTAACTTTCAGTCACTAATCAAGTTTCTTTAGGCAATCCAGGCCAAAGTGGGGGTGGGGGTGTCTGTAGGGATAGCTAGGGCTGCTTTATATTTGCCTATAGGAGAAATTATGGGCTGGCTTGCTGAAGCCCAATCCCTGTTGGATGGATTGATCATCTGCAACAATCTTCGTTTAAACAACATTGTCGCTGAAGTGGACTCCAAGCTTATCTCTGATGTAGCAAGTAACGTCACTGGCACCTTCCCCTGGAGAATTTGGTGGATCACAGGAGTCGTCCACCGCTGGAGGAAGAAGCTTAACATCTCCTTTTCCCACACTTATAGGGAAGGTAATGCTGTTACAGACGCTTTAGCCAGATCAGCTAGCTAAGGATGCCCAGACCGGATATTCAAGTTGCGCCCTTTTCTCCCTAAAGAAGATCAGGGATTGCTTGTCATGGATAAAACTGGCTTAGGCTCTTTCAGATTTCATTGAGCCTCCCTATTTCAGTTTAGTTTCCTGTTTTTTCTTGTAAATGTCTCATGATAGGTGGGGACCATCCCTTTTTGTAGGTCCCTACTCGAAGGTCTGTAATTGGTTGCCTGTGATTAATAGATCAGTGGTATGGGCCCACCTTTATAAAAAATAAATTAATTAAAAAAGTCACTAATCATGTTAGGACATGGGCCTAAATGAGGCAGAACCAAAATTCAAGTAGGCCTTTGGAAAGAAAAAAAATGTGGGCAGGGAGATGCCTACCGTTCAAACCTCCCATTGGATTTGTACACACAAAACGACTAACCCAAATGAACCATTATCCAGCGGGTACCGAGTCACGTGCCCTATAGGCCTCTTGCATGTGTTGTGATATCGATGGTAGATATGGGATCTTATACAACCCTCTCTCTAGCATACATGCACCCAGTTGATACATGATCAGAACCCTCCAGCTAATGGGCCTTATGATGATGGCCCATGCAATGGAAACAACAAAATTCTAGTAATCAGATTTCTTAGTTTGGAAGGCCAATGGTCATATGGCTAGGATGATCTGATAGGTTTGGTTTCTGAACCATCATCTATACATTATAAGGGCTATCTAAATGGACGGTCGCGATCAATTTAGCTAAAAACTTGATTTACCACTCACGTACTAAACATAGTGATGTTCATCATCATTTTATACAATGGGTGCTTGAGGAATGTGGCATGACTATAGTGAAGATTCATAAAAGTGTGAACGTGATTCACATGCTTATGAAGGTGGTTCATATAAAGAAGTTCAATTTTTGTACGACTTCTCTAGGCTTGACAAAGCCTTAATGAAGTCGGAGTGTGCACAAGAAGCAACAGTGAATGTATGATGGAAGGCAATTAGAGCTGGTGATGGCAGTGGAGCAATGGATCATGAAATTGAATCTATGGTGGAGATTGTTGAATGGATGTCTTCAATCTACGCAGAAACAAGGGACATTTTTTATTGACAACCTTGCTCAATTGGTTGAACCTCCCCAGAATTAGACAAATTGCTCACTAGATAGTTTTTTATCATGCTTGATCGATCGAATCTCCGGGTCGATCGATTAACAATATTCGAAAAAATCCTTTTTTACTCTCTGGATAGTTTTGGACTAGTTCGATCAATACTTAGATCGATGACGCGTGAGGAGCTGTGCAAGGGCATAATTTGTTTCATATTCCAGTCGTGATAGTGTGTTAGTGTGTGTGTGTGTGTGTGTGTGTGTGTGTGTGTGTGTGTGTGTGTGTATCGAGTGTAATCGAGATTAGAAAATAATATGAATTTGTTAAGACGTTCCCAAGGGTTATAGAGAGGAAAAGTTAAGATTTTGGGAGATTCAAATGGGGTTCTCATTATTGTAAGTGCATCATCTCTTATAATATCGTTAAATTGCTTGCTGCTTTATGCTGTATTTTTTTAAAATTTCTCTTAGGGGATTTTTCCACATAAAATTCATGTGTTCTCTGCATGGTTTATTTACATTTGATTTCTTCTTGTTTGATTGAATTTGAGTTTGTTTCTACACAATCCACAAAATTTTGGACTGTTAATATGTTGGCCCTGGCCATGTCTTTGGTCCGTCATGCCTGCTTAGGGTTCATCAAACCCAATTTATCACTGATTTGGCAGGATCCACGCAGCGGTAGGGCCTGACCTGACTGATTCGACTCAACCTGTCAACTCAACCTAATCCAAGATAGACTGGGGTTGAGGATACAGTGCATTGGGTTGGGCTTGGATTTAGGAGGTTGAGTTAGGTCTTGGGTTGGGCCAAGCTTTAAGTTTGGTTGTGAACAAGTCGACCATCAACCGAACCCCGCCACCCAAGTAAGTGCACCCTTGGCTACAACAATGTGTTATGGAAGGCCATGAAAAGGGTTTTAAATTTTTATTTTTATTTTTTTTAAAAATAATATTTAGGTAATTTAAACTCAATGAGTACGGTTTTAAACAATGTTAGGTGATGCTTTTCTGCCTAGTGTGATAAATTGACCCAACAATATTACCACAATAATTTCATATAATATTTACAAAATCTTAAAATTTTTAGATTTTTTCAATTCCATCACTAATTTATTGCAATTTTAACTTGAAAAGTATCTAAAAGTTAAAATAATTTGCATATACCAATATTTTTTTAACGTTACAATAACTTATCAATCTATAATAAAAATGTTTTAATATTTATTTTCAGTGGGATATTCCTGATAATCCAGAGAAAAAAATATTAAAATTACCTTCTAATTAAGAATTTTTCTTGTTAAGAAATTGCCGAAAATGAGATTTGTCACCCTATGCTCATGCCTACAAGAAAAACCTAGATATCTAGTAACACTACATCGGTTGATACACATGAAAAATCAAGAAATTGAACATGTGGCATGTAATAATTCTATCTAAATTATACAAATGGTTGGACTGATTTGGATGGCTTTTCTACAAAAAAGTTGTATTGATTGATCAAGCACCTCTGCTCTACAACCCGTATATGTACATGCACATTTACACATGCATGGGAAATGTTACCGTTCTCACCTTTACGGAGATGTTGCAATTTCTCCTAAAAGCTTTTAATTGACACGTTGGGCAATTAATCATTGATCCCGATTGTTCATTTATTCATACCATTATGGGCGGGCCATGCTGAAAAAATTCATGAGACCTTTATTAATGTCTTGAAATATTCTAAAAGAAATGTGGGATGTCTCATCATAGATATGAAAAATCCATTTGTTTCACACTATTATGGCAAGCAACGGCCCCAAAAAATAAATAATAGTAAAAAAATAAAAAAAGTAAAAAAAATAAAATCACATTGATCAGGTGGTTTTAACTATCTAATCAATTGCATATAAATTTGACGGTTTAGATTAATTAGAGGAAAAAAAAAGAAGGTCCAATCGTCATTTAGAAACGTTTTTTCAGTAAGTACCATTGCCAATTGCTTATGATTATAAAGAAGAACTTTGGTTAGATGATGCAAACCATCCAATATATGGTTCATTAAGACGGACTGTTGTAACTAGATGACCAACATTCGAAGGATTAGGACCATCCAATCAACATGATCTTTGCACCCTAGCCTGCTGATGATGGCGTGGAACCAACGGACAACTCGGATTGATGATTGATAAGCCCTCCAAGTGAATTAAAAGCTTTGGAGACATTGCTAACAAATTGCGTTGTGTTGGGTGGGCCCCACCCAGCCTTTTCACCTGGGCATCCATTTGCCCTGTGCTTTAGTGGATTGTCCAAATTAGGTTAGCTTACTAACCTGCCCTGGATTTCATTTTTAAGGCTTTGGGAGTGTGTGACTGGACCATTGGTTGATAATTGGAAGCGGAGTGGGGCCCATCTACTTGAGGAGAATTGCGACTTGTATTCGGTGAAAGCAGTCTGGCTGTGGGCAGAAAGACTCCTTTTTTCTTCTTTTTTTCACGTGTATTAATCCCGGAGTTTGCTCTGATATTTCTCTGGCCATGTGGTGACGGCCTGTTTGGAAAGCTGGAAATCAATATCTTTGCAGGAAAATCCCCGGGGTGTTTATGGGCTGAGCAAGGAGGCCCATTGGAGCCTGAGTCCAGCCCCACAGGGGGTAAGTATTTGGTGTAGCCAAACGGTGTTGATAGGTTTAAATAATTTCTGAGCCTGATGAAGAAAGGGCCATGTATGGCCCTCCCAAAACAAGCAGGCATTAATATTTTTAGAAAATTGGGATTTAAAATAAGAAAGAATCAGTTTTTCTTTTTCCTTTTCTTGTTTCATATTTTTTCTTATACTTTTGGTCATTCTATTGTCACACGGTGGTTTTAATCCCACCTCAAATAGAAAAAAAAAAAAAAAAAAAAGAAAAAAGAAAAAAGAAAAAAGAAAAAAGAAAAAAAGCCTTTCTATTAGATTCTTCGGGTGATAGTTTGTACTAAAATATTCTACGAGTATACCTAGTAGATTCTTCCAGTGCTAGTTGGCACATGAAAGTGATCATGCAGTGGACGTCAATGCACCTTGTTTTCCATGTGCATGATGGCACATCGATACACCTTATTTTCCATGTGCATGATGGTAACATGTGACATCACCTAAAAGCACAAAGGAAATGTGGAAAGAGAAATTGTGTTATCCGTCGTCTCCACTTGCTCAAAATATCAGCCAAGGAACATATTAGCTTGTGTCAAACAACATTAGGTAGCCTTTACCAATCAATCAGTGTCCTTTCACAGCTTCTTAGATGTGTCCATGTATATGTGGAAACCAAGGCATTGGAATTATTTGAAATCAACTATTTAAATACATTTTCCACTCAAGGATGAGTTTGCTGGCCTTTACTTTTGGGAAATGTCATCTAAACGTGAAATATGCATGATGCACGGCTAGATGCCACATGAACTACTCAAGTTAGAATATGTCACCACATGCATAGTGTAAGTGGGCTAAGTAGATCCTCGCAACATAACTATGTTCAGTAAATAAGACAACTATGGTTAGATTGCAAAAAACCATAGTGTTTTTTTTTTTTTTTAATGGTATGACATCTAATTATTAAATTATTATTTCCAAACAACCTGGAGGAGAATCTCCAAAATGCTGAGGGGGACCTAGCCGCTAGAGTGACTCAGCAGCAGATCATTGATGCCAGAGCTCATCTCACTCGCCTGGAGCTCATGGAAGAAACGTTTTGGAAACAGAAAGCTCGGAACAATTGGCTTCAGGTGGGGGGACAGAAATATTGGTTTCTTCCATGCGTCGGCTTCCATGAGAGCCAGGAAAACAACAATTGCGGCTATTCGCCTGGACTCTGGTCAGGTTGTTACCTCACAGGAGGAAGTTAAGAGTGCTGCGGTTCGGCATTTTCATGCCCTATTCTCTGCAGGGGCGCCTTCTCCTGATGATGGACTATTGGATTCCATCCCTCCTTTGGTCACGGCTGAGGAGAACGATCTCCTGCTCTCCCCTTCGTCGATCTTGGAGGTCCACCATGCTGTCCTGTCGATTCCCAGAGAGAGTGCGGCAGGGCCAGATGGCTTCACGGGCTGTTTTTTTGCAGTTTGTTGGGAAATAGTATGCCAGGATATCCATCAAGATGCTCTAGACTTCTTTCAGGGTACTCCTCTCCCTAGATCCTTCACCACCTCTCTCATTGCCCTTATTCCGAAAAAAGAAGCGCCCCTATCCTTCGCCGATTTCCGTCCTATTAGCTTATGCAATGTTGTCTACAAGATCTTTGCCAAGATCATCGCTTCCCGCCTGAGTAAGCTCCTCCCATCCTTGATTTCTTTAGAGCAAGGGGCCTTTATTCAAGGAAGATCAATTGCTAAACACATTGCGCTTTCACAAGAGCTCATCCGGGACATAAGCAAAAGAGTCAGGGGTGGCAATATTGTTCTCAAATTGGACATGGAGAAAACCTACGATAGAGTGGACTGGTTCTTCCTTAAGCGCGTACTCCAGCTGTTTGATTATTCCAGCCAGTGGATTGAGCTAGTTGAGAGATGTTGAAAAAATTGTTGGTTCTCGGTTCTTATGAATGGGGAAGTCGGCGGTTTCTTCAAGTCCTCCCGTGGCCTCCGCCAAGGAGACTCGCTTTCTCCTTCCCTCTTCATCCTTGCGTCTAAAGTCCTAAGCCGAGGATTTAAGAGGTTGGTGGAGATGGGTTGTTGTCTTCCTTTCCGTGGGCGTTGTAGGAGTGTTCTTGTGTCCCACCTTCTATTTGCGAATGATACTCCTCTTTTCTTGAATGGAGGCATCCGCTCCATTCGTGCGGCCAAGCAATTCTTAGAGTGCTACCAACAGGTTTTGGGTTAGAAGGTAAATATTCATAAAAGTTTTTTCATCCATCCTGAAGTCATGGCGCCGTCTCTGGTTGCTAGCATCCGTAGGGAGCTGGGCATGAGGGGTTCAGTAGATGGCTTCACTTATCTTGGAGTCCCCATCTCAGTGGACCGTCGAAAAAAGGTCGCTTTCCAGCACATTGTAGATGTGGTGGCCACCCGTATTAGTGGTTGGAAAGCGAGGCTTCTCTCTATGGTGGGTCGGCTCATTCTCGTGAACCATGTTCTTGCCAGCCTTCTGATGCACACGATGGCAACCACGCACGTTCCCATTCATGTGATCCACAAGGTTGAAAGCCTTTTTGTTGATTTCATTTGGTGTTGGGCTGAGGGAAAGAAGAAACTCCATTGGCGCAGTTGGGCTGAAATCTGCCTTCCAAAGGAGGAAGGTGGGCTGGGGATCAGACGGCTTCATGATGTCATGACAACATTTCGTAGAAAGATGGCTTGGTGCATTCTACACATAGCGGATTAGAAACTGTGGGGTCAGTTTATGCAAGGCAGATACAGTCAGGATATCCAATCTTTGAGCTCCGGGTCTCCCTCCTCCGTGTCGTCGCCGCTGTGGAAGCGCATCAGATTCTACCTCCATTCAGTTGCTACCTCGACTCAGTGGCACATTGGTGACGGTTGCATCAATCTGTGGACCTCCAATTGGTCTGGACTTGGGCCCCTGCAGGACAGGCTCCTTGATGGGGTGTCGCCGATGCTCTCTGATCTGCAGGTTCGTGATTTCTTGGGTCGGCTGGGACCGCTTCCTCCTTCAGCGGTACTAACGCTCCTTCCTCAATAGGATCTCCATTCCATCTTTCAAGTCGGTCTCTGCCTTACCTCAGATCAGAATACTCTTATTTGACCCCACTCTAAATCGGGTGCATTCTCAGTTTCCACTGCCTGGGATATCTCCCGCGCTCGTCGTCCCCGAGTCAGTTGGAGTGCCAAGATCTTGGATGTTAGGATCCCTCCCAAGATATCCTTACTTGTCTGGACGTAGAACCTGCTTGTCTGGACGTGGAACCTTCGAGCTCGCAACCTTGGGACAAGCAGGGACTTGTCCTCCTTGGAAATCTCTGCTCATCCGATGGTTTTTCATGCCACTCAGGTGGTGCATTGGAGGAGGCCTTCCTCGGGTTGGGTGAAGCTGAATGTTGACGGTTCGTCCCATGGGAATCCTGGAATGACTAGAGGGGGAGGAGTGTGCAGAGGGAGAATAGCGAACTAAGGTTTGCTTTCTCAATGGGATATGGAATAGCGTCGAATACTTGGGCTGAACTGAGGGCAGTCCATGATGGCCTTGCCCTCTGTTTTCAATAGGGGATGAAGAAAATTGTTGTAGAATTTGACTCTTTATTGGTGGTTAACTAGCTGACGGGTACTTCTCAGCCGAGTTGGAGATGCAAATACTGGATTTCAAGAATTTTTTCTCTTGCCACAAATGGACAAATTACGTTCAGTCACGTCTACAAAGAAGGAAACGAACTGGTGAATTGGATGGCTAGAGGGGGTAGTTCCGATCAAGCTTCGTCCTGTTTTTCCTCTCTCTCGGCTCTCCCTCAGGTTGTTAGAGGGTTATTATTTCTGGATAGAGTGGGTCTTGGGTCGATTCGTCAGCGTGGTTTTAGGTGATGCTTTGTCTGTGGGGTGGGGTGCTGTCTTCGTGATCGTTTTCTGTATAACTTCTTTACGATAGGTGGTTGGAGTCTTGGTTTTTGGGTGGACTCGGGATCACCCGAAGTACAGTCCCTATAAATCTTCTTAGCTAAATGAAGTTTCTGTTAAAAAAAACAAAAAAAAAAAAAGAAAAAAGAAAAAGGAGAAATGCTGCTCTCATTCGGGCTGGGATCCTCTATATAGTTGTTGTAGCAAGCGTGTCGACTTTGGTGATTGATTTCATGTTGGGTTTCAGAACTAGAGGACTTTTCTTTCAATGAGTGGGGATCAAATGACGTTTACTAATCTGTATCTAAACACGTACACTACGAAAAGAAGCAGGCTACAAAAGAAGCTTAGGCATCAAATGCCACTTTTGAATGTCTGTTCAAGTGACCTAAATGAGTAAGATTTCAGGATTAATAAGCAGTGTGGGCACCGTCTAAAGAACCCTAGCTCTCTCTCATCCCATTTTTATTTTTATTTTTTTCATTTATCATAGTAGTGTGTCATATTGGACCATCCATGACAATTAGGAGCAGAGTGGTTGGGTGCACTTGTCGAGAATTAAGAGTCTTATGGGAGCAGACCACACAAGTTGGCTCATGAAAGTGATTGTTTGGTGGACCTAAATGTACTTCTCGTTTTCCACGTGCATGATGGCAACATGTGATATCGCCTAAAGGTGCATTAAGGAAATACGGAAGAGAATATGTGTTATATACGCCTTTTAAGTTGGTTTTGAGAAAAACTGAATTCCTTTATTCGGCTGCTGTCTTAAGACTTTAAGAAACAATCTTCTTTCATCGGTTGGATCAATTGGCTTGCTAGTGCAAGAAACGTCATTTTTAAAATGCTTTTGTGAGATAAAAATACTCTTAACCTATGCACCATGAAGGAGCAAAAACTATCGTAAGCTACAATCACATTTTCTTGCAAAACAGCATTCTGAAGGGAAGCTACGTGGAGGCCACTTTGATGTTTGTGAGAAACCCACTGTGTTCATCTATTTCCCATATATATCATATTAGGATATGCCCGAAAATGGAGATGATCCAAAAATTAAGTGGGCTACACAACTGGAAAAAGTGGGTAGGGAGATGCCTACCGTTGAAACCTAATTGGGAGCCATCCTGTACTTTATATGCCATTCATACCATTCATAAGATCATTCCTACTGGGATGAATTGAAAACATGAACATATTAGCTCAACCGTAAACTTCAGTGACTTCACGAAAGTTTCAACGGCGTATGTTCAATCATTATCATTCGTTGTCATGCAGCTCACTTTATTTTTGGATTTGTCTCTGTTTTTCTTTTTTTAAAAAAACTAATATACTAACATGATTTAGCAAAATGAATGGATGGATAGATTTCTCACAAGAATTACATTGGATCCCACCTAGCTACGGTCCTAAATCATGTTAGGACATGAACTAAAGAGGATAGTGCAACAAATAATAGTAATAATTGAACATTTATAATGGAAACTTTCACCGGGTTGCAAAAGTTACAAGCTGGTCTAATATTTTTGTGTTTTCAGTTCATCTCAATTAGAATGACCTTATGAATGACATGGATGGCACATTAAGGTGGGCCCCAGTTAGATTTCAATGGTAGGCATCTCCTTACCCACCCTTTCCTGCTCCACGACTCCCTTGAGTTTTGATCAGATCCATTTTTTAGCCATATCCTAATATCATCTTGGAAAATGGACGGCTAGAGTGGACTTCTAACAAGTGTAACGGTAGGCTCCACCTAACTTTCAGTCACTAATCATATTAGGACATGGCTCTAAATAAGGCAGATGCAAAATTTAAGTAGGCCTTTTGAGAAAAAACACAGGACGCAGCAAGACGCCTACCGTTCAAACTTACCAGCTGGAATTGTACGCACAAAACGACTAACCCAAATCAACCATCATCCGGCAGATCCCGAGTCACGTGCCCTATGAACCTCTTGCATGTGCTGTGATATCGATGGTAGATATGAGATCTTGTATAACCCTCTCTCTAGCGTGCATGCGCCAAGTTGATACATGATCAGACCCTCCAGCTAATGGGCCTTATGATGATGACCCATACAATGGAAACTGCACAATTTTAGTAATCAGATTTCTTAGTTTGGAAGGCCACTGGTCGTATGGCTACGATGATCTGATAGGTTTGGTTTCTGAACTATCATCCATCCACTGTAAGGGATGCCTGGATGGACGGTCGCGATCCACAATTCTCCATACATCTCACCGTTTTGTTTGTGCCACGTTTCAGCACTGTGCCACGTGTCTACAAGGGTTAGCACTATGCCACGTGTCCGTAATGTGGGATTACGTGGGGAAACTGCGGCGCCATCAATGAAACAGTCGGACGCGGCTTTTGCAGGAGGTTCCTGCACTGGAAACCTACGTGCGGCCCACGGTTATGTTTGTAAGAAATCCACCCGTTCATCCGTTTTTTGATATCAATTTAGATATGAGGCCAACAATGAACCCCGGATCCAATTCTCAATTGGGCTGAAAACGTAAGGATTGAATGTACACAGTTGAAATATTCGTGAGGCCAAATAACTATTGAATCAAAATAATATTTGTGTTTTCAGTTCATCTCATTAGGATTGATATTATAAACGGTACGGATGTTAATTATACATCTCAGTCGACCCAAGGATGTTTCAACGGTGGGTATTTCCCTACCAACCTTTTCCTTTAGTGCGGTTCACTTTTGTCTTGGATTCTTCTAATTTTTTCGTGTCAAGTTCTAAAATGGTCTCAAAAAATAGATGGACAAGATAGATTTCTCACAAACATCACGATCAGCCCCATCCAGATTCACGGCACAGGAACTTCCTGCCAAAAGGCTTCCGCGGGAAATCCGCGTCGGGAACAGTCGCTTTCCAGCGTTTTTGCCTCTGTCGCGATTAACGATTCATCACGTGTCTCCACGCACTGATCCACATTATGAGATGGTACAAGGATTTGAACCATCCAATTACATGAAAATCCCTCTAAAATTGATGATATTATCCTTTGATCTTTTAGAGTTGATTATAAACCATTGAAATTTTTCATTATATTTTTAAAATAATCTATAGATAATGGTATTTATAATTATTATTTCAGAGTAAATCTCAACATAAAGTCTTTTTAACGTAGATTCCAAAATATTAACGGTTCCGATCATTGTGAAACTCAAAATGTGTGGGCCCCAGTCGATGACAACACAAACTCGATCCTGAGTCGCCGGTCGCAACAGAGACAAACTGCCAGATTACATGACTCTCGTGTACAAAAGCCAAGGATCACGTGCTTTTAATATTGGTATGGTTGGCTTATCTGAAAAGTAAGTCAGGCCATCATTAGAAATGACGTCTGTCATGAAACAAAAACGCTGATACTTCATCGCATGACATTCACGAAGTGCCTCACGTTTTCACGTGAGAACTCTAAAAAGGTTGTTTGAATCCGTTCTAATAGAAATGTAGATAATTCTCTTATTGGTGAGCTAGACTAAAATTTTAGCTGGTTCACCAATCAGATTAGACACACACATTAGTCTCATCATATACCGTTAGTCGTCCATACATTTTTCTCATCCTAAAAACCTATCCCTCCTTAATGGGCCAATTTGATTCTTTTCTAAGGTAGTAATCACAGTACGAGATACCTGATGGACGGCTTGGATCTCTCACAGCACGTTAGCACGGTCGTTCTTCCCGACTGAACGCCAGAAAAAAAACAGAATTATATGATACGTGGCCCTGCATTTTACGAAGTATAAATGACACTTCAATATTGAAAATTTTGACACATTATTCACTAATCCATACCATTGATCTTTTGGTTCATACCTGATCTGAGGTAATCCCCGAAAATTAAAAGATAATTTTGTACTTTTTTAAGTTAATAAGCGATCCCTAAACAAAGAGGTCGTATTTGTTTTAAGTAGGATATTTGTTGAAATACTTATATAATCTGATATAAAAAATAATATATGGTCTAGATTACTGAAAAATCGGCCCCACAATTCATAATTAATAGACCGTGTACAAAGTGTAAATACGAAGGTCACGTACAATATAATACCTCTCCTATCCTAGATCAACGATGATGTCATAACAATCAGAACATTGTCGACAGCAACGGAATTCAGTCGCCACAAAAACCCAACTTCATAAAAGGTGTGAGATTTTGCACGTGAGAAAAATGGGAGCATTTTACACGTGCTCCGATTTGGACAAGTTGAATCCGCTTCGTGTTCTGTTTACCCAACAACAAACGTAGATATAAATACGCGAGCAGACGAACCTCCTTTCTCCACGGACATCTCTTGTCCCTGGCCCCACCTACCTGCTAAAAATATTTGATTTTTCAAAAATCATAAAAAATAAAAATTTTAAATTTTTTAAAATTTTAAAATTTTTATGTGAAAATTCTTTTTAAATATTTTGACTTAAAAAGTGCGGTGTGTGCTTTGTCCTACATCAAAAATAATTGAAATCATTTTGTGGTTTATATAAGATGTTGTGAAAAATATTCTTACTTGGAGCTTTTAGAGGAGGTGATACGCACGCATGCGTGCGGGCTTGTGCTCGGGCTCAGGCTCGGGCTCGGGCACGGACACGGGTGTGGGCAGTGAGGCAGTGTAGCTGTAGTGGCGCTAGATGGCGCACTTTGTACTTCGCACGTGCGCATCGTGTCGCAGAGTAGTCGCTCCCTCGCGACCTTACGCGAACCGGCGCAAGACGGTGCGATATGGTGCGACCGTACGCGAACCAGCGCGAAACGGTGCAACCTTATGCGAACAGGCGCCTAGTAACGGTCCACTACCTAATGCCTATATAAACTGGACCATACCAGTCCGTTTCAAGAATCTCAATACACTCCTCTCTCTCTCATCAAGTCAGATACAATTTATAGAACATCTCAATCATCTGAGTTTGACAGAACGAATCTACTGTGTTGAAATTGTTCCACAGTGGACCGATCGTGATTGCTACACGCTGGGTCCAGTAGGCTTGTCTTATCCTAGAAGCAATTCGCCTGTATCCCGTCAACAGATTATAAGGGGGCGAATCATGCTTTAAGGACAGCGTATTTTTATACGTGATTCAGCCTGGTGAAATATTTTCGATTTAATTTTACATTTTCGGTGTATCCGATTATAATTTCTAACAATCTTAAAGCGTAATAGGATGGACACCGAAAGCATTTCATCAGTTAATTTGATGAACCAGGATCTGATCCGTTTGGACCGATTCGATGGTTCGAATTTCACCAGATGGCAGGACAAATTGAAATTCCTGCTAACCGCTCTGAAGATCTACTACATCCTGGACCCTTCTCTCTAGCCTCTGCCTGAAGCAACAGACACTGACACTCCTGAACAAATTATTGTGTCACGCCCCAAACCTAAAAATCGGATTCACATGAATCCCGATTGCCAAATCCGGTGCCGACAGCCTCCGCAGTGCCCCATTCTTGGCTCCTGATAATCAAATACCAGATTCCGATCCTGGGATTCTACAAGGAAGATTTTGAGAATGAAATTTTTTTTTTTGTAATGGAGCATAACTACAAGTATAACCAAGTCACAAAACAACATCACCACATATCCATTATATCAAAATCTTTTAAGTACAATGCGAAAAGAAAAATACAAGATGATCAAAAGCTCCAAAAAGGTCTGATACGCGCTCCTGCCTCAGCACTGCTGCTGTCCAACGCTACCTGCACACAACGGTCATGCA
Source organism: Magnolia kwangsiensis (assembly GCA_037074715.1). Lineage (NCBI taxonomy): Eukaryota > Viridiplantae > Streptophyta > Magnoliopsida > Magnoliales > Magnoliaceae > Magnolia > Magnolia kwangsiensis. The sequence continues at coordinate 186,242,439 of CM073571.1, read as the reverse complement.
TAAGCTTACAAAAGCTTAGAGGGTGGTGTAAGTGTGTGCGCCAGGCAAACGCCAAGTGTACAGTATCAGAGTAGTGCAAAAGTATGTGGTAAGTCCATGAATACAATCAACCATACCAAGGCTATGTAATGTAAGGCATGCTACAAGATATGAATGCGATCGGCCACCCCGATACAATGCAAGGCCTACATAGCCGAATGTCATATGCGAAATGCAATCCAAACAAGTCGGTACTCATCAAGTACATATATCAGTACAGTTCCTCTCTGGATATCACCGGGGTCTAATACACTTCGCAGAGACTGCCACCTCCCTAGCTGCACAATCAAACAAGCGGAATAGACCTCACTATCCGCCTGACCAGTAGTCTGCCAATACCTATCCGGCTCGTCGATAGCGGACTCATTTGCGAGCTGGTCAAACTCAACCTAGCTTATAACCCCCTCACTCAGGCAGATAAGGCCACACCCCCTTCCAACCGACCACGACACAGTAGGAGACACGGTCTACTGGTATTCGGCACTCGGGTGCTCGTGTATCCACTCGGTCTAGACGTTGGAGCATCTCTTGGTACCAAAAAGGTTCTGGGACTTTCACCCAAGGACATCCTAAGTGCCCACAGTGCTAGAATAAGTATTTTCGGTATCCAATACGACCATCCACGATATACCTGTGGAGCCACGACCCTGATGTCGCTAGAGCGTGCAGTGATCAGGTCACATATATGCGAGATGCATGAATCACACATCAAATCATGTAGAAATCCAGCGCGTACTGCGCAGTCATGTAGGGCACTCTATCTCATAACGAGTCCCGTAAATGGTCTGCCCAATGGCGTATGCTATGATCAGTCACTACTCATATCAAGCATACATATGATGCGTATGGGCATAAGTCATGAGATTATACTAAACATGTTATAAGACGATGGATAACAACGAGTATGGGCCTATCAATGGGCCCTAAGGGGAGTTACAATGCGGACATTTAACCAATATTGTACATACAATGTGGACGTCAAACCAACATTGTTCCCTAGGCACGGCCCGCCATATATATCATTACATGAACCATGGGAAGTCACACATTGCAATGGACCCTAAGGTCATCTCATTGGGCCTCGACCCATGGGCCTTAGATACATCAAATGGGCCGCATTAATGGGCCTCACCAATGAGCCTTATGTACATTGCAATGGTCCATGATCCATGGGCCTTGAAATACATCAAAGTGGGCCTCACAACTTGGGCCTTAAATATATCAGATGAGCCTACAAACATGAGCTTTAAATATATCAAATGGGCCACTCCATTTGCGCCCCATGCACATCAAATGGGCTTGATCTCATGGGCTTTAATATATATCAAATGGGCTTGAATCCCGTGGGCCTTATATAGAATAAATGGGTCGGATCCCATGGGCATCGCATATATCAAATGGGCCCAAACCCATGGGCCTTATATATGCCAAATGGGCTTAATCCCATAGGCCTTATACATGCCAAATGGGCTTAATCTCATAGGCCTTATGTGTGCCAAATGGGCTTAATCCCATAGGCCTTATGTATGCACCAAGGTGGGCCTTAATAAATGGTTACAAACAGGCCAACATGGGCCCTATACACATACCAAGGTGGGCCGTACTTTAATCATAGATCTGACTCATTTATTAGCTCAACCATGAATTTATAAAATAAATGGATGGTTTGAATGCAACACATGCATCATGGTGGAGGTCCACACGAAAATTGGAGGGTTGGGATGCAACACATGCATCAAGGATGGGGTCCACTGACCGCCTGCACGGTATGAATAAAACAAATACATCATTGGTGGGTCCCACCCACGCCAGCACACACCACATGTTAGCCACCACCAGGGATTGATGTCAGGACCTCAAGTGTTGGAACGAGGTATCTCCACTCAGTCTGCCAGTGGGACTGGCGTGGACAATGGGTCCTATGTGGGGCCCACCATAATGTTTATTTTCCATCTAGCCTGTTAATAAGGCCACAAGGACCTGGATGAACGGGAAATACAAATTCCAGATTGATCTAAAACTGCAATGGGCCCAAAAGGATTTCAATGGTAAAGTTCAATCACCACTGTTTCTTGTGGTGTGGGCCACCTAATTATCGGACCAAGTTGATTTTTGGGTGGGGCCTACTCAAGGTAGGGACCCACCTAATGAACGACTTAGATGGAATATAAACATCAAGGTGGGGCCCACGGCTGGGGCCGTGGGGCCCTGCTCGTATGCCTGCTGTGTAATTTAAGTTTTTTTTTTTTTTGGAAATCGTGAAATTTCACGATTTTTCATGTGTGCGGCCCACCCCAAGTAAATCCACCCCATCCATTGAATTCCTCAGCCTATAACAATTCCATCGAGACCAATATTGGACCTCGTTTAGCGCATAAGAAGAATTTTATGAGATTCCAACGGTAAAGATGCAGTTTTCAACGCTATGGCCCACCGGATACTCTGATCAACCTCATTTTTCGGCTCAACGCCTAAAATGAGTCAGGAAAGAGGATGGACGGCATGGATTAGAAACATACATCGAGGTGGGGCCTATGAGAATGGCCCTTCTCAAATACTTGGAAAGGCCAAGCTCTTTTTTTTTTTGTATTTTAAGCCCAGCAACGTCCAGACGCTGGACGTTTTTGAGCCTATCAATATATTCAAGGTGGGACCTATTTAGGTGGGCCACCACATGATGGATGGTGTGGGTTCAATACTTATAAGATGGGCCCCCACTTTTAGATGGCTTGGGTCGATACATACCTAATGGTGGGGTCCATCCAAGTGGGCCACACGGCCAATACATCACACACACACAATAAAAATAAATAAATAAATAAAAAGAGGGAGAGAGAGATAGAGTGGGACACACGTGATGGAGGGTCCCCAGCACTATGGGCCCTCCCTTCCATGATCTACAACATAAATCATTGCATATGGGCCCACCTAATCAAGAATCAATGGTGGAGATCCATTCTCCACGAAAAAAACGGTCTAGATGACCTTAGTTATAAGCTAGGAAAGGTAAACATCATGATGGGATTCATGGAGAATGGCCCCATCATGGAATGATATAGATAATCAAGGTGGGCCATCGGCCACATCCTAGGGTTCCAAGTGAGATCCATACCATTGATCGGTAGGCCTCACTTGGCCCATCTTAAAAACATGAAAAAGTAGGCTAGGGAAACACCCACCGCTTGATCTACTCGGTCCGTTGGAAAGCTACACTCCTAGAGCTTCACTTTGATGGTGGAGATGGAAAATGGATGGCTAGGATGATGAGTTTTGGAGTGGGAAGTGGGCCACCAAAATCACTTTTCTCTCATGAAAAACCTTGGACATGTGATGCTCTCTTGGTTGCTTGGAATTGTTGAGAAATGAGAGAGAGAGAGAGAGAGAGAGAGAGAGAGAGAGAGAGAGAGAGAGAGATGAGATGTAAGGAGATGTGAGGTGAGTGATGGGGTGATGGTTGATGGATGTGACTGATGGGTGAGGTGATGTGTTAGTTGACTTTAGTGGTTGCTTGACTTGTAGAGAAAGGAAGCATGGGTACTTTGTACTTGACATAAAGTGATTGATGAGATTGATTTGACACTTTGTAGAGATTCTCTTGGGAATGTAAACGTGCGGCGTTTTCTCAAAATAAACGTCGACCCACATCTCTTAGTCAGGGTATCAGATCGGTACATGAGTCGCGGCGTTGGAACCGCGGCGACGGTGCGGTCGCAATGATACAAGTCTTGAATTAAGCCGACTCAAATATATAGGATACGACTTACGGTCGTGCGCAACGTCGACTACAGGTCGCAGGTTGCCGGAATTTGACGAGAAGGATCGCGGAAAGTGACGGAACAGTACGAATTAGGATATGGGTCTTACATGCTGCTAGGATCAAGCGACAAGAAGATGAATTGCTCTGTCGTGGCCACATCCTCAATGCTCTCTCTGATCGATTGTACGATTTGTACACAAGGACCACATCAGCAAAAGAAATTTGGAGTGCACTGGAATACAAGTACAAGGCTGAAGAGGAAGGTACACAGAAATTTTTAATTGCCAGGTATTTCGACTTCACGATGGTAGATAATCTACCACTACTTGCCCAAATCCAAGAATTGCAACTTATTGTAAATAAAATAAAAGTCATCAAAATCGATCTCCCTGAATCCTTTCAAGTCGGAGCTATAATCGTAAAATTGCCTCCGAGTTGGAAAGATTATATGAAGAAACTACTGCATAAGTCTGATGAGTTCACCCTGGAACAAATCCAAAAGCATCTTCGTATTGAAGAAGAATCTCGTAACCGAGATAAAAAGGATGACGTTAGTGGTGCATCCTCATCTGAGGTGAACGCAGTAGAACGACCATCCCAAAATAATGCATATGAGAAAGCAGATTCCCTTAAACCTAATAAAGATCAAGGAAAATTCAAGAAAACCTCAAAGAAGAAAAACGGTAAACCTAAGGGAGCTTGCTATGTCTGCGGCAAGACCGGGTATTTCGCTCAAGTCTGTAGGGACCGAAAAAAGCCTAAGAAAGAGGCTAATACAGTAGACGATGACATCATAGCCATGGTCACAGAAGTGAACCTAGTTAAAGAGAAAATTCTCAGTTGGTGGTATGATACAGGTGCCACAGTCCATGTATGCAATGATCGATCTGCCTTCAAAACTTATGAAGACGAGACCAATGGTCAGGAGGTTCAAATGAGAAATGAAGGACAGTCGAAAGTTGTAGGAAAAGGAACCGTGGAATTAATCTTTACCTCTGGAAAGAAGGTAATCTTGACTAACGTACTGCATGTCCCAGACATAAGGAGGAATCTAGTCTCAGGGGATCTCTTAAGTAAACCCGGGATTAGGGTTGTGTTTGAATCAGGCAAGCTGATCTTGTCTAAAAATGAGAACTTTGTGGGGAAGGGATATGCTTGTAATGGGATGATCAAACTTTCTTTGAATGAAAAGAATTCTTCTGCTTACATGATTGAGTCTGTGACGTTATGGCATGGTAGACTGGCCCATATTGGCTACAGTACCATAAATCTCATGGCTAAGAACGGTTTAATATCATACAATGATAGTGACAAAGATAAATGTGAAGTATGCATACGGTCTAAAATAATCAAGAAACCATTCCCTAGTGTTGAGAGATCATCTCAAATGTTAGACCTAGTGCATACTGACATATGTGAACTAAATGACGTTCTTACCCTTGGAGGTAAAAGATACTTTATAACATTTATAGATGATTGTTCAAGATATGTATATGTATATTTGCTAAAATTGAAAGATGAAGCATTTAATACATTCAAGATCTATAAATCTGAAGTAGAAAATCAATTAGACAAACATATTAAAATCCTTCGTAGTGACAGAGGAGGAGAATATTTCTTTAATGAATTTTCTAACTTTTGTGAAGAACATGGCATTATACATCAGTGCACAGCACCCTATACACCACAACAAAATGGTATAGTAGAGAGAAAAAATAGGACATTAGTAGAAATGGTCAACTCAATGCTAATACAAGCACAGTTGTCATTAAACATATGGAGAGAGGCACTGTTAGCCGCATGTCATGTTTTAAAACAAATTCCATCTAAGAAAACCAAGACCTCTCCATACGAAATATGGAAAGGAAGAAAACCAAACATAGGGTATCTTAGAGTGTGGGGGTGTCTTGCATACTGCAGAACTCCAGAACCTAAAAGAATTAAGTTAGGATCAAGAGCTATCAAGTGCGTCCTTGTAGGATATGCACAACATAGTAAGGCCTATAGACTTCTAGACTTAGACACCAATGTAATCATAGAGTCTAGAGATGTAGAGTTCTTTGAGAATTCTATATTCACGGAGAAAAAGAATAATGAGATTCAATCTCCTAATGGAACTATAGTAGAAACATAAATAGAAGAAAAAATACCTAGTGAACCTCGTATGAGTCAAAGAGCAAGAGTAGAAAAGAGTCTTAATCCTGATCAAATAGACTCTCAGCGACTCTCTTTTCATCTAGTTGAAGGTGATAGAGAGAAGGTAATTAGAAAAATACCTATGGTTTTAACTATATAAGATGAACCTAAAACCTTTAGTGAAGCTATGTCTTCAAGAGACTCTGTTTTTTGGAAAGAAGTCATTAATGATGAAATGGATTCAATAATGTCTAACCAAACATGGGAATTGGTAGATCTACCTCTAGGTTCTAAACCAATAGGTTGTAAGTGGGTATTTAAGAAAAAATATCACACAGATGGTACAATTCAAACCTTTAAGGCAAGATTAGTTGCTAAGGGTTTCAGACAGAAAGAAGGAATCGATTATTTTGACACTTATTTACCGGTAGCTCGAATAACATCGATTAGGATCTTATTCGCTCTAGCATCCATACATCATCTTCATATCCATCAAATGGACATGAAGACAGCATTCCTGAATAGTGATCTCCGAAAGGGCCTAGCTAGATGCCCTAGAGGGGGGGTGAATAGAGAAATGCCAAATAAAACTTATAATAGCGGAATAAATAAAGAAATAAAGCACAATGCTGAATATAAAATAATCTCAATAGTCTAAAATAAAGAGATTGATACTTTATCAGTTCTAAGGACAACCTTACACCAAAAACCAAAGGTTTAAGGTAGGACAACCTTATTTCTAGAACGTCCTTTGTATCACAAACCAATGAGGAATAAAAAGTAAGAAAATCAAAATAACTTATAGAAAATAAATCCTAAGTTATTACAACATTCATCCACACTTTCTTGAAGTGATTACAACATTCATCCACAAACACTCTCTACAAAACAGAATGAATAAAAGAATGAAAGAGAAAAACACATCCACAACACAACGATATATAGTGGTTCACCTGTGTGTACACCAACTATTATCCAACAGCCACACAGATTGCTACTCCACTCCTAATATCCTCACACAGGGAATATTAGCATCCACTATCAAAATAGGTTTCACAGGTTCACCTAAAACCTTCACAATTGTGTCTTTGATCTCGGGCTTACACAATCCAAAAACTCCCACAATCTGAGTTTTCTTGCTCTCCTCAGATAACCAATACAATGAGATTTTTCTGACGAATCTCAAACAAAAACCAGAGAAAGTAAATTACAAAAATGTAAAATACCTGAATCACCTTTTGAAGAAGCTCGGTAGAACCAATCGGAGTAAAAGTTTGATTCAATGTTCAAAGTCCAATACTCACTTTAAAAATGGTTCTAAGTCTAATTGATTTTAAATCAAAAAGGGCTAGTTCTATTTGATTTTGAATCCAAGAAGAAGGAATATCAGAAATTTCCCTTTTCTAATAAGATTGGAATGTAGATCAAAATCAAATAAAAATAAGCTAGCAAAAGGAATATTAAAAAGCACAAAGTAGCTTAAAACAAACACAAACTTATCTCAGAGAATAGCCTAAAGATTGCTTGAAAAGAGTTGAATTGAATTGCTAAAATTCTGAAGTTCGTGCACTATTTATAGCCTGAAAAATTCCGTCTACGACTGGTCTTAGGATCATAGGACTGGTCGTAGCTTCAAAGATTTTCAAAGATTTTCGCAAGATTAGATTTTTTATTCCACGACCGGTCCTGGGTGGTCTACAACCGGTCGTGGGCCACCTACGACTAGTCGTGAGACACCTATGACCGGTCGTAGGACCCCAAAAATGGTTGCTGGAGTTTGAGTCGTAGGGTTACGACCGGTCGAAGGATGAGTTGTAGAACTCACAAGACTGGTCGTAGGATGTCCAGGACTGGTCGTAGGACAGCCAGAAAGATCCGAAAATCTTCAACAACCTACGACTGGTCCTGAAAAACTTAAGACTGGTCGTAGCAGACCCAGGACTGGTCTTGAAGTCCCTATGACTGGTCTTAGAACACCCCAAACAATCATATTAAAATATATGAGATATGTATCTAGAATGACCTACTGTAAAGCTCATCCTAAGGTCAATCTAAGGTCAAAAAAACCTTAAAAAGTGAGTTGGACTTGAAAGTTTGAACACTCAGATGATCCTTAAGAGAAGCTTGAGAATATACAAAACTTGTAGTAGGCCTTCTTGAGCTTGATCTTGACTTGACAAATTCTTCTAATATACTTGAACTTGATTGAATCTTGAACATGCAAACTTGAAGACTTCAATTCTTGAATTCTTCATCCATATCTTGAAAACTTTCTTCATTTAAGATCTTGTCTTGAAATGCGATGTAATGAATAGTCTTCAAACATAAAACACAAGATATACAAGATATAGATATATGTTTTGGCACCACAAAATTTGACAACCAAAGGGATATGAAATCATAGCACTTACAATCTCGATGAGGAGGTTTACATGGAATAACTAGAAGGGTTTGTTCTACCAGGAAATGATAGAAAAGTGTGTATACTTGTTAAGTCTTTGTATAGATTAAAGCAAGCACCAAAACAGTGGCATAATAAATTTGATTCTAAAGTTCTGTCGTATGGTTTTAAACATAATATTGCTGATAAATGCATATATTAAAGAGTATGTAATGATTATATTATAATCATATGCTTGCATGTAGATGATATGTTAATAATCAGTAATAAAATAGAAGGTGTAACTGAAACAAAAAAGTTCCTCTCTTCAGTTTTCAAAATGAAAGATATTGGACAAGTGGATACCATATTAGGTATCAAAGTTAAAAAATATAGTGAGGGTTTCGCATTATGCCAGTCTCATTATATTGAGAAAGTAATAAATAAATTTAATCACTTGAAAATTAAAGAGGCAAAAATTCCGTTTGATCCAAGTATCAAATTAAAAGAAAACAGTGGAAGAACAGTTGCACAACTAGAGTATGCTAGTGCTATAGGCAGTCTTATATATGTAATGCAATGCACAAGACCGGATATAACATACGCTGTGAGTAAACTAAGCAGGTTTACGAGTAATCCAAGTGTTGAACACTGGAAAACAGTAAGTAGAGTCTAGGTTATCTTAAAAAAATCAAAGAACTAGGGCTATTTTACTCAGAATTTCCAACTGTATTGGAAGGATATACCGATGCAAGTTGGATATCGAGTGCAGGGGACAACAAGTCCACTACTGGGTGGATATTCACCCTAGGAGGTGCAGTTGTATCTTGGGGATTGAAGAAATAAACTTGCATTACACACTTAACTATGGAATCTGAGTTCATAGCTTTAGCTGCTACAAGTAAAGAGGCTGAGTGGTTGAGGAATCTTCTATTAGAAATTCCATTTTATGTGAAGCCTATACCGGCTGTTTCACTTCATTGTGATAGTGAAGCCACTCTAGCGAGAGCCTATAGCGGTACGTATAATGAAAAGTCTAGATACATAAGTTTGAGACATGACTATATAAGGTAATTGATTCAAAATAGAATCATTGCGATCTCTTATATAAAGTCAAGTAATAACTTGGCTGATCCTTTTACTAAACCTCTGACGAGAGAGGTAGTAAGGACAACATCTAGAGAGATGGGGTTGAAACTCTTTACTTAATGTTTCACCAGTGAAAGAAACTCAATCCTAAATTAAAAAATCTCTAAATATTGAGTTTAATGGGTAACAACAATTCACTGATAAGTGAAAAGTTTCAGCACTAAATAAATAAACCTCATCCAGGATGATAGTGCTGGCCGTTTGAAAAGAGGGATGAGTATTAAAATCTTAATGAAGTCCAGCCAAACAGGACAAGTGTTTTAAACGGAAACACTGGAAGGATTTTACCTATGTGAACGTAGAAGTGGTGCCGCTTCTCATGAGAGTTAGAGTTATCTCGGGATCGTTCATGAAACAGGAAAAGCACATGGCCATTAAAAGTGCTAAGCGAGATTATAAAGGAATATCTAACGCAGGAGCTATTATATGTGTGGTATTTTCGGTTATATCATATAAGAATAGTTGGTTCAATGCTGCGACAATCAAAAATTTTGAAATAACTTTAAAATACTTACACTAAGGAAAGATTCAAATCGCAAGATATCTTTCTTTATGCATAATAACTATTATTATTCTGGCAGAGTTTTTATTGTTTTAAAAAACCAGTGGGGGATTGTTGAAAATATTTAATTTTTTAAAAATAATAAAAAATAAAAATTTTCAAATTTTCAAAATTTCAGGATTTTCCCACCAAAATTCTTTTTGAAAATTTTGACTTAAAAAGTGCGGTGTGTGCTTTGTCCCACATCGGAAATGATTGAAATCTTTTTGTGGTTTATATGAGATGTTGTGAAAAGTATTCTTACTTGGAGCTTTTAGAGGAGGTGATATACGGCGCACTGGAACACACGCGTGCGAGCTCAGGCTCGGGCTCGGGTTCGGGCTCGGGCACGGGCATGGGCGTGGGTAGTGAGGCAGTGTGGCTATAGTGGCGCTAGATGGCGTACTTCGCACGTGTGCATCGTGTCGTAGAGTAGTCGCTCCCTCGCGACCTTACGCGAACCGGCGTGAGACGGTGCGATCGCAGTGTGATATGGTGTGACCTTATGCAAACCGGTGCGAGAAGGTGCGACCGTACGCGAACCAACGCAAAACGGTGCAACCTTACGCGAACAGGCGCCTAGCAATGGTCCACTACCTAATCCTATATAAACTGGACCGTACCAGTCCGTTTCAAGAATTTCAATACACTCCTCTCTCTCTCATCAAGTCAGATACAATTTATATAACATCTCAATCATCTGAGTCTGCCAAAACGAATCTACTGCGTTGAAATTGTTCCACAGTGGACCGATCGTGATTGCTGCACGCTGGGTCAAGCAGGCTTGTCTTATCCTGGAAGCAATTCGCCTGTAACCCGTCAGCAGTTTATAAGGGGGCGAATCACGCTTTAAGGACAGCGTATTTTTATACGTGATTCAGCCTAGTAAAATATTTTCGATTTAATTTTACATTTTCGGTATATCCGATTATAATTTCTAACAATACCATTGCCATCGAATTTCAGCCATCGGATTTATCATCAACGGTGGAAAAGACTAGTATGTCCCTAACCATGGGTAGGAATTGCAACTTGGAGCTTCGACTTCTCCCGGCCGGCGTCGATGCTTATTACACCTCCAGATTCCGCCAATCATCGTAAGTAGACTCTTTTTAATGCATTTTATGGGGTGTGTTTGGATACACAATTGAATTGGATTGCGAATCATTGGTTCTATTTTCCTTTTATCTCATCTATTTTCCTTTTTTTATATATATATATTGAAGAAACGAAGAGTCAGTCAAAAACTCACAGCAACTGACGATTTTTTATAATGGCCGGATTTGCATCTGCGATGTGACGGAGTTTCAGGTTCGCTCACCCTCTCTTGGCTCTTTCAAAGCTCTCATCCATGTTTTTTTTTCTCAAAAAGCAGAAGAAAAATGGTGAAATTTCATGATATTTGGTGCACACCAAACGCACCCTACAAGACCATATTTGAAGAATTTTTAAAATTTTAAATATTAGCATTTTTTTTAGCGGAATTAAGTAGTCTATTGTTCTGCAGGCTAGGGAGATCATACGCCTTGCGAATCGAGAAATGCATGAAAAGCTAACAGCCCATCATACGGACCTTCTTCTGCCATCTCAGCAGCCTCAACCTCATGCTCCCGCTCTTTCAATGAAGAGATCTTTGCAGCGGTTCCTACAAAAGAGGAAGAGTAGGATTCTGGCAACTTCCCCTTACAAGCAATAGTCATGGAAAGACTTTCTCTTTCGAGGAAGAATATTCTCTCACCAAGGACGGGTCAAAAGTGAACTTTCAAGCACATGGGTAGGAAATATTCAGCTCTGAGTACCGAATGGGGAGAAAATTGGATCCGCCCGCCCAGTAAATGACGTTGGAATTTCTCAATATCTTTTTTATAAAATGAAAATATTTTATCGTAATGAGAAGTGATATTTTCTTTCATTTTTTACATGATTAGGTACAATTATCGTAATTGTGTTATGGGTATGCCATAATGATATTTATTTCATCGATAAAGATTAATCGGGATTGTATTGATTTTGTTGGATGATTTCTTCTTCTTTCAACTCATGGTGGAACTGATGATGAATCAGTGGTGGATTGCATGACGTGGTGTTTGACCCAATTGCAGCATCCCATTTCCTATTTTTCTATTTAATTTTCACTTGGGTGCGTTTGGTTGCACGAATTTGACAATATTTTGCACACAATTAGACCGATTTTATCGTAATATTTTGTGCAACCTGTTTGGCTCGAATTTGGTTGTATAATGCATGTGAGTAGTGTTGAGCATGCCAGAGCCTGATGCAGCTCGATACGAACCGAACGCCTTTGACACCAAGCGTCGAGATAGAAAGACCAAGCGATTTGGAAAGGGAGAGATTCACCCTTCTAATGAGTTCTTTTATCTTTTAGTCAAAAGGACTTTTCCTCACCGTGATAACAACAATTGATTAATTAAAACAACACAAGAGTAACCAAAGTAAAGATAATTACATTTATAAATGTCTATGAAAATAAACCCTTCTTAAAAAAAAAAAAAAAACTACAAATTGCTTCCTTTTTCATTAGAAGAAACTGACCTTACAGAACAGGCAAGGAGCTCAGGCTAATAAAAAAATGTCCTGAGGCCCAAGCAAAACAAACACATTCACATTCGGGTGGGTCCCACCGAAGGAGGACCAACCTATCGTAAGAAGGGAAAACAAACAGAAAAACAGCAAGGAGGCTATGAAAGCCGAACCGAACCTAGGCCTGCCTTATCCAGGAGCAGCTCCCCATGGTAGAGAAAGAGGAGACCGGAAACCTCTTCAAAAATTCTAGATTCCTGGTTGGCAAGGTAACTACACTAAAAATTGGTCCAACGAAGGTTCGTAGTGATTGTGGTGTAGATGACAAGGTAAACCGTTAAAACTAAAAGGAAATCCTCAATGATCCAGTGATTGTGGTGCAGATGGCAAGGTAACTACACTGAAAATTGGTCCAATGAAGCAATGTAGATGGGCAGGATCACACTAAATCTAAGCTAAAGTCAATCCAACGTAGTAGTGTAGACATATTAGATTACACTACAATTAAGCTAAAGTCAGTCCAACATAAGAGCATAGACAAACTAGACTATACTTAAAAGCTAAGATAAGAACTACACTAAGATAAGCTGCGTTAAGTTGTAGAGTTGTACCCTATTAGGTTGGCGATGGCAAGAGTTCTTCAATCTTCCTCCCATTTATAGATTTTTTGTGCGATTGTTGGAAATAGATCTCCGTAGTCACTCCTCATATTTGCTGATGTATAAATAATTGTGTGGACCTACAAACTATTGTAGCCTATCATGCAAAACCGTATGCATTAATTGTTTGTCATGGGTTGGTGATTGGTCATATGCACATCTCCAGTCCACTATTGATGCAGAGAGGGTCATGGACACTTTCATGTCCAAGATGGATCAGAGTAGGCCTGATCGGAGGTGAAAGTCATCAAGATCGTCAGAACATTAAAACAGGCATATCTCGCAAACCGAAATGAGCTACTCAACGTACCATATATGATTTTGGGGTAGAACAAGCTACTTTAGCCAACCAACCTAGCTATTTTGGGTTACCCATGCCGAATTTGTGATATTCCATCAGATTGATAGTCGAATTCCATGTTTATTTCCGTTTTTACTATTTTTAGTAAGTTTTAGTTTGATTATAACTCTTCATCTATTGGGCTTTAGGAGTTGTGTCCAACATGAAAAGTGTTTAGAAAAATGAGGAGAATAATGTGGTTATGCCACGTAGGAGACTTATTATAAATAGAAATTTACTATTTATAGTAAGTTACAAATTTTAGAGAGTTTTAGTTATAGTTTAATTTATAAACTTCTTCAAGTCTTGGTATTCCTATATAAAGGGTTGTAGAGTCATTTTTCTATCAATATTTAACAAGTTTCTTTCATATATTTTAAAATTATTTTCATCTCTTTTCCTCGTGGATTCGAGAAATCTCTGTGATGAGTCCAAAGAAGCTATGTGGATTCAAAGTAGTTATCCTTGAGGAGGACGGTGATCGACCTCATCACGTTCATCCTTGCGTCAACTATCTAAGTGAGGATTCTCTATAACCAGCCACGTAAAGATGATCGCTATCCTCTCTTCTGCTTGAATATGTATTGTGTAAAATAAAAATCAATCAACTTGGCATTGCTATTATGTTACTTCATAACTCCTTAAGCAATTTCAGTCATAAGAGTCTCTTTTGAATGATACCATTGCACATCGATTGAATCTGTTACAAGGCATGAACATATTTCAGTCGTTACCCATTATCAGCCATGAGGCCACCAAGTAAGTAGCTGACTAGATCACGTGGGTGAGATATGAGACACGCGTTCCATGATGATAGCTAACTAGAATGACCCTTTTTAGGCTATTCATGACTTTGTGGATTTTGATCACACTTGGCCACCAAAGAAGACAAAAAGATTTTCCATATGGCATCATCTATGTCGCTTGTCTGATGTTGTCATATCATGTATAAACACAACCATACCCACCCTTCATTCAACTCTTAAGCTTCCATGTGCATTCATTGTGGGGTTGCCATGTGGCGTCCGCCAAGTAATTCAATATTAGTAATTGGCCTTGCCTTTTCTTTTTTCTTTTTCTCTTTTTCTTTTTTTTTTTTTTTGCATATTTTCCAGTGTAGAAGTATGTTAGGTTGCTGAGAGAGAGAGAGAGAGGAATTCTAATAATGTTGGACTTGAAACCATAGTTTAAAAACTCAAAAACTAGATGTGTAGTTGACTTGGTTCGACTCGAAGCTCCATATGATTCTTTATTTGACTCGACTTGGTTGTTGATAATTATAAATAGTTACACAAGGGTTAAAAGTAGAAACATTAGCCATGATAATCTAATGCTTTGGTTGTTCCCTATTGGTTAGCAGGCTAAGTTAACTCAACCCAGTTTTGAGTCGAGTCACCAAATTTTAGAACTATGCTCGAAACATGAACAATATCGCGGTAATATTCTAATGACAACTACATACCTAATTGGAAAAATATAGCAACCGCTCACTTCCACTTTCTTGCAACTTAGTTACCGTAATCAGTCAATTGGACGATCCATGGCATATGGGAGAAAAAAAAAAATTACAGTTATCATTTTTGTGTTAAGTTTTTCCTAAAACATGAATGGAATTTGTTTTATTTTTTAAAGTATCGTATGGCCATGACTTGGTAGAGACTTGAAGAGAGAGAGAGAGAGAGAGAGAGAGAGAGAGAGAGAGAGAGAGAGAGAGAGCGTGTGTGTGGTTTCACGTTAGGTTTAATGTACAAATTGATAATGGGACCCACTATGATGTTTTAATAACATCCAATCCATTCGTCATGTGCACCTCCTCTTATTGTCATTGGATCCCAAATATTTAGGTTGTGGCCACATTATGTAAAATGATGCCTAAAACCTATAAACTCATGTGTTATGGCCCACCTAAGTTTTGGTATGGCCTAATTCTATGGGCATCCAGTCCTATTTGGATTCATCTTATTAACAAATTAGAAGGAATATACAAAAAATAAAAAATAAAATAATAAAATAAAAATGGAACCCACAAACAGTGTAGGGTGTCTAGTGGTCTATGTCCCATCCTAATTATTCCCCATGGTGTGGCCCACTGAGTATTGGATCGGGCTGGTTTTTGGGCATCAAGTAGAGTAGTGTGCTACACCCCCTTCAAAGCGAAAACTAGGGCACAAGATGACGAACGCGCCGCCGCTCGAGAGATCGTGCATCCTCCATCGCTAGATCTTTGAGGAGCAGATTTCAACGAAGAATAGATTTGGAGAAAGGGAAGAATCTATTCGTTGGAAACCTTCCCTTCAGTTGCTTGATTAAGGATGTGTGGAAAATCTTCCAGAGGTATGGAAAAATCTTAGAAGTTTATCTTCCCCATTTCCCTGGTTCCAAAAAATCAAGGGGATTTGGATTCGTCCGATTCATGTACGTAGATGATGCTAGAGATGCCAAGGGGGTTCTTGATGGAAAGAAAATTGATGGCAGAGTGGTGACGGTCAAAGATGCTCATCCTATCTCGGCGAATCACAACACATCAGGAGAGGCACCTATTTTGGTGGTTGATTCTAATGCAGAAGTCAGAGCTACAGATAAACAATGACAGGGGTATGATATCCCCCATTGGAGAAGATGGGAAAAACTGGCTACTTGCCCCTTTGAACCTTCGAAATCTCATGAGTCTATAATCACAAACCTTGCATCTGTGTCTCGAAAACTCCAAGAGCTTCAACTCGGCTTGGTTGGCTGCTCAGGTGATAAGGTGATATCGATTCTTCAGTTCATTAATGGATTCAGATCCTCAAGATTCAGGGCTTCCACTATCGACATGACTAGGATATCCAGAATAAGCTTCCTCATTATCTTCAAATCAAAATCAGAGCTCATGGATTTTGTGGCAGACTCTTCCTTCTGGCAAACTTTAGGGCTAGTTGAGGTCAGCCCATGGTTGACTAAGACATACCTTACCTTCGAAGATATGTGGATTCGTCTGTTCGGGATCCCGGCACACGCATGGCTAGAATCTGTGATTATGGATCTAGCATCCTCCTTTGGTAAAATCATGTAGATCGACACTTGTGCGAGATTTGGGATTTTTCAAATGTTTGCCAGAGTGCAGGTCAGGATGGCTCTGGGATCCTTTTCCAATTCTGCTCAGATCCTTCATGCTAATGGGAAATCATTCAAAATCTGGGCTCAGCTTGAAGATGGTAAGGTAGATAGTCCTTTCCACCAGGCCAGTGTTCATCATAAGAAGGTTACCCCTAATTATGGCAACACTAAAGAATGGGTATTAACCAAATTCAATGGATCTAAGGACATGTTTGTGACATGCTCTGAAGATGACCGTGGAAATGCCACTTATGGAGAAAGACAAAACTTGATTAGTCCTCACGCTAATGACGTAGAAAACCTACCTCCTCTCAGCTTACCTAATGCAATCGAGATGACTAATCAGAACAACACCTCATCTCCTACAATAGGTGGTAACACTTTCACAGTGCAGCCTATACCTCCATGCCTCACCTCCTCTATCCATCTTGCTCCTATCATGACAGCCGAACCTCCCTCCTATGCCTCCCCACCTGAGAGGATTCCAGCTACCTCAATTCCCACTACAGTAAATGTAGCACACCGTCAACTTTCTGAGATGCACCTGACGAGTGACTTGATTCCAGCTCTTAATCAATTGGAGTTTCTACCTCCCACAGCAAACAGTTAGCTATCTCATCACGTGTGCGCCGCATCTACCTTTACCACCTCTGTTAACATCGTTCCCTATAGCCATCCATTACCATCAGATATGTGTTCCTCTCCCACTCTAGCTAGCCCACCTGGTTATACAAGGTATGCCCCTTTCATCTCCAGATCGGTAGGAAACTCCCCTGTCCAATCCCTAAGTAACTCAGAGGATGATAGGGAGAATGGTGATGTTGATTCTTCCTATCATACCTCGATCCCACTTTCGCCAATTAAGGGGGGCAATTAGCCACATAGAGGCCTCACAGACGGCTGCATCGAGGTCTATAAGCCATTAGACCTTATAATAGATCTTTCCCCATATCATATTCACCATAGCGAGGGAGGTCGTCCTAATTTTCAACAGGAGAGACTGGGTGCTAGTAGCTTTAAGTCAGACAAGAATTTAGCTCCATAAGGTGGCTGGAAGAACAACTTCAAAAGTTTAGAATGTAGGGCTGCTATCTCAGGTAATGTTTCTGATGGATAACATCCTTTTCTGGAATACTCGAGGCATGGCCAATGCAGCCACGATTCAAACAGCAAGAATATTTATTCGGAAGTTCAAGCCTTTGATGTTTGCCATCTTGAAACCGATGCCCAGAAATCCCAGAAGAGTGAGCATAGGGCTAAAGCTCAAGTTTCATTCTTCCATTTCTAATGAAGTTGAAGGAGGTAAAATATGGATATTTTACAATAATGCAGTGTCTATTTTTATCATTAAGATGACTAACTAAATGATCTTAGCTGATGTTTGCGCTCAAAACCAGTCTGCTACAACTAGACTCTCCTTTGTGTATGCCAAATGCTCTAGGTATAGTAGGAGAGCCCTCTGGGATAGCATGGAATCCCTTGCCGCTAATACTAGCGGGTCATGGGCTGTCAGTGGGGACTTCAACGCGGTGATTAATAGCTCTGAGAGATGGGCAACCAAACCCAAGATCTAGCAAGTGCTTCAGAGTTCTGGGAAGCCATCAACTCAACTAGCCTACTGGATGTGGGCTTTGAAGATAGAAGATTCACCTGGTGTAATAACCAGGCTGGTTCTTCCAAGGTCTTGGCTAGATTGGATAGGGTCCTTTGTAACAAGGATTGGATCAATATATAAATTCCCGGGATTCTCTGTTAGACACCTCGCTAGAGTGTCTTCTGATCATGCCCCTCTTGTAATTCATTTTCCTTCCCTGATTGCCCAGGTTCCTAGACCCTTCCGCTTCCAAAGGATGTGGATGTTAGACAATTCCTTTCACCTCCTAGTCGAGGATGCTTGGAAAAAAGATATGGCTGATCAATCCATGCTCAATCTCCTGCTGAAAATCAAGAAAGTCAAGATGCGCCTAAAGATCTGGAACCGTGATGTCTTCGGGAACATCTTTCAGAAGCTGAAAGCCACGGAGCAGGATTTAGTTCAACTGGAAGATAGAGCTCAATCTGCAACCTCTTACATTGAGCAGGGTCACATTAATGCAACAAAAGTGAAGCTAGGAAGTTTGGAGCTTGCGGAAGAAATCTTTTAGAAGCAGAAATCCCACTGGTTGAACGAAGGTGATAGAAACACAAAATTTTTCCACCTTTTGGCCTCGGAGAAAGCTCGTAAAGCTGGCATCCACGAAATCCAATTAGGCTCTGGCAAATCTACATCAGACCGTGAAGTGATTAAAAGGGAAGCGGTTTCATTTTTCTATTCCTTATTTTCCTTGGAGTCTTCCTCTACCCTTCCCTTGATTATGGGAGAGCTCATGGATTGCATCCCCTCCCTCATTTTGAATGAGGATAAAGCGGCCCTTTTGAGTTCCCTATCCTTGGAGGAGGTTAGTAGAGTAGATTTAGCCCTTCCTAAGGACAACGTGCCAGGTCCAGATGGGCTATTAGGAGCTTTCTATATAGTTTGTTGGAGTATCATCAAGCATGATATTCACAAAGAGGTTGTGGATTTTTTCCATGGAGGATTCCTCCCCAGGGCCTTCACATCCACTCTCATCGTTCTTGTACCCAAAACAATTAAGCGTAAATCCTCCGCTGATTTTCACCCAATAAGTCTATGTAACTGCCTCTATAAAATCTTCGCCTAGTTCATTGTCAACCGGCTTGGCCCCTTACTCCCAAAGTTGATATCTCTTAAGCAAGGAACTTTCGTTAGGGGCCACTCAATAGCTGAAAATATTTCCCTCGCCCAAGAAAATTTTGGAGATGTTGATAGGAAAGTTCGTGGGGGAAATCTTGTCCTGAAGCTTGACATAAAGAAGGCTTATTATAGAGTGAATTAGTGTTTCCTAAAGCAGGTTTTAATTAAGTTTGATTTCTGCTCTAAATGGGTCGAGATGATGGAATCTTGTTGGAACAATAATTGGTTCTCGGTCCTTATTAACGGTGAGAGCTATGGTTTCTTCAGATCCTCTAGGGGATTGAGACAAGGTGACCCGCTCTCCCCCAGGCTCTTCATTCTTATGGCTGAAGCTTTCAGTAGGGCGATTTCCAAGATGATGTCTAGTGGTTTGTGTCAGCCATTCAAGCTCAAATGAGGATGCAATCAGATATCTCATTTACTTTATGCTGATGACACAGTATTATTTCTTAATGGCTCCCTTAAGTCTCTATAAGAGATGCACCATTTCATTTCAAATTACCAATTGATTTTCGGGCAAAAAGTTAACTACAGGAAGAGCTCTTTCCTATGTTCTGCTAGGGTGCCAGCTAGCAAGATCAAAGCTATCAAAAGGATTCTGGGTGTCCCGAAATCGAATGGAAATTTCACGTACCTAGGGTTATCGATTATGAAAGGCAGAATCAAGTGTTCTGTTTTCATCCCATTGTTCGACAAGTTGAAGGCCAAAATTCTAGGCTGGAATGCAAGAATCCTCTCTTTGGCTGGTACGCTTACCCTGATTTCCTCAGTTCTTTGCAGCATCCCAATCCACTCTATGTTGGAGACCATCATTCCTAAGAAAATGTTGAAAGATATGGAGTCTACTTTTGCCAACTTCTTTTGGGGGTGGTTTAATGGGAAGAAAAAACTACAACGAAAAAATTGGAGCTCCATATGCTTACCGAAGGATGAGGGTACACTACAAGAAATGCCACTTTTACCAACGAAAATTTTCGTAGGCAAAAGGCTTAATTTCGCAGCAAAAGAGTTTTACCAACGAAATTTTTCGTTGGCAATTTCGTAGCTAAAAGGCTGAGGGAAACACCTTTTACCCACGAAAAAAAAAATTTCGTTGGCAAAGGTAAGACTTTTGCCGACGAAATTTTTCGTAGGCAAACAATTTTACCAACGTTGCATTTCGTTGGTAAAAGTATTGACAAAACTTTTTGCCTACGAATAGTTTTGCAGGTAAAAATACATACAAAACACTTTACCTACCAACAATTTCGTAGCTAAAAATATATACAGGACTTTTTACCTACGAATACTTTCGTAGCCAAAAATATTTGAAACACTTTTTACCTACCAACAATTTCATAGCTAAACATATTTACAAGACTTTTACCTACAAATACTTTCGTAGCCAAAAATATTAAAAACACTTTTTACCTGCCAACAATTTTATAGCTAAACATATTTACAAAATTTTTTACCTACCAACAATTTCATAGCCAAAAATATTAAACTCATTTTAGCTACCAAAAATATCGTAGCTAAAAATATTAACAAGACTTTTTACCTACCAATAGTTTCGTTGCCAAAAGGTATATTCGTAGATAAAAATACTTAGAAAACGTTTCCCTACCACCAATTTTGTAGCTAAAAATTCCTTTACCTACGCATATTTTCGTAGGTAAAAATATTTACCAAACAAACACGTTTAACTACGAATGATAACGTAGGTAAAAATACCCTACAAAACGTTTAGCTATGAATATTATCGTAGGTAAAAACATTTGTGAGACTTTTAACTACGAAAATTTTCATAGGTAAAAACTAAGAGGATTCTTTTACCTACAAAAATTTTCGTAGGTAAGGGTTTTTTTTTTTTTTTCCCACCCTATATTCAAGCACAAAATTCTTGAAATACACCTGATATACACCTGTTACAATACAATTCTTGATATACACCTGTCATGTAAAATATTTCATCATATTCACATTCACAGCCATTTAACTCCAAAGTACATAAATAAATCTATCCAAACATAAACTACATCATGCATAAATACATATAAGTTTAACATCATAAATAAAATACAAAAAATCATGAAGATGGAGGCAAAGGTAGTGGGGCATCGATGGGTAAGCGTGCGGTAAGAGCCTGAAACATATTCGCTATCCGTCGCTCATGCTCCACCCGCATCTCCTCCATCCTCCTCTCATGCTCTTCCCTCAGCCTTGCATGCTCCTCTATCCTCATCCTCTCCTGCTCCTCCCTCTGCCTCGTCAGCTCCTCCATCCTCCTCTCCTGCTCCTCCCTCAGCCTCTCCTGCTCCTCCATCCTCCACCTCTCCTACTGCTCCCTCTGACTCGTCAGCTCCTTCATCCTCCGCTGCTGTTTCTCCATCTGTCTCTCCAACTGCTCACTCTTCTTCTCCAGCTGATCTCTAATGTCATTGACGACGACCTGTAGCTGCTGAACCTCTCTCTCAGCGATATCAGCTCGGCGGGTGGCACTCTCGCCAACGACGATGGATCGGGTGTTGAGAATAGGATTAGGTGTAGGTTTAGGTTTAGGGATTTGAGAACACATTTAGGTTTTACGTTAAGGTTTTAGGTAGGTTATAGGTAATAGCTGTAGGGAATTGAGAATAGGTTAAGGTTATAGGTAGGTTATAGGCTAGGGATTTGAGAATAGGTTAAGGTTTAGGTTTAGGAAATCGGGTTTGGGTTCGGGATCGGGTTTTATTTTGGGTTTTCAAGTTTAGGTTTAGGTTTAGGTTAGGTAATTGAGAATAGGATTAGGTGTAAGTTTAAGTTTAGGGATTTGAGAACACATTTAGGTTATAGGTTAAGGTTTTAGGTAGGTTATAGGTTATAGCTGTAGGGAATTGAGAATAGGTTAAGGTTTAGGTTTTAGGTTAAGGTTATAGGTAGGTTATAGGTCATAGGTTTAGGGATTTGAGAAAAGGTTAAGGTTTAGGTTTAGGAAATCGGGTTTGGGTTCGGGATCGGGTTTTGCTTTGGGTTTTCAAGTTCAGGTTTAAGTATAGGTTAGGTAGTTGAGAATAGGATTAGGTGTAGGTTTAAGTTTAGGGATTTGAGAACACATTTAGGTTTTATGTTAAGGTTTTAGGTAGGTTATAGGTTATAGCTGTAGGGAATTGAGAATAGGTTAAGGTTTAGGTTTTATGTTAAGGTTATAGGTTATAGGTTTAGGGATTTGAGAATAGGTTAAGGTTTAGGTTTAGGAAATCGGATTTGGGTTCGGGATCGGGTTTTGCTTTGGGTTTTCAAGTTTAGGCTTAGGTTTAGGTTAGGTAGTTGAGAATAGGATTAGGTGTAGGTTTAGGTTTAGGGATTTGAGAACACATTTAGGTTTTAGGTAAAGGTTTTAGATAGGTTATAGGTTATAGGTTTAGGGAATTGAGAATAGGTTAAGGTTTAGTTTTAGGAAATCGTGTTTGGGTTCGGGATCAGGTTTTGTTTTGGGTTTTCAAGTTTAGGTTTAGGTATAGGTTAGGTAGTTGAGAATAGGATTAGGTGTAGGTTTGGGTTTAGGGATTTGAGAACACATTTAGGTTTTAGGTTAAGGTTTTAGGTAGGTTATAGGTTATAGCTGTAGGGAATTGAGAATAGGTTAAGGCTTAGGTTTTAGGTTAAGATTATAGGTAGGTTATAGGTTATAGGTTTAGGGATTTGAGAATAGGTTAAGGTTTAGGTTTAGGAAATCGGGTTTGGGTTCGGGATCGGGTTTTGCTTTGGGTTTTCAAGTTTAGGTTTAGGTTTAGGTTAGGTAGTTGAGAATAGGATTAGGTGTAGGTTTAGATTTAAGAATTTGAGAACACATTTAGGTTTTCGGTTTAGGTTTTTTAGGTTAAGGTTATAGGTAGGTTATAAGTTATCGCTGTAGGAAATTGAGAATAGGTTAAGGTTTAGGTTTTAGGTTAAGGTTATAGGTAGGTTATAGGTTATAGGTTTAGGGAATTGAGAATACGTTAAGGCTTAGGTTATAGGTTAAGGTTATAGGTAGGTTATAGGTTATAGGTTTAGGGATTAGAGAATAAGTTAAGGTTTAGGTTTAGGAAATCGAGTTTGGGTTCGGGATCGGGTTTTTCTTTAGGTTTTCAAGTTTAGGTTTAAGTTTAGGTTAAGTAGTTGAGAATAGGATTAGGTGTAGGTTTAAGTTTAGGAGTTTGAGAACACATTTAGGTTATAGGTTAAGATTTTAGGTAGGTTATAGGTAATAGTTGTAGGGAATTGAGAATAGGTTAAGGTTTAGGTTTTATGTTAAGGTTATAGGTAGGTTATGGGTTATAGGTTTAGGGATTTGAGAAAAGGTTAAGGTTTAGGTTTATGAAATCGGGTTTGGGTTCGGGATCGGGTTTTGCTTTGGATTTTCCAGTTTAGGTTTAGGTATAGGTTAGGTAGTTGAGAATAGGATTAGGTGTAGGTTTATGTTTAGGGATTTGAGAACACATATAGGTTTTAGGTTAAGGTTTTAGGTAGGTTATAGGTTATAGCTGTATGGAATTGAGAATAGGTTAAGGTTATAGGTAGGTTATAGGTTATATGTTTAGGGATTTGAGAATATGTTAAGGTTTAGGTTTTGGAAATCGGAATTGGGTTCGGGATTGGGTTTTGATTTGGGTTTTCAAGTTTAGGCTTAGGTTTAGGTTAGGTAGTTGAGAATAGGATTAGGTGTAGGTTTACGTTTTTACGATTTGAGAACACATTTAGATTTTAGGTTAAGGTTTTAGATAGGTTATAAGTTATAGGTTTAGGGAATTGAGAATAGGTTAAGGTTTAGGTTTAGGAAATCGTGTTTGGGTTCGGGATCGGGTTTTGCTTTGGGTTTTTAAGTTTAGGTTTAGGTATAGTTTAGGTAGTTGAGAATAGGATTAGGTGTAGGTTTAGGTTTAGGGATTTGAGAATACATTTAGGTTTTAGGTAGGTTATAGGTTATAGCTGTAGGGAATTGAGAATAGGTTAAGGATTAGGTTTTAGGTTAAGGTTATAGGTAGGTTATAGGTTATAGGTTTAGGAAATCGGGTTTGGGTTCGGGATCGGGTTTTGCTTTGGGTTTTCAAGTTTAGGTTTAGGTTTAGGTTAGGTAGTTGAGAATAGGATTAGGTGTAGGTTGAGGTTTAGGGATTTGAGAATATATTAAGGCTTAGGTTTTAGGTTAAGGTTATAGGTAGGTTATAGGTTATAGGTTTAGGGATTTGATAATTGGTTAAGGTTTAGATTTAGGTAATCGGGTTTGGGTTCGGGATCGGGTTTTGCTTTGAGTTTTCAAGTTTATGTTTAGGTTTATGTTAGGTAGTTGAGAATAGGATAAGGTGTAGGTTTAGGTTTATGGATTTGAGATCACATTTAGGTTTTAGGTTAAGGTTTTAGGTAGGTTATAGGTTATAACTGTAGGGAATTGAGAATAGGTTAAGGTTTAGGTTTTAGGTTAAGGTTATATGTAGGTTATATGTTTTAGGTTTTGGGATTTGAGAATGGGTTAAGGTTTAGGTTTAGGAAATCAGGTATGGGTTTGGGATCGGGTTTTGCTTTGGGGTTTCAAGTTAAGGTTTAGGTTTAGGTTAGGTAGTTGAGAATATGATTAGGTGTAGGTTTAGGTTTAGGGATTTGAGAATACATTTAGGTTTTAGGTTAAGGTTATAGGTAGGTTATAGGTTATAGCTGTTTGGAATTGAGAATAGGTTAAGGTTTAGGTTTTAGGTTAAGGTTATAGGTAGGTTATAGCTTATAGGTTTAGGGATTTGAGAATAGGTTAAGGTTTAGGTTTAGGAAATTGGGTTTGGGTTCGGGATCAGATTTTGATTTGGGTTTTCAAGTTTAGGTATAGGTTTAGGTTAGGTAGTTGAGAATAGGATTAGGTGTAGGTTTAGGTTTAGGAATTTCAGAACACATTTAGGTTTTAGGTTAAGGTTATAGGTAGGTTATAGGTTATAGCTGTGGGGAATTGAGAATAGGTTGAGGTTTAGGTTTTAGGTTAAGGTTATAAGTACGTTATAGGTTATAGGTTTAGGGATTTGAGAATAGGTTAAGGCTTAGGTTTTAGGTTAAGGTTTTAGGTTATAGGTTTAGGGATTTGAGAATAAGTTAAGGTTTAGATTTAGTAAATCGGGATTGGGTTCGGGATCGGGTTTTGCTTTGGGTTGTCAAGTTCAGGTTTAGGTTTGGGTTAGGTAGTTGAGAATAGCATTAGGTGTAGGTTTAAGTTTAAGGGTTTGAGAACACATTTAGGTTATAGGTTAAGGTTTTAGGTAGGTTATAGGTTATAGCTGTAGGGAATTGAAAATAGGTTAAGGTTTAGGTTTTAGGTTAAGGAAATAGGTAGGTTATAGGTAATAGGTTTAGGGATTTGAGAATACGTTAAGGTTTAGGTTTAGGAAATCGGGTTTGGGTTCGGGATTGGGTTTTGCTTTGGGTTTTCAAGTTTAGGTTTAGGTATAGGTTAGGTAGTTGAGAATAGGATTAGGTGTAGGTTTAGGTTTAGGGTTTTGAGAACACATATAGGTTTTAGGTTAAGGTTTTAGGTAGGTTATAGGTTATAGCTGTCGGGAATTGAGAATAGGTTAAGGTTTAGGTTTTAGGTTAAGTTTATAGGTAGGTTATAGGTTATAGGTTCAGGGATTTGAGAATAGGTTAAGGTTTATGTTTAAGAAATCGGATTTGGGTTCGGGATCGGGTTTTGCTTTGGGTTTTCAAGTTTAGGCTTAGGTTTATGTTAGGTAGTTGAGAATAGGATTAGGTGTAGGTTTAGGTTTAGGGATTTGAGAACACATTTAGGTTTTAGGTTAAGGTTTTAAATAGGTTATAGGTTTTAGGTTTAAGGAATTGAGAATAGGTTAAGGTTTACGTTTAAGAAATCATGTTTGGGTTCGGGATCGGGTTTTGCTTTGGGTTTTCAAGTTTAAGTTTAGGTATAGGTTAGGTAGTTGAGAATAGGATTAGGTGCAGGTTTAGGTTTAGGGATTTGAGAACACATTTAGGTTTTAGGTTAAGGTTTTAGGTAGGTTATAGGTTATAACTATAGGGAATTGAGAATAGGTTAAGGCTTAGGTTTTAGGGTAAGGTTATAGGTAGGTTATAGGTTATAGGTTTAGGGATTTGAGAATAGGTTAAGGTTTAGGTTTAGGAAATCGGGTTTGGGTTCGGGATCGGGTTTTGCTTTGGATTTTCAAGTTTAGGTTAGATAGTTAAGAATAGGATTAGGTGTAGGTTAAGGTTTAGGGATTTGAGAATAGATTAAGGAGTAAGTTTTAGGTTAAGGTTATAGGTAGGTTATAAGTTATAGGTTTAGGGATTTGATAATAGGTTAAGGTTTAGGTTTTGGAAATCGGGTTTTGGTTCGGGATCGGGTTTTACTTTGGATTTTCAAGTTTATGTTTAGGTTTAAGTTAGGTAGTTGAGAATAGGATTAGGTGTAGGTTTAGGTTTTGGGATTTGAGAACACATTTAGGTTTTAGGTTAAGCTTTTTGGTAGGTTATAGGTTATAACTGTAGGGAATTAAGAATAGGTTAAGGTTTAGGTTTTAAGTTAAGGTTATAGGTAGTTTATATGTTATAGGTTTAGGGTTTTGAGAATAGGTTAAGGTTTAGGTTTAGGAAATCGGGTTTGGGTTCGGGATCGAGTTTTGCTTTGGCTTTTCAAGTTAAGGTTTAGGTTTAGGTTAGGTAGTTGAGAATAGGATTAGGTGTAGGTTTAGGTTTAGGGTTTTGAGAACACATTTAGGTTTTAGGTTAAGGTTATAGGTAGGTTATAGGTTATAGCTGTAGGGAATTGAGAATAGGATAAGGTTTAGGTTTTATGTTAAGGTTATAGGTAGGTTATAGGTTATAGGTTTAGGGATTTGAGAATAGGTTAAGGTTTAGGTTTAGGAAATCGAGTTTGGGTTCTGGATCAAGTTTTGATATGGGTTTTCAAGTTTAGGTCTAGGTTTAGGTTAGGTAGTTGAGAATAGGATTAGGTGTAGGTTTAGGTTTAGGGATTTGAGAACACATTTAGGTTTTAGGTTAAGGTTTTAGATAGGTTATAGGTTATAGGTTTAGGGAATTGAGAATAGGTTAAGGTTTAGGTTTTAGGTTTAGGTTATAGGCAGGTTATAGGTTATATGTTTAGGGATTTGAGAATAGGTTAAGGCTTAGGTTTTAGGTTAAGGTTATAGGCAGGTTATAGGTTATAGGTTTGGGGATTTGAGAATAAGTTAAGGTTTAGGTTTAGGAAATCTGGCTTCGGTTCGGGATCGGGTTTTGCTTTGGGTTGTCAAGTTCAGGTTTAGGTATAGGTTAGGTAGTTGAGAATAGGATTAGGTGTAGGTTTAAGTTTAGGGGTTTGAGAACACATTTAGGTTATAGGTTAAGGTTTTAGGTAGGTTATAGGTTATAGCTGTAGGGAATTGAGAATAGGTTAAGGCTTAGGTTTTAGGTTAAGGTTATAGGTAGGTTATATGTTATTGGTTTAGGGATTTGAGAAAAGGTTAAGGTTTAGGTTTAGGAAATCAGGTTTGGGTTCGGGGTCGGGTTTTGCTTTGGGTTTTCAAGTTTAGGTTTAGGTATAGCTTAGGTAGTTGAGAATAGGATTAGGTGTAGGTTTAGGTTTAGGGATTTAACAACACATATAGATTTTAGGTTAAGGTTTTAGGTTGGTTATAGGTTATAGATGTAGGGAACTGGGAATAGGTTAAGGTTTAGGTTTTAAGTTAAGGTTATAGGTAGGTTATATGTTATAGGTTTAGGGATTTGAGAATAGGTAAAGGTTTAGGTATAGGAAATCGGATTTGGGTTCGGGATCGGGTTTTGCTTTGGACTTTCATGTTTAGTCTTATGTTTAGGTTAGGTAGTTGAGAAAAGGATTAGGTGTAGGTTTAGGTTTAGGATTTTGAGTACACATTTAGGTTTTAGGTTAAGGTTTTAGATAATTTATAGGTTATAGGTTTAGGGAATTGAGAATAGGTTAAGGTTTACGTCTAGGAAATCGTGTTTGGGTTTGGGATCGGGTTTTGCTTTGGGTTTTCAAGTTTAGGTTGAGGTATAGGTTAGGTATTTGATAATAGGATTAGGTGTTGGTTTAGGTATAGGGATTTGAGAACACATTTAGGTTTTAGGTTAAGGTTTTTGGCAGGTTATAGGTTATAGCTGTAGGGAATTGAGAATAGGTTAAGGCTTAGGTTTTAGGTTAAGGTTATAGATAGGTTATAGGTTATAGGTTTAGGGATTTGAGAATAGGTTAAGGTTTAGATTTAGGATATCGGGTTTGGGTTCGGGATCGGGTTTTGCTTTGGGTTTTTAAGTTTAGGTTTAGGTTTAGGTTAGGTAGTTGAGAATAGGATTAGGTGTAGGTTGAGGTTTAGGGATTTTAGAATAGATTAAGGCTTAAGTTTTAGGTTAAGGTTATAGGTAGGTTATAGGCTATAGGTTTGGGGATTTGATAATAGGTTAAGGTTTAGGTTTAGAAAATTGGATTTCGGCTCGGGATTGGGTTTTGCTTTGGGTTTTCAAGTTTATGTTTAGGTTTAGTTTAGGTAGTTGAGAATAGGATTAGGTGTAGGTTTAAGTTTACAGATTTGAGAAAATATTTTGGTTTTAGGTTAAGGTTTTAGGTAGGTTATAGGTTATAACTGTAGAGAATTAAGAATAGGTTAAGGTTTAGGTTTTAGGTTAAGGTTATAGGTTGGTTATATGTTATAGGTTTAGGGATTTGAGAATAGGTTAAGGTTTAGGTTTAGGAAATCGGGTTTGGGTTCGGGATCGGGTTTTCCTTTTGGTTTTCAAGTTAAGGTTTAAGTTTAGGTTAGGTAGTTGAAAATAGGATTAGGTGTAGGTTTAGGTTTAGGGATTTGAGAACACATTTAGGTTTTAGGTTAAGGTTATAGGTAGGTTATAGGTTATAGCTGTAGGGAATTGAGAATAGGTTAAGGTTTAGGTTTTACATTAAGGTTATAGGTTATGGGTTTAGGGATTTGAGAATAGGTTAAGGTTTAGGTTTAGGAAATCGGGTTTGGGCTCGGGATTGGGTTTTGCTTTGGGTTTTCAAGTTTAGGTTTAGGTTTAGGTTAGGTAGTTCAGAATAGGATTAGGTGTAGGTTTTGGTTTAGGAATTTGAGAACACATTTAGGTTTTAGGTTTAGGTTTTAGTTTAAGGTTATAGGTAGGTTATAGGTTATAGTTGTAGGGAATTGAGAATAGGTTAAGGTTTAGGTTTTAGGTTAAGGTTATAGGTAGGTTATAAGTTATAGGTTTAGGGAATTGAGAATAGGTTAAGGCTTAGGTTTTAGGTTAAGGTTATAGGTAGGTTATAGGTTATAGGTTTAGGGATTTGATAATTGGTTAAGGTTTATGTTTAGGAAATCGGGTTTGGGTTCGGGATCGGGTTTTGCTTTGAGTTTTCAAGTTTATGTTTAGGTTTATGTTAGGTAGTTGAGAATAGGATAAGGTGTAGGTTTAGGTTTATGGATTTGAGATCACATTTAGGTTTTAGGTTAAGGTTTTAGGTAGGTTATAGGTTATAGCTATAGGGAATTGAGAATAGGTTAAGGTTTATGTTTTAGGTTATGGTTATAGGTAGGTTATAGGTTATAGGTTTTGGGATTTGAGAATAGGTTAAGGTTTAGGTTTAGGAAACTTGGTTTGGGTTCGGGATCGGGTTTTGCTTTGGGTTTTCAAGTTTAGGTTTAGGTTTAGGTTAGGTAGTTGAGAATAGGATTAGGTATAGGTTTAGGTTTAGGGATTTGAAAACATATTTAGGTTTTAGGTTAAGGTTTTAGGTAGGTTATAGGTTATAGCTGTTGGGAATTGAGAATAGGTTAAGGTTTAGGTTTTAGGTTAAGGTTATAGGTAGGTTATAGGTTAATGGTTTAGATATTTGAGAATAGGTTAAGGTTTAGGTTTAGGAAATCGAATTTGGGTTCGGGATCGGGTTATGATTTGGGTTTTCAAGTTTAGGCTTAGGTTTAGGTTAGGTAGTTGAGAATAGGATTAGGTGTATGTTGAGGTTTAGGGATTTGAGAATAGGTTAAGGCTTAGGTTTTAGGTTAAGGTTATAGGTAGGTTATTGGTTATAGGTTTAGGGATTTAATAATAGGTTAAGGTTTAGGTTTAGGAAATCGGGTTTGGGTTCGGGATCGGGTTTTGCTTTGGGTTTTTAAGTTTATGTTTAGGTTTAGGTTAGATAGTTGAGAATAGGATTAGGTGTAGGTTTAGGTTTAGGGATTTGAGAACACATATAGGTTTTAGGTTAAGGTTTCAGGCAGGTTATAGGTTATAGGTGTAGGGAATTGAGAATATGTTAAGGTTTAGGTTTTAGGTTAAGGTTATAGGTAGGTTATATATTATAGGTTTAGGGATTTGAGAATAGGTTACGGTTTAGGTTTACGAAATCGGGTTTACGTTCGAGATCGGGTGTTGTTTTGGGTTTTCAAGTTTAGGTTTAGGTTAGGTAGTTGAGAATAGGATTAGTGTAGGTTTAGGTTTAGGGATTTGAGAATACATTTAGGTTTTAGGTTAAGGTTTTAGGTCGGTTATAGGTTTTAGCTGTAGGGAATTGAGAATAGGTTAAGTTTTAGGTTTTAGGTTAAGTTTATAGGTAGGTTATAGGTTATAGGTTTAGGGATTTGAGAATAGGTTAAGGTTTAGGTTTGGGAAATCAGATTTGGGTTCGGGATCGGGTTTTGCTTTGGGTTTTCAAGTTTAAGCTTAGGTTTAGGTTAGGTAGTTGAGAATAGGATTAGGTGTAGGTTTAGGTTTAGGGATTTGAGAACACATTTAGGTTTTAGTTTAAGGTTTTAGAAAGGTCATAGGTTATAGGTTTAGGGAATTGAGAATAGGTTAAGGTTTAGGTTTAGGAAATCGTGTTTGGGTTTGGGATCGGGTTTTGCTTTGGGTTTTCAAGTTTAGGGTTAGGTTTAGGTTAGGTACTTGAGATTAGGATTAGGTGCAGGTTTAGGTTTAGAAATTTGAGAACACATTTAGGTTTTAGGTTTAGGTTTTAGGTTAAGGTTATAGGTAGGTTTTAGGTTATAGTTGTAGAGAATTGAGAATAGGTTAAGGTTTAGGTTCTAGGTTAAGGTTATAGGTAGGTTATACGTTATAGGTTTAGGGAATTGAGAATAGGTTAAGGCTTAGGTTTTAGGTTAAGGTTATAGTTAGGTTATAGGTTATAGGTTTAGGAATTTGAGAATAAGTTAAGGTTTAGGTTTAGGAAATCGGATTTGGGTTCGGGATCGGGTTTTGCTTTGGGTTTTCAAGTTTAGGTTTAAGTTTAGGTTAGGTAGTTGAGAATAGGATTTGGTGTAGGTTTAAGCTTAGGGGTTTGAGAACACATTTAGGTTATAGGTTAAGGTTTTATGTAGGTTATAGGTTATAGTTGTAGGGAATTGAGAATAGGTTAAGGTTTAGGTTTTATGTTAAGGTTATAGGTAGGTTATAGGTTATAGGTTTAGGGATTTGAGAAAAGGTTAAGGTTTAGGTTTAGGAAATCGGCTTTGGGTTCGGGATCGGGTTTTGCTTTGGGTTTTCAAGTTTAGGTTTAGGTATAGGTTAGGTAGTTGAGAATAGGATTAGGTGTAGGTTTAACTTTAGGGATTTGAGAAAACATTTAGGTTTTAGATTAAGGTTTTATGTAGGTTATTGGTTATAGCTGTAGGGAATTGAGAATAGGTTAAGGTTTAGGTTTTAGGTTAAGGTTATAGGTAGGTTATAGGTTATAGGTTTAGGGATTTGTGAATAGGTTAAGGTTTAGGTTTAGAAAATCGGATTTGGGTTCGGGATCGGGTTTTGCTTTGGGTTTTCAAGTTTAGGCTTAGGTTTAGGTTAGGCAGTTGAAAATAGGATTAGGTGTAGGTTTAGGTTTAGGGATTTGAGGTTAAGGCTTAGGTTTTAGGTTAAGGTTATAGGTAGGTTTTAGGTTATAGGTTTATGGATTTGATAATAGGTTAAGGTTTAGGTTTAGGAAATCGGGTTTGGGTTTGGGATCGGGTTTTGCTTTGGGTTTTCAAGTTTATGTTTAGGTTTAGGCTAGGTAGTTGAGAATAGGATTAGGTGTAGGTTTAGGTTTAGGGATTTGGGAACACATTTAGGATTTAGGTTAAGGTTTTAGGTAGGTTATAGGTTATAGCAGTAGGGAATTAAGAATAGGTTAAGATTATAAATAGGTTATAGGTTATATGTTTGGGGATATGAGAATAGGTTAAGGTTTAGGTTTTGGAAATCGGATTTGGGTTCGAGATCGGGTTTTGGTTTGGGTTTTCAAGTTTAGGCTTAGGTTTAGGTTAGGTAGTTGAGAATAGGATTAGGTGTAGGTTTAGGTTTTTAGGATTTGAGAACACATTTAGGTTTTAGGTTAATGTTATAGGTAGGTTATAGGTTATAGCTGTAGGGAATTGAGAATAGGTTAAGGTTTAGGTTTAGGAAATCGTGTTTGGGTTCGGGATTGGGTTTTGCTTTGGGTTTTCAAGTTTAGGTTTAGGTATATTTAGGTAGTTGAGAATAGGATTAGGTGTTGGTTTAGGTTTAGGGATTTGAGAACACATTTAGGTTTTAGGTTAAGGTTTTAGGTAGGTTATAGGTTATAGCTGTCGGGAATTGAGAATAGGTTAAGGCTTAGGTTTTAGGTTAAGGTTATAGGTAGGTTATAGGTTATAGGTTTAGGGATTTGAGAATATGTTAAGGTTTAAGTTTAAGAAATCGGGTTTGGGTTTGGGATTGGGTTTTGCTTTGGGTTTTCAAGTTTAGGTTTAGGTTTAGGTTAGGTATTTGAGAATAGGATTAGGTGTAGGTTGAGGTTTTGGGATTTGAGAATAGATTAAGGCTTAAGTTTTAGGTTAAGGTTATAAGTAGGTTATAGGTTATAGGTTTAGGGATTTGATTATAGGTTAAGGTTTAGGTTTAGGAAATCGGGTTTGGTTTCGGGATCGGCTTTTGCTTTGGGTTTTAAAGTTTATGTTTAGGTTTAGGTTAGGTAGTTGAGAATAGGATTAGGTGTAGGTTTAGGTTTAGGGATTTGAGAACACATTTAGGTTTTAGGTTAAGGTTTTAGGTAGGTTATAGGTTATAACTGTAAGGAATTGAGAATAGGTTAAGGTTTAGGTTTTAGGTTAAGGTTATAGGTAGGTTTTATGTTATAGGTTTTAGGATTTGAGAATAGGTTAAGGTTTAGGTTTAGGAAATCGGATATGGGTTTGGGATCGGGTTTTGCTTTGGGTTTTCAAGTTTAGGTTTAGGTTTAGGTTAGGTAGTTGAGAATATGATTTGGTGTAGGTTTAGGTTTTGGGATTTGAGAACACATTTAGGTTTTAGGTTAAGGTTATAGGTAGGTTATAGGTTATAGCTGTAGAGAATTGTGAATAGGTTAAGGTTTAGGTTTTAGGTTAAGGTTATAGGTAGGTTATAGGTTATAGGTTTAGGGATTTGAGAATACGTTAAGGCTTAGGTTTTAGGTTAAGGTTATAGGTTTAGGGATTTGAGAATAAGTTAAGGTTTAGGTTTAGGAAATCGAGTTTGGGTTCGTGATCGGGTTTTGCTTTGGGTTGTCCAATTCAGGTTTAAGTTTGGGTTTAGGGATTTGAGAATAGGTAAAGGCTTAGGTTTTAGGTTAAGGTTATAGGTAGGTTTTAGGTTATAGGTTTATGGATTTGATAATAGGTTAAGGTTTAGGTTTAGGAAATCGGGTTTGGGTTCAGGATTGGTTTTTTCTTTGAGTTTTCAAGTTTATGTTTAGGTATAGGTTAGGTAGTTAAGAATATGATTAGGTGTAGGTTTAGGTTTAGGGATTTGAGAACACATTTAGGTTATAGGTTAAGGTTTTAGGTAGGTTATAGGTTATAGTTGTAGGGAATTGAGAATAGGTTAAGGTTTAGGTTTTAGGTTAAGGTTATAGGTAGGTTATATGTTATAGGTTTAGGGATTTGAGAATAGGTTAAGGTTTAGGTTTAGAAAATCGGGTTTGGGTTCGGGATCGGGTTTTGTTTTGGGTTTTCAAGTTAAGGATTAAGTTTAGGTTAGGTAGTTGAGAATAGGATTAGGTGTAGGTTTAGGTTTAGGAATTTGAGAACACATTTAGGTTTTAGGTTAACGTTATAGGTAGGTTATAGGTTATAACTGTAGGGAATTGAGAATAGGTTAAGGTTTAGGTTTTAGGTTAAGGTTATAGGTAGGTTATAGGATATAGGTTTAGGGATTTGAGAATAGGTTAAGGTTTAGGTTTAGGAAATCGGGTTTGGGTTTGGGATCGGGTTTTGCTTTGGGTTTTCATGTTTAGGTTTAGGTTTAGGTTAGGTAGTTGAGAATAGGATTAGGTGTAGGTTTAGGTTTAGGAATTTGAGAACACATTTAGGTTTTACGTTAAGGTTATACGTAGGTTATAGGTTATAGCTATAGGGAATTGAGAATAGGTTAAGGTTTAGGTTTTAGGTTAAGGTTATAGGTAGGTTATAGGTTATAGGTTTAGGGATTTGAGAATAGGTTAAGGCTTAGGTTTTAGGTTAAGGTTATAGGTAGGTTATAGGTTATAGGTTTAGGGATTTGAGAATAAGTTAAGGTTTAGGTTTAGGAAATCGGGTTTGGGTTCGGGATCGGGTTTTGCTTTGGGTTTTCAATTTCAGGTTTAGCTTTAGGTTAGGTAGTTGAGAATAGGATTAGGTGTAGGTTTAAGTTTAGGAGTTTGAGAACACATTTAGGTTATAGGTTAAGGTTTTAGGTAGGTTATAGGTTATAGCTGTAGGGAATTGAGAATAGGTTAAGGTTTAGGTTTTAGGTTAAGGTTATAGGTAGGTTCTAGGTTATAAGTTTAGGGATTTGAGAATAGGTTAAGGTTTAGGTTTAGGAAATCGGATTTGGGTTTGGGATCGGGTTGTGCTTTGGGTTTTCAAGTTTAGGCTTAGGTTTAGGTTAGGTAGTTGAGAATAGGATTAGGTGTAGGTTTAGGTTTAGGGATTTGAGAACACATATAGGTTTTAGGTTAAGGTTTTAGATAGGTTATAGGTGATAGGTTTAGGGAATTGGGAATAGGTTAAAGTTTAGGTTTAGGAAATCGTGTTTGGGTTTGGGATCGGGTTTTGCTTTGGATTTTCAAGTTTATGTTTAGGTATAGGTTAGGTAGTTGAGAATAGGATTAGGTGTAGGTTTAGGTTTAGGGATTTGAGAACACATTTAGGTTTTAGGTAGGTTATAGGTTATAGCGGTAGGGATTTGAGAATAGGTTAAGGTTTAGATTTAGGAAATCGGGTTTGGGTTCGGAATCGAGTTTTGCTTTGGGTTTTCAAGTTTAGGTTTAGGTATAGGTTAGGTAGTTGAGAATAGGATTAGGTGTAGGTTTAGGTTTAGGGATTTGTGAAAATATTTAAGTTTTAGGTTAAGGTTTTAGGTTGGTTATAGGTTATAGTTGTAGGGAATTAATAATAGGTTATAGGTTCAAGTAATAGGATTAGGTGTGGTTTAGGTTAAGGGTGAGGTCCCTGCAAATACAGATATAAACATGGTCTGTCAACATGTCCAGGCCCTTCCAATGCTGTCCATAGGAAATGGACAGCTTCATCATGGTCATAATAGCGGTTCTACCTTCCATTCAGATGACCCCCGATCATCCGGATAGCTCCGACGCACATCCCGGTATGCTCCATTAATTTTGAGCTAATAACAAAATACGGCCTGTCCAAATGGCTAGGCCCTCCCAATGCTTTTCATAGGAAATTGACAGCTTCATCATGGTCATAACAGCGGTTCCCACCTCCCAGGGACCCCCGCTCATCCGGATAGCTCCGACGCACATCCGGGTATGCTCTATTAATTTCGAGCAAAATAACTTAATCGTAAATGAACTTTTATAAACTAAATTTTAATTTAATAAAATTTACCTGAAGGCGCTGACGGATGAGCTGCCGCACATCATTTGTCATGTTTACCCAACGGGGGCTGGTGGCGGAGATCAGAGATCGGTATAAGACACCGACTTCTGACGTAAACAAGCTAACATTGTTCCCAACAGGTCTAACACAATCCTGTGGGAACTCTACCGTCACCTGAAAAATGGCACCTGTATTGAAAGAAAATTTGAGAAAGGCTTAGAGGGGCTGCCAGAATGATATATTTTATAAACTTTTGTTGTATTTCTCTAAGGAAAACAGTCACACCTTCATACCATCATTTCTAGGATGATATTTCCTTTCCAGCAACCTAATTCTTCTCTGAAACAAGTGCCTATGAGTCAGTAAGGGTGAAACTCTGACAAGAGTGGGCTTTTTGCCAACCTGTTTGTAAATATTTATCAATGAAGAAGAAAAATAAATCATAACCAATATCCCTTTGAGCAAATATCCTTGTTGAAAATCCTACAAGTCTTCCATGAGAGACGTATATGTCATACTGGGAATTCACGAATCTTGTATTACTGGATTGTCCTTCCATCTGCATTCATAATGCCAATCTAATAACCAAAATGAGAAATGGTATCCAAGATACAACATCCAACTTCGAAAAAGGAAAAGGAAAAAAACATCTAAAACACTGCAATGCAAGCATAGTTTTCTTTAAAGCAAAACTACAATAAGGTTTGAATGCAAGCACATGGTCGACTTGAATCCAAGTCTCAAATTTTCTACCTTCACTTTTCTTAAAATGGTATCGTGCTATAAGTAAAGAGATGCTATCAAAAATTGAGGACATTCTATCATAACTATCTACTAGCATATATATCCATGTAGGATGCAAGTGTAACATGAGAATAGGTAGAATTCCATGACCTCATTAGAATATATATATATATATATATCTTAGATGATGGTGCTGACGACTAAGCATCCATATGTCTTGTAAGATTCATCTAGAATAAAAGTTCTCAATATGCATCTTTTATGAAAGTACAATGTATCAGACTAGAAAGGAAACACATAGAAGTAATAGAGAAGTCTATGTTACATCTAGTAAAAAGATCCAGATTAACCTTGCTTAAAAAAAGAGCACTCACACATTCTTCAAGCCTTATTGTTGAACAAAATCTAGACATTGTTTCACAAGATGCACCAGATCGAAATTTGTTAAAGCATGAAAGTTGCTTTCACCAATTAAAAAGAAACAAGAAATATTTTCCTTATTATTTATTTCCAGCACAAGAAATTTCACAATTTTACTTCTCGTAGCCACTTTAAACAGGAACAAACCATTGATCCCTTTATAATCACCAAAACGATTATAAGGTTTAGAATTCAATGGAACTATAGTGCATGTACATCAAGATAACATTTACTAAATAAAAAATTCCAATTTATCAGTAAGGTCCAATTTATTAGTTAGTTCATCTCATTTTAGTTACTCATAATATGTATTAGAGATGATGAAGGTTGGTTATCAAGATTCTTTTTAATCCTGAAATGTGATCTCTAATACATGATAAAGATTGATGAATATGAGATGAACTCAATATGAGATGAAAAAAATCTGTGCATGTGATTGTCCTTCCATCTGCATTACTGGGAATTCACAAATCTCGTATTACTGGATTGTCCTTCCATTTGCATTCATAATGCCAATCCAATAACCAAAATGAGAAATGGTATCCAAGATAAAAGGGAAAAAATATCTAAAACACTGCAATGCAAGCATAGTTTTCTTCAAAGCAAAACTAAAATAAGGTTGGACATACAAACTTCAACTAAGATAATAAGATGCAACAGAGTGGAAATAAACAATCACAACAACTTTCTGATTATAGATGCAGTTTTCTCTCAACATTGCTGCAATTGATTTTGTTTCAAGTCCAACTTAAAATAAATGCAATTGGGGATACATTGGCAATACAAGCGACACCTAGAATTTTCACAGTAAAAAATAAGGATCGTAAGCCACAGGCCTCGGTGTTTTTGGCCATTACTTTTCTTGCAATTAGCCTCAAAGCATTTTCTGTGAAATGCAGTTTGACCTGGGACACGCAGTTAAAACTGATACAAATCAAAACACTTTTCAGGCTTTGTTGATCCATCCAAAGCAGTAAAAAATCCTTCACTGTTTGATTATGTATGGGTTTTAATAATGCATTTGCAAATGTGAATGCACAGACTGTGATTTCTTTGTGGATTCAAAGTGTGAAAACTAGCTAAATGAAGATGTCTGCTAATTACAAATTATAATTTAGAAGTATACATAAAGAATGATTATGGTTTTGCCTCTGTTTTGATTGGACTATACTGTGGTTCTAGGATCCTAGCCTCATTACGGAATGGTAGTTGGTTCTTGGATCCATAGCCATAGAACATAAATAATAGTGAATATTATATAAAATCTGATAGTGACACCCACCATTGAAATCTGATTTGGAAACCCCAGGCCAGTTGTCTTCATCAGCAGATCCACACAACAAATAAATTTTATGCAATTGATCTGCCTGTAGCAAGCGAAAACAGGAGAACAAGCATCAACCTTCTCTACTAGGATCACAAAGTAGGAGGCTTACTTTTCAAATCAGTACAATTAAAACCCCTACGGAAGTTTATATATATATATATATATATATATATATATATATATATATATATATATATATATATATAGCACCAGAGGTCACATAATTTGGCATAAAGACGCTTTCAATTGATGCAATTGTGTAGCTGTACACACGGCGGTATGGCTGTGTATACGGCCCACAGTCAGTAGTGGGTTGTATTAAAAAAAAATTCGACAAAGGCCAATATGAATATTCATATACAAATAGTGTAGAATCCATAAATATTGGTAGATGCACTGGTTAAAAAACTCATACATTTCTAAGAATTGATAAATCCAACAATAATGAAATAAAAATAAGAAGAGGTCATCTATCCTTTACACAGCCTACTGATACCGATTGTTCATCTGGTCGACTTACGTCTGTATATATAACCTGTACTGACATCTCCATCAAAGCTTATGTAAAATCAAGATAAACCCAATCCAAATAAGATAGAAAAGACTCAGAAACAAACATTCAAGGCAACCATATCTCACTTGATCATGAGATTGCGAGTATCCACCATTACCACTGACTTTACTTTGCTAAACACTCCCTGCAACGAAAATTGGATTAAAAGACCTAATCTACTGCATGAATTAAAATTCATCCTATATCTATTCCAGCAAGAAACTAGAAAGAAAAGAAATTGAAGACTTACATCCTTTTCAAATTTTCTCCAAAATGCAGAATGGCGTACAGAACTTTGATTCATCCAAGTCGCCCAAATCGAGTGTTTTAATCCGCATTAGTACACCTTTCTCAAAAAAAAAAAAAAAAAAACACTATTGCAAGGATGATGCTAAGGCATTGTTGCAGCTTTCAAAGATGTCCATAGGGTTTATGAGGGACTTCTTAATAGAAGAGGAGATTCAGGGAACACAGTCTTTAGCAGAAAAAGTAAAAGAAAATGAAAAATAAATCCTAGGCCATGTTCATTGGCAACAATGGTAACACTTTATTCAGTGGGAAATCTCTGCTCCAACATGGTTTCTACTTTTTACTTCTTTACTTATTAAAGACTTTTGACTTATCAAAGAAAAGATGAGTGCATTTACTAACAGCAAAAACTGAATGAGTTTTGTTTAGCATGACTGTACTATGAAAACCAGTGTATGTGTCAGCAAGTCCAAAAGAAGCACATTAGGAGATAACTTGGGCATATATAATTTGATCTGAATGACACTTATTATTGATTTGAAGGATATTGTATTCCTCTTGGATGTATTGGTTGTACAAATCCTATCAATGAGCTTGTGGTTATGTCATGGAGTATGCTCTACCATATAAATATGGAAGATTGTGTACAACTCTCTGTATTCACTAGGAAATTACTATAGCCACAGAAGTGTCCTCTTTAACTTTTAAAAAATATCAAACCATGGCCCTACTGTTCTACAGATTTATTTATTTTTATTGAAAGATTGCAAAAGCATAGGAAAACAAGCCTCAAAACCTACACTTCTACATTGAACAATCATAGTTGGTAAAATGATAGGATGTACAACTACATTGAACAATCATGGTTGGTAAAATGCATTAAAATTGTGTAAGGTCCATCGAATACCTACGGGTCTGGGTACCCACTAACAGGACTGCATTTGAAGGCTGTTTGACTGAAAGGGTAGATGGGTGCTACCAGTTCCCACAGCCATAGCTGAGATGCAAAGGGATTCGTCCTGTTCTCAACTCAATAGTGTTTTGGGAAACGAAAACCAAGAAAACTATAGCCCGTTAAATGCTGCTTCCATTTTCCATGTAGCCCCAAACATCATCAATATGATTAAGAATGTTTCCGCACCCTGCCAACCAATGTTAGGTGGCAGCCAAACGCCCTCTAAAGTAGGAAGACTCCCCTGCTTTCTTCTTGGAATAAGCAATACTAAGAACAATGAAATTAGTATAATAACTAATAAGCAATGGGAGGACCAAGGAAACTAATTCCAACAAAACCCAAAGCAAGAAAAATATGCCAAAAGGTCATTGTGGACAGAAAAAGATGCATAAATAGGATACAAATGCAGTCTGAAATTTTAATAGAATTCTAAGGCAAATGCAATTCCAAACATGTTCAAGAGCAAAAACAAACATCATTTTTTTTTTTTTTTTTTGAGAATTAACTGTGAATTTCATTAAAGAAAGAAGGAAACAAGAAAGGGGAGAACGCTTTCAACTATGAACTCCACCGAATTGATAGGTCCAGCCACTTGATTCCCTTTGATAAAAGTCAATCTAAATAGATAGACTTGCCATTAGTTGCCAGCCCATCTGGCTGCATGCCAATTCAGGTTGCGTCTTGATCTTTAACGCATCTGCTTTTCATTTGGGCAGTACAAAAAATCAAAATGACGGATAGCAGGACTCCATTTCCCCATCATTCTAGGGTATATTTTCTCACCTCAAGATCAATTTGAATAAACACATAACATCAGCAGAGATAAGAGAAAAAGGAAAATGCACTCTGAACAAAGCATCATGGGGATCCACCGCAATGAGTCTAGGGGCTTACACATGGTTCTTGAGAATCGAACCATACCTGCTACCATGCAATCAATTGAGCGCACATTTCTATCCATGA
This sequence comes from Magnolia kwangsiensis, assembly GCA_037074715.1. Taxonomy (NCBI): domain Eukaryota; kingdom Viridiplantae; phylum Streptophyta; class Magnoliopsida; order Magnoliales; family Magnoliaceae; genus Magnolia; species Magnolia kwangsiensis. The sequence goes on along the minus strand of CM073571.1, from coordinate 186,201,015 downwards.
TGGCCTCACCTACGCCTGCTATTACTTTCTGAACAATGGCATCAACATTGCCAATGTAGTGGAAGAGAATGCTACCATCAACTGATGGGTTTAGTACCGATGGGTGCTGCGTACCTTTGTTGGAGAAGATGATTGACGCTGCGGCTTTGTATCCCCAGATTCTAGGTTGCAGCGGGCAACAATTGTATCCCGCAGTGCTTCACAGGAGAGAGAGAGAAGGGGGGGGGGGGGGGGGGGGGTGTTTGGATTTTAGGGTAGAGAGGGCGCACGATTTTGGGAATTTCAAGTGTAGATTAATTGTGAGAGGCAAAGTGCATTTCAACATTGAGGTCATGGGTTCAATCGCTTATATTACCTTCTAAAAAAAATAAAATGGGAGGGCTGCTATCAACCCCAAAAACTTGTAAAAGAGGAACAATAGATTCTGCTAGTCTTTAATTAATAAAGATCGTGTTACTACTTGCTAGGCCCAACCAACCGTGCCAGAAATGGCCAACAAGATTAACAGAACGCACATGCATTGCACTGAAAAGAGAAATATATCTTGTGATGACTTTATTTTATTTTATTATTATTTTCTCAAAAAAAAAAGACGAAGAAGAAAAAAAGGGAGAAACAGGTATGCAAGAAGATTTTTAAATTGCACATATGTCAAGTGCAGTTGGCAACCATGACTCAAAATCAGAAACCCAAGTGGCCATAACAGATCCAGCAACCAAATGTCATAATCCAAAATTGGAATTTTCAAATGTAAGATTCCGGATTGAATGGGAACCTGCCGACGAAATGGGTAGATCACTGTAAAATCAGGTTAGTTGAAGATACAACTTTTGTGTTAAAAAATAAAAATAAAAAAAAGATACAACTGTTGTGTTAAAAAACAAAAATAAAATGACCACATCACTTGAAATGCGAAACCACAACTAGTACTTACAAATCAAATGCTCTAACAGTAGTTTAATAGCAGATTGGTTGCTAATTCCTTCTGTTCTGATTGTTTTGGATTAAGTAGATATCTGGGCCAAAATGGCCTGGTTTTAGAACATTGTTACAATTGGATCAATATATATTGGCCCACAAGAATTACAAATGGAAAATATCAGAGGTCAAAATGCTGATCGATCATTTTAAGTTGCTAAAAATCAATAAGAATACGCTTCACATGCTGGAAAAAGAGAAAATTGCAAGATCTAATCTGAGATCAAACTCAAAAGGCTGTGTCTGGATCTCTCAACTGGAAATCAATGTTTGTATGTAAAATTCTAAATATACAAACCTGCAACCTCACACAAATTCAGATCAGAGACAACCAATCCCTTCAAAAATTCTCAAATCGAAACAGAAAATCATAGATCTAAGTTAGAAACTGTTATATTGCCGAACAACAGAACTGTAAGATCGCATAGTGGATCAAAATCAAATGTGCTCAAATTCCAAAACACACACTTGTGTGACACACACACACAAGCATTAGCCTACCAAAAAAAAAAAAAAACAGAAGATCCATTCACAAAACACCCTGAAATCCACACAAATCCAAAGATCCATAAAAGAAAAAAGATCAACAAATTTTTTTAAAAAAATCCTATCTTTCTTAAAATCCAGGAAAACCCAAGTCAAAAAACACCCAAAAATAAAATTCCAAAACCCCATCACTGTCCTTAAAAAATCAACAAATTTCTAACGAAAAAAGATTAAATAAAAAACCCAAAATACCTATATCCAAAAACACCCAAAAAATAAATTTAAAATCCCCAAATCTCGTCTTCCTTATAAAAATCAACAAATTAAATATAAAAAACCATCAAACGAAAAACCCACAAAGAATCCATACTTTCACCCAAACCCCCAAAAATCTCAGATCCAAAAACACCCAAAAAAATGACTTCATCTTTCTACTTAAGAATCAACAAATTCAAGAAGAACCCATCAAAGAAAACTCCCCAAATATCCGATCTTCCACCCAATCATGAAAAACCCAGAACAAACAAGAATAAATATATGGGATTTGAGAAGGAGCTGCAAAGATTGGTGTTAAAAGAATCACCGGTTCATCAAAAAATGATGCATCCCATTCAAGCTATAGAAGGTTTGATAGAAAAAAGGAAAAAATAAAAAAATAATAATAATAAAGAGGAAGATAGAGGAGCTTACCAGTCGATTCAGTCTTCGAGCTTCAACAGGAACTTCTCATTTCTCTCCTCTGTAACTCTAATCAGTCTCTCCAACAAATTTCGAAGTCCATCTCCAGCTGCAATCGAGGGCAGCGGCTGGCCTCTCCTTCTCCATCGTCATCCTCCATTAAAATCAGAGTTTTGAGGCCCATCTCCTATTGCAATCAAGGAGAGAGACGAAGGAGAATGAGAGAAATGGAAAGGAGATCGGGACGGAGAGAGAGAGAGAGAGAGAGAGAGAGAGAGAGAGAGAGAGGAATAGGGAGCAGAGATCGGGTGAGAGAGAGAGGGAGTAAGGGAACAGAGAGAGGGAGAGAGTAGATTAGGTTTTTTTTTGGGTTTTTTGGCGCGCCCATTTTGGGCGTGAATTGAGTATTGGACGGCCTTGTTAGGGGCTACATGGGGCCCACCATGATGTATGTGTTTCATCCCTTGCGTTCATCCATTTTTAACGATCATTTTAGAGTTTTATGCCAAAAATTAGAGGGATATAAATCTCAAGTGGTCCACACCACATTACAATAATAGTGATTGGATATCCACCATTAAAATCCTCCTAAGGCCCACTGTACTGTTTATTTGACATCCAATTTGTTGATTTGGTCATACAGGACCAAATGAAGGGAAAAAACAAAAATCAGCTTGATCCAAAACTTTTATAGCTATCAAAATATTTTTAATGGTCAACCCTCATTCAACACTGTTTCTTGTAATGTGGTCCACTTGAGATTTGGATATATCTCGTTTTTGGTCTCATATTGTAAAATTATATTTAAAAATATATGGACGGCATGGATGAAACACATACATCATGGTGGGGCCATGCCATCTAAAATCATGTGAAGAAATGCTTAAAACATATAAAAGCACTTGGTAGGGCCCACCTGAATTTTTTATGCATATGAAACTTGGTCTGACTCCTTATCCAAGTGGGACACACATAATGGATAGGCTAAATTTGTGAACCACATCTCGGTGGGCCTAACAAACAATTATGAATATTCTAATGGAGGATAACCCTTCTCAACTTTTGTATGTGGTGTGGACCAAATTACAACTTTTGTATGTGGGGATTGTATGTAGCCGTGCAGGCAGTGACTAGGGTAGAAAAAAAGAGAGGTAAAGTATGGTAAGGGAAACAAATGGATCATATGGATATATAATATATAAATCAAAGTGATCCCACATCTACCCCATCAGTCAGATGCACCATTCCATGGTGGGCCACACCACATACAAAAGTTGAGAGGGGTTACCCTCCATTAAAACATTCATAATTATTTTTTGGGCCCATTGAGATGTGGTCCACAAATCCAGCCCATCCATTATGTGTGTGCCACTTGGATGAGGGGTCGTACCAAGTTTAACTTATTTTTTTATTTATTTAACTTGTATATTTATATGATTGTAGATTTATTTTAGATTCATGGTTGGGGGGCTAGGTTGGGTCAGGTTAGGGGTTGGATCGGATTGGGAGGGATGGATTAGGTCGGGTTGGAGGTTTTTTATACTTAACATGATTGATATTTAATTTATATTATTTAGTCAAAAATATAATAAGTTAACATATGAACAAGCTCCACTTGACTCGACTCGACTCGAACCACTAGCTCGACTCGATAGCTTTAGCAGACAAGGCATGCTTCAATGTTGAGCTTGAGGCTGAGGTTGAGGTCGAGTATAGAATGGACAAGTTAAGCCCAGCTTGGCCCACCTCGAATCGACTTGGCTTGGCTCGCTGTACAACCATAGTGACTCTAGAGTGGGCAACGTTTAAAAATTGGAGATAATTCTTTACTTGTACAGGTGGCATGGTTTTATAGTAATCACAACCATCCAAATTGCTAAACCAAGTGTGGATGGAGTATAACTGAAAAATGACAAAGAGAAGATTATTAACCATGCACCTAATTTTTTACTTTGAATTTGGATCAGTCGTTGCTTACTTTTAATAATCTATTTGATGGCCATTAATTGGATGGTCAAGATTACTTGACCTTATGGTTCTAGAGATTTTCTTAATCTCACAATTTGAATGGTCTAGATAGTCGTACATCACTGTCACACGTAAGGAGAATGAATGGACGATCAACCTATTTTTGGAGAAGGACAATCTTCATTGAGGGGCCTACCTTTTTCATGGTACTGATGTCCTCTGTAAATGACACGGTAACGCGAGCCATGGTACCGTTGCATGTAGGTGATCAATTGTCTTTTTAAAATGTTGAAATATCAATATTGTATTCTGAGCTTTGCTAAGCCCACACGCATGTGCAATACAACTCGAGTACATGCCATATATTTGCCAGCATGACATAATAGATCTGAGATCCACTCCATCCATCAGAACAGAAACACAATAATAATAAGTTAATTCAAGAATCCGTTTGGTCCACGTGTTATGTGAGCCACAATCTGTAAAAAAAAAAAAAAAAAAGTATGGCTTTGAAAAACCTGGTTGAAGTTTTCTAACCCATTCGTTGTTTCCAAATTGAGGCCCACATATTCATTGGACCAGATTTTATTTTGAAGAAAAAAAACATATACAAAGTAGGACCAGCCTGATGGATGGATGAGATCTAGCATGTATGTGCCATGCTGGCATATGTGTGACATGTACACGAGTTTAATTGCACACACGTGTGCGCTTAGCAAGGCTCTACGATTTGTTATCATTTTCTACTGTCAATATAGAATTTCAGAAAATGCAAATCATACCAAACTCAAATGAATAATTTTAGAAGCTTCTCACTGTCCGATTGAAATTGTCATATGAATAATTTTGGAACCTCAATCAGGCTACATATGAGAAAGATATTGGGCATACACGATTGATCAACAATTTCAGTGAAATTTGATTTAAACATCTGAAGTTATTTACTCTTCAATTTAAACTTATTAGATTGTCCAAAAATTATTAAAGGTTCAATTAGTGGATGTGCCTAATAATTTAGTAATTTTTATTTTCACAAATAAATTTTAATTTCCTTTTAAAAATAACATATTTTTTTTTTTACTCTTTTAACCAAATATCATTTTTATTATAAAATATTTCAAAAATATTTAAAATATAAATTTGAATTTTTATTTTCAAAATCTCAAAAAATTTCTCATATTTTAATTTTTTTCTCAAAAATTTCAAAATGCCGATTTTTTTCTTCAAAAGCATTATTTTGTTCTCAAAATTTTTTCTTAAACATAGTTAAAATTTCTAAACTTTTCAATATTCTTTTTTATATGATATTATAAATCATTTAAATATTACCTTTTAATTATATAAAAAAATAATTTCCATTCATATGATATAAAAACTAAACATATATATATATATATATATATATATATATATATATATATATATAGAGAGAGAGAGAGAGAGAGAGAGAGAGAGAGAGAGTCATGCTCCCCTGCGCACCTTTGCACACATGCCATGGGTGCCCAATCTGAACGGTTCATGTGATGCGGAATCCCATGAAACCTCATGTGACAAATTTTTACCCTGATATAAAATTCTGGTGAGCTATAGCAAAGAGAAATGCAAATCAAGGAAGGAAACTGTTTTCATTTTTCATGGCCCATCAAAGTTTTAGCTCAAAGTAAAACTTGGGCGCATAGGGTTTCACGAGGTGCTGCTTCACATGAACAGTTCAAATTTTGGATCCACATCACATATGATGGGTTCTTAAAAAAGTTCGTTCGTAGTACGTACGAACTGGTTCGCAGGTGAGCCTTTCCGTACGTGTGTGTGTGTATATATATATATTTTACAGATAAAATTTTTTTAAAATTAAAACATTTTTACATTATTACAAAAATATATACATTTAAAATTAGGAAAAACACTTTTATTGACGATTTTTTGTAGTTTGAAAAATTCAAAACAAACTGTACATACGAAAATTTTTGTAGGTAAAGATTACCTACGAAATTAGATTCCGTAGGTAAAACTAAAGTTTTCAATTAATATGGATTGCGAAAAATTCAGAAAACCCTTTAGCTACGAATATTTTCATTGGTAAATATGGTTTTTACCTACAACATCTAATTTGGTAGGTAAAAGTAAATTTTGAAAATTTTGAACACCCTTTACCTACGAAACTTTTCATAGGTAAAGATAGGTTTTACCTATACCAAATCTAGTTTCGCAGGTAAAAGTAAACATTTCGGCCTTTAGCTACAAATATTTTCGTAGGTAAATATGGCGACTTTGAAGAATTTAGAACACCTTTTAGCTATGAAAAGTTTCGTAGGTAAAGAGGGCTTTTCCCTACAAATTTAGATTTCGTAGGTAAGAGTAATATTTTCAATTTTCTGTATTCAAAACACCCTTTATCTACGAATATATTCATAGGTAAAGATGGCTAAAGTTTCAAGAAACACCCTTTACCTACGAAAATGAATGTAGGTAAGGTAAAGATTGATTTTGCCTACAAAATCAAATTTCATAGGTAAAAGCAAAGTTTTTGATTTTTTTGAAAAATTTACAATACCCTTTAGCTACGAAACATTTCGTAGGTAAGGAAAACTTCAAAACCCTCTTTACCTACAAAACTATTCATAGGTAAAGATGGCTTTTGCTTACGAAATCTGCTTTCGTAGGTAAAAATAGACTTTTTGATTTTTTGAAAAATTCAGAATATCCTTTAGCTATGAAAATTTCATAGGTAAAGATGAATTTTACTTATAGAATTACATTTCGTAGGCAAAGTTTTCAATTTTTTTGGTATTTTGAAAATATCAAAACACCCTTTACCAATGAAAATGTTCGTAGGTAAAGATTAGTTTTTATTCGGAACACCCTTTAGCTATGAAAGTATTCGTAGGTAAAGATTGATTTTCCCTACAAACTCAGATTTCATAGGTAAAAGTAAGGTTACCGATATTTTATTTTAAAAATTTCACAACAGTCTTTACCCACGAAAGGTTTCGTAGGTAAAGATATCTTTATACGAAAGCCATCTTGGGGGGGTGGGTGGAAAATTCAAATGACCCTTTATCTACGAATATTTTCGTAGGCAAAAATGTCTTTTTAACTACAAAAATATATTTTGAAGGTAAAATTAAAGCTTTCCATTTTTGTTTTTTTAAAAATTCATAACACCCTTTACCTACGAATATTTTCGTAGGCAAAGAGAGCTTTTACCTACAAAATCAAGCAAAAGTAAAGCTTTTGGCTATGAAATTAAATTTCGTAGGTAAAAGAAAGTTTTTGATTAAAACTCATAAGACCCTTTCGCTACGAATATTTTCGTCGGTAAATAATGGTTTTACCTACGAAATTTAATTTCGCAGGTAAAAGTAAATTTTTGGGTTTGTTGTTTTTTTAAGTATTCAAAAGACCATTTAGCTACGAACATTTCCCTAGGAAATTATGGGTTTTACCTACGAAATTAGAATTTGTCGGAAAAAGTAAGGTTTTCAATTTTTGAGTTTTTGAGTAATTTAAGAGACCCTTCAGCTACGAATATTTTCGTAGGTAAAGAAGGGTTTTACCTACGAAATGTTCTTGCATAGGTAAAAGGAAGGTTTTCGATTTTTGGTGGGCACGAAAAATTCAAATGACCCTTTAGCTACGGATCCTTTCGTAGGTAAATATGGTTTTACCAACGAAATTTTATTTCGTAGGTAAAAGTAAATGCAAAACACGTTTTCGATTTTTTGGTTTGGACAAAAAATTCAAATTACCTTTAGCTAAGCATAGTTTCGTAGGTAAAAATGGGTATTAGCTACGGGATTATAATTCGTAGGTAAAAGCAGTGTTTTCCATTTTTTATTTTTTTAAAAAAATTCAAAACACCCTTTAGCTACAAATAGTTTTGTAGGTAAAGATGGATTTTTAGGTAAAACTAAAAGTAAATCTTTTGGCTACAAAATTAAATTTCGTAGGTAAAAGGAAAGTTTTCGAATAGAAAATAGAAGACCCTTTCGCTACGAAATTTAATTTCGTAGGTAAAAGTATTTTTTTGTTTTTTTTGAAAAATTCCAAACACCATTTAGCTACGAATATTTTCGTAGGTAAATATGGGTTTTACCTACGAAATTAAATTTCGTAGGTAAAAGTAAACTTTTCAATGTTTTGTACTTGGAAAAAGTCAAAAGATCCTTTACCTACGAATAATTTCGTAGGCAAAAGTAAGGTATTCGATTTTTGAAATTTAAAAACCCCTTCAGCTACGAATAATTTCGTAGGTAAAAACTAGTTTTACCTACGAAAATACATTTCGTAGGTAAAAGTAAATTCGAAAACCCTTCAGCTACGAATAATTTCGTAGGTACAAGTTGGTTTTCAATTTTTGGTTTTTTTAAATATTCGGAAGATCCTTCAGCTACGAATATTTTCGTAGATAAAAGTAAAGTTTTCCATTTTTTATTTTTTAAAAAATTTAAAGCATCCTTTAGCTACAAATAGCTTTGTAGGTAAAGAATTCTTTTAGGTACAAATATTAATTTCGTAGGTAAAAGTATAGTTTTCCATTTTTTGTTGTTTTAAAAATTCAAAGATTCCTTTAGCTACGAATAGTTTCGTAGGTAAGGATTCTTTTTAGCTACAAATATTTATTTCGTAGGTAAAAGTAAGGTTTTCAATTTTTTATTTTTATAAATTCAAATGACTCCCTTTAGCTACGAATAGTTTCGTAGGTAAATATAACTTTTAGCTACGAAATTAGATTTCGTAGGTAAACGTTGTGGATGAAAAATTCAAATGACACTTTAGCTACAAATATTTTCGTAGGTAAATACGGGTTTTACCTACGAAATTTTATTTCGTAGGTAAAAGTTAATTCATAACACCTTATGTGAAAACACCCTTTACCTACGCAAATTTTCGTAGGTAAAGATAGATTTTGGCTACAAAATTTAATTTCGTAGGTAAAAGCAAAGTTTTGGTTGTTGGTGAAAAAATTGAAAAGACCCTTTAGCTATGAATATTGTCGTAGGTAAAGTGGGTTTTACCAGCGACATTATATTTCATAGGTAAAAGCAATGTTTTTTATTTTTATTTTGGTTGAAAAATTCAAAAGACCCATTCGCTATGAATATTTTCGTAGGTAAATAAGAGTTTTATCTACAAAATATAATTTTGTAGGTAATAGTAAATTTTAGTATTTTTTGTATTTTTGAAAAATTCAAAACACCATCTAGCTACGAATATTTTCGTAGGTAAATATGGGTTTTACCTACGAAATATAATTTTCGTAGGTAAATATGGGTTTTACCTACGAAATTATATTTCGTAGGTAAAAGTACATTCATCGATCTTTTATAGTCAAAAGACCCTTTACCTACGAAAATTTTCGTAGGTAAATATGGCTTTTGCCTACGAAATTTAATTTCATAGGTAAAAATCATATTTCTTGTAGTGGTAGGCTGGGAATCAGAAAATTAAAAGAAGTCATTCGAGCTCTGCAATGAAAAATGGCCTGGATAGCTAGATACAGAAAGAAGGACAGTTTGTGGGTACATGAATTTCATGAAAGCTAAATATCAAAGTGTTGGTGACGCGATCGCCTCCAACAGCCACAACTCCTCTGTATCTCTTTTTTGGAAAATCATGATGGGCCTTTTCCCTTTCTTGGACAGGAATATCCAATGGGAAGCAGGGCATGGGCTTTACAATATGTGGGCCTGCAATTGGATTGGCTTGGGACCTCTGGAATCCATCCCCTCCATCACCACCCCTCCCAATCTCCAAAGTCTCATAGTTGATAATTTCCTTGATGAGGATGGGGTGAAATCTCCTGCCCTTGTGGTCCTTCCTAACTGGATCAAAGCTCTCATCCAGCAGGGAGGTTTCTGTGTATCTGAGGCTGAGGACCAATGCTTTTGGCCCCATGCCCCTTCAGGTATAATTTCAGCTAAATCAGTTTGGTCCATCAACATAGGTAGGGGGCTAACGAAGGCCTAGGTCAAGTGGGTGTGGCACCCCTGAATCCCCCCAAAGATCTCCATTTTCCTGTGGAGGCTGATGCATGGAATTCTGCCAGTCGACGATAATATTCAACTCAGAGGTGTATTCCTAGCTTCTAAGTGTAACTGCTGCAATGATGTCTAGGGCCAGGGACTGCAAACTGAATCACTAACGCACTTTTTCTGGACGGAGATCTTGCTGGCACTATATGGGCCCATATCTCAGGTATGTTTGGGTGTTCCATGTCCCTCCTATCATCGGTCTAGGACAGGCTCGTGTGGTGGTGGCAAAGACCACTTCCCAGCTCTAAGTTCACAGCCCCCTCCCGGTTAACCCCTATTTTCTTTCTTTGGGAAATTTGGAGGCCAAGAAATGAGGCAAGATTTGAGGGTTGTCCCATATCATCACAAGCTGTGATCTGAAAAGCCAAATGGCGGCTGATCACTTTGTTCACTAGCCCCCAAATCTGTTCAAATCTGTTGTCGACTGACCACTCTAATCTCGTCAATATTCTTCAATTCCATCCTACTCGCCTTCCCCTAAAATTTATAATCATCAGGTGGATCAAACCCAAAATGGGCTGGTACAAGTTGAGCGTGGATGGGTCGGTGTTGTTTAACCCGGGGCCTGTTGTGGAGGTGGTTAGAGGTGGGCATGTCGGGTCCAATCCAATGGATCTAACCCGATCAAGCCCAATCTGACCCGTTCCGAACTGAACCGATGGTCTGGATTGGTGTAGATCGAGTGCGTCCATCCAGATCCAATTATTTTTCGGGTAGGGTTCAGATAGTAGTCTATCCAGACCGATCCGATCCGAAAACCCAAACCGAAAGGATCCAGACCAATCCAACCTGATCCGATCCGAAGCAGGTAGTCGGGTAGTATAAATACTATTTTTTTACCCTAAATCGCTTACCCCTCCCCTCTTTTCATCTCTTCTTCTTCATCTCCTCTTCTTCTTGAACGTTCAAAGATCCCGATCTTCTTTCTCTCCTCTGCCTGATGCCTGTATTCTAATCTCCAAAGTTGACTGATTCCACTCCCTTACCATCCACGCGTTTGATGTTTGCCTCAAGTCAAAAGGTCGGGATTATCCCATCAAAGGGACTAGAGGCTACACTGAATCGGCTTCGAAGACTAACACAACATCCATCCATACCACAACGGTCCCCACTTGTCAGAACAAAAAGCACATGGTCTACATTGAAACTCTACTCTCCACACACCATATTTAAGGCGGGACCGACCTATTGAACGGCTAAGATCGCAAGGTGAGTTCCAAACCATAAATCTTTTTATATCCACCGATCTAACATCTCCTAAAAAAAGCCCTAGCATTTTTCACCGTACGTGACTAGATCAAATGCATCCTGACGTATTAAAAGGCAAATCCATATATCTGAAATTGAATGCATCCTGATGTATTACAATAAGATATGTGACAAATCTAGCCACAGAATGTGGACCTTTTTCGATCATCCAAACCATTTATTTGATAGGGATACGCGTGGATGGGCCATTACCAAAAGATATCCAGGGATGGATTATTCCATCTTTGATGATGAAAAGATTATGGTGATTGTTCTTGTTATCAAGGGCTTGAAATAATCTAATTGCAACCTTTAATTTTTTACTTTCCACCATATAAAGTGAGACTCATCGTATAAACGATTCGGATCAATGGAAGTTAACCCAGATTCAAAGGCTAAAATCCCGATGTGTCGCATTTTAATACATCGGATGTATTTGAGCGAACCTCTTTGAAGAATACTTCTACAACTGGGATTAAAAGTAATTATAGTTGTTGTATAGCTGTTGTACCTTTCCTAACCATAGTTGTTGTATAGCTGTTGTACATGTCATATGAGGACAAGTAGTGACGCTCCTCGATCTCCAAGTTATACGAACGGTTCAAAGGATATCAAAGTTATATCTACACTGTTCATATATTTTTAAAGATTATCATAGAGCATTATCCAAAAAATGAATAATATCCAAAGATCATCTGGACCACACCAGAAATAGCGGCAGAGATAATGATTTTCACCATTAAATAATTTGTGTGGTCCACTTGATAGTTAGATTTATCTTATTTTTCGTCTCAAGCCGTAAGACGAGCTCGTCGAATGGATGGACGGTTTGGATATAACATATACCCAATGATCGACCCACAGAACTTGCTAACATCAATGCAAAGCCAATGTGCATGTAAACATTACACAGTTGCACTTACGTGTCATGCACGTTAACACCTATGCCTCGAGCTCTAAGTTGTATGAACGGCTCAAATGAAATTACAATTACATGAGCCCCACAATGATGTATTTATTATATCCATCTCGTTTATCTATTTTTCGGGATCATTTTAGAGCATTTGAAAAAAAAAAAAAAAATGAATCATATCTAAAGCTCAAATGGACCACACCGAAAATAGCAGTGAGGATAATGATTTTCACCGTTAAAAACATTCGATCCGAGTCGCACCCAACCCGATCTGACTCGGTTTTCTTGACCAAGTTGAACTCGATTCGGGTCATGCCAACCGTACATCGGATTTTTTTAAGTTAAATGTCCCGGACTTGGTCCCGGATCAGACCGAGTTCAGGTCAGTCTATACAAATTTCAAACTGAACCGAGTTGGACCCAATCTGATCTGACTCGGTCCGATGCCCAGCTCTAGAGGTGGTATATGTAGAGAAAATCAAGGCCTTATGATATTCACTTTTAGCAACGGGTATGGGAATGCTTCTAACAACAAAGTTGAGCTTGGGGCTATTTTTTTTTAAAGAAAATAGATCTTTATTGAGAAGCAAAAATGAGCTATACAAGCCTTCGGACAGGCTCCAACAAAAAGATCAGAGCCCACCTATCATATACCGGACCGCACACTGAACAAGACACGAACAGACACTAAAAAATAGCACGAAGGAAAAACATACTCAAACTCTTAGGGTCCCCAAACCTGCTTTGTCGAGGAGGGATCCCCTGATCTGCCTTGGCAGTTGAGAAGAGATGCGGAAGAAAGTGTTTGGGCAGCCATCACTAGCCTCTCTAGCAAGCGCATCCGCCACTGCATTTTCCTCATGAAAAATGTGGTGAAAGGAGATGTTAAGGGAGCGGCTTAGGTATTGGATAGCCCCCATATGGTACCATATATTTCAAGGGCAATGCCCTGAAGGGTTCGCAGTAGCGTCCACAACTGTCATTGAATCAGATTCAACTTCAATGTTGAAGAAGCCCAAATTTCTGCAAAGAAGGATGCCGTCAAGCATCGCCTGCACTTCCGTAGATGTGTTCGTTGCAATCCCATAATATCTATGAAAAGAAAAAATGAGACGACCAAGAGAGTCCCTACAGACCCCCCACCGCCACTCTCACCTGGTTTCCCTTGAGAGGAGCCATCTACATTCAATTTAACCCAACCGGGGTGCGGTCTACGCAAAATAATTAGCTGAGGCGGGCAGACGACTTGGCAGGGATGGGATCGTGCATTGGGGAGCCCAAACCAGCAGACACAAAAATGGAAGAGGAGACACTAGCTGGCAGAGGGCTGCCCAATTCTTATAACCATAATGAGACTTGGGAGATAATCCTTCGAGCAGACATACATATGCCTTCGTAGCAGGATGCATTCCGACTTAGCCATAGCTCCCAACAAATCAGAACAGGAGTCAAACCAAGAAGGAGCTTCAGGTGAGACGAGAAAGAGGCCCTTGAGGCCCAGAATGTAATGCGCTGATTAATGGCGTGGGAGGGGACCAGAGGAACATCGAAGATTCAGTGAAAATGGGCCCAGGTCGAGGAGGCGGTGGAACCCCAGTAGAGCAGGTGGTCCAAGGTCTCCTCATGAAAATCAGGGAGGTTTACAGTTGGGCTGGTGTTTATGAGCAAGTGGGATGGAGCGGGGGGGGGGGGGGGGGGGGGGGAGCACAGGCGTGGTGGGATGAAGCTGCAACATGTGGCTCGAGGGAGGGAGGTGTCCAACAGCCATAATGTTAGGAGGGCACTAATTGCCCTGGCTACCCTAACTGGAAGAAAGATTCTGAGAGGAGTCGGGGCTCCGATTTCCCTGATGAAAATCAAGATAGGGCAGTGGAGCTGCAAAGGACAACGAGTGATCGCTGCCGACATTGGAAGGAGGGTAACCACCGCAGCATTCGCACCTGGAGATGATATGCACAGTAAACGTTCTGACTGCCTCATCAACAGGAACAACTTTGTGCAAAATTTTTCAAATAAACAGTCCAATTTTAGGGGGGGGGAGGAACTCGTTCCAGGCCCATTTAGTCCACCCGAGTTTATGATGTTGATTACGGATCCCATGTCAAGATGAACTGACTGAGAACTTGTCGCTGCAGGTGAGGTCCCAAACCAGTGTATCCTCCCTGCTAGACAACGGGACATGGCTATCCATCAGACTCTGAAAAATAGGAGCAGGGAGAATGTGACTGAGGTCTTGCAAGTGGAGGCAGGGAGGCTGGGAGAAGAAGTCCCTGACCGAGGCCTGTCTGAGATGAATTGGGATGGGACCCGTCGCCATGCTTGCAAGGAAACTGCTCCCAAGCCAATTCTGCATCCAAAAGTTGAGCCTGCCCTCACCAAGTAGCCATTTGGAGTGCAATAGGGTGAAAGGGAGTGTCTTCAACATGTCCTTCCAGACTGTAGAGTTGTCAGCTGAATGCAGAACTTTTACAAAAGCCCCTCTCTCCTCTGAAATGATGGATGGAAGGACAGTAGCTAGCCGGGAAGCCAGGATCTTGGAGAAAATCTTCATAATACCATTGCACAAGCTTATTGGCCGATAGTCAAATAGGGACTCTGAGTTCCTCTTCTTTGGGATGAGATAAATGTGGGTGCATTGGAATGATCTGGGAATGGACCCACCAAAGAAAAAATCCTTTGTAGCTTCGAAAATGTTTGTACCAATAATGATCCAACATGAAGAGAAGAAAGCACCATCAAACCCATCCAGACCCGAGGCGCTGTCGATTGGAATTGAGAACGTCACATTCTTAACTTCATCAACCGAGACCGCACACAACAAGTCGTCATTCATTTGAGAGGAGACTAGCACCGGGATAGTTGAGAGGATGGGGTCATGGTCCAACCTCGGTTGAGAGGTGAAAAGGTCAGTGAAGAAGTCGACAATAACCCTGGTGATGTCTTCGCTTTTCTCCAACATATCCCCAGACGAAGTTTTATTTCTGTCTATAGTCATTCGCCTACAATTTACCATCACCGAATCATGAAAGAACTTCGTATTTTTGTCCCCTTCTTTAAGCCACTTTATCCTCGACTTTTGTTTCCAAAACAATTCCTGTTGGAGCTAGGCCAATTTGAGATTCGCTTTAGCAACATTCAGATTTGCAATGCTTTCATCAGTTTGACAGGATAGGAGAGAATTTTTTGCTCGTGTTATCTCATCCTCTGCCTTTTGCACATTACTGTGGACATCACCAAACGTGAATTTATTCCATTCCTTCTAAACCCTTTTTAGGTGTTTCATCTTAAGCAAAACTTTAAACATAGGGGCTACAATAATTTTAGTCTCTCATGCTGCCTTGACAACCCGATGGAAGTCCTCATGAGTAGTCCATATGCGATAGAATCTAAAAGGCCGTGGGAATTCCGAGGCTACATCCATGAAGCACATAAGCACAGGGGCATGGTCGGAGTAGGTCCTCGTCAGGTGCTTAACCGTGAACTTAGGAAGAGAGCTCACCCAATTCCCATTGACAAGCATCCTGTACAATTTGGTCCATCGACATCTCCCACCTGACCTGTTGTTGTACCAAGTAAAAATTGACCCCGAGAATCCTGCATCAATCAAACAAGAATCATTTATCGCATCAAGAAACTCCTGCATTGCCGGGGTGAAAGATGGACTGCCTCCCAGCCTCTCATCGACACTGACGGTGGAGTTAAAATCACCGCAATCAAGCCAAGGTCCATGAGGTTGGGCTGAAGTCCTTCTCAGTCCCTCCCACAATTCCTTCCTCTGTTCTCTATTGCAGCTTGCATAGATGGCTGATATCAACACCGGGGGGGAGTTATCATTTGAGACTTGTAACATGAGATATTGTCTAGAAGCTGAAATAGATTGGATGTGAATGCCTGACTTTTCAAGGATCCAGATTCGACCTTCAGTAGCAGCAACCAGAAGCTGAAAATCGCGACCGAGCTTAGCTGCCACAGAATCCCTCTTATTGTCTCTTATCATAAGTTCCTGAAGAAGGAGGATAGCTACTTTATGCTTCTTAATCAATTTTTTCAGACCGCGGATAGTTTGGGTATTATCTACCCCTCTTACGTTTCAGGTAAGGATGCTAAACATCAGATACCCAACTTTTACGCTCGTCCTGTCTGCGGATGTATCTCAGCTTCTAAATCTGTCGATGGAGCATAGAAGTCATAGGTCTACCTTTCCTTCTAGTAATCAGAATTGGGATGATGGAGTTGCTATTAGCTTTGTTTCTAGATTCAGGAGAGTCACCGTCATCAGAGTCTGCCCCAACATCAATGTTTACCCATAATAATAAACTTCTTTCATCGAACATAGCAGTACGCTAGTCAGCCTCAGCAGAGGGAGGGTTGTTGTTGGGTGTGGGGGCCAAGAGAGGGGAGGCTGCATGATCAGGAGGCTAATCAGAGTCGCTACTAGCCTGAATATTGAAATCAGCTACCGGACCCAGATGCTCTGAAGTAATTGAGGTGGACACAGAGCAATTCTCCCTCGTGAGAAGGATGTGATGTTCTTTGTTGATATGAGTGTGGGAGCGCATCAGGCTAAAGGGACAGGGTTGATAGGGAGGGGGAGGCGATCTGTCCCGAAAGAGTTGTTTAACCGATACTCATCCTTCTTGTTCATTCTGAACATTTCTATCAGTTGGAATTTTTGGGAGATCCAGGGGTATATAGGGCAGGATAAGGTCGGTTGCAGGCTTAGGAGAAGGGAGAGGGTGGTGGAGAGTAGGTCTCAGCTACTCAGTAGGCTCAGATTGTTGATGGGGCTGAGGAGGGTTGATGGGGACTGAGGAGGGCTGCGGGGGTTGAGGAGGGTTAACTGGGCAGGTGAATGGACCACGAGTAGGTTGGTTCTGCAATTCCACCAATTGCTCATAAACCATGTTCGGACCGGGATAAGGGGGCTGGGGGGCAAGACAAAGGCTAAGGGGAGGGGGAACGGTCCCCTATTCTATAGAGGGAGCAACAGGGGGAGCAGCGAGAATGCTATCTTACAACAGGTCAGACGCTATCAAGGGGATTAGAGGATCCAAAGGAGGGCTTGAGGAAACGGTAATTGGGTCCAGATGGTTGGCCTACGATAAAAGCATCAGATGATCTTGCTGATGGGGAGGGTTCAGGGAAGACATAGATCGAGCAGCTGATGGGTCGACTGACCCATTCACTGGGGGGAGGGCCCGATTAGCTGGCTCCCTTTACAATTCCTGATTCACCGTCGGTTGTCCAAAGGATCTAATGACCCACTATTTCGTCCCTTCCAGTAGGGAGGGAACCGGCTCCTGCGATCCTTCAAGAAAGATTAAAATCTAGAAGGTCATTCCTTCCACCATAAGGCTTAACTTGTGGCTCGAATTCAGGTCCTGCACGGGAAGTATCCTCACCCTTACATACCACCTGTTGGGGCCAGTCAGTGAGATAGGATCCAATTCTAATATTTACCCGGCTTGTTCTGCAATTAGGCCTATGGTCTGTTCGCTCCAGACGTGCGAGGGTATGCCAACAATCCGAATCCAGGCCCCGCGACCAGGAAGCACCATCGCTGGTCCCCATGGTCTCATGTTGGCAAGGCCCAGTTTGCCATGGAGTAATTTATTACGCGCAAATGTCGTGGCTGCTTCCCTGGTAAAAAATTTCAGAGCATAGGCATTCTCGAATAAGAAGAATACCTGAGCATGGGTGGCTCAAAAATTGAAGATTTTGATTGTGTCTTGAATGGATTGGCAGTTTATAGTTGGGCTCGTGGCTTCTCCGATCAGGGTGTTGGCGAACTCAGTTCACCCCTTATCTGACATCCATTTGGGCATGATGACATTATGGCTGCTCAGAGGCGGAGGGGAGGGTAACTTGGCGGTCTCTGCATATGAGCGGGTGACGGATCTGTTGCCACTCACACGAAACGGGATATACATGGTCGGAACAGGCTGATTCATCTAAGAGAAGGAAGGGGGTAGAAGGGGATTGAGATTTGATGATGCGGGGATGGACGGCCTAGCATCCCTACTTCCAGCAGCTGGTGCAATGGGTCTCTGGTTAGGGCGATTGAGAGCTGCACTAACAGTCATGCGGCGATGACCAAGAAATCTCCCACTGAGGAGCTCAATCGCTGACATTGCATCCTCCTTCCTCTTGAAAGTGATAAATACAAATCCCTTGCTTCTACCAAATGCTGGAAATGTGGGGATGAATATGTCTGACAAGACGCCAAATTGACCAAAGCAGGCGTGGAGATCCTCCAATGTCGCCGAGAAAGGGATATTCTCGACGAAGACTCTGCATTCACCCTTGGTTTTCCTCCGCACCTCTGTCCAGTCGTTGCCAACATCTTCGCAGGTCCCCATTATCCCTTGGACACCTCCGCGAGAGGTGCGGAGGGTAGCCAGGACCCAAAGCAAAGAAACCGTAAAAATCACCTATTTAAATCGCCTCTTTTCGTTTGTACATTAACGGACCCCAACGATACCAAGACCTGAAGTGTTGAAATGATGGCATGATGCACTGTATAAACCTTGGGTTAAACAGTGTTCTCATAGAATCAGATTCTGAATGGGTGGTGGATTGCATCATCACTAATTCCACTGCCTCTTGGACATGGAAATATTAGCTATCCAGAATTTGGAGACTCAATCGCAGGGGCACAATTTTTGTATCTCCCATATTGCTAGGGAAGCCAATGGTCTAGCCGACGGATTGGCTAAGAAAGGAAGTTTGTATCAAGACAACCAGCTCTTTAGGGAAGTTTCAGATATCCCCAAGCTAGTCAAGGGTTGATACCTTCTTGATAAAATAGGTTTGAACTCTTTTAGGAAAGTTTAGGACGCTTTTTGTATAGATAGGCGGGCTAGCTTTTGTATTTGGTTGCCGCTCGAATGAGGTTCATATTATGGTAAGGCCCAGTCATTTTGTGGTTCCCTCCCAATCTTTGTAAAGCTACTTTCTGATCAATGAATTCCAGGTGGTGGACTCCCACCTTTATTTTTATTTATTTATTTATTTTAAAAAAGTAGAGTAGTGTGCACAAAAGATGGATGGATTGGATGTCATTAAAACATTACGGTGGGCCCCACACATCAATTTGTAACATAAGCTTAACATAAAAACATTTGTATTAATTGGATCCAGCTTCATAGTTATATATTTTAATATTAAATCTTGTTAAAAGGAAAATAATAATAATAATAATAATCTGAGTTACTAGACTTAAGTTTTCAAATCATGCTTTCAATTCCAACAGTTAATGTAATTGAGATGGTGCACCTCAAGTGGTAGATTGAGTGAAGATAACCTCATCTCAACAC
This sequence comes from Magnolia kwangsiensis, assembly GCA_037074715.1. Lineage (NCBI taxonomy): Eukaryota > Viridiplantae > Streptophyta > Magnoliopsida > Magnoliales > Magnoliaceae > Magnolia > Magnolia kwangsiensis. The sequence goes on along the minus strand of CM073571.1, from coordinate 186,181,393 downwards.
TGAGGTCTTGGTATTGATTCGCAAGTGGGGTGTGTATACTAACGTGCTAAAAATTAAAAAAATTAAAAAAATAAAAAGAGAGATGGCGCATAAAAATGTAATGTAAACAATACATCAGACTTGCAAAGCCATATGCCATATATAATTCAAAGATGAGAAACTGAGGACCTTCTGAGTAGGTTGGTTTGATCTCTATGGGGGTACATACACTATGGGACCCACCTAATCCACAACGTTAATTCCTTGTTTAGGTATGAACCATAAAAGTGATGCATGTTGAGACACACACACACACACATGAGATGTTATGTTCCTTCACCTGATTTATGAGATGAGCATAATGAGATCTCACACATATTAGCACAATGGTGTAAGCTTATGTATTTCAACGGAGATGGATCATTGTTTGATGGTATCCTACATGATGATTTTTTTTTTTTAGTATTTTTTTTTAAGCAGGAGGGAAATTCCCACCTGAAGTATATTGATTAAAGAGAAGAATGATGAAGCAACTTTCGGGCAGGCCCCACCTATCATATGGGAGCTAACAGAATGAACAACCTAAAACTATACAGAAGTAAACACCACTAAGCCACTAAAGCCCCAAAGACAAAAGAACCAAAACTAAGCCAGATGCCCTCTGAAATATAGGGGAAGAATAAAGGGGCAGTAGCCACTTGAAACAGAGGATGAGCCAGCCTTCTGCCAAATCTCTTGGGAAAAAGAGAAACAACACAACAACTACTATCCACTGTCGAGAAATCGCCAACTGACAAGCAGCAAACACAACAGGAGGACTCCATCAAGCATACAAAAAAACTAAACAGGGGGAGACTTCGCCATCTCCCTGATAGTTTCAAGACCCGTTTTGGCGAGGAGAAACTAGCCTTTAGTCATCTTGGGAAGAGAGGAAACATCATGGAAGATTCTGCTATCTTGCGATTTACTCCCAATTTTTGTCAGACTGTCGGCTGGACCATTGGCTTCTCTTAGAGTATGGAAAATTTAAAATACTCCTAGAGAATTGAGCTTTTTGATCCTAGCCAGCCAGTAGGACCACTTCCAAGAGATGGAGAAAAAGCCCCTTAAGATACCAACTGCCCAGTTGGAGTCCGTTTCAATGAGAACATTAGAGATTCTGAAGGATAAGCAAAGTTTCATGCCATCATATATCGCCAGCAACTCAGTCGAATTATTGGAAGCCTCTCCATAGCCACTAATAAAAGAAAATATCATGTTATCGAGAGAGTCCCTGCATACCCCCACCTCCAGCCGCACCTGGATTTGATTGAACTGATCTGTTAAAGTTTAACTTCCACCAACCTACTCTAGGTTTAATCCATCTAATTATGACGAGGGCACGGTCAGGCCAAAGGGAGAGGGAATGGATGGGGGGCGAACGATTAGAAGAATCCAAGGGAAGTTGCTGGATCCATTTGTCGAAGCGAGTGGAGATACTAACCAGCCACTATTTAATCTTGAAGAAAACTCCTTGGGAAGTAACTGCCTTGCTGCCGAATCTATCTTCATTCCTAGCCTTCCAAATGTCCCACAGAATGAAGGCGGGGGCTAGACGGAACTCCAACTTATTAGTACATGATGATTGTGTAGATGATGAACACTTACTCATTCATGATGTGCGAGTTGAGCCACATGTGTAGTCAATTACTTATTAATAATAGATCAATTCTAGTCCAGTTGTTGCGCAAGTAAAAGTTTCATATGTTACTCTTGTGTCCTTAGTACTCTATGGTACATGGCAAGGTTGCAATAAGGTGATGTTACTTTGGTGTGCATAATCAACATCATGTGGAAAGATTCAGTTGAATTAGAAGCATATTAGAAAGCAGCTAAAAATCAAATTTGGGTCATAGAGAAAAGATAAAGAAATATCATAAATTATCACACAATGATGACAATGCACATGAGACTTACCTAGGTCACAGGATTGAATGGGCGATTGTATTTTGTTACAAACTATTTTGGAAAAATATTATTATATTATTATATTAGTATTTTCAATGAATTTTAATCAGTCAAGTTTTCAAATATGAAATATTTTCAATCTCAAAAGTAAATAAGTGCCTATCATGATTGAAGATTTGGGATTTATTTGCTTACACGTATATCAAGGAAGCTCCAAAGATTTCCCTCATCACATGGAAGCTCATTCATCATGCCCTCCCTATTGACATTAGAACTGAAAGGTATCTCCATGGCCTCAAAATGTGATTGTTGCCCTCCCCCTTTGCAGCCAAATCTCGAGACGTTTGACCATGTCTTCTCTTCGGGTGCCTTGGCCTCAAAGATGTGGAGGAATTTTGAAACTTTGTTTCACATCCTAAGATCAACTTCCCAACATTCAGCAGTTGGCAGGGCTTCCTTCTGAGGGTCTATTGCAGGATTGGCTGACCTTTTCCTCTCCCTGAGGGGCTTAACTCTAGCCCTTATCTTCTGTGAGCTCTGTCTGGCTAGAAATGCAGCCCACATGGAAGGATCCGCTATTAATACTAACAGATTTATATCCAAAATCATCCATTGGATAAAACTACTCACTCCTTACCTCCCTCTCCCAAAAATAGTCCAACACTCCTCTGTTGCTGCCTTGTTTAGCTTGGGGCTAGACGGAGACAAGACGAGGCCTATGAAGATGCTGATGGTCTATTAGCTTCAGCCCAATGCTGGTCAGATCAAGGTCAATGTTGATGTTTCAGCTTTGGGCAATCCAATCCCTTTGGGAGGTGAAGGTTTCGCTAGGGACGGTTCGGGAACTTTCATCTTGACTTTCACTTGTAGATATATGATAGGTTCTAATGGTTGGGCTAAGACCAAGGCAATCTAGGAGGGCATATCCCTTTGCATTGAAAGGGGCTTCACCAATGTGGAGATTGTTAGAGACTCCAAATCAGTGGTGGGCTCTATCATCAAGAAGGTCACCCAGTCTTGGGCTTTGTGGTATTGGTGGATCAAAATCAGGTCCCTCATGGATAGAATTGAGGTTACCATCTCCTATTCTCGTAAGGAGACCAATGCGATGGCAGATGGGCTAGCCCGCATGGATAGTAGAGGTCAACTTCATAGATGCTTCCAATCTTTGGAAGAGCTTCCTCCCATCATTAGAGGTCGCCTCTTTCGGGACAAACTAGGATTAGGCTATTTGAGAGAACATTAAAGCTTGTGTTTTTCCCTTTCAACTGATGGGCCTGTTTTTCCTTTTTGTTAACAGGCCCATCCATACTTTTACATTTTCTTACATTCTCAAATATGAAATGACCTTTTCTTAAAAAATTAAAAAAGTTAAATATATAAAAAAAAGTATATAGTATATTGAGGATTTTTCCAAGTGGGAGAAAATCTATCTTTTAAAACAATGAGAATAATGTATCTTAACTTTCAAATTTTATATTTTAGTTTAATATTTGTCTCCATAATTTCTATTTTTATACTTTGTCTCCATATTAGAACCACCGTGTGTCAATTTGGGTGCCTTTTTAGCCCAATTAAGAAACGAGTAGTGTGTGGGTGTATATTTTAGTTTAATATATGTCTATGTAATTTCTATTTTTATACTTTGTTTCCTTATTAGAACCAACATGTGTCAACTAATAAACGGGTAGTGTGTGGGTGTAGATGATTCAACATATGAAAATTAGACGAATGATGATTATATGATGATGACTTCTTTTTTTTTGGGACTACCTTCACTGGCCAATCTAGTCAATGCATCAGCCACAGAGTTTCCTTCTCTATAGATGTGACTGAACGAAAGGTTTAGGGAACTACGAAATTTCTGAATAGCTCCCATCTTGTACCAAATGTTTCAAGAAAACGAATCAGACCTATTGTCGGCTGCCTTTGCAATGGTCATCGAATCAGATTCAACAATGATGCTGTGGAGGCTGAAATTGGAGCTGATTGTGATGCCATCCAACATAGCTTGGGCTTTAGCTATTGTGTTCGAAGAGTGACCGTAGCTGTAATGGAACGCAAAAATCATATTACCAAGATGATCCCTGCAGACCCCTCCACCACCACTCGGACCTGGGTTCCCCCTGGAGGAGCCGTCGACATTCAACTTGAGGAATCCCCTAGGGGGTTTAAGCCAAGTAACAATGGAATGATTTCTAGGCCAATGAGGCACAGCCGTAGGAATGTTGAGGATCTGCAATGTGATGGCTTCCGCTAGAGAATTCCTATCCTTGCCCGGGGTCAATAAAGCGATTTCTTTCAACCAATGAACAGCTTTAAAAATAATCTGGGGGGCAGACATCACGCGACCTTCAAAGCGAGCCTGATTTCTACTTAGCCAAATCTCCCAACTAATCATACAAGGAGCAAGGCCAATGAGGCGAGACACTCTGGATTTCTTCCTTGCTTTGGAGATCCATAGATTAATGCGTTATGGAATGGACTGATTTGGGAAATAGATGACACCAAAAATCTTACTAAAGTGTTCCCACACCGAGCCAGCTATCATACCTTGGCTGAATAGATGGTCCCGATCCTCCTCCTCCCCGAGAACAGCAACCAGGCTAGCAGCATTCTGGTCAGCGTCAGTAGAAGCTTGCTGAACAGAGGCCAACCGAGAGAGCTACAAACAACGCAAGAGAAGCTGCAACTGAGCGTCATTGGAGCTCCCAACCTGATGCTGCTGAAAGTTCGGATGGGCATGCTGATGATCGAGAGGGGGATATGACGGCTCTGTCTGAATCGGGACCTGGTCAGGGGCAGAAATCTGAAGGACAGAGGGGGCCATGCTGCAGCATTCACAGCGGGAGGCCAACGAAATTCCTATAGACTGCAGAGATTTGTCCACAGGAATGGCATTTTTAATGATCTTCCAGACAAAGATGCTCATCTTTGGAGGAAGAGCTTTATTCCACACCCATTTAGGCTAGCCGAGAGGAGGCAAATGAGGCCTGACTTCATTCCATGCAGACTTAACTGTGAATTTACCTGAAGCAGAGATGTCCCAGATCAACTATGATTATATGATGATGATTTAACTGTGATTATATGATGATGACTTGGTAATATCATTTTATACCACTTAGAATTAGTATTGATTTAATGTTGAAGAGACAAATGACCAGGGAGCTATGAGATACAGTTGCAAATATGTATTCCCAACGCCATGATTTAGTTTGCAATTTCCAATTGTATGGAGAGATTGCCATATTGTTCATGACGAACTTGCTGCCAGTCTCACCTCTACTTCTCATGTTTTTCAAGTTAATCATATGTGATATTTATGCTCCAGCTTGAAGATGTTTTAGGCTTTCATTGTATTGGGCTTTCATTATATTGATTTAGGCCTAATTTAGGTCTAGCAATGGGCAGGTCTCGCATCTAGATTTGAGTTGATCAGGTTGGGCTTTTGGGTTGAGATTATTCAAAATATTGATTTTTCTTAGTCCAAGCCCAACCTTATTGCCAAAATAGAGATTATTCTCTCTATTTCATTTTTTTCTCAAAAAATAATGATGAGTAGGATTTGCTGATACGAGTACAAGTAACTTCAATTTTGGGAGATTCTCATAGCAAACCTATCATCATCAGACTGGATCAAAGGAGTATAGACCCCACTTGTTCAAAATATCAGCGCCAAGGAACATATAAGCATGCGTCAGAAAGCAAGCAATATTAGGTAACCCTTACCAATCAATCGGTGTCCTTGCAACATCTTTTTAAGTGTGTCCATATGAATGTTAAAACTAATTAAGCTCTTGAATGTTTCAAATTCAACTATTTCATGTATTTTTTTCCCAAGGAAGAGTTTGCAGGCTTTATTTTTAGAAAATGTCATCTAAACGTTGAATACGCATGATGCGTGGCTTTTTTTTTTTTTTCAAAAAATGTATGTGTCATTGATCTGTCAAAAAACCGCACCTGTACAACAGGGCACCCCTTTACATAAAACAGAGAGCCCATCAGTGAAAGCATGAAATAAATACATGGAAAAAGCAAGAGGAGTCACACGACCCTAATTGATCCCAATCCAACTTCATCTAGAAAGATAGATCCTCTTACCTGCTGTGGAAGTTCCAATAATTGATCAACCGAAGCAGAAGATTACGTAGCACTCCCAATCCAAGCCATGAGATCCGCAGGAGAGTTCCCTTCCCTCAAGACTTGCACGAATCTGACGCTGCCGATTGTCTGCATCTGATGAATTCTTTTCAACCACGGCTTGCATATCCATACTGGCTTAGCCACTCCATTGAGCAGATCTACAACCATCCTAGAATCTGATTCTAGAATGATTTAACGATAACCCCTTTGCATACCGAGAGAAAGCCCATCATGCACCGCTCGAAGTTTCACAACCGTGTTAGTGCCAACTCCATATCCTACTGAAAAGGCAAACAGAAAATTTTCTTTCTCCCCTCAACAGATTCCACCCCCTCCCGATCTATCCGGATTTCCCCTTGCTGACCCATCTACATTAATTTTAACCCAACCCGACGTTAGCCTCTCCCATTTAATCACAATAGCTCGACCACTAGGAGTAGTAACTATAGGAGAGGTGTGACCAATCCTTGGCCTGATCGTCTCCCCGACCCCTAGCGCATTTCCAATGCTCCCAGATCTATTAAGCTGAGCGACCCACACTTGATCTTTGTTATCACATGATCAGTTGATCAGACTAATCTACCTTCATAAATTGCAGCATTGCGGGCTTTCCATATCTCCCATATAACTAAGCACGGAATGATCCTATATGTCATCAATTTGTCTTACTTGGAAGAGACAGCCGCCCACCACTGAGATAGCCTAGCCTCGACTGAAGATGCAACGATGACTGTAATAGCGAACCAACTGCCAACGGCCAGCCATACTCTCTGCACTAGGCTACTAGATACAAACAGATGAAGCAACATCTCAATGTCATGTGACTGGGAGTCCTGAAAGTTGCAACAAACGCACCTGGAGGTAAGGTAGACACCCCTGGCTTGAACCGCTCTATCGACCAGTACCACATGTTAAAGGACCTTCCAGACGAACAATGATATTTTGTGTAGCAACTTAGCATGCTAAACCCAACGTGACTAACTTCTACCTACACCAGGAACCCTACACATCGCCCACGCAAACTTGCTAGAGAATTCTCCTGAAGGCATAAAAGGCCAAATTGGTAAGTCCTCTTCCTCAAAAGTGCAATAACCTACCTGAAAAACATGATGAATAACTCCTTGGGGAAGGAAAAGCCAAGCAGCTAAGGGGGGGAGAGGACCACACAAACCCAACACCTGAAAAACCTGAGTGTCATGCAAAACTTCCAGCACCTCTGCCTCAGCCAACTGCTCAAGAGGGCCCAAACCGGTCCAATTGGACTTCCAGAAATTACATTTTCCTTCACTTATTTGCCATTGAACTCTGGATTCCACCCAGGAAATGAGGTCCCTGATACGCTTCCACAATGGAGAAGCTAGTCGTCTCCACCTGTACGGTGCACTTGAAGATAGGTCATGGTGATACTTAGCCGTCATGAAAGACCTCCAAATATTCTCCTCCTTTCCAAATTTAATAATCCAAGTCATTCTGATACGGAAGGCTTTCATTATATCTGTAGGCTTTCTGAAACCCAAACCTCCCCTCCTCTTTTGGCGAAGCCAGCAAATTCCAGTTCTTCCAGTGGCACTTTTATTTTCCTTCTGCCCAGCCCCAGAAAAAGTTTGACATGTACCTCTCCATTAATTTAGCACCTGACCAGGAATATGGACCTCCGCCATAGAGTGGACTGGAATACCGGAAAGGACGTGCTTAACAAGTACCACTCGCCCCGCCTGAGATAACAGACGGGCCTTCCACCTGTTAATTCGCCCTACCACTCTCTCGACCAAAGGCATAAAAGCACTTACCTTTAGCCTGCCCTCCTCCATAGGAACTCCCAGATAAAAGAAAGCAGACGACGATTTACCAAAATCGAGGGTAGCTTCAATTGTTCTAATTTTGGCACTTGACAGCTTTCTTGAACAGAAGAAAGAACATTTTCTGAGATTAATACTTTGGCCCGATGAAGCTTGGAAAGCGTTCAGGAATTTCATTATCTGTAACAGTAATGACTTGCTCCCATTTGTAAAAATTAAAGTATCGTCAGCATAGAGCAAATGCGAGATTGTGGGGCACCCTCTCCCCAAAGCAAATGGCTGGCTAACCTGACTAATCAACATATTCTTGTGACCTCTACTAAGGACCTCAGCTGAGAGAATAAACAAGCTTGGCGAGAACGGGTCACCCTGCCTCAGACCCCTTGACGAGTTAAAAAAACCCGCCATCTCTCCATTCACAAGAACCGAAAACCAACTATTCCCCCAACAATTGTCCACCAACTCGATCCATGGTCTACTAAAACCAAACTGCTTCAAAACTTGTTTTAAAAAGACCCAATTTACTCTGTCATAGGCTTTATCCATGTCTAGCTTCAAGACAATGTTACCCCCACGGACCGACCTATTTAAATCCTTGAATATCTCTTAAGTTAACACTATATTCTCTGCTATTAAATGGCCTTGTACAAAAGCCCCCTGTTCAGGAGAAATCAGCAGCGGAAGAACGTGACTGAGCCTGGATGTCACTATCTTAGAGAAAAGTTTGTAAAAGTAGTTGCATTAATTGATTGGACGATAATCGGAGAACCTCTTTGGAGCATTGGACTTCGGAATTAAGCAGATGATAGAAGATGTAACTGACCGGGGAAGATTTCCTCCTTTGAAGAAAAAGGAAACAGCTTCGAGAATGTCCTGCCCCACCACCTCCTAACAAGAAGTAAAAAAGCTGGCTGAGAATCCATCCGGCTCGGCCGCACTATCTTTAGGGATGGAAAGAAGAGCCGAGTGGACCTCCTGTGATGAAGGGAAAACCATCAACATGTCGTTATGGTCCTGCGTCACCAGCCTAGGAATGCAATGAAACAGATCTTGATTTAGTTGACTGTTGTCTGCGCTGAAAATCTGCTGTGACTGCTGCTACCTTAAAATCTGCTTGCCCGACTGCTATTTGACCTATTTCCAATTTGATCTGACTAATAGCTACTCTTCTATGTCTTTCCATAACCGTAGCATGAAAAAACTTGGTGTTTTTATCTCCCTCCATCAGCCAGTCCACCCTTGATTTCTGTTTCCAGAAAATTTCCTGCATCAGCTCCAAAGATGCTAACCTGGCTGAATTTAAATTGAGTTGCTGATAAAGCCCGGCAGCCCGCTCATTCAATCCCGAAACTTCTTGAATTTTCTCCTCCAACTCAACAGCAGTTTGCTCCGCTGCCTTAATCCACTCAAAGATGTTACTAAATACCTCCTTGTTCCAAATTTTAAGATCCTGTTTCACCTGCTTGAGTTTCGAAAGCACATTGTACACTGGATGAATAGGTTCCACCTTATGCCAAGCTGTCCTCACCACATTTATAAAGTCCTCATGCTGCGTCCACATTCGTTGGAACTGGAACAGTTTCGAACCGCCAATCGACGTATGGGGGAAGGAAAGAATGAGCGGAGAATGGTCGGAATGGATGCGGGGCAAATGGGACACTTGGAACTGAGGGAATAACGTAGCCCATCTCACATTGATAAGAACTCAATCTAACCTCACCCAGACTCCAGAAGTACCCAACTGATTATTACACCAAGTGAACATGTTTCCAGAAAAACCAACATCAAGAAGACCTGCAACATTAATAGTAGCAGAGAAATCTGCAGAAGAAGCACTATCCACTACCCTACAGCTTCTTCATTCCGAATTCAAAACCCCCGCATTAAAATCCCCACAAACTGCCCAGGGGCCCTACATTGAGGCTGATATGGAGGCGAGGTCAGACCAGAGAGATCTCCTCAAGACCCGAGCACATCTGGCATAGACAAAAGATATAGATAATTGGGAAGAACAATTTTGCAAAGAAACCACTATCGACAAACACTAGTCAGATTTAAACACTACCGAACAAGAAAGGAGAGACTTATAGAACAACCAAATCTTGCCACTCTCATCACTATTAGAACAAGACAAATGAAAACCCAAAGATAAACTTGTTCGCACTCTCTTTTCATCACCTATCATGGGTTCCAGAAGCGCCACCATACAGGGATCATGAGCTCTGAGAAGCCTCTTAGCCATCCTTAAGGACTTCTTATTCCCTATCCCGCGAACATTCCACACCATGATTTTATCCATCGGTCACACACCCAGTATTTACAGCCCTTTTCTTTAAGCGGCGAAGTCTAGATTTCCAATTTCCTTTAGCATATAGGATTCGATACCTTCTAATCTTCGTCAGAGGTTGTCCCCCCTCAGACACCTTCCGTCTAGCTTGATGTCACATGAACTATCCAAGTTTGCACTTGTCACCTCGTGTAATAGTGTTTGTGGGCTAAGCAAATCCTCACAACATAATGGACTTTAGTCGGCTAGAAACCTAACTATGGTTAGATTGTAAAAACCATAATTTCTTGATAGTACGACATCTAATCCATTAAGTAATGATTTAAAATACACTACAAGAAAATAGGCCTTTAGCCACAATTTTTTAGCCATAGTTCAAAACATTGAGACTAAATATCATGTTTAGCTTCAATTGCTAGGAAACTAAGGCCAAAAGTTCACCTTTTACCATGATTGCTAAGGAACAGAGACCAAAAGTCTGCCTTTCACCTTAATTGCTAAGGAACCAAGGTTTTTTCCTCTGTCACTACAAAACCCAGATCAAAAGTTCACCTTCCACCACAATTACTAAGGAACCGAGGTTGAAAGTTTACCTTTTTGCCTCGGTTGCTAAGGAACCCATGTCAAAGTTCATTTTTTGCTACGATTGCTAAGGAACGATATCTTATCGGTAGTTAAAACATTTTTTCTTAGATCTTGTCTCCCAGAGCCTTCTCCACAACTCTTATTAATCTCATTATGAAATCTCCGAAGCCTAAAAGTTTCATTGATTTTAGACCAATCAGCCTTTGCAACAACATTTATAAGATATTCTCAAAAATCATTGTTTCCAGGCTCAGTTCTATTCTCCCCAAGTTGATCTCGATCAAACAAGGGGTGTTTATAAAAGGGCGCTCTATTGCTGAAAGCATTGCCCCCTGCTAAGAGGTTTTCAGATACATCGGGAGGAAGGTTAGGGGTGGTAACTTAGTCCTTAAGCTAGATATAGAGAAGGCATATGACAGACTCGACTGGAGATTTCTGAAATAGGTCCTTTTAAGTTTGGCTTCTACTCCACCTGGGTGAAGTTGGTGGAATCTTGCTGGATTTGTAACTAGTTCTTGGTGCTTATTAATGGGGACATTTGCGGTTTCTTCCAGTCGTCCCGAGGGCTACGGCAAGGGGATCCGATCTCTCCTTCTCTATGTATTCTTGCAGCTAAAGTCCTCAGTCGTGGCTTCGCAACGTTGATTGAAAGAGGCTTTTGCCTCCCGTACAAGCTAAAACAGGGCTGTTTACAGGTCTTGCATTTGCTCTATGCCGATGATACTTTACTATTTCTGAACGACTCCCGTAGTTTCATTTGCATAGTTCGCTCCTTTCTCTCAGATTTTCAAACCATCTCGGGACAAAAGATAAACCTGAGGAAAATATTTTGCTTCTGCTCTCTTAAGTTGTCTCCCTCTAGGGTCCGATGTCTAGAGCGATCCCTTGGTCTTCGGAGATCGACCTTGGGCCTCATCTACTTAGGCGTCCCCATCGCTCAAGGGAGGATTTGAAGCAGCCTATTCGAGCCGCTGCTAGATAAAGTGACCTCCAAAATTCAGGGTTGGAAAGCCAAAATCCTCTCCCAAGCTGGCCATTTAACTCTTATCTCCTCTGTTCTATGTAGTATCCATATTCACTCCTTGGTGGTTGTGATTCTTCCTAAGAAAGTTTTATCCAGGCTGGCCTCTTCTATGGCTAACTTCTTCTGGGGATGGAGGGAGGGCAAACAGAAAATACACTAGAAGAATTGGGATGCAATCTCCAAAGAGGAAGGTAGACTGAGGATCAAGAAACTTAAGGAGGTGATGGCGGCTTTCCAACTACAGATGGCGTGGGCGATCAAGTTTGGAAGTGGCGACAATCTATGAGCTGATTTTATGATATCAAAATACAAGTTCCAGAGAGCTGTAGGGACCCCTATCTCAGCTCCTGCTGGGGCTTCGCCTATCTGCAAGCGAATGATGCGTCTATTCCACGTGTTGAACTCTTATACCCAATGGGCGGTGGGTCGGGGCGAAATCAATATGTGGAGCTTCAATTGGATTGGATTGGGTTGCTTAGATTCAAATCCTATTATCCAAATTCTTGCGGTTCACAGATCCTTGCGTGTATCAGATTTTATTGGAAGTAATGGACTATTGCCATCTCCTCCCATGGCTCTGCCAGTTGCCCTTTTGGACTACAACTGCGGGGACTTCTGCATTTCGGGCTCACATGACATACCAATCTAGCCATCGAACACGGCTGGAAATTTCTCTGATAAATCAGCTTGGGACCAGTTCCGGATCCAGGGGCTAAAGAAAGATTGGGCCAGGAGAGTCTGGCACCCAAAAAATCCCCCATGAATCTCTCTTTTCATTTGGAAGCTTCTTCAGCGGGCTCTCCCAGTCGATGAATGTATCCAGAGGAAGGGGATCTAGCTGGCGTCGAAATGTGTCTATTGTGGAGATGATTCTCACTCTCCCCCCTGCTCGGAATCACTAGACCACTTGTTTCTTTCTGAGAATCTGGCTTCTGCGATTTGGGATTGGCTTGCTTCGTCATTCGGTATTTCTCTCCCCGCTTACCTATCCATCTTCAATAGGCTCATGTGTTGGTAGTTTAGAGCTCTCCCTTTCCGGCAAATCCTCATCCGCCTTCGTTTGATCTTGGCTGTGGCCCTTTGTAAAATTTGGAAACGCAGAAACCGAGCCCATTCGATGGCATGAATTTATCAGTGGAGGAAGTGAAAAGAAAGATTTTGTGGTGTTCTGTTAATCTCTTCCCTCTTTCGTCCAACAATCGAGCCTACTCTCCCTTCCCCACTGCTAATCTAGGCCGCAGGATGCTCCCTTCCCCTTCTATCCCCTCGTTCGCGGAAGTGGTCAAGTAGATCCAACCTCATAGCAGCTGGCTAAAACTCAATGTTGATGGCTCCACTTTGTCAAATCCTGGATTAGCAGGTGCAGGAGGAATCTTTAGAAATGACCAAGCAAACTTGTGTTTCGCATTTTATAGCGGCTATGGGAATGCTACCAACAATACGACAGAGATTTGAGCAGTGTATGATGGGTTGAAGATGTGTATCTCGTCAGGGTTCGACAAGGTTATCATTAAGTCTGACTCAAAATGGGGTGTTTATTGTTTGACCGGTATTTCTTCTGTCTCCTAGAAGTGAAGATATTGGGTGACTAGAATCAAAAATCTCTGCGGGAGGGGCAATTTTGTTTTCTCCCTCATTCCTAGGGAATCTAATGGGCCAGCGGACGGGTTAGCTAAAGAGGGTAGAGCGTCCCAATCTCATGTGTGCTTTCGTAGTGTCTCCCTCTTTCCCTAGCTAATTAAAGGTCGCTCCCTTTTAGATAAAGCGGGCCTTGGTTCTATTAGGCAAAGAAAATACTCCTCTGTATAGCATATGATAGGTAGTCAGCTGAGTGTAGCTGCCTGCCTAAAACCTTAGGTTGTATGGTTTTCTTCATTTATGGGATTTGATGGGCCAATGGCTCATCTTTCTTAAAATAAATATGTAAATAAATAGACCAAGCAAGCTTTGTTTGTGTTCAACTTAAAAAAAAACAAAAAAAACAAAAAAAAAAAAAAGGCCAAAAGTGTGACATTTTGCCTTGATTACTAAGGAACTGAGGCCAAATGTCTAACTTTCATCTTTGCCTTTCACATTGGTTGCTAAGGAATTGAGGCCGAAAGTCGGTCTTTCACCACGGTTGCTAAGGTACTGAGACTCTAAGGTCACATTTAACCTCGGTTGTCTGGGAACTATAGCAAAAAGTCAACTTTTATCCTCGGTTGCTCAGAAATTATGGCAAAAAGTTGGCATTTAACCTTAGTTACCAAAACTGAAAATAAAGCCTTTAACCATAGGACTTGTAGTCCCGGTTTGAGTGAGTAATTGAGGCAAAACGGAGGCTAAAGAATTTAGCCTAAGTTTTTAAAAAAAAACTTTTTAGCCATGGTTTTGAACCGAGGCTAAAAGATATTTTTTTTTTTGTATAATGATGATGATAATAATAATAATAATAAAAAAAATAAATAAATCATGATGATACAACATGGGTGCCCATTTAATTAGGCCAGACATAAGTATGAGCAAGGAAGGGTATATGTTTGCCACAAAGACAATGGCGACTTCATGTTTGCCTTCTTAGCTGGATATGGAGTAGGGTCCAACAACTTAACGGAGTTGCGTGCAATCTTCGATGGAATGAAGGTTTGCCTTGAGTGGGGTTTGAAGAGGGTGACAGTTGAATCTGACTCGAAACTGATTGTGGATTACCTAAGTGGAAAATCCTGCGCCCATTTAATGGAAACCTTGGACTTCTAGGATTTCGCATTTGCTTCAGCCACATCCTCCGTGAAGGGAATGCGCCAGCAGACGGTTTGTCCAAGGAAGGGAGTGCCACCCAAACCTATTCGCTTCATGTTTGCATGTCCTCGCTTCCAAGGCTCGTGAGAGGACAGATCTTCCTTGACAGGGTTGGGATTGGTTCCGTCAGGGCCGCCTAATCCTCCCCCTCCTAATTCGTGGTTCTTCTGCGGCGTTTTTGTGTTTTTTTTTTTTTTTTTTTTTTTCTGTTCCATATATGGGTCAGCCACACGCCTCTATATGATAGGCACCCAGCTTGGTTTTTATAGCTGGGGCTGCCCAAAATGGCCTGCAGAGTGTTGTAGGCTGAATAGCCTTCTTGTTTAGATTCAATGGAACAAGTTTTTTTTTTTTTTTTTTTATTTTAAGTATCTTTCCGCAAAACAAAAAAAAAATATATAGAAAAGAAAAGAAAAAAAAAGGAAGGGTATATGTTTAGTAATTGCTAGCGGGTGGGGGTATGGGTGCCAATGTACGTAACCAGGCTTATTAATTCCCAAATAAATTTTTATTTCTACATTCATCTTAATCAAATTTTTGTTGGAAATGGATTTCCATGATATATAAAAGAAGTACAAATAGAATGTTGTTGAAAATGTTCTGCATTCAGTGTTTACGGAGACTTGGTGCTCTCATTCCATCTGGGAACCTCTATACAGGCGTTGTAGCAAGTGTGTATTGACATTGTAATAGCAAGTGTGTATGGACATTGTAAAGGCATTGACATTGTTGATTGATTTAACATTAGTTTTCGGCAACTAGTGGGCTTTTAGTACCTCTTTCAATGAGAGGCGATTAAATGAAGTTTACTAAAGTGCATCCGAACACACAATATGAAAAGGTTTTGGCTCAAAATGGACCTTAGGCATCAAATACCACTTTTGAATGTGCATCCAAACGACCCTTAAATGAGTATGGATTTAGGATCCATTGTTGTAGCAGCTATCCAAAATCCCTAGCTCTCTTATCTCTGCCCAGATTTTCATTTCTGATAGGAGTGCCTGATTGGACCATCCATTTCTGATAGGAGCTAGTGCCTGATTGGACCATCCATTGCCAATCAGGAGCAGATTGGGGGGGTGCACTCGTTGATAATTAAAAAAACCGGACCACAGAAGTTGGCCCATGAAAGTGATCATGCAGTGGACGTCAATGCACCTTGTTTTTCATGTGCATGACGGCACGTCAATGTACACCTTAATTTCCATGTGCATGATGGTAACATGTGATATCACCTAAAAGCACTAAGGAAATATGGAAAGAGAAAATGTTTTATACGCGGGTCCACTTGCTTCCTCAAAATATCAGCCAAGGAACATATGAGCTTGTGTCAAAAAGCAAATAGCATTAGGTTACTTTTACCAATCAATCAGCGTCCACGGCTTCTTAGATAGGTCCATGTGTATGTGGAAATTAAGGCATTGGAATTATTTGAAATCAACTATTTAAATACATTTGCTACCCAAGGACGAGTTTGCTGCCTTCACGTTTGGGAAATGTCATCTAAACGTGAAATATGCATGATGCACTGCTTGATGCCACATGAACTATTCAAGTTGGAATATGTCAACACATGCATAGTGTAGACTCGGAGGAGTTTCAACACGAGGTCTTGGGTTCGAAGCCCTTAGGTGGTGAAATCCCACTACGGCGTGCGTGGGTGTATGGCGGGTGCGTGTGTTTAAAAGAAAAAGATTAAAAATAATGTTGATGTGTTTTTATGAATGGATCTTGTTCTCAGTCTGTCCTTCGCCTGCACGATTGCAAATACGAAAGGAGACCCTGGCTTGAACCGGGGAACCTCCGATGCTTAAGTTAGTATCGAGAACTAAGGTAAAGGATTTATGGTTTTACTGTTGCATACCTTCTTCCGTAAAGGAGATCGTTATTTATAGGTCTGGATGAATCTTATCATACTAGGATTCTTCTCCTCCAAATTCGAAGATTTTGATCCTCTTGACTGATTTCGCCCGATCTCGAGATCCTCGGGATCGGACAGCCGTACTCCTAGATTTTCGAGACAGTATTTTCATTTACACCGCCTGTTCTTGTCTCGGCTCGGCCGTTACCGACTCTGTAAGAGTCTCAGCCGGCTTAGGAGAATAAGTTTTCTGCCTTCTTACGGACGGAATAGTCTCGGTGTTTATCCGTCATCCTTCCTTACTCCGTGGCCAACAAAACCAACTCATTAGGTCGATTTATTCTGTCGGTCGGATGGCTTATAACTTACTCGGCCTTTTGTAGGCTTACGCAAACGCTGTTAACTCTCCGACCGAGTAACTTAAGTCGTCTTATGCTTTTGCCTCTTGGCCTTATTCACTATTCTCTCGGCTCCAACCATTGCCTCAGACTGATTAGGCAGTGTCAACAGGGCCGACCTACTCCATATCCGAGTCTCCGGACTTAATGTATTTTTCTCCAACAGTGAGCCCCCTTACTCCTTGTGTCGTTCTCGGCAATAAGGAGTAATGAGTTTTTAGGTCGGTTCGCATCAGAGTCTGAGGTCATAATGAGACATTTAATGCCTTTTGCGTCATCCTTAACGTATGATGGTGCGTTTCTCGAGGTCGCACGAGCGGCCAGCCGTCAAGTCATTTCTTTCGTTTATAGGTGTTGAATGCGTGGCAAAGGCGTTACCGCCGTCAGTCGGCGTGCGCCACCTGTCGAGCGAGGGAGTTGAGGCAAGCATCGTTTCCCCTGCCCATTAAATGCCCCTTCCACATGGCAATGTTATAAAAAGAACGGGCGGGAGGAGTGTGCAAATTTTATTTTCGCCTCTCGCTCTCTCGTTTCTTTGTTCTCTTCCAAATTTTCCTTCCGATTTTTCCTTCTTCTTCTTCCCTTCCTCCGCTGTCGTTTTCTTCTTCGTCACCTTCTCTTACGTTCGTCGCTGCCTTCTCTGATGACTTTTTTCTCTCCCTTTTTATTGATATTAATGGCCGCACATGGCTCTCAGAGCCCCTGGGAGGAAACTTTCGGTGACGAGGGTGATTCACAACATTTTTGGAATGTTGCGGAGCCACCCTCTTTACTGGCGGAGATCGTCGTTGGTGTGGATGCCGCTTTTCGGCTCGTCAGAAGGGCCGATGAATCACCGGCTGAGCGTCCTGCTCTAGCCGGTCCTTCTAGTGGTGGATCGTCTCTGGTAACCCGTCCAGGGAGACCCAATCTCAGGATGGATCCGTTGGAGGAGGAAGAAAAAGAAGAGAAAATAATGATAGCTGAGGGGGTTAATGTATCGTCCCCAGTAACTCGGTTGGCACAGGCTTCCGAGTCATCTGCCGAGGAGAGGGTGTCGGGGATGACCTGAATGGTCTTGTCACCTCCATTTTAACTGATTCTGATCTGAAGAGAATCCGAGCCAGGTACCATGTTCCGGACTCAGTTATACTTCGGCTCTCTCGTCCAAAGGATTTGCTTGATCACCCCCTGCTGGGATGGTCACAATTTTTCAAGTCTCGATGCAATGTCGTTTGCGCTTGCCTCTCTAACCTATTGCTCGGGATTTTCTATCTCGTGTCAAACTTGTCCCCGGTCAGATTGTTCCGAACGGGTGGAGGAATTTATTTGGGTGCGCTGTGCTATGAGCTGAGCTTGAGCAGCCCCCGCTAACAGTCAATGAATTCCTCTACCTGTATCAAGTAAGACCGAACCTAAATTTTTCTGGCTTTTATTTTTTAAGCGCGTGGTAAGGTAAGGGCGGTTCTCTCATAACCGACCCACCAACTTCCAATAAACATTGGAAGGAGAGATGGTTTTGGGCATGCGAACAATGGAAGACGGCTGATCCGTGGCCCTACGAGCCTCGAGTCTCCCGTTCGTTTCGTAAACCAGGTGACTCGACTTGATACTTTTTGTTTCTTCACATTGGGACGTGCAGAATCTAACCTTTTGGCGTTTTGTAGATATCTTAAAGAAAAGGGGAAGCTCGGATCCAACGCTCTAGCTCGGATCAAAGATCTGAAAGAGCTAAGTGCAGAAGATCGGTCTTGAAAATTGCTGTTGCAACCGGAGCGTCTACATCTTGCGGGTCTAAACTCGTTCGTGTCAGATAATTCTTACTGTATTGTCATGTTCTCTCGGCTCATTTTCTGATTCACTTTTGTCCTTCTTTTCAGATCTTCTCGAGGCTCGACCCTATCTTAAGTCGGCCTCCTCTAGCATGGCTGAGACTCGTCCTTCTCTCAAGCCGATCTCCAAGGTGAAGGCTCCTCTGAGGTCGGCTCTTTCATCGGGGTCTCAGCCTTCCAAGCAACCGAAGACTTCTGCAAAGGTAAAGGAGCCGGTTGTTCCATCTGCTTCTATTCCAGCCGCCCCACAAGTAGTTATACTCTTCGACCCTGATGAGAGGGTGGAAGAGGCGGAGGCAGTTCTTCCTGTGTCTCAGTCGGCTCCTGAGCCAGGACCTGTTGCAGAGGAGATTCTGAGACAGAGAGAAGGATCAAGTGGAGAATTCTCAAGAGGGGTCTCAAGAGGGGAGATGACTCAACAGGAGTTGTCACCCTTACACAAAGTCATCTTGGGGATGATTCCTTGGGCCATCGCTCACGGGAACGAGAAGGACTTTGCCAGCTTCTACAATGCCCTAACTCTGCAGACTCTTGGTCATACGACGAGGCTACTTTTTGAGGTAATATCATTTCTTCTTATTTCTCTTTAACTTCTGATTAAGGCTCTCGTTACAACTTACTATCTCCCGTCTGCAGTTGGCCCCCTGCATTGTCAAGGCTTGTTCGGAGCTGTCCGCTGCTCAGAAACTTGCGGCTGAGATAGAGACAGCGAAGAGAGTTGCAGCCGAGGCAGAGGGTCGCCGAGAGATCGTCGAAGGTTGCATCGGCATTATGACTGGCGATTTATCAATTTCCAGGAAGGCAGCCGAGGATGTGAGGGCCACTCTCGAGGTCGCTAAGGCTGAGAGCACCCGTTTGGCATCGCTTCTGGCAGGGGCGGAGGAATAGAATAGGCATCTTCGTCATGTTCATTGCGCTTACGAGAACAATCTGACTTGGGCCAAACAAGCTCGGGAGGAGGCCAGCCGAGCCAAAGAGGCTCAGGATCGGGCAGTGAAAATCTTTTTCCAATCTTCAGAGTTCGAAGAACAGAGGGACCGCCTTTATCAAGGTGGTTATAGGGCCTGCGTTCTGGAGATGAGGGCCGCCTTCCCCGACCTTGACCTCTCCGCGTTTGAGGCTGATAGTTCAGAGGCCGAGGTTACTGGTACTGATGCCGCTGCTGCGGCTACTGTTGTCGATGATGTCGGTCCCTCTAGGACTGCTTAGGGAGTAGTCCAATCTGGGACTGCTTGGTGAGTACCCCGACCGAGGGATGGCGATTGTGCTTCATTTTTGGCACTCACGCCAGCACTATGTTGGTCGAGACCAAGTGTCTTTTGGTACCATCACTAGCTCCTCTAGCTTTTACCCGGGGCCTACTCAAGAGCATCTGTAGCCGAGGGAGGTCACTCACTCTGTCAGAAGTTGTTTTGTACTTCGCTACTATAGTTTTAGTAGAGTCTGAAGTAACCCGATGTAAAACACTTAGAAAAAATGAATAAAAATTCTCAGTTTTATTGAATCGACTTCGTTTAGATTTCTTTTCCATTCTCTTTTAGCGTCTTCAGCTCTGTCATAAGGGTAATAGATCTTGAGATGCTCGACGTTCCAAGGGTGAGGCAACAGTTACCCATTTAGGTCTTCCAGCCGATACGTACCGAGGCGGATGGTGCTCGAGACGACATAGGGTCCTTCCCAATTGGGTTCCAGTGTGCTCGCACCAACTTCCTTTGTATTTGGAAACATTTTTCGAAAGACCATATCCCTGGTGCGGAATTGTCTGACTTTGACTCAGGTGTTGTAGAACCGAGATACTTGTCTCTGCCGAGCCATCATTTGTAGCTGAGCTTCTTCTCTTTTCTCTTTCAGCAAGTCGAGCCCGAGCGACAGGAGTTCGTCATTTTCCTGTTCGCTGAATGCATTGACTCGGGCCGAACTTATACCGATCTCAACCGGGGCCACTGCTTTCGAGCCATAACAAAGGGAGAAGGGAGTTTCTCCTGTGACATTCCGAACTGTAGTTCGATAGGCCCATAATATATTTGGGAGTTTCTCAGCCCATGCTCCTTTTGCTCCATCGAGCTTCATTTGGAGATGCTGCTTTATAATCTTGTTAACAGCCTCAACCTGTCCATTCGTCTGAGGATGATGAGGCGAAGCATACACGTTTCGGATCCTGAGATTACTGCACATCTCACGGAACTGTCTGTTATCGAACTGCCTTCCATTATCAGTGATAATTGTCTGTGGTATCCCGAACCGACAGATGATGTTTTTTTAAACAAAACTTGTAATCTTCTGTTCGATTATCTTTGCTAATGGCTCGACTTCGGCCCACTTCATGAAATAGTCCACCGTAACCATGACAAACTTGGTCTGACCCTTTTTTAGAGGGAATGGTCCGATGATGTCAATCCCCCACTGTGCAAAGGGCCACGGTCCAGTCATCGGGGTCAATTCCTCGGGGGGCTGCCTCGGGATAGCCGTAAATCACTGACACTTATCGCACCTTTGGACGAACTTCTTAACATCATTTTGTACTGTCAGCCAGTAATATTCCTACCATAATACTTTGTTAGCGAGCGAACGTCCTCCCAAGTGATTCCCGCATATCCCTTCGTATACTTCTCGTAATACATAGTCAGCTTCATGAGAATTCAAACATCGTAGTGAGGGAGCGTAGAATCCTTTCTTGTACAGTACCCCGTTCAAAATGGTGTAGCGTGACGCTCGAACCTTCAACTGCTGAGCCTCGGTATGATCTTTCGGTAGCTTCCCTTCATTAACATAATGAACGATAGGATCGAACTAAGTAGGTTCCGAGTCAATGGCATGTATAGCCGAGTCTGTCGGCTCATTTATACTCGGTTTAGCTACATATTCAATCGGGACCGACCGAGGTATGTCATCTTCATCAGCTGAAGCAAGCTTTGCTAAAAGGTCAGCTTTGGCATTCTCGATCCTCGGAATCTAAACTACTTCAGATTGTCAAAATTTACCGATTAATTCTTTGGCCTTTTCTATGTATGCTTTCAGTTGTTCTTTTCATGTTTGATAAATACCAGTAACCTGGTTGACGACTAGCTGCGAATCACTGAAGACTTTGAGATGAGTTACACCTAGACTCGCGGCGAGTCGAAGGCTAAGTAACAAGGCCTAGTATTCTGCTGTGTTATTCGATGCTTGGAATCCAAGTCGTAAGGCATATTGCATATAGGTTTGATCGGGAGTTTCCAATACTATCCCAGCCCCGCTTGCCTTAGAATTGGAAGAGTCATCGATGAATAATTTCCAAGGAACAGGGTCAGGTGACGGGTCGAGGGAAGAGGATGTCGATGCTCCGATAATCCCGTTTGAGTCAAACATTATGTTGTCTTATGAAGTCACTTCGACAAGAAATTCGGCCACGACTTGTCCCTTTGTGACTGTTCTCGGCCTGTACTGTATGTCGAACTCGCTCAACTTGATAGCCCACTTTGTAAGTCGGCCGGAAGCTTCTGGTTTTTGACGGATCTAAAGCAAAGGTAAGTCGGTCATAACGATGATGGTGTGAGCTTGAAAGTATGGCCGGAGTCTTCAAGAGGATACTACCAGCATTAAGGCTACCTTTTCAAGGAGAGGATACCTCGTCTCTACCGGTAGTAAGGCTTTACTGACATAATACACTGGTAATTGTCTTCATTCGCTCTCTCGTATGAGAGCCGAGCTAATCGCTGTGTCGGATACATCCAGATATAATAACAAAGCTTCTCCTGATTCGGGTTTGGATAACAGCGGCAGAGACCCGAGATAAGACTTCAGTTGCTGGAACGCTGTTTCACACTCTTCCGTCCATTCCATCGACTGTCGCCCCTTTAATTGCTTAAAGAATGGGAGACATTTATCAGTGGCTCGGGACAGGAAGCGGTTGAGCACGGAAACTCTTCCGGTTAGACTTTGTACGTCTTTAATTGTCTTCGGAGACTCCATGTCGAGCAGAGCTTTGATTTTCTTAAGATTTCTTCGATTCCTCATTGACTGACCAGAAAATCGAGGAACTTCCCCGAGCTTACACCAAAAGTACACTTACTCAGGTTTAACTTCATCTTATACTTGCACAAGGTCAGGAACATTTCTTCTAGGTCCACTATATGGTTGGCTACATGTATACTTTTGACAAGCATATCATCTATATACACTTTCATGGTTCGGCCGATTTAAGAACGAACATTTTATTCACCAACCTTTAATACGTCGTTCCTGCATTTTTTAAACCAAATGGCATCACTCGGTAACAATAAAGACCTTTGTCGATGACAAAGGTGGTTTTTAATTTATCAGTTTCGTGTATTAAAATTTGATTGTAGCCAGGATAGGCATCCATAAAGCTAAGTAATTCATGTCCTGCAGTACTATCCACCAACTGATAAATGAGAGGAAGAGGGAAGCTGTCCTTGGGGCAGGCTTTGTTCAAATCTGTATAATTAATACAGAGACGCTACTTTCTGTTGGCCTTTCGCACGAGCACGACATTAGCTATCCACTCTGGATAGTATATCTCTTCTATGAATGTATCCTTAAGGAGCTTACCGACTTCTTCTTCGATGATAGCATACCTTTCAGGGCCGAGAGGGCGTCTTTTCTGTCGGATTGGCTTGTAGGTTGGATCAATGTTGAGTCGGTGCGTCATGACCGAGAGATCGATTCCAGGCATATCCTCATGGCTCCATGCAAAAACGTCGGCATAACGTCGAAGCAAAACTATCAAATCATCTTTGAGAGGTGCTTTCAGTGACGAGCTGATTCGTACTACTTTCTACTTTTCTATCTCGGTTAATGGTTCCGAGACAAGTTCTTCCATTGGTTGCCCCCGTTCGTGAGATCCGACTCGAGGGTCTAGCAACTCGATCATCGATATTTTCGTCGGAGCTTTCACTGCTGTTGCATAGCATCGTCGGGCATCTTGCTGGTCTCCCTTTACAATTCCTACTCCCGACTCATTCAAAAATTTCATGGATAGGTGGTACGTAGATACCACAGCTTGAACGAGGTTTAAGGATGGTCGACCGAGTATGGCATTATAAACTGACGATTGGTCGATGATTAGGAAGTCGACCATTGTAGTTGTCTGATGAGATGGACTTCTGGCAGTGAGTAGTAATGAAATGATTCCCTCAGGAAGCACCTGTCTGCCCAAGAATCTTATGAGCGGGGTTCGGACTGGGCGTAAAGTCGATCGTCCAATGCCCATTTTGTCAAACACATGGGTGAACAATACGTCCGCAGACGACCTAGTGTCCACTAGCACTCGGAATACTCTCCTGTTGGCAATGCTGAGAGCGATGACCAGTGCATCATCTCTCTCTTCTTTTCTTTAGAAGGTAGGGACAGCAAAAGAATCTCGGATTCTGAACGATTGATGCTTCTGGCGTGATTTTTTCGAGCATTATTGGAATCTCTACCGTACTGATGCCCACCAATAATCATTCGGATCTCTTCTGTGGGCCAATTTTCGCTCGGACCTTCTTCTGTAGTGTCAGATCCTTCCACATGTTCTCTGAGTCGGCCTTCTTTAATGACCCACTCGATTTCATTCTTCAAGTGATAACAATCACTTGTATTGTGACTGTGGTCACGATGATAGTGACAATACTTATTTTTATTCCGCAGATTCGAATTTCCTCGGAGCTTTCCGGGCCAGTTGACATAGCCTTCATTCTTGATTTCCATCAACACCTGCTCTTGAGATTTGTTTAGAGGGGTATATGTGAAAAACCTTCTGTCAGGTCGTTTGCCCAACCTACCGTCATCTCGCGCCTGATCCTCTTTTCTCTTCTTTCCCCCAGCTAACTCAACTTCTTTCTTGGTCGACTCTTTAGCCGAAGGTTTCGCATTTTGGACCGTCTCGCGGAGGAGTCTAGTCTCTTCTACATCTGCATACTTATCCAAGTGAACCATAAACTCTCCCAGAGTCTCTGGCGGGTTTTTGTCCAGGGATGCTAGAAAGGGCTTATCTTTGACCCCTTGCATAAGCACATTGAGTGTTGTCTCCTCCGAGTGTTTTCGAACCTGAAGAGATTCGAAGTTGAAACGCTTGATGTAGTTTTTCAGTAATTCTCCTTCCCTCTAAACTATGTTGTTCAGGTGTGCGGGCAGCTTTAGTTTCTTTTTTCCACCGATGAAGTTGTTGAGGAAGGCATCGCTGAGTTCAGCAAATGAACTAATTGACTTTGGTTTCAATTGTTTGAACCAAAATCGAGCTACATCGGTTAACGTGAGGGAGAAGGCTCGACACATAACGGCGTCCGAGGCATCATGTAACTCCATATAGGTTCTAAAGCATTCAGTATGCTCTGTTGGATCAATTTTTCCAGAAAATAGAGTAATCTGGGGTAAGCGAAACTACTCCGGTAACCGAGCGTGCATTACCTCATCC
Source organism: Magnolia kwangsiensis (assembly GCA_037074715.1). Lineage (NCBI taxonomy): Eukaryota > Viridiplantae > Streptophyta > Magnoliopsida > Magnoliales > Magnoliaceae > Magnolia > Magnolia kwangsiensis. The sequence goes on along the minus strand of CM073571.1, from coordinate 186,156,381 downwards.
AAAAATGGAGAAACTTTTGTCTCGGATTTGGTCGGGTATGTGTTCCAACCATGCTTCATGTCTGTCATCTCTCTCGTCATTTCTTTCCAAACTTCTTTTTTAAAGTCCTAGGTATCAGCCTTCAAAGGTTCCGCGCTCTTTGCTGTTTCTTTCATTGGAAGCCGACTTCGCCTCCTCTCATCTATTTTGTGCCGTAAATCAGAGGGAGGTAATAAGGATGTTGCAGAGTGTGCCAGTGCTGGTTGACTAGGTCCTTAATGCTGAGTCAGTTGTTGTTGCTGCAGCGACCGAGGGGCAGTAGGTTGAGCATCAGATGCTGGCGGAGGAACCTGTGTTATTTCACGATACGTCCGCACCTATTGATTATATAGTTACTCTAACATGTGCTTCATGACACACATTTCAGAACGCATCTCTTGAACTTCTCGATCTAGTTGCGCATTTTCTTGATTTTTCTTACTAGTGGCCGCAGCAGATGCCGCAGGTGGAGCTGCTGACGGGATCACTGGGGGAGCTCCTTGGGTCGTGTTGGCGGCGGCTTCTCCTGCTTCATCTTGATCCCCCATTTTAGTTCTTGTCATTCAGATAGAGCGTAAGAAGTGGCTTTTTGCACGTTTCCCACAGACGGCGCTAAACTATTGATGTGTTTTTATGAATGGATCTTGTTCTCAGTCTGTCCTTCGCTACATGATTGCAAATACAAAAGGAGACCCTGGCTTGAGCCGGGGAACCTCCAATGCTTAAGTTAGTATCGAGAACTAAGGCAAAAGATTTATGGTTTTACTGTTGCGTACCTTCTTCCGTAGAGGAGATCGTTATTTATAGGTCTGGATGAATCTTATCATACGAGGATTCTTCTCCTCCAAATTCAGAGATTTGATCCTCTTGACTGATTTCGCCTGATCCCAAGATCCTCGGGATCCAACAGCCGTACTCCTGAATTTTCGGGACGGTATTTACATTTACACCACCTTTTCTTGTCTCGGCTCGGCCATTACCGACTCTGTAAGAGTTTCAGCCGGCTTAGGAGAATAAGTTTCCTACCTTCTTACAGACGGAATAGTCTCGGTATTTATCCGTCATCCTTCCTTACTTTGTGGCCGACGAAACCAACTCATTAGGTCGGTTTATTCTATCAGTCGGATGACTTATAACTTACTCAGCTTTTTATAGGCTTACGCAGACGCTGTTAACTCTCCGACCAAGTAACTTAAGTCGTCTTATGCTTTTGCCTTTTGGCCTTATTCACTATTCTCTCGGTTCCAACCATTGTCTCGGATTGATTGGACAGTGTCAACAGGGCCGACTTACTCCATATCCGAGTCTCTGGACTTAACGTATTTTTTCCTAACAAATAATAATAATAAATTTTATTTTTTTTTTTAAGGGTGGGGAAGAAGTGGGCTAAGCAGATCCTCACAACATAAGTACGTTCTGTAAATTAGAAAACTAACTATGATTAGATTGCAAAAAACCATAGTTTTTTTTATGGCATGACATCTAATTTTTAATTAATTTTTTTTTTTAAGTAGTGTTCTTTTTTTAAAAATAATTTAAATCGTAATAGTATAGCATCAGTGCCCATTTAATGCCCGACATGGGGATGCGCTAGGAAGGATATACGTGCAATCGAGTGCACATGTACAGTATTATTGAAAATGTATATAAGAAGTAAAAGAAAAAATGTTATTGAAAATGTTGATTGAATGCAGTGTTCAAGGAGATGCTGCTCTCATTTGGGCTGGGATCCTCCATATAGTCGTTGTAGCAAGTACGTATCGTCTTTGTAGATTGATTTCATGTTGGGTTTCAGCAGAAACTAGTGGACTTTTTAGTACCTATTTTAATGAGTGGGGATCAAAAGATGTTTACTAATCTGCATCCAAACACACAATACGAAAAGAAGCGGGCTTCAAAAGGAGCTTAGGCATTAAATGCCACTTTTGAATGTCTGTCCAAATGACCTAAATGAGTAAGATGGGCTTCAAAAGGAGCTTACGCATCAAATGCCACTTTTGAATGTCTGTCCAAATGACCTAAAGTAAGATTGCAGGATTAATAATCAGTGTGGCCACCGTCTAAAGAACCCTAGCTCTCTTTCATCCCATTTTTTTCATTTATGATAGTAGTGTGTCAGATTGGACCATCCATGACAATTAGGAGCAGAGTGGGTGGGTGCACTTGTCGAGAATTAAGAGTCTTATGGGAGCGGACCACAAGTTGGCTCGTGAAAGTGATTGTGTGGTGGACCTAAATGTACTTCTTTTTTTTCCACGTGCATGATGGCAACATGTGATATTGCCTAAAGGTGCATTAAGGAAATAGGAAAGAGAAAATGTATTATATGCCTTTTAAGTTGGTTTTGAGAAAAACTGAATTCCTTTATTCGGCTGCTGTCTAAAGACTTTAAGAAACAATCTTCTTTCTTCGGTTGGATCAATTGGCTTGCTAGTGCAAGCAATGTCATTTTTAAGAAGTTTTTGTGAGATAAAAAACCTCTTAACCTAGGCACCATTAAGGAGTGAAAACTATAATAAGCTACAGTCACATCTTCTTGCAACAAAGCATTATGATGGGAAGCTATGTGGAGCCCACTGTGATGTTTGTGAGAAACCTGCCGTGTCCATCCATTTCCCCATATCATATTAGGATATGGCCCGAAAATGGGGATGATCCAAAAATTCAGTGGGCCATACAACTAGAAATAGCGGGTAGGGAGATGCCTACCATTGAAACCTAATTGGGGTCCATCCTGATCTTTATATGCCATCCATACCATTCATAAGATCATTCCTACTGGGATGAATTGGAAACATGAGCATATTAGCTCAACCCTAAACTTCAGTGACTCAATGAAAGTTTCAACTGTGTATGTTCAATCATTATCATTTCTCATCATGAAGTTTATTGATTTTTGGATTTGTCTCTTTTAAAAAAAAACTAATATATCAACATGATTTAGCAAAACGAATGGACGGGATGGATTTCTCACAAGCATAACAATGAATCCCACCTAACTTAGAGTCCTAAATCATGTTACGACATGAGCCAAGTATGAAATAGATCCAAAACTAAAGAGGATAGTGCAACAAATAATTGAACATCCACAATTGAAACTTTCACTGGGTTGCAGAAGTTACAAGCCGGCCTAATATTTTTGTGTTTTCAGTTTATCCCAATTAGAATGACCCTATGGATGGCATGGATGGCATATAAACATCAAGGTGGGCCTCGTGTTCACGCCCCAAGTATAGGATTGTGATGTAGTGATAAACTCGGTGAGACCGAGGTCGAATCCTAAGGGATTGAAACTTGTACGTAATCTGAAACTAAGTAGAACTAGAACTAGATTAAGATGAAATCTAAATCGAATGTAATTGAGGGAATAATGATGAAATATTTATCTAAACTTAGAAGATCAGATGTAGGAAACTAAAATATGTGGAATTTAGAGGTAGAAAACTAGGGATTCAGAGGATCCACTTACAGAGATCAGGGAGATCTACGCTTGATTCATGAACTCAACTGGACTTAGAGTCCCATCTTCATCCAGTTAAAGGGTGTAACCATGAAAATTAAAGCTAAACTTCCTTTGATATAGTTTTCAAAAGATGAAAGGCATAATAATTAGAATGGATTTCATCATCAAACCATGCCCAGGAGACAAAGTAAACAACAGAATTAAACTAATTGGCAACCAATCATTGATGTATGAAGGTTAGGAAGGGTACCGTCATCCGTCCATGCCCAGGAGACGATGATGAACAACAGGATGTCCTGACGTCATGATTATAAAAAGGAAAGGAACATGCTCAAAGCTATCGTAAACCCATTGTAATTTTAGTCACAACAAACCATTAAAAACTAAAAAATATTCTCTTAATTAAACCAAAATCAACATCTCTTAGTATTTTCATTTAGTGTAAACAAAAGGCACAAGCAAAAAGTCTCCCCATCATGGTACAAGCTTCATCTCTTAGCCCTAGCTAAGCGGTTTAGGCAATCATAGACATGGTGAGGCTAAAACTCATAAAATAAAGGCATAAAGAAATCAAGAAAGGAAGAAGAGAACACCAACTACTCTTGCTGCCTTCACACGTTCAAAGATCTCCCCCTAAGTGATCCCCGAATTCTCTCTCTTTCGTCTCCTTTATACCAACCAGGAGTCGATGGAATGGAGGAGAGGCTTTTTACGCAGCCAGTAATGCAGCTAAGAATGCAAGTCCTTGTTTTGGTGCAGCAGATCTTAGAAATCGACTTGCGTCGGCTCAGATTTATGGTGGCTGACGGTCCCAGCCTTCTAATTTTCCTTCATGAACAGGATCGGGACCCCCATCGGCATCTTCTGGACGGATCGAATCTTGCATCCGATCATGGCTAAGATCACAGAACTCCCCATCATGGCCAGCAGCATCAGGACGTGCGATCCTTACGCACGTTCTTGCGCTAGGATGCTTGGTGGGCCCCTGGTTGAAGTTAACAGAGAAATTCGCCCTGTCCATTAGATTTGTCTCATAATTTTAGTGAAGAAGGTGTGGTTTTGAATTGTCATTGATGCGGCCCACCTGATCGATCTTACAGCCTTCCAACCTGCGTTTGGCCGATTTGGGGAGGCTTCTTGGTCACTTTACGGTGGATTTCAGGTAGGTCCTGGTCACCAGACAGTCACGACTTTAATGGACGGTTCAGATCATCCATATGGATCGATCTGGATGGCCCACTAAAATCGTCCGCAAGTCCCTGATTCAACTCACGCAGGCAAGAATGAAGAAGGAGATTCCTTCTTTCGGTCAAAGACAGTTTGACGATCTTTGTTGTCCCGGTGCACAGCGCGTGCATGGATAGGTGTAGTGCACAAGACACGTTGTAGGGCCCTCAATAATATTTATGAGAAATCTATGCCGTCCATTTTCTTTCTCATATAATTTAAGGGGTTGAGACCAAAATTGACACACATCCAGATATCAGGTGGGCCCCATATTGATGATTTATGGGATGATCTATCCGTTAGGCTATTTCCACAAAGATCCACTGGCTGATTTTTGACGTGTACGATTAATTTTAGGTCCTCATGCTAGATATCAAGTTTCGAGCCAAACAAATGATGAAACCCCTATGCTCTTGCATTCTAGACATTTTTCAGGCCACTTGAGCTTCAGTTTCTCGATTTTCTTAGATCTCTAGCATGTAAATCCATAAATCTTAGTCCCCTGGGGTCTATCCCTTACCTTTGGTGTCATCAGAACGTTAAATCAATATTTTTAGTATCCTATTTCAATCTAAGCTTGTAAATATACCCCGCATCACAAACACGATTAAAACGGGCCGTTAAACAGTATCATGTTCATAAATCCAAGCAATAACTGGGGTCTAATATACAATATTTGACCCTCAACACCTAGTTAGATTTCAATGGTAGGCATCTCCTTACCCACCCTTTCCTGCTCTATGACTCCCAGTTTTGATCAGATCCATTTTCTAGCCATATCCTAATATGATCTTGCATATGGACATTTAGAAATCTAGCTTTAGAAGGAGAAGCTAGCAGGAAACCCTAGATCTTCGAGAGTGTAGCAGAAAGGAAAGAAGTCGGCCTGGTGGCCCTACCTCCACATGAGAGGTACGTCACCCACGAGAAAAGAGAGGGATCCTATTCGTCCTTCTCGTCGGGGGTCCCCAAAACCCGCTTAATCCCAACCTTCTACCCAAGTAACCAACTCAATCAGGTCTGATTTCAACCTTTTTGTAGGAAATATTCTTTTTTATTGTTCCAAGGAGGATATTTGGAATATTTTCAACAAATATGGTAGGTTGTTGGATGTCTACATCCCCACTCTCCTAGGCATTGCGAAACCTATGGGTTATGTTTTTGTTAGATTCAGATATGAACAGGATGCTATGGCGGTGAAAGATGTTCTAAATGACCGACGGATCGATGGCAGAATCGTAGTGGTCAGATGGGTAAAGAACAGACGATACATCCCAACAACTGAAAAGAAAAACCCCTCCCCTGTTCGGGCAGCGAGGATTAGGAAGGTCGTCTGAGACAAAAACTCATACGCTGCGGCGGCTTCAAGTATTCGTCAGGGAACCCCCCCCCCCCCCCCCCCCCTATTCGGGCAACGGGGGTTAGGAGGGTCGTCTGAGACAAAAACTCATATGCTGCGGCGGCTTCAGGTATTCGTCAGGGACCCCCTCATCCCCACCCCAAAGTCACTCAAGCGTTTCCCCCAATCTCACCTCTACGGCTGACCCGAGCGCGGTTGCGCACCGGATGCAATTACTGAGCCTCGCTCTCGTTGGAGTAGTGTCGGATCGTTCGATTTCGGTATTGAAGGCGATAGCAGCAATTAGAGAATTTACTTTCAAGTCTTCTACTGTAGATGTTATCAGGATCTCGCCAATCAAATTCCGAATCACTCTGAAAAGCAAACCGGAGGAGATCCTACAAGACAGTGCGCTACACCGCCAGATAGGAATTATTTCAGTCTACCCATGGAATACGGGAGAAGTTGTAGGTAATGAGGGAATTTGGATCAAGCTGTATGGTATTCCGGCGAATGCTTAGATGGAAGTGGTTATTTTAGACCTAGGTAGCTATTTTGGGAAGGTTACCCGAATAGATGAAATCAATAAATACAGTCTATTTCAGGTTCATGCTCGCATTAAGGTTATCCTGCACCCGAGTATCAATTTGAATCAGGTGATAACTCTTCTTGTGGCTAGCAGAAATTATCCGATTGTAGCTAAAAGCGAATCTTAGCTGTCATGGGAGCCAGCAACTCCCTCCCCTGCTGAGCTAAAGAGTCCATCTGTGGACAATGTAGGGACCAAGGATTGGGTCCTTAACACATTTTGTAAGCAGAATGTTGAAACTTAGACCAGCTCCAATCAGGTCAAAGATGAGTTTGGGGAGTTTATGGTGAGGGTGCAGGCCCCTTTGCTTTACCTCCCAGAGATCCCTAATATAGATATAGCAGGGATGGAGACCCGCCCATCAACTGTTTGTGATGTTGTCTCAGGGGAGCTATTAGAGGATGTCCCTAATATCCTCAACTCAACTAACACCCCCGCGCCTATTGAGCATGTTTAGAACGATATGATGCAGATCCCACCCTACCGGATCCAACATCCAATTCGGGTAGATTTGGACCAGCAATTTCACAGCGGAGTCCTCCAGAACAGAGTAGAATGCAGTGCCCAAAAGGCTATCGATAACCAGAACAGGAATCGAAATGCAATTGCAGTGGACAGAGTTTTTCAGAGATTGGCCATAGACCTGACCTCAGTAGGTAAAATCCCTCTCCTAGATAAGCCAGAAACGCCATTCAGGTCATCTTTGAACATCAACCATTTCAGAAGATTTTACTCCAGGTCGGTTGGCTTGTCACACCCCAAATCCAGAAATCGGATTCACAGGAATCCCGATCGCCGAATCCGGTGCCGACAGCCTCCATAGTGCCCCATTCTCGGCTCCTGGTAATCATATGCCAGATTCTGATCCTGGGACCCTACAAGGAGAATTTTCAGAATGAACTTTTTTTTATAATGGAGCATAACCACAAGCATAACCAAGTCACAAAACAACATTACCACATATCCACTATATCAAAAACTTTAAATATAATGCGGAAAGGGAAATACAAGATGATCAAAAAGCTCCAAAATGGTCTAATACGTGCTCCTGCCTCAGCGTTGCTGCTGTTCAACGACACCTGCACTCAACGATCGTGCATAAGCTTACAAAAGCTTAGAGGGTAGTATAAGTGTATGCGTAAGGCAAGTGCCAAGTATATAATATCAAAGTAATGTGAAAACCTGCGGTAAGTCCATAAATAAAACCAACCATATCAATGTTATGTGATGTAAGGCATGAATGTTATCGGCCATACTAAGGCCATGCGATGCGAGACATGAATGTTATCGGCCACACCGATGCAATGCAAGGCTTACATAACCGAATGTCATATTGGAAATGCAATCCAAGCAAGTCGTTACTCATCAAGTACACATATCAGTACAGTTCCTCTCTGGATATCACCGGGGTCTAATACACTACGCAGTGACTGCCACCTCCCTAGCTACACAGTCAAGCAAGCGGAATAGACCTCACTATCTGCCTGACCAGTAGTCTGTCAATACCTACCTGGCTTGTCGATAGCGGACTCATTTGTAAGCTGGTCAAACTCAGCCTAGCTTATAGCCCCCTCACTCAGGTGGATAAGGCCACACCCCCTTCCAACGGACCACGACACAGTGGGAGACGTTACCTATTGGTATTCGACACTCGGGCGCTCGTGTATCCACTCGGTCTAGAACTTGGAGCATCTTCTAGTACCAAAAAAGTTCTAAGACTTTCACCCAAGGACATCCTAAGTGCCCACAGTGCTAGAATCAAATATTTTCAGTATCCGATACAGCTTTCCACGATGTACCTATGGAGCCACGACCCTGATATCACTAGGGCGTGCAGTGATCAAGTCACACATATGCGAGATGCATGAGTCACGCCGACAAATCATACAGCAATCCAGCGCGTACTGCGCGATCATGTGGGGCACTCTGTCTCATAAGGAGTCCCGTAAGTGTCTCAACCCAATAGCTTATGCTATGATCAAACATTCCTCATATCAAGCATACATATGATACGTATGAGCATGAATCATGGGATTATACTAAGCATGTTATAAAGTGATGAATATTAACGAGTATGGGCCTATCAATGGGTCCTAAGGAGAGTTACAATGCGGACATTTAACCAACATTGTACTTACAATGTGGACGTCAAACCATCATTGCTCCAAAGGCACGACCCGCCATAATTATCATTACATGAACCATGGGGAAACGCACATTGCAATGGACCCTAAGGACATTCCGTTAGGCCTCAACCCATGGGCCTTAGATACATCAAATGGGCCGTATCACATGGGCCTTACATTCATCAAATGGGCTACATTAATGGGCCTCACCAATGAGCCTTATGTACATTGCAATGGTCCGTGACCTATGGGCCTTGAAATACATCAGAATGGGCCTCACAACTTGGGCCTTATATGTATCAAATGGGCTTAATCTCATGGGCCTTATATATGTCAAGTGGGCCTAATCTCATGGGCCTTATATATGTCAAGTGGGCCTATTTCCATGGGCCCTTTATATACACCAAGGTGGGCCTCAATGAATGGCCTCAAATAAATCAACATGGGCCATATACATATACTAAGATGGGCCCACTTGAACCATAGATCTGACTCATTTTCAGCTCAAGCCATAATATGAGCTTACAAAATAAATGGACGGTTTGGATGCAACACATGCATCATGATGGGGGTCCACATAAAGGCCCACCATCATACATATATACATATATAATATATATAATATATACAATATGATATATAATATAATATATATATAAACACCCACACATGTGAATATAATGGATGGAACACAAAAATCATGGTGGGTCCCACTGTCGGATGAACACATACATCATAGTGGCTCCATCGTCCGCTGGACGGTGGAAATACAGCACATATATCATCACCGTGTGGACTCCACCATCCGCCTGGACAATGGGAGTACAACACATACATCACTTTGGGCTCCCCATGTGGGGCCCACTATAATGTTTAGATGTTATCCAACCCGTTGATAAGGTCACGCAGACCTGGATGAAGAGAAAAATACAAATTTCAGCTTGATCTAAAACTTTTGTGGGCCGAAAAAAATTTCAATGGTAGAGTTCAATCACCGCTATTTCTTGTGGTGTGGGCCACCTGAGATCTGGTTCAAGCTGATTTTTGGGTGGGGCCTACTTAAGGTAGGGACCCACCATATGGATGGCTTAGATGGCAAATAAGCATCAAGGTGGAGCCCATGGCTGGAGCCGTGGGTTCCCTGTGTCCACCCGCTGTTGAGAGCAGGACGCCTGCGCGTCCTGACATCCAGAGGCAGCAGCCTCTGCTGCTTTGATATTTTTTTTTATTTTAAAAACCCATTTTTCTGGGGTTTTTCTCATGTGAGGTCCGCATTAGGCGCATCCACTCCAGCCATTGGATTCCTCAGCCCATAACAATTCTATGGAGACTAATATCGGGCCATTTTCAGCATATAAAAAAAAAACTGAATAGATTTCAATGGTAATGATACTGTTTTCAACACTATGGCCCAATAGATACTCCGATCAACCTCATTTTTCGGCTCAACGCCTAAAATGAGTCAGGGAGTGAGGTGGATGGTTTGGATTAGAAACATTCATCAGGGTGGGGCCTACACAAGTGGTTCACCCCAATGGCTTGTAGAACCAAGCCAATATTTGTGTTTTCCTTCCACGTCCAGCAACGTCCAGACGCTGGACTTTTTTGAGTTTTTCAACATATTCAAGGTGGGCCCTATTTAGGTGGGCCACCACAAGATGGATGGTGTAAGTACAATACATAGAAGATGGGCCCCACTCATGGACGGCTTGGATAAAATACTCACTCCATGGTGGGGTCCATTCAAGTGGACCACACAAACTCATCATCATCACACAAAAAAATATAAAAGAGAGGGAGAGAGAGAAAAGAGTGGGACACGCGTGATGGATGGACCCCGACACTATGGGCCCTCTGTTTCAAGCATCCAATCATACATCAATGGGTCTCATTACATAGGGGCCCTTCAAATAAAAGATTAACGGTGGAGATCCCTCTCTATCTAATATGAACGGTCTATATGACCTATTTAATGCAAGGAAAGTAAACATCATGATGGGGTCCATGGAGAATGGCCCCATCATGGAATGATATTGATGATCAAGATGGGCCATCGGTCACATCTTAGGGTCCAAAGTGAGATCCACACCATTGATCTGTAGGCCTCACTTGGCCCATCTTAAAAGCATAAAAAAGCTAGGCTATGGAAGCACCCACCACTTGATCTTCTTAGTCCGTTGGGAAGTCGATCTCCTTATGCTTCACTTTGATGGTGGAGATGAGAAGTGGATGACTAGGATGAGAGTTAAAGGGATGGAAAAGTGGGCCTCATAAATGCACTTTTCTCTCCATGGGAAGAGCTTGGACGTGGGTTCTCTCTTACTTGGAATTTGTTGCTTGGGAAATGAGGGAGAGAGAGAGGGTTGTAAGGAGATGTGAGAGATAGGTGATGGATGTGAGTGATGGGTAAGGTGATGGTGTACTTGACATGAGAGTTGACTTGGTGGTTGCTTGACTTATGGAGAAAGAAAGCATGGGTACTTTGTACTTGACATGAGAGGTGATTGATGGGATTGATGGGACATGTTGTAGAGATTCTCTTGGGATTACAAACGCGCAACGTTTTCTCGAAATAAATGCTGGCTCACATCTCTTAATCAAGGTATCAGATCGGTACATGATTAGAGGCGTTGGAACCGCGACGACTGTGCGGTCGTAATGGTACAAGTCTCGAATCAAGCTGACTCAATTCTATAGGATACAGCTTAGGTTCGCATGCAAACATCGATTATCAGTCGCAGCTCGCAGGAATTAGACGGGAAGGATCACAGCAGTCGACGGAATATTACGGACTAGGATATGGGTCTTACATGGTTGCTCCCCGTTGATTTAGGAGCAGGCTAATAGAGGGAATGGTGAGACTGAGGACCCCAAATTGCTACCTATCCCTAACCTCTACTGTCGTCAATTAGCCCAAAAAGACCTCAGTACCACTAATTCCTCGGATTATGATGAGCCAGAACTAGATAAAGCTGTGAGGCCCCCTCGAAATTGTGATCAGGTGGAGCAATACATAGCCTTTTCTCCTACTTATGTAGGAAGGGTTGATTTAGAAGTCGACCTGTCTCCATTTTTCTCAGTGGTTGCAGCTAAAATGGGGCAAAGAACCAAGGATGTCCCACATTAGATTGGACCGAGTAACAGAGAGCAGAGAACGTGTGAAGTGCAAGATAATTCCCACGAGGTAAGAGAGGAGGAGCAATCTCCGAATCTGTATCATACAAATGGCAGAGTTGATCAAAATCAGACATCTCAGGTAACAAGTTACATAGATCAACATGGTAAGATCAGAAAGGATTCCATAGGTACTTTCCAAGCACACTGGAGACCTAGGAGAACCAGAATCCTCTACTCTAGGGGTGATTGGGGTTCAAGATTGCATCGACTGAGGAGATGGGCTGTTGTCACGCCCCAAACTCAAAAACCGGGCTCACAAAATTCTCGATCGCCGAATCCGGCGCCGACAGCCTCCGTAGAACCCCATTCTCGGCTCCTAGCGCCCATTCGCCAAGTTTCGATCCTGGGATGCTACGAGGAGGATTTTCATAGTCAATTTGATTCGTAATAAGCATAACCAAAGGCATAACCTACAAACAACAACCAAAAACTTCATTACATTTCCACTATGATCAAAAACTTTACAAGTACAATGAGCATAAAGGGAAATACAATGATGATGAACAAAACTCCAAGATAATCTGCAAAGCACTCCTGCCTCAGCGCTGTTGCGCCCCAACGTCACCTGCACGCAACAGTCGTGCATAAGCTTATAGAAAGCTTAGAGGGTGGTAAAAGTATGTGCGCAAGGTAGTAATATGATCATGCAATATCAGAGTAATGCGGAATATGCAGATGGATCCATAAATATCATCAGTCATACCAAGGCTATGCGATGCAAGATGCAAGTCAAGCATACAATCCTCATCTAAGTTCACATGTCAATACAGCTCAAATCTGGGATATCACCGAGGTCTAGTACACTCTAAACCAGATCACCGCCTCATCGCGCGCAATAAGGTAAGTGGAAGAGGCCTCATTATCCGTCTGCCAATATCGGGCTCGACTCGTCGATAGTGGAACCATTCCTCGAGCTGGTCAAACTCAGCCTAGCATTGCCCCCTACACTCGAGCGGGTAAGGCCGCACCCCCTTCCAACCGACCACGACATAGTGGAGAGCGCAACCATCTGGTAATCGACACTCAACGCTCATCTACCCACTCGGTCTAGATGTTGGAGCAACCTCTTGGTACCATAAGGGTTTAGGGGCTTTCACTCAGGGATATCTATAGCACCCCATGTAGAACGAGATTTTCGATATCCAATCCTGCCAACCACGATCTGTCAGTAGAGGCTACAGCCCTGATGTCACTAGGGTGTACAGCAACCATATCACACAATGCAAAATGCATGAATCACACTATCCAATCATGCAGCAATCCTGCGCATATCGTGCGCTCATGTAGGGCAACACCGCCCAATCGGGGTCCCATAAACAATCTGCCCAAAGGCATATGCTATGATCAATCACTTCTCATATCAAGCATACATATGATGCGTATAATCGTGAGTCATGGAACTATACTGCACATGTTATAAAGTAATGCATTATCCTTACAATGCAGATGGGCCTGGACGGCCTATACGAAATAAGTAGGGTCTAATAATGGGCCCTAAGGAGAGTCGTAATGTGGACATCCAACCAGCATTACACTCGCAATGTGGACGTCAAACTAACATTGTTCCCAAGGCACGATCGTCGTAAACATCGTTACATAATCGGTGTTGGGATCACACATTGCAATGGACCTTAGGTACATCCCATTGGCCCTTAAATACATCAAATGGGTCATGTCATATGGGCCTTTTATTCATTAAATGGGCCACATAAGTGGACCACACCAATGGGCCTTATGTGCATTGCAATGGGTCATAACTCGTGGGCCTTAGATTGTATCAAATGGGCCTAATCTTATGGGTCTTATATGTAACAAATGGGCCACACCAATTAAGCCCCATATGAACATCAAATGGGCCTCAACCCACAGGCCCTATTACATCTTAATGGGCCTAATCTCATGGGCCCCTAAAACATCAAGTGGGCTTAATCCCATGGGCTTAGAATACATCAAAATGGGTCTAATCTCATGGGCATTATATCCATATCATATGGGCCACTTCAATGGCCACAAATACCACAATATGAGCCCCATCTCATGGGCCTTATAAATACCAAGGTGGGCCTCAATGGACGACCATAATTAAGTCGAGATGGGCCTCAGACCATGGGTCCCAAGAATTTCCAAGTAGATGGACGGTTTGGACTCAACACATGTTTCACGGTGGGGGGTCCACATGAGTCAAAGATCTGACTCATTCTCTAGCTCAGGTAAATTGTAATGAGTTTTAAAATGGGTGGATGGACTGGATGCAACACATGCATCATGGTGGGTCCCACGTAGGGCCCTCCGTTATGTATATATGATATATATATATATATATATATATATATATATATATATATATATATATATATATATATATATATATATATATATATATATATATATATATATATATATATATTATAATATAATATATAGTATATATAATATAATATATATACATATATAATATAACAAACCCCCTTAGGAGTGGGACCCGCAGAACTTGATGTAGCTCGGTGAAAGTGGTCCCCACCAGCAAAACAGATGGACGACAAGGGCCAAACACATACATCACAGTGGGCTCCACCGTCAGGCAGACGGTGTGAATGAAACCCATATATCGTGGTAGGTCCCACCGTCCACAGCCGTGGACGGTGGATAAAACATATTCATCACTGTGGGTCCCACGTATGTGGCCCACCATAATGTTTAAATGCCATCCAAACCGTTCATAAGGTCACTCAGATCTGGATGAAGTGAAAACACAAATTTCAGATTGATTCCAAACTTATGTGGGCCCAGAAGAAATTTCAAGGGCAGTCACCCAATCACCACTATATCCAGTGTTGTGGGCCACCTGAGCTTTGGATCGGGCTGAGTTTTGGAGGGCTGCCTGCTGCCCTCAGGACCCACAAAATGGACGGTGCCGATATACGAAAGGTACATCAGGGTGGGGCTGGCGTCCGTCTGTCCGCCCACGGTGCTGGCAGCGCTGACAGCTGCAACGCCTGCTATAGCAGCACCCTCCTTCCTTTTTAAAAAAAAAACTAAGTTTTTACGGTTTTTCAGATGTGCGGCCCGCATCCTATAAATTCACCCCGTCCACTAGCTTCCCTGGCTCAAAACAAGCCCAACGAGTCCAATATTGGACATTTTCAGCATATAGGAAAAAATCTAGGAAACTTTAGATGGTGGAGATTACATTTGCTAAGTTATGGCCCACCAGATGCTCCGTTCAATCTCATTTTATGGCTCAACGCCTAAAATGAGTTGGTGAAAGGAATGGACGGCTTGGATTAGAACTATACATCAAGGTGGGGCCTACACCTGTTGCTCACCCAAATAGCCTTGAACCAAGGCCAAATTTTTGGTTTAATATCAACGTCCAGTGTCCCTGGACGCTAGGCATTTTGGAGATAATACATACATTCAAGATGGGCCCCACCTGTAAATGTGGGCCACCAAAAGAGAAGGTTGGATGGCATGGGTAACACATACATCAAAGTGGGGTCCATCCAAGTGGGCCACACGGCCAAACCATCACACAATATTTTTTTAAAAAAAAGGAAAGAAGAGAGAGAGAGATAGAGAGTGGGACACGCTTGATGGAGGGTCCCGGCACTATGGGCCCTCCCTTTCATGATCTACAACATAAATCATTGCATATGGGCCCACTTAATCAAGAATCGATGGTGGAGATCCATTCTCCACGAAAATAAACGGTCTAGATGACCTTATTTACAAACTAGTAAAGGTAAACATCATGATGGGGTCCATGGAGAATGGCCCCATCATGGAATGATATGGATAATCAAGGTGAGTCATCAGCCACATCTTAGGGTCCCAAGTAAGATCCAAACCATTGATCGGTTGGTCTCACTTGGCCCATCTCAAAAACATGAAAAACTAATATTATCAAGCACCTACCGTTCGATCTTCTTGCTCCTATGGGTTCCTTAGCTCCTTAGCTTTGATTCTAATGGGTGAGATGAGGAATGGATGGCTAGGATGGGAGATGATGGGTTAGAAAAGTGGGCCACCTTTGTTGCTTGGGAATGCTTGGAGAGCTCATACGTATGGAGTCTTGCTTAGATTTTTTTTTTTTGAGTTTGAAAATGAGAGAGAGAGTTGTAAAAGGGAGAGAGAGTGATGGGTGATGAAGTGATGGATGGGAGAGAGATGGGTGTGTAAGGCTTTATTGACTTTGGTGCCCTTTTGTGTAAGAAAAGCATGGGCTTTGTAAGAAACTTTTGGACTTTTGTGGTTGCTTGGGTATGGGTGAAAGGTGATGTGTACTTGACATGTACTTGACATGTGATGGGATGAGATTGATTGATTGATGGGATTAATGTGACATATCGTAGAGATTCTCTTGGATTTCGCAACGCGCGGCGTGTTCCTCGCACCGAACGTTGGCCCACATCTCTTGACCAGGGTATCGCCTCGGCGCGCGAGTCGCGACATCGGAACCGCAGCGACGGCGCGGTCGTTATGGTAATAGTCTTGGGTTGAGTCGATACGGGTTGACGGTATATGAATCAAGGTCACGCGTAAATATCGGTTAAGGGTCGAAAGTTGTCGAAATTCGATCGATAAGACCGCGAAAGTCTACAGAACGGTACGGACTAAGATACAGGTCTTACAGCTCTCCCCTCCTAATAAAAATTTTATCCTTAAAATTTACACAATCATCACAACTAGGCATAACTCATGAAAAAGAAGAGACATAACATCACTATATAAAACCAGAGATAGCATACAAAATACATCACATGATCAACCATCAAAGAGATGAGGATAACGCTCTCGAATCTCGGTCTCACGCTCCCAAGAAGTCTCCTCTACAGAATGGTGACCCCACTGAACCTTCACCAAAGGAATGACCTTGGTCCTGAGGACATGCTCCTTCCGATCAAGGATACGGACTGGCTACTCGATATAAGAAGTGTCCTCATGAACCTTCAACGGCTGTTAATCAATAACGGGAACTATGTCTGACCCACACTTCCTCAACATGGAGACGTGGAAAATGTTGTGGACGCCAGACAACTGAGATGGCAAGGCAAGTCGATAGGCCACGGTGCCAACGCGCCCAGTGATCTTAAAAGGTCTTATGAATCTCGGGGCAAGCTTACCCTTCACTCCAAATCGAACTACGCCATTCATGGGCGAGACCTTGAGATACACATGGTCCCCTACATCAAACTCCAAGGGACGACGCCGACGATCAGCAAAACTCTTCTGTCGGCTCTTAGCTGTGCACATCCTCTACCTGATGATATCTATAGCCTCTGACGTCTCCTGCACAAGCTCGGGACCTAGGAGACAACGTTCTTCAACCTCGGTCCAGCAACTCGGTGATCTGCATGGTCTACCATATAGTGCCTCAAAAGGAACCATGCCGATGGTCGCTTGATAGCTGTTGTTGTATGCGAACTCAGTCAATTACAGATGCTCATCCCAACTACCTCCGAAATCAATCGCGCAGGCCCGAAGCATATCCTCAAGAATCTGGTTGACCCTCTCGGTCTGGCCATCGGTCTACGGATGGTACGCGGTGCTGAGCTGCAAATCAGTCCCCATCGCTCGCTGGAAGCTCCCCCAAAACTGAGACGTGAACCTCGAGTCTCGGTCAGAAACAATCGAGACTGGAACGCCATGCAGTCTCACGATCTCTTCGATGAATAATCTCGCAAGCCGGTCCATAGACCAAGTCGCACGCATTGCCAAGAAATGTGCCGACTTTGTCAGACGATCCACAACAACCCAAATGGCGTCATGACAGTGCTGAGTCCTCGGCAATCCCATAATAAAATTAGTCGACACGTGCTCCCACTTCCACATCGGGACGCTCAACGGCTGCAATAGACCAGGGGGTCTCTGATGATCGGCTTTGACACACTGGCACGTGTCACACTCGGCCACAAAACTGGCGATGTGATGCCCCAAACCCGAAAATCAGATTCATAGGAATCTCGATCGCCGAATCCGATGCCGACAGCCTTCGTAATACCCCATTCTCGGATCCCAACACTCGCATGCCAGATTTCGATCCTGGGATCCTACAAGGAGGATTTTCAGTATGAAATTTTATTATTTTTTTTTGTAATGGAGCATAACCGCAAGTATACCCAATTCACAAAGGTAACATCATCATCACATATCCATTAATATAATCATTTAAATACAATGCTGAAAGAGAAATACATATATCGAAATCAAGCTCCAGAAGACAGCTGCACGCTCCAAACTCAATGCTGCTGCAACCTAACGCTACCTGCACGCATCTATCGTGCATAAGCTTATAGAAAGCTTAGAGGGTGGTGAAAGTGTGTGCACAAGATAAGTGCCAAGTATACCATAAGGCTGATAAATTATACAAAATCGGAATAAGCAAAAATACTAGCAAGATCATGAATCATACGATATTAGAGTGATGCGGAAATATACAGTGAGTCCATGAATACAATTAGTTGTACCAAAGCTATGTGATGCAAGGCATGAATGCTATCGGCCATACCAAGGTTATGCAATGCAAAACTTAATAAGACAATAACATATGTTGAGGATGCAATGCAATATACAAATCTAGACGAGACATAAATATCATCAATTTCATCCAGGCCATATAAGTGCAAAACATCGTAACCCATAATACTAAGTACTGCGAATACAATGTAATATGCGATGCAAATAAAATGACTATACTGAAATGTGAAGTCGGGATGATAGTACGAAGTATCACAAGCTATGGGGTCTATCAGAAGGGAATTCTATCCAAACCAGTCCCATACCTAAATTTGGATAGTCAGACACAATATGATAAACTCCTGATCTCAAATTAGTCATGCGCCCAACCGAAATCCTAACTATGCGAAGGTACACGTAACAAATAATTACACACCACCAGCCCGAGTAGATAGTGAATGGATGAATGAATGAGTGCGCAACTCTTTCTCAGTAGTCTGTCAGCACAGTAGCCTGCCAACCACTGGTAGCTCACCTACTGTGGTAGCTCGCCCAGGCCTCAGCCCTGCCCACATCAGCGTCCGCCCACATGCACCCGCCCACATGTGCAACAGTGATGGGGTATCATACTATCATGTCAGTCCTCATATCAAGTCCACGTATTAATACAGTTACTCTTTGGGATCATCACCGGGGTCTATTACACTCCACACCGACTGCCTCCTCCCTGGCTGCACAGCCCTGCGAGTGGAAGAGACCTCACTATCCGCCTAGCTAGTAGTCTGCCAATACCTACCCGGCACGTCGATAACGGACCCATTTACGAGCTGGTCATACTCAGCCTAGGGTATAGCCTCCTCCCTCGGGCGGGTAAGGCCACACCCCCTCCCAACCGACCACAACACAGTGGGAGACATGGCCTACTGGTATTCGGCACTCGGGTGCTCATGTTCTACTCAATCTAGACGTTGGGGCTACTCCTGGCCTCGGAGGTTCTGGGATTTTCACCCAAGGACATCCTACATGCCCCATAGTGCTAGAACCAAATATTTTTGGTGTCCCATCTAGCCATCCACGATGTGCCTGTGGAGGTCATAGCCCTGATGTCATTAGGTCGTGCAATGATCATGATACACAAATGAGAAATGCATGAATCACACCGCCAAATCATGCAGCAATCCAGCGCGTACAGCTGATGATGTGAGGCACTCCTTCTCATAACGAGTCCCGCAAATGGTCTGCCCAATGACATATGCTATTGTAACACCCCGGATTTTTGGCCAATCTGGGATTAGACGTCCTTAGGTAATGGATTTATAAAACACCTGAGAAATCGCTTAGAACCCAATTCCATAGTCAAAGAAATCACGTAGGATTAATTCCTTTGGAAAATAAGTGTAAGTTAGCTAGCGCAATGCTGGAGTAGCTGGAAAATAGTCCCTGATCACTTTAAATATGTTCTACAAGACCCAAATCGAGTAGAACCAATGACTCTATAATACTCTATAACCTCGGACCAAACTCTAAGCAGGTTTGTTCTTTGGACCACTTCGAATCTTTGTATTGGATCTAGACCGCGCGTCGAAAGTTTGATACCTCCTATCTTAAACCGTTAGAACCGCCTAGCTGGACTTGACACTCATTTCGAAAATCAAGTCAAACCGATAATCACAGGTCATTTCATTGAACTCGGACCGAAGAGAGTGCGAATAGGGACAGAATTGGAATTTCAAATTCAAATCTGACACACGACTTGACGCGTCAGTATTGAGCTTTCTGGCCGTCAGAATTCAGCCAGATTACACCCTCGGATCAGGAGAAATTTCTATTTTATATCATGAGACTTTCAGCCCTGATCTACTTGCGGTGACCGCTGAACTGAAACTGGTCCGCCACGTGCGATCTGCGGACCCAGCGTGACTGAAAACTTAATACGTGCTAGATCTGGTACGCGTGAGCTTAAGTCCGATCGCATTCGGCCAGGGGACCACCAGAAAGCATCTTTTGGACCGAAACAGCCCCGAATTGGATATGCACTAAGTAAACTTCGTTCCCGAGCCTATTTCGGGCATTTTTAAGCTTATAAAAGGGGTTGAAACCCTCACTCCTCTTCCCATCTGAAATTGCAAAAAGCCCTAGATTGGGAGAGAGAAAAGGTGAGAGTTTGTGAGAGAGAGTGGGAGTGATTTTCCTGCCACCTGCTGCTGTTGCTGCACGTGCTTAGGCGACGCACTCCGATCACTTTCTCGGCGATTCCAACGCACTTATAGGTAAGGAAAACCCTAACCACTTGCTGATTTGGGGATTTTTTCGATTCAAATAGAATAGTAGCTGATGTACATGTGTATCAGGTTGTCTGATCGTCGTAGACGAAGCGTATACGCTCCGTTCGAATCACTTCACCTATAAGGGAAAAGGTGCGGATTTTAGACGCTTTGATTGACTGTTTCCAAAGCTTTCAATGTCGTTTAATAGTAGATTCTCGATGGCAACGCCATTTTACATGTACAACATACTGTCCGTTTCCTGTTTCGTAAACCAACGAAGAATATGAGATTTAGGGCATTTTAGTCATTTGTAGGAAGTACTGTTTTCATGCATATTTTGCTGATGTGATTGACAGGGCTTCTCGTCGCATTAGGATATTAGGAATGCGTGCATAATTAGTTTGGCGAAGAGATTCGCCTAAATGCCCACTTCGGGTCGACATACTATATGTAGACTTAAGTGTGTAGTGTAAGTGTTTGTATAAATGCTTGTATTAGTATGTATTGAATTAAATGATGTTATGGATTAGTTTGAGATTGGTTTCTCAATTAATATGCTGATGTGAATGATTTCCTACATGTTAGTTATATGCATGGTTTCATTGTATGTATGAAATGCATGTACTTGATGATTTACTTAAGTTCTATGTTATAACATGTGTTAACATGCTCACATGGTTGTATTTCAATTCCAATACTCTCATATGATTTGCTGATGTGATTCCTTAATTGTTTGGGACTATGCTTAGTCCAAGCAGTCGGTGACCGAGCGAATTCGTGGCTAGCTTATCTTCGCCACGAACGACGCGTCGATGAACGCGAGCCGTGTTTTGGAGTTGGCGGCAGTGGTTAGGCCACACGAAGTGTTTTACGCACTTCATGTCGTTCAACTTGAGATGCGATCGTGCTAGTCGAGCCCGTCAAGTAACCCGACTGGCCTTTGTATGTTCACCCTGCATGAGTCATAACTGCTTGAACCTAGGGTACTGAACTTACCATTGCAAACCCTGTTAACCATGGTACCTTGATCCACGAAGACTCGTGAGCCGGGCATGGTGGTATGGGACACCGTGGTCTAGCTGTCGGCCTACGCTGGGGCCACAAACCTCCCCGTAGTGACCAGTGAGCACCTAGTCTCGTGAGCAGATTATGGTGGTATGGGACACTATATTCTAGCTGTCGGCCTACACTGATCAGGCAACGAGTCCTTTATAGTGACCGCGAGTGTATTCTGAGTCTACGGGAGGCGACGACCCTTCAGTAGCAGTAGAGTACAGTAGGCCTGTATTGATAAGGTGATGGGGGAGGTGCAACGAGTGCGAGCAAAAGCCCTAGCAGCCCTTGCAGCGACCTATAAAATATACATCGTATGAGTTTACTAGGAGTAACGACCCTAGACAGGATCTGTGTTGGGATTGATATAAGGGAGGTACCTTACTTTCCCAATCCTGCTGTTTGAATGGACTAATAATAACTCGAAAATCATATCACCATACCATTGCATGTGCCTGGAAGATGTGGAGCACTTGAGGGTCGATTGCATGCCGCGGTCGTAAGATGGTGCCGTATGAGGGAGATCGTCGGTGAGGGCATACATCATGTCATGTTATATTGCATTAACAACAGTATTAGGATTGTTTGATTTACTGCTTTACTATTATCGCATGATTGATTTGAGAACATGCTAATCCTTGCTCTATTATTCCACTGAGTTAGCTACTCACTCCCACGTTACGGGATGGTGTTTCCGGACACCCACCAGACCCTTTTGTGATTGCAGATGATGGCGCGGCCTACTAGGCGGAGCCAGACTTGATGATGACGAGGAGGATCCCTCCTTTATGCGTGTTCTGATCGACGGGATTACAGGGAGGTTGATTAAATACCTTGACACTTGTCATTTTATATTTTTAGAGCACTCATGTATATTCTTTTGTTTACTTTTGAAGTATACATGTATGTATATAACCTGGTAACATGTTCACACTCTGGAGACATACAACAGTTTATATATGTTATACATACTATCACAGTCTTCCGCTTATAAATTTAACTGTCTCTGGAGTATGATATGCTGTTCTGGATTAATCTCACTCATGATTAATACATTAACACAGACAACATTCAATCATACATATGTATGTTGCATGAATAACATTTTGGAACTCGGGAGTTGGGTTTTTGCTCGACCCCCGATTTTTGAAATGTTACAGATGGTATCAGAGCATGATTTGGATTAAACCGGGCCTGGGTTATGGTCACGCGACGTACGCTGTCGCTTTCTTTGACTTAGGTGGGTGCGAGAAGGGTCTAGAAACACTTCTAGGATCCCGGATTCTCCAATAGGCAAAGTCTATTCATTTCGATCGCGTGATCGAGTCCGTAGCGCATCTAGGGTCGCGTGAAGCAACCCGAATAGCTCCTAGGTTATAGGTAAGTGGGTTGAGACATTCTTTGAATGATTCTAAACCTGTAAATGTGAATCATTGGGTTGTGAGGCAACCACAACCCCTGTATTCAATCGTCAGGACTTAAAAACCCCGTTTCACTAAAAATCTTCGAAATTCTTCCTCTCACCAATCCAATCTTCAATTCTTTCTTATCCATTTCGTGTTAGGCATCAATCCTAATGTGAAAATAACATAAAATCCTACTTTCACAAAATTTTACAGTGAATACTAAAAGTTCATGAAAAATGGCCATAAGGCCATTCTAACTTTGCTTTCTTTAGTAAATAATAGGCTAGATAGATGTACTAGATCCTTATACCCCAAAATCATATGCTGCATGATAGGGTTTTGTATTCGGGATTGCTGATTGGCCCCGAAAAGCCCCGAATGGATGTTTGGGCCTCCCTAGGGCAATCTACAATAAGCCAAAGTGGGAACCATACCTTTTTGAAATCCCTAGAGCAAGGGGAACCCATTCCATATGGCCTCAATGGCCAATTTGTAACTTCACCAGCGATTCCATCGCCGATTTGGCGATGCATCGCCGGTCAAACTCTTCTGTTTGGTCTGGGCTTTGGGCTGGAGGAGTTTGGGGGCTAGGGTAGCCCCCTGGTATGTGGTCCGTACCTTGAAACCTCCCAAAAGATATACATCCTTCACAAAAATCCCCATCCCTAGCTCCATTTTCGTTCTCTAGCTGCCCTCTCCCAAAATCCGTGGTTCCAAACCACCCCCAAATCTATTCCTGGCCTAAAACGACCACACTCCATCATCCCATTGAAGTTTTCAGCCTTCCCTCTTGAAGATCTCGTTGTTTGGAGCTCTTACAACCCCCGAATCGAGCTGAAATCGTGAGGTGCTCCATTTTCCTTTTTCATTCTCTTTTCTTTTTGAAAATACACCCTAGGGGAGCTTGAAGCATCCCTCTACAACGCCTAGATCTCCCTTTTCTAGTTTGGTTAGCCATTTTCTTGCATTTCTTCCATTTTTCATGGCTATTGTTAAGCTGTTTTAGCCTTTTTCTCTCTTTCCACCATCCTCCCTCTCAATCCTATTTCTCCATTTTCTTTGCTTAAGGGATACTGAAAATATATGGCCGAGAGAGCTCTAGTGAGCAACAGACAGTATTAGACTCGACAGGGATAAAGAAGGTAAGTGGGGACTGTGGTAAAGTCCTTTGGTAGAGTTAGGCATCTATGCCTTTGCCCTGTAGATTGTTTGATTTTTGTTTTAAGAATTTCTGTGTTTTGTTGTTATTGGGTCTAGTGATGTCACTGGTAGACAATGTGTTACGTCAGTGGTTTGGGCTTAGCATAGCCGAATGCATCTCTGTCATAATCCATGTGGAACTTTATTCTATGTATTGTGACGAAATTTGGTTAGATGGAATACATGTCGTTTCATTTCGCTGTAAGGTATTGTCCCTAGATTGGGAGTATAGTAACTCCCGGGATTCAGTTTACAAATGAATTTTTATCCCACCCCACCCTCCTACCAAGCATGCCACTCCCTATCCCAACATGGGATTAGGAATGCGGTTCCATTTAATACAACTTAATGCTACTAGCCACATAGGTCTTTGGCGTTTTAAACCTAGTGTTAGCACTTCTAGATTTGAAGGGTCTGACGACATAAGAAATCCAATTCCATTTAGATAATCTTGACCCTAAGCAATAGAAGAATTCCCTGTAGTAGAAATGGTATGGAACCATTTAACGTATAAACTTAGGCTTTGAATTATAACTACTGAGTTACAGACTAGGCTACTAGTTGTCTTAGGCAGTACAAGGCCTACATATGCTAAGGGATAGTAGGTTAGATTTGGTTAGAAAGGGACTCCCTTCCTTCGATAGATCCCCTTATGACTTATAGACTTCTGTTGTTACCCATAGGAGGGAGCCATTCACTCTTAGGGACCATTTATAAATCCCTTAGAATGAACTTAGAATGTACTAGCACGCCCCTTAGAATTGCTTTCCCCAAAGGCTTATTGCATTCGGGAACGCGGAATAAAGGAACTATATGTAAGCGATGTATTCGCGGTTTGAATCGACTTCCTAATCCTAGTGGTTACCAATAAATTCAATGCTCTGATCAAGCAGAAGATCGGCATCGACTCGGATTAAGAATTGATACAATAAATCTTCTGTCCTAGCTAGACAGAAAGTCTATGTATCCGGCTCAGACCCACTATACAACTTTTCTTCCGTGTTGGCTCGACCACATACAACCAAAAGTTATTGCTTTGTCTTTGAGAAATGGCGAAGACTTAAAGCCAGTAGAGAATTCGACATCTTGCCACCAACTCATACCTGCCCCTGACCTTAATCACAATAGAGATTAGGCTCATCTCTATGATCATAGATACCAATGCCATAGAACGCATCACTAGCAAGGAAAGCCATGTAGAGGAAGGTTGTTTCCACTTTATGTCAAGGATAAGTCTTAAGTTGCATCTCGTTCTGATGTATGGAGCGATGCATAGATTCTTGAACTTTAAGTAGAACCAAGTTTTAAGGGGGGTAGAACGCATTGAGTCCAATCCAGTTAGGTCAGCCCATGCAATCGTTCGATCAGACTGGCGCAGCGGAAGCGTGGCTAGCCTCTTTCTCACTGGCCCAGGATCGAAACATTTGATTTAGGTTATACGTACGGTTAGGTTATTAAATACGATTGAACCTCCCTTAGAAAAAGTACTCCTTGCCCTTCGCCAATGTCGGGGACGACATTGTGTTTTAAGGGGGGTAGATTGTAACACCCCGGATTTTTGGCCAATCTGGGATTAAACGTCCTTAGGTAATGGGTTTACTAAAACACCTGAGAAATCGCTCAGAACCCAATTCCATAGTCAAAGAAATCACGTAGGATTAATTCCTTTGAAAAATAAGTGTAAGTTAGCTAGCGCAACGCTGGAGTAGCTGGGAAATAGTCCCTGATCACTTTAAATATGTTCTACAAGACCCAAATCGAGTAGAACCAATGACTCTATAATACTCTATAACCTCGGACCAAACTCTAAGCAGGTTTGTTCTCTGGACCACTTTGAATCTTTGTATTGGATCTAGACCGCGCGTCGAAAGTCCGATACCTCCTATCTTAGACCGTTAGAACCGCCTAGCTGGACTTGACACTCATTTCGAAAATCAAGTCAAACCGATAATCACAGGCCATTTCATTGAACTCGGACCGAAGAGAGTGCGAATAGGGACAGAATTGGAATTTCAAATTCAAATCTGACACACGACTTGACGCGTCAGTATTGAGCTTTCTGGCCGTCAGAATTCAGCCAGATTACACCCTCGGATCAGGAGAAATTTCTATTTTATATCATGAGACTTTCAGCCCTGATCTACGTGCGGTGACCGTTGAACTGAAACTGGTCTGCCACGTGCGATCTGCGGACCCAGCCGGACTGAAAACTTAATACGTGCTAGATCTGGTACGCGTGAGCTTAAGTCCGATCGCATTCGGCTAGAGGACCACCAGAAAACATCTTTTGGACCGAAACAGCCCCGAATTGGATATGCACTAAACTTCGTTCCCGAGCCTATTTTGGGCGTTTTTAAGCTTATAAAAGGGGTTGAAACCCTCACTCCTCTCTCCCATCCGAAATTGTAAAAAGCCCTAGATTGGGAGAGAGAAAAGGTGAGAGTTTGTGAGAGAGAGTGGGAGTGATTTTCCTGCCACCTGCTGCTGTTGCTGCACGTGCTTAGGCGACGCAATCCGATCACTTTCCCGGCGATTCCAACGCACTTCTAGGTAAGAAAAACCCTAACCACTTGCTGATTTGGGGATTTCTTCGATTCAAATAGAATAGTAGCTGATGTACATGTGTATCAGGTTGTCTGATCGCCGTAGACGAAGCGTATACGCTCCGTTCGAATCACTTCACCTATAAGGAAAAAGGTGCGGATTTTAGATGCTTTGATTGACTGTTTCCAAAGCTTTCAATGTCGTTTAATAGTAGATTCTCGACGGCAACGCCGTTTGACATGTACAACATACTGTCCGTTTCCTGTTTCGTAAACCAACGAAGAATATGAGATTTAGGGCATTTTAGTCATTTGTAGGAAGTACTGTTTTCATGCATATTTTGCTGATGTGATGACATGGCTTCTCGTCGCATTAGGATATTAGAAATGCGTGCATAATTATTTTGGCGAAGAGATTCGCCTAAATGCCCACTTCGGGTCGACATACTATATGTAGACTTAAGTGTGTAGTGTAAGTGTTTGTATAAATGCTTGTATTAGTATGTATTGAATTAAATGATGTTATGGATTAGTTTGAGATTGGTTTCTCAATTAATATGCTGATGTGAATGATTTCCTACATGTTAGTTATATGCATGGTTTCATTGTATGTATGAAATGCATGTACTTGATGATTTACTTAAGTTCTATGTTATAACATGTGTTAACATGCTCACATGGTTGTATTTCAATTCCAATACTCTCATATGATTTGCTGATGTGATTCCTTAATTGTTTGGGACTATGCTTAGTCCAAGCAGTCGGTGACCGAGCGAATTCGTGGCTAGCTTATCTTCGCCACGAACGACGCGTCGATGAACGCGAGCCGTGTTTTGGAGTTGGCGGCAGTGGTTAGGCCACACGAAGTGTTTTACGCACTTCATGTCGTTCAACTTGAGATGCGATCGTGCTAGTCGAGCCCGTCAAGTAACCCGACTGGCCTTTGTATGTTCACCCTGCATGAGTCATAACTGCTTGAACCTAGGGTACTGAACTTACCATTGCAAACCCTGTTAACCATGGTACCTTGATCCACGAAGACTCGTGAGCCGGGCATGGTGGTATGGGACACCGTGGTCTAGCTGTCGGCCTACGCTGGGGCCACAAACCTCCCCGTAGTGACCAGTGAGCACCTAGTCTCGTGAGCAGATTATGGTGGTATGGGACACTATATTCTAGCTGTCGGCCTACACTGATCAGGCAACGAGTCCTTTGTAGTGACCGCGAGTGTATTCTGAGTCTACGGGAGGCGACGACCCTTCAGTAGCAGTAGAGTACAGTAGGCCTGTATTGATAAGGTGATGGGGGAGGTGCAACGAGTGCGAGCAAAAGCCCTGGCAGCCCTTGCAGCGACCTATAAAATATACATCGTATGAGTTTACTAGGAGTAACGACCCTAGACAGGATCTGTGTTGGGATTGATATAAGGGAGGTACCTTACTTTCCCAATCCTGCTGTTTGAATGGACTAATAATAACTCGAAAATCATATCACCATACCATTGCATGTGCCTAGAAGATGTGGAGCACTTGAGGGTCGATTGCATGCCGCGGTCGTAAGATGGTGCCGTATGAGGGAGATCGTCGGTGAGGGCATACATCATGTCATGTCATATTGCATTAACAACAGTATTAGGATTGTTTGATTTACTGCTTTACTATTATCGCATGATTGATTTGAGAACATGCTAATCCTTGCTCTATTATTTCACTGAGTTAGCTACTCACTCCCACATTACGGGATGGTGTTTCCGGACACCCACCAGACCCTTTTGTGATTGCAGATGATGGCGCGGCCTGCGAGACAGAGCCGGACTTGATGATGACGAGGAGGATCTCTCCTTTATGCGTGTTCTGATCGACGGGATTACAGGGAGGTTGATTAAATACCTTGACACTTGTCATTTTATATTTTTAGAGCACTCATGTATATTCTTTTGTTTACTTTTGAAGTATACATGTATGTATATAACCTGGTAACATGTTCACACTCTGGAGACATACAACAGTTTATATATGTTATACATTCTATCACAGTCTTCCGCTTGTAAATTTAACTGTCTTTGGAGTATGATATGCTGTTCTGGATTAATCTCACTCATGTTTAATACATTAACACAGACAACATTCAATCATACATATGTATGTTGCATGAATAACATTTAGGAACTCGGGAGTTGGGTTTTTGCTCGACCCCCAATTTTCAGGATGTTACAGCTATGGTCAGTCACTACTCATATCAAGCATACATATGATGCATATGGTCATGAATTATGAAATTATACTAGGCATGTTATAAAGTGATGAACTATCTTTACAATGCAGATGGACCTGGACGATCTACACACAACTAGTATGGGCCTATCAATGGGCCCTAGGTAGAGTCGTAATGTGGACATTTAACTAACATTATACTTACAATGTGGACATCAAACCAACATCGCTCCCAAGGCACGACCCACCATAAAACATTACACAACCCATGGAGAAATTGCACATTGCAATGGACTCTAAGGACAACTCGTTAGGCCTCGACCCATGGTCCTTAAATACATCAAATGGGTCACATCATATGGGCCTTTGGTAAATCAAGTGGGCCACATTAAAGGGGCCTTATGTACATTACAATGGGTCATATCCCATGGGCCTTTGAATACATCACAATGGGCCTCAACCCATGGGCCTTATATATCAAAGTGTGCCCCAATCACGGGCCACAAATACATCAAATGGGTCTCATATCATGGGCCTTACATTCACATCAAAGTGGGCCTCAACACGGCCTCATACATATCAAGGTGAGCCTCAACAATGGGCCTCATGCATATACCAGGGTGGTCCTCAATAATGGGCCACAAATACGTCGAGA
The DNA here is from genome assembly GCA_037074715.1 of Magnolia kwangsiensis. Classification (NCBI taxonomy): domain Eukaryota; kingdom Viridiplantae; phylum Streptophyta; class Magnoliopsida; order Magnoliales; family Magnoliaceae; genus Magnolia; species Magnolia kwangsiensis. The sequence continues at coordinate 186,126,649 of CM073571.1, read as the reverse complement.
TGAGCCTCAACCCATAGGCCCTATACACATCACAATGGGTCTCAACCCACGGGCCTTAATACTTCACAATGGGCTTCGACCCATGGGCATTAAAATATATCAAAATGGGCCTTATCCCATAGGCCTTATATGTGTCAAATGGGCCTAATCCCATGGGCCTTATATGTGCACCAAGGTGGGCCTCAATGAATGGCCACAATTAAGTCAACATGGGCCCTATACACGTACCAAGGTGGGCTCAATGGATGGCCATAAGTAAATCAAGATGGGCCTCCTCAAATGGGCCTCGAGTCATATCAAAAGATCAACTAGACTGCATCCCAAATAGCGGTGGTGGCAATGATTTCCACCATTAAAATTTCCAAGGCCCGCCATAACATTATTTCCTAACCAATCTATTCATAAGGTCATAAGCACCTGGATTTGGAGGGAAAGCAAATATCATACTAGTCCAACCTTGCAATTCAAAGGTTCTAATGGTGGACATTCAATCCAACACTATTTCTATAATGTGGTCCACAAGACTTTAGATCTGTCTTATTCTCAAGCTCATGCCAAAAAAATGATATTTCCAAAATGGATAGACGGTTTGGATGCAACATACGCATCATGATGCGTCCCACCGTCCACACCACTGGACGGTGGTGAACAAAAACACATACATCAGTGGGGGTCCCACCGTCCACACCACTGGACGGTGGTGCGTAAGCCACGTACAGCACACCGTCCGCCTAGACGGTGTACATAAAACACATACATAGTTGTGGGTTCCACATGGGGCCCACCATAATGTTTATTTGCAATCTGACCCGTTGATAAGGTCACATGTGACCTGGGTGGACAGGAAAATAAATATCAGATTGATTCAAAACTTCAGTGGGCCCAAAAAGGGTTTCAATGGTAGAGTTCAATCACCTCTGTTTCTTGTAGTGTGGGCCACCTGAGATCTGGATACGGCTGAAATTTAGAGGGGACCCACCTCAGGGGGTGGTCCACCTCATGGATGGCGTGGATACAAAATATACATTATGATGGGGCCCACATACAGGACCCCAGGAACATCCACCATCTTCCTGGACACTGGCAGCGTCCTGCTGCACAACAGCAGCAGGCGCTGCACACTCTTTACAAAATATTTGGATTTAAAAAAAAAAATAGTTTTTCAGCGGTTTTTCATATGTGGGGCCCGCTTCAAGGGAATCTACACCATCCAATGAACTCTTCAGTCCATGCCCCATCCATCAAGACCGATATTAGGCATCTCTTGGCTTGTACAAAAATTTAAAATGAACTTGAATGGTAAAAATCGTCTTTGCTAAGGCATGGCCCACCAACTAGTCGGATCAGTCTCATTCTTCGGCTCAACGCCTAAAATGATCTAAGGAATGGAATGGATGGCTTGGATTAACAACATATGTCAACGTAGGGCCCATATGAGTGGTCCACACAAAGCTTCAAACCAAGCTTATATCTATGTTTTCCAAATGACGTCCAGACGCTGGACGATTTGGCTCCCAGGTGCCAAAGATATGGGCCTTCTCAGGTGGGCCACCAGATGATGGATGGTTGTTGAGGGTCAAATAGTGTATATTAGACCCCATTTATTACTTGGATTTACGAGCATAATATTGTTTAATGCCCAGTTTTAATCGTGTTTTGTTGCATGGTGTGATTAGGAGAGTTGACTGAAAAAGAATGTCAAAAGCTTGGATTTAACATTATGATGATCACTAGGGCAAGGGACGGACTTCAGAGGATCAAGATTGACGGATATACATGGTCAGAAATCCGAGAAAACTAAGAAACTGAAGCTCAAGTGGCTTGAAACGCATCCAGAATGCAAGATCACATGGTTCTCAACATCTGATCGGGTCGAAACTTTATACATGAGTTAAGGGCCATAAATTAACCATACATTTCAAATTTCAACTCTTGGATCACTATAAAAGTGCTCCAACTGACAGATCAGCTTATAAACCATCGATTCTGGGCCCACCTGATATCTGAAATTGCCTCGAATTTGGTATCAACGCCTTAAATGAGGAGACCAATCAGATGGTTGGATCAGATTTTGCAAAAACATCATAGTGGACCCCACTTTAGCTTGAGTGTGCATAGTGCACATGTGCACTAGCCTTGCACGTGATTTCCCAAAGTCGGTCAGCGTCGCTGACCGACGTCTCCTTCTCCAATTCAAAAAAAAAAAAACTCCACAGCGTAATGCACGGCCGCTGGCCGTTTTGCGGAAGCTAGTGGGCCCTACACGTGCCCTATAAGCTCAATCCGAACCGTCCACCGTGTAGACGGCATTAAATACTTCAAAACCATGTTGTCACTTTTCACCCATGTGTGCACACGTGTGAGATACAGGGGCCACAAAAGGGCTGCCCTACATCGTTCAAAACTGATCCTTTTGTGATTTCTTCTCTGGGCCACGTCAATAGACGTTCAAAACCACCCATTCTTGACTGAAATTTCGTTCTGAATCCAATGGACGGGGTGGATTTTCCATAAAATGCTTCTGTGGGGCCCACCGATCACAACAGTGAAATGGTGTGAAAGGTTTCTCACATCAGCGAAAATCGACTTTTTCAGGCAGTTTTGGTCCACCATCTTTGATCATATGGCAGATCTGAACCGTCTATCATGTACAGGACCCAATAAAATCCTAAGGGACGTGTTTCTTTAGAATTTGAGCGAGGAAAGTGGCGTGTTTCGAGGCACCGAACTTGGCTGCGAAAAAGCTTTCAATGGGCATGCATAGCTTTCCAAATCCGATTCAAATCCAATTTTCACCACTTCAGCAGCTATATAAGGAGATTCTGGACGTGGAGAGCATTCATTCAGACCTTGGGAGGAAGATCTTTGGCTTAGAGGGGAGAAACGTGGAGCAGTCCTGGTCGAGGAAGCTAAGTAGAAGAGAGAGTTGATTTTTTTTCTTTTTGTTTTGGTTTAATTTTATTTTATGGTTAGCCTAATTATGATTATGTGTGGCTAAACCTCTTAGCTAGGGCTAGGAGGTGAAGCTTGTAGCGTGATGGGAGACGTTTAATTATGCCTTTTGTTTAATATTGAACTGATTTTGATTTAATTTTATTTTGGGAATATTTTTAGTTCTTAATGGTCTGTTGTGACTGAAATTACAATGGGTCTGCGATGCTTTTAATATTTCTATTTCCTTTTCATGTATATGATGTTAGGAAACCCTGTTGTTCACCATAGTCTCCTAGGCATGGTTGGATGTCGGTACCCTTCTTAACCTTCATACATGTGATGGGTTGGTAATTAGTTTAATTCTGTTGTTTGCCATAGTCTGTTGGGCATGGTTTGGTGATGGAATCCATTCTAATTCATATACCTTTTATCTCTTGAAAACTAGATCAATGACAGTTCAGTTAATTTTCATGAAACATGCATAAGATCTCCCTGATCTCTACAAGTAGACCCTCTGAATCCCTAGTTACCCTTCTCTGATATCTCCTTAGTTTTAGATTAATTAACCAACAATTATTTCACAATTGTTACTTGATTTAGAATTCATCTTATTCTAGTTCAAATCCTACTTAATTTTAGATTACGTACAGTTTCAGTCCCTTGGGATTCGACCTCGGTCTTACCGAGTTATTACTACATCACAACCCTGCACTTGGGGAGTGAACAAGTTTTTGGCGCCGTTGCCGGGGACTGTCGGTTACGTTTTTCTGAAATTAATTAGTTTTAGGATTAGTTTAAGATTAGGTTTAGATTTTCTCAATTTTTAGAAACTAACTTGTCTTCCCTGTTTTGTAGGCTTCTAAGATAGTTTCAAAATTGGTAAATTCTTTCTTAAATTTTTTCTCTCTATTCTAGATTAGGATTTATTTCTTCCTTTTAGTAGTTGCTAATTCTAATTCTTTTTAAAAATTCTAACTTTGGTTCTTATTGTATTTTTAGAATTTCTCTATTTTATAGACTTTTTGTTTAAAAACTAACTTGTTTTGTTTATTCTGCAGGTTCTTAACCTAGGACTCCAAATTTGGTAACTTCTTTCCATCTTTTTCTTTTATTTTCTAGATTTTTACTTCTTCCTTTATCTTATGTTTAAGTTAGAATTTGAGGGCTGAGTGTGTTTTATGCCCCAGTGGGCACGCGACAACACTCGACGTCTCGTGACTGAAGGAGGATTAGTTGAGGGGTTGACTGTCCATCGCAGGACTAGACACCACTTGAATTCTCCTAAGTTAGAGGACGTTTTGGCTGAAAATCAACCTCAAGCACTACCCCAACCAAGGGTTGAGGAAGTACATGATGAGAATGAGGTGCATCTGACACCCCCGCCTCGTACTTTACGAGATTATTTACAACCGACGGGGGTGAGTAAGCCCTCATGCATGATTTTTCCTGAGAATACAGGACATATGGACATCAAGCCAGGGGTTATCCAACTCCTTCCTAAGTTCCATGGGCTTGAGTCTGAAGAACCATACTTTCATCTGAAGGAGTTCGATGAAATCATAGGCACCTTATACTTTCCTAATGTATCTGAGGATACTATTAGGCTGAAACTCTTTCCATTTTTCTTGAAAGAAAAAGTCAAGATGTAGTTACATTCACTGCGTCCTAGATCCATTGGCACATGGAATGATATGCAGAGGGAATTTATAAAGAATTTTTTCCCACATCATAAGACAATTACCCTCAGGAGAGCAATCATGAACTTTTCCCAAAAGGAAGATGAAACATTCTTCCAATGTTGGGAAAGGTTCAATGATCTGGTTAATGCATGCCCACAACATGGCTTTAAAATATGGCACATTACGAATTTTTTCTATGATGGGCTAACATCTTCCATGCACCAAATGGTCGAGACAATGTGTAACGAAGAATTCATCAATAAAAATGTCGACGAGGTATGAGATTACCTCGATAGTCTCACTGAAAAAACACAATCATGGGACTATTATCCAAGGACGAACACTACGTCTAGGCTGACTCATTCAAGGGAAAAAGGAGGAATATATCTCCTGAAAGAAGATAATGATCTTAATGCTAAGGTGGCCAATCTCACCAGAAAATTTGAGGCCATAGAAGGAAGGAAGGAAAAGGTTAATGAAAGTGTTTGCGGTATCTGTAATTCAATACCTGCCTTTCGAGAAGTATTGAATGAACAATCTAATGCCGTAAATAACTATCAAAGACCTTTCAATGGACCACCCTCTAATACGTACAATCCTGGCTGGAAAAATCATCTGAATTTTAGTTGGAGGAACGGACAAACTGCTACCCCTCAAGGTTTCTTCAATCAAAATCCAAATCAGGGGAGACTTCAAGAAGAACCGGCTCAAAATTCTGTGCAAGAGCTGACGCAGATAATGCGAAATTTCATACAAAAGATAGATTCACGTATGACGGCTATAGAAAAGGGGATGCTTCCTGCACAACCAATCCCCAATCCTAAACCGCAATACGAGACAGGTAATCCCAGCTCTTCAAATCAAATGGGGCACGCTAAATCCATCACCACTCTTAGGAGTGGGAAGATTATTGATAAAATCCTTCCGGTTGGGCCCGAAAAGCCTCAAGAACCAGAAGAGGACAACAATGATAGATCTAATGGCGCCCCACAAAAATTTGAACCGGAACCTCTAGAAAAGCCAGTTGCTCCGTTTCTCCAACGGTTGGTTGAACCCAAACGTCTCTCTAACTCTCAGGATATCCTAGAAGTGTTGAAACAAGTGAAAGTCAACATTCCTCTGCTTGATGTTGTAAAACACATACCTTTATATGCTAAATTTCTAAAAGACTTATGCACGACAAAACGATGAAAAAGTGTTCAAAAGAAAATTTTCTTAACTGAGAAGGTGAGTGTCATCCTGAAACAAGACGTGCCACAAAAATTCAAAGATCTCGGTTGCCCAACCATATCATGTGTAATCGGGAACTTTCGAATTGATCACGAACTTCTTGACTTAGGAGCAAGCGTCAATCTGATTCCCTATTCGGTATACCAACAGTTAGGTTTGGGTGAATTAAAACCCACCCAAACCACACTACAACTTCCTAATCGTTCTGTTCGTGTACCAAGAGGGATCATCAAGGATGTGTTGGTCCAGGTTGATAGATTCTACTACCCTATTGATTTTATCATCTTGGACACTGAACCCATCAATGACACGAGCACTCAGATTCCCGTCATCCTTGGCCGCCCATTCCTGTCCACTTCAAATATAATTATCAATTACAGGAATGGTGTTATGACTATGTCTTTTAGAAATTTAACATTGGAATCGAATATCTTTTTCAATAATGGCAGTAACTCAGAGGATGATGACGATTTCCACGATGTTAACATGATTGATTCTTTTGTGGAAGATAGAACGCCTCTCACCTTATCCTCTGATCCTCTAGAGACGTGCCTGGCCCACTCCCATGATCTTGATAATGATATACTTAGGGAGACGTGTGTCATGCTTGATACTGCACTGGTACTTGAAGTTAACCGGTGGAGGCCACAAATTGAAGAGTTGCCCCAAACCGATATAGTGCCTCTACCGTCTAACCTCAAGCCACCGAAGCTTGACCTAAAACCTTTGCCCTCTGATTTAAAATATGTTTATTTAGGTCAAGATGAGACATACCCGGTGGTGATCTCTGTCCACCTGAAAAAAGAATAAGAGAGTATGCTCATATCTACTCTCATTGAGCATAAGGGAGCTCTTGGATGGACGATAGCGGACCTCAAGAGAATTAACCCATTGATTTGTACTCACAGCATATATCTTGAGGATAATGCAAAGGCTATTCGGTAATCACAGCGTAGACTAAATTCAAACATGAAGGAAGTGGTTAAGGCCGAGGTTCTCAAACTATTAGAAGTGGGGATCATATACCCCATATCCGATAGTCAATGGGTGAGTCCAACTCAGGTGGTTCCTAAGAAGTCCGGGATCACCATCGTAGCCAATGCTAATAATGAACTCGTGCCGACCAGAGTTACTACTGGTTGGAGAATGTGCATTGACTACAGGAAGCTGAATACCGTCACTAGGAAGGACCACTTTCCTTTGCCTTTTACAGATCAGATCTTGGAAAGGTTAGCTTGTCATTCATATTACTGTTTCCTTGATGGGTATTCAGGTTATAATCAGATTGAAATCGCCCCTGAAGATCAGGAAAAGACCACATTTATATGTCCCTATGGAACCTTTGCTTATAGAAGGATGCCTTTCGGGTTATGTAATGTCCCTGCCACATTTTAGCGATGCATGATGAGTATCTTTTCTGACATGGTGGAAAAATATTTAGAGGTCTTCATGGACGATTTCTCTGTTTTCGGTTCATCTTTCAGCGAGTGCTTAGCAAGTCTTAAATGTGTGCTGAAAAGATGTGAAGAAAAAAATTTGGTACTTAACTGGGAGAAGTATCATTTTATGGTTCAAAAGGGAATTGTCCTTGGGCATATCATCTCGTCCAAAGGAATCGAGGTAGATAAGATAAAAATTGATCTTATCTCTAACCTACCTCCACCCAAGAATATCAGAGACGTGTGATCCTTCTTAGGACACGTAGGTTTTTACAGACTATTCATAAAGGACTTTAGTCTCCTCTCTCGTCCTTTATGTAATCTTCTTCAAAAGGATACACCATACGAGTGGACTGAGCAGTGCCAAGAAGCTTTCATTAAGCTTAAGGGCATGTTAACCACTGCACCTATCATGCAGCCACCCGACTGGAGTCTTCCTTTTGAACTTATGTGCGACGCCTATGATTATGCTCTTGGAGCGGTTCTAGGCCAGAGAAAAGATAAGCAGCCTTACGTTATTCACTACGCAAGTAGGACTCTAAATCTTGCCCAAATGAATTACTCGACTACGGAAAAGGAACTCTTAGCCGTAGTGTTCGCTTTGGACAAATTTAGGTCCTACCTGATCGGATCTAAGATCATCATCTACACAGATCACGCGGAACTTAAGTATCTTCTTTCTAAGAATAATTCCAAGCCCCGCCTGATACGATGTATCCTTCTCCTCCAAGAATTCGATTTAGAAATTAAAGACAAAAAGGGAGTAGAGAACGTAGTGGCCGATCACATTTCTCACCTTAATACCTCTGATTCCCTTGAGGCGACTCATATCAATGACATGTTCCCTGATGAACAACTGTTTAGAGTCTCTCATTCACCTTGGTTCGCTGATATTGCCAATTATCTTGCTACAGGTTCCATACCGACACATTGGACATCACAAGATAAGAAGAAATTTTTTACCAAGGTGCGTAACTTTTTATGGGACGATCCATATTTATTTAAATATTGCCCAGACTAAATCTTAAGGAGATGTGTACCAGACGATGAGCATCAGAGTGTCATCTCCTTCTGTCACTCACAGGCCTGTGGTGGTCATTTTTCTGTTAAAAAGATCACGGCCAAGATTCTACAGTGTGGTTTTTACTGGCCCACTATGTTCAGGGACACTCATGAGTTTTGCAAGGCTTGTGAGCGTTGTCAGAAATTAGGAGCATTGTCCCGTAGAAATATGATGCCCTTGAATCCCATCCTTATTATTGAAGCATTTGATTGTTGGGGCATTGATTTCATGGGACCATTCCCCCAATCATTTGGAAATTTATATATTTTTCTTGCCGTAGATTATGTCACTAAATGGGTCGAAGTGATACCGTGTCGCAAAAATGATCATCGCACAGTCATTAAATTTTTGAAAGAAAATATCCTGTCGCGGTTCGGAACGCCTCGAGCCATCATTAGTGACGGGGGCTCACACTTTTGTAATAGACCATTTGAGAGTTTAATGAAGAAATACGGTATCTCTCATAAGGTGAGCACCCCATACCATCCACAGACAAGTGGATAAGTTAAGATTTTCAATAGGGAGATCAAACATATCCTAGAAAAAACGGTTAACCCTGATCGTAAGGACTGGTCAATCCGATTGACAGATGCCTTATGGGCGTACCGTACTGCTTTCAAAACTCCTATTGGAACATCTTCCTTTAGACTTGTCTATGGGAAAGCCTATCACTTGCCTGTGGAATTGGAACATAAAGCATACTGGGCGATCAAAAATATGAATTTCAATCTGGACAACGCTGGCTCGCTACGCAAACTTCAATTAAATGAACTTGAAGAAATCCGGAACGATGCATATGAAAACTCGAGAATTTACAAGGACAAGATGAAGGCGTTTCAGGATCATCATATTCTACAAAAATCATTCACGCCATGTCAGAAAGTCCTTTTATACGATTCTCGACTACATCTCTTTTCGAGTAAGCTTCGATCTCGTTAGACCGGCCCTTACATTGTTGTCACTGCTTATCCTCATGGGGCTGTCGAGATAAGAGATCCCGACAATGGCAAGGAGTTTAAAGTAAATGGACATCGATTAAAGACATTTGTCGAGACATTTGATTCAGAGGATATGTCCATGCCTCTGATTACTCCTGTTTACCAGGACTAATCTCCTAGTCCGATGGAGGTATAGGTAAGTTTATCACTTTCATAGGACTAGGATTGTTGCTTTATTTTTCTGGCAGAAGATGGTAAATTTAGCGCTCCTGGGAGGCAACCCAGCTTTTCATTTCATTTTTCTAGTTAGATGATTCAATGTTTGTGGGTAACATTACTGCAAACCCTCACGAGACTACAACTCGTCTACTAGGGGTAACCTAGGGGTTTAAAGGCTTGTTGCATATGCTAAATGCAATCGAGAGCACCTGCGAAAGTGGTATAGGTAGGATTGTATTTTTGTTATTTTTATTTTTCTTTTTCTCTCATGCTAACCAGCTTCCATAATGTGATCTCGTGGAAAATCTCTCTCGATTCGTTATTTAGGTACTATCTTCCCATCACTTTACTTTCTTTATCCCATGTGCATTGCATGCTCAATTCTTTTACATTGAGGACAATGTAGATTTTTGGTTGGGGGTGGGAGATTAGGTTACCTAATCAGTGTTTTCTTGGTCTTGAGCAAAAATTATGAAAATTTTTTAAATTTTTCTGAAAATTCCTGTGAATTCGAAGTGATTTTGATGGATATCCTGGATTTAGAAGTTCAAGATAAGTGATGTTGATACTTTAGGACTCTGGAATTCAGTATCTGTTAAATTTCATAGTTAAGATCAAGTTATTGATCCATGATTAGAAGTTATAAACAGTGATTGAGTCATGATTTCACATCTCACATCTCACTTTCACATTAAGGTTTCAGTCTGATATTGAAGGGTTAATTTGGTAATCACTAAGGAAGGAACCTGTTTGAAATTTGCCCATTATGATCAATTAAAGAAAAAAAAAAAGATATCTTTGGAAAGATTTGGGTGAATAATCTTCACCGTAGGTTTGCTCCCTATAAGTGTAGATTTAATACCCCTTGAATAATATCTAAAAAGAGTCAGGTATACGATCTTCACCATAGGTTTACTCCTTATAGGTGAGGATTTGATTCCCCTTCCTTGGCATTACTTTGAATAGAAAAATCACAAGTTAATAGGTTAATCTATGAGGCAAGTTTTGGATTAGGTTTTCGTTGTCATGAATTTTCTTGTTGATTACCAATGATATCATGAAATTGACGATTGGATCTCTTAATGATGATAAGCCGAGATTACACTATACATCCATGGATCTCAATGTTTAGAATTATTCTAATTGATGGATTAATATTTTGAACTTGATTAATGAAGTTTAATGTGTGCTTGAGTCCAGGAGAAAACAATTTTCAACATTCATGAATATTAAATTTCTCGTATCTTGTTCAAAATCTCACTCGATTTCATAGAAAGTTCTCCTATAATTATCAACTTATTTTTCGCATAATTTGCTCGGGACTAGCAAAATGCTGGTTGGGGGTTGTGTTGAGGGTCAAATAGTGTATATTAGAGCCCATTTATTACTTGAATTTATGAGCATAATATTATTTAATGCCCAGTTTTAATCGTGTTTTGTTGAAGGGTGTGATTAGGAGAGTTGACTGAAAAAAGGATGCCAAAAGCTTGGATTTAACGTTCTGATGATCACTAGGGCAAGGGACGGACTTCAGAGGACCAAGATTGATGGATATACATGGTCAGAAATTCGAGAAAACTAAGAAACTGAAGCTCAAGTGACTTGAAATGCATCCAGAATGCAAGATCACATGGTTCCCGACATCTGATCGGGTCGAAACTTTATACATGAGATAAGGGCCATAAATTAACCGTACATTTCAAATTTCAGCTCTTGGATCACTATAAAAGTGCTCCAACTGACAGATCAGCTTATAAACCGTCGATTCTAAGCCCACCTGATATCTGGAATTATCTCGAATTTGGTATCAACACCTTAAATGAGGAGACCAATCAGATGGTTGGATCAGATTTCGTAAAAACATCATAGTGGACCCCACTTTAGCTTGAGTGTGCATAGTGTACATGTGCACTAGCCGTGCACGTGATTTCTCAAAGTCGGTCAGCGCCGCTGACCGACGTCTCCTTCTCCAATTTTAAAAAAAAAAAAAAAACTCCACAGCATAATGCAAGGCCGCTGGCTGTTTTGCAGAAGCTAGTGAGCCCTACACGTGCCTTGTAAGCTCAATCTGAACCGTCCACCGTGTAGACGGCATTGAATACTTCAAAATCATGTTGTCACTTTTCACCCATGCGTGCACACGTGTGAGATACAGAGGCCACAAAAGGGCTGCCCTGCATCGTTCAAAACTGATCCTTTTGTGATCTCTTCTCTGGGCCACGTCAATGGACGTTCAAAACCACTCATTCTTAACTGAAATTTCATTCTGAATCCAATGGACGGGGTGGATTTTCTATAAAATGCTTCTGTGGGGCCCACCGATCACAACAGCAAAATGGTGCGAAAGGTTTCGCACATCCGCGACAACCGACTTTTTCAGGTAGTTTTGGCCAACCATCTTTAATCATATGACAGATCTGAACCGTCTATCATGTACATGACCCAATAAAATCCTACGGGACGGTGTTTCTTTAGAATTTGAGCGAGGAAAGTGGCGTGTTTCGAGGCACCGAACTTGGCTACGAAAAAGCTTTCAATGGGCATGCATAGCTTTTCAAATTCAATTCAAATCCGATTTTCACCACTCCATCAGCTATATAAGGAGGTTTTGGACGTGGGGATCATTCATTCAGACCTTGCGAGGAAGATCCTTGGCTTGGATGGGAGAAACGTGGAGCAGTCCTGGTCGTGGAAGCTAAGAAGGAGAGAGAGTTGATTTTTTTTCCTTTTTGTTTTGGTTTAATTTTATTTTATGGTTAGCCTAATTATGATTATGTGTGGCTAAACTTCTTAGCTAGGGCTAGGAGGTGAAGCTTGTAGCGTGATGGGAGACGTTTAATTATGTCTTTTATTTCATATTGAACTGATTTTGATTTAATTTTATTTTGGAAATATTTTTAGTTCTTAATGGTCAGTTGCGACTGAAATTACAATGGGTCTGCGATGCTTTTAATATTTCTATTTCCTTTTCATGTATATGATGTTAGGAAACCCTGTTGTTCACCATAGTCTCCTGGGCATGGTTGGATGTCGGTACCCTTCCTAACCTTCATACATGTGATGGGTTGGTAATTAGTTTAATTCTGTTGTTTGCCATAGTCTGTTGGGCATGGTTTGGTGATGGAATCCATTCTAATTCATATACCTTTTATCTCTTGAAAACTAGATCAATGACAGTTCAGTTAATTTTCATGAAACATGCATAAGATCTCCCTGATCTCTACAAGTGGACCCTCTGAATCCCTAGTTAACCTTCTCTGATATCTCCTTAGTTTTAGATTAATTAACCTACAATTATTTCACAATTGTTACTTGATTTAGAATTCTTCTAATTCTAGTTCAAATCCTACTTAATTTTAGATTACGTACAGTTTTAGTCCCTTGGGATTCGACCTCGGTCTTACCGAGTTATTACTACATCACAACCCTGCACTTGGGGAGTGAACAATGGTGTCGATGCAACACCTATAAAGTGAGCCCCACTTCTAGGTGGCTTAGGTAAAATACATACTTCATGGTGGGGTCCATCCAAGTGGGCCATAAGGCCATATTTTCACATACAAAATAAATAAATAAATAACAAGGGAGAGAAGGAAAAAAAAAAGGGACACACGTGATGGAGGGACCCCGGTACTATGGGCCCTCCCTTCCATGCATTCAATATACAACAAATGGGTCCCAATTCATGTGGGCCCATTAAATCGAAATTCAACGATGGAGATCCCTTCTCCACTAAAATAGACGGTCTAGATGACCTCTATTCAAGCTAGGAAGTAAACATCATGATGGGGTCTATGAAGAATGGCCCCATCATGGAATGATATTGATGATCAAGATGGGTCATTGGCCACATCTTAGGGTCTAAAGTGAGATCCATACCATTGATCGGTAGGCCTCTCTTGGCCCATTATAAAAGCATGAAAACTAGCCTATAGAAGCATCCACCTATCGATCTTCTCAGTTCGTTGGAAAGCCACTCTCCTTATGCTTCACTTTGATGGTGGAGATGAGAAATGGATGGCTAGGATGATGGGTTATGGAGTGAGAAGTGGGCCTCACAAATGTACTTTTCTCTCATGAAAAACCTTGGACGTTGGAGCCTCTTGCTTGGCTTTGAAAATGTTGAGAAATGAGAGAGAGATGGGATGTAAAGAGTGATGGAGTGATGGGAAGTGAGTGATGGGTGAGGTGAGTGATGGGTGAGGTGAAAGGTTGGTTGACTTTGGGGTTTGCTTGACTTGTGGAGAAAGAAAGCATGGGTGCTTTGTACTTGACATGAGAGGTGATTGATGTGATTGATTGGTGGGATTGATGGGACATGTTGTAGAGATTCTCTTGGGATTGCCAACGCGCAGCATTTTCTCGAAATAAACGCCGGCTCACATCTCTTAGTTAGGGTATCGGATCGGTACATGAGTCGCGGCGTTGGAACCACGGCGACTGTGCGGTCGCAATGATACAAGTCTCGGATTAAGCCGACTCAAATGTATAGGATATGTTTTACGGTCATGCACGCGGGAAGCAACGGAACAATACGGATTAGGATACGGGTCTTATAGGCGATCTAGCGCTTCATCCCCACCCAAAAATACTGTTGTCTCATGTCACTGTACATCTTCGTCGAGCCAGGGTAGATAGAAAATCGCAATCGATGTGCCTCGGTCATAAGATCTCTGCGTAACTCTGGAATATCCGGGACACATAATCGGCCTCTAAAGCGAAGTCCACCGTCTGCACCAATCTGTCAATCTTCCTGACTCTCAGATGTAGCCTCAGCCATATAACTCTACAACGACTCATCAGCCTGCTGAGCCTCGATCACCCTAGCGACAAGACAGGGTTGAATCGACAGGCTCGATAACTGTACGATGGAAGACTGCAGGCCGAACTCAAAATCATACGCTGCGATATCCTCAAGCATCCACCACTCCTGAATCATCGTATGCGCCACTAGGCCTCGTGGCTAACCGCTGAGGGCATCTACTACCACGTTCGCCTTGCATGGGTGGTACTAGAGATCGAAATCATAGTCCTTCAGAAGTTTCATCCAGCGCCTCTGCCTCATATTCAACTCAAACTGCGAGAAGAGGTACTTCAAGCTCTTGTGATCAGAGAAGAGCTCGAACCTGACCCCATAAAGATAGTACCTCCACACCTTCAGTGCGAAGACAACTGCAACCAGCTTCAGATCATGCGTAGGATAGTTCAGCTCATGGACCTTAAGCTGACGAGACGCAAAGGCCACTGGTCTCCCGTGCTGCATCAGGACAGCACCCAAACCAATATGCGAGGCATCAGTGAATACAATAAATTCGTCACTCCTGGAGGGAAGAGTGAGGACAGGAGCGGACGTCAGATGGTCCTTTAACTTCATAAATGCTCGCTCACAGGCGTCACTCCAAGTAAACTCTATACCCTTCCGAGTCAACCTAGTCAGCAGGGCAGCAATACAAGAAAAGCCCTCAATGAAACGTCGATAATAGCCTGTCAAACCAAGAAAACTACGGATCTCTGTCCCAGTCGTGGGCTGGCCCTACTGACGCACTGCCTTGACCTTCGAGGGGTCCACTGCGACACCTTCCCTCATCACCATGTGACCGAGAAACTTCACCTCCTCCTGCCAGAATTCGTACTTCTCCAGCTTCGCATACAGCTGGTGTGCGCGGAGGGTCTGCAAAGTGATCTCCAAATGCTGATCGTGCTCCTCACGGGTCCTCGAATAGATCAGAATGTCGTCGATGAAAACTATAACAGACTGATCGAGATGTGGGCGGAAGACCTCGTTCATTAACTGTATGAAGACCGCAGGTGCATTGGTCAGTCCGAAGGACATGACCTGAAACTCAAAATGACCGTAACGCGTCCTAAATGCTGTCTTCGAAATGTCCTCATCTCGGACCCGAATCTGATGATAACCGGAACGTAGGTCGATCTTTGAAAAGAACTGAGCACCCTGCTGCTGATCAAACAAATCATCAATCCTCGGGAGTTGTGAACAGCAGTTGTGTTACGGATGGATAAAATCCTCATTTGAAATGCTCGAGGCATTGGTAATCAGCGCACCATAAGATCAACTAAGTGAATGATCAAGGTCCACAGTCCATGGGCGGTTGTCATTCTGGAACCGATGCTCAATGAGGAGAAAAGAGTGGGAGTGGGCTTATCCCTGGGTTTCCACTCTTCCTTCTCTAATGGGAATGAAGGGGGTAAAATATAGGTGTTTTTTAGGAACACAATCACTTGCTCTATTTTCAGCATGTTAAATTAATCCTCGTCTATCGTTGTTATTATTCGGAATATTACGATCCCTATTTCTCTAACTTTTGTCTATGCTAGCTGCGCTCATACGCTCAAGAGGAAGCTATGAGATGAGTTGGCAACTCTGTCCACCTCTGTGGTGGGGAGTTGGACTATTTGTGGGGATTTTAATGTGGTTGTTGGGCCTTCAAAAAGGATCTGTAAACAGCTCGATTCTACTAGTTCTTCCAAATTCTCTGACGCGATCAATAATGCAGGGCTAATAGATGCGGGGTTCGTTGGAAATCAGTTTACATGGACCAACAATCAAGCTGGCTCATCTAGGGTGTCAGCGAGACTGGACAAAGTGCTTTTAACGCTTGTTGGTCCTCCTTCTTCTCTGTGTTCCAGCTCTAACATCTCCCTAGGGTAAATTCGGACCACGCCCCACTTTTGCTGAAATTTCTATCAGCCACGGCCAGCTGTCCAAATCCGCTCAGATTACAATGGATGTGGAATCAATACGACTCCTTTCTTTAGGTAGTCAGCACAGCTTGGAAAAATGCAGCCTCTCCCATCTAGTATATAATGTGCTAGCGAAGCTTAAGGCAATCAAGCAGGTTCTCAAGGAGTGGAACAAGAACGTTTTCAGTAATATTTTTTATTAGGTCCGTCAGGCAGAGCGTCACATAGCAGAGCTAGAGGCCAGATGTCAGAGCGTGGCTACGGCCTCTAGGACGCCCATGGAGTTGCAGAATGAGTTAAACATCGTGTCTGATCACCTCATTCGCCTTGAGCAGATGCAGGAAACATTTTGGAAGCAAAAATCAAGAGTGAATTGGCTGAAAAATGGGGATAGGAATACTCGCTTTTTCCATGCTTCAGCCACTGAAAAACAACGCAGAGCTTTCATCCGCTCGATCAAGCTGGACTCGAGGCAGGATATAGACGACCCGACAGCTCTAAAGCAAGCGGCGGTGGAGTTCTTCAAGCAGCAGTTTGCAGCTATTCCAATGGCCCCTGATTCTGGCATTTTGGATACCATTCCTCACCTAGTAATGCAGGAAAACAATCTCTTGCTGACAGCCCCGCCGACTCTGTTGGAGGTCCATCAGGTTATTCTTGTCATGCCCGTTGATGGGGTCGCTGGCCCAAATGGATTTTTGGCAGTCTTTTATGCTACTTGCTGGAATGTGGTGGCCCAAGATATTCAAAAAGCTGTGTCTTTCTTCTTCCAATGGGGTAATTTGTCCATAGTTGTGACAACATCATTGATTTGTTTGATTCCTAAGTCTCAGTCGCCAAAGAGGTTTGCTGATTTTCGCCCAATCAGTCTTTGTAATTGTCTATATAAGATTTTTGCAAAAATCATTGCTACTAGGCTGAATCAAATCCTGCCTTCGCTGATTTCTAAAGAGCAAGGGGCATTTGTTCTAGGTCATTTCATATCTGAGAACATTGCTCTCAGTCAGGAACTTTTTAGAGATATCACCAGGAAAGTTCGGGGTTTGATCTGGGTCGTTTCATATCCGAGAACATTGCTCTCACTCAAGAACTTTTTAGAGACATCACCAGGAAAGTTCGTGGGGGGAGGGGGGGGGATGTGGTGGTCAAGCTTGATATGGATAAGGCCTACAACAAGGTGGATTGGGATTTTTTGAAGAAGGTTCTCCTCCGATTCGGGTTCAGTAGGTTTTGGGTGGAGATGATTGAAAAATGTTGGGCTAACAATTGGTTCTCTGTCCTAGTTAATGGGGAGACGAATGGCTTCTTTAAATCCTCTAGAGGGCTTCGGCAGGGAAACCCACTCTCCCCAGCCTTTTTCATTATCTCAGCAGAAGTTCTCAGTAGGGGTCTCAAACGATTGTTGGACCAGGGCTGGTGCACGCCTTTCAAAAGTCATAGGGTTTGCCCTTTTATCTCCCGCCTCTTGTATGCCGATGATACCCTCCTCTTCCTAAATGGGGGTCTCGCGACCCTTCGTACAACTAAAAATTTTTTGAATTCTTACCAGGCGGCATCAGGGCGATGCATCAACCTCCACAAGAGTTCTTTTATCTGTTATGACAAAATGCAAGCATCCAGGATTAGAGCGATTGAAAGAACCATTGGAATTTCCAAGGCCTCATCCACCCCTTTTACGTACCTAGGGGTTCCTATCTCAGCGGGTAGATTGAAATTCGGCATTTTTCATCCTCTCATGGAGAGAATCAAAGGTAGAATTAGTGGGTGGCAAGCCAGGATTCTTTCTCAGGTGGGCAGAGCGGCTCTAATTAAACATGTGTTGACTAGTATACCTATCCACTCTCTAGCAGCTACCCATGTTCCAATGCAGGTTCTAAAAGCCTTGGAAGAAAGTTTTGCTAATTTCTTTTGGGGATGGTCGTAGGGTAGGAGAAAAATGCACTGAATCAGTTGGAAGTGGATTGCAGCTTAGATTGTTGAGGGTGGGTTGGGCTTCAAGCGACTGGAAGAAGTCATGAAGGCCTACCAAATGAAGATGGCGTGGGGTATCCTTTTATCCAATCATATCTCTTTGTGGAGCTCGTTCATGGCTTCTAAGTATCGGCTTAACTTGGAGGTAAATGGGGCCTCTTCCCCATGTTCTTTTGCATCCCCATTATAGAAGCGCATTCAGGCACAGTTTCAGTGAATGTTGCTCATGGTTCAAAGGATGATTAGAGAAGGTAGTTGTAAGCTTTGGAAAGAGAATTGTACTGAGCTTGGCCCTCTCCTCAGCTTGGCTGAGAGCCCTATCCCCGCGAAGTTGTTGGATATGGAGGTTAGGTAATTTCTTGGCCACCGAGCCACTTCCTCCTTCAGTGGTCTTTAGATATTTACCTCAGGAGGTGCTCGATTTCATTTTTCAGGCTGGTTTCTGCATTGTTGCTGACCTTGATCCTTTCTTCTGGCCCCTTTCCTCGTCCGGCATGTTCATGGTTTGGTCTGTTAGAGACGCCTATAGGTCTCCTCGTCCGTCGTTGGATTAGGCCAAGAAGTTGTGGAATTCGAAACTCCCTCCCAAAATCTCATTGTTTGCCTCGAAACTGATTCAGAATGCAGTCCCTATAGATGGAGCGATCCAAGCGCGCAGTGTCCACATGGCTTCTGTGTGTGTTTGTTGTAACTTCGGTTCATCTAAATCAGTGGAAACAGGTATCCACTTGTTTGTGGAAAGCTTGACGGCGCAAGCTGTGTGGGATCACATTGGTTTCAATTTTGGCGTTAGAGTTATGCCTGCTTCCTCCATTTCAGCTAGGTTTTTGCAATGGAGTGGTGCTCTAGCTGCCAGGAGCTCTAACGCTCAAACGTTCACCCTTCTCTGTATCTGCTGGGAACTCTGGAATGCCTGAAATGCTGTAACGTTTCAAGTATCAATTCCGGTTGTGATTTCTATGGTCTATGGGTGTTTTTTCTTCATTAATGGCAGCAACAATGTGGCTTCTTCCCCGGCGTCGCCTCCCCTTTCTGTTTCTCCTGGATCAGCGACTACGGATGCGAGGTATTCAGATAAGCCCTCAGTTATTTTTTGGTCCAAACCAACTTCCTCGTGGGATAAGATCAACGTTGACGGGTCCTCTCATGGGAATCCGAGCCTCTCTGGAGATGAGGGAGTTTCCAGGAATGATAGAGGGGAGTTTCTCTTTGCTTTCACTTGTGCTTATGGCCGCAGCACCAGCACAGGTGCGAAAATCTGAGCCATCCATGATGGGCTCTCCCTCTGCCAAAATAGGGGCCTACATATGGTGGAGGTGGAATCAGACTCCCAGATAGTGGTAGATATCTTGAATGGTAGATCCAAGCCAGGGTGGAAGTGGGAGTATTGGCTCAGGCGGATAGGTAATCTCAAGAGTCGTGGTCAGGTCAGGTTTGGGCATGCCTTCAGGGAGGCGAACTCACCGACAGACGCGCTGGCCCGGCTTGGTAGTGATTCTCAAAACGGTCGTATTTTTTTGTCGCTAGGTGAGCTCCCTCCCCTTGTGAAAGGGATGATCTTTCTTGATAAAACTGGGCTCAGGGCTATTAGAGGCAAGTTTTAATGCCTCTCATCCTATGTATGTATTTTCTTATTTTCTGCTTTTGGTTCCCACGATAGGTGTGCCCGGCCTTTTTTTCCTAAGCATGCCCGAAATGTAAGTTGGTTCCCCATCTATGAAATGAATTCAAGGCCCTGTGCCTTTTTTTTAAAAAATAAAATAAAATAAAAAATAAAAAATAAAATAAAATAATCTTGCATATGGATTGATAAGGTGGACTTCTAATAAACACAACAGTGGGCACCGCCTAATTTTCTAGCCATATCCTAATATGATCTTGCAAAATGGATTGATAGAGTGGACTTCTAGCAAACATAACAGTGGGCTCCACCTAAGTTTTAGTCACTGATGATGTTAGGACATGGGCCTAGATGAGGCAGATCCAAAATTCAAGTAGGCTTTTGAAAAAAAAAAAAAAAAAGAGTGGGCAAGGAGATGCCTTCCATTCAAACCTCCCAGTGGGAATGGTACACACAGAACGACTAGCCCAAATGAACAATTATCCAGCAGGTCCCAAGTCACGTGTAGAGGTGTACATGAGTCGAACTGAGTCGAGCTAGGCACGGCTCGACTCGACTCGGCCACTTGATGACCCTAGCTTAAACTCAGCCCGGCTCAGTTCGATTAGTAGCTCGGGCTAGCTCGAGCCAAGATCGAGCCAAGTTCTCCTATACAGCATTTTTACAAACACATGGACTACACCTTCAAAATCTCACTGTATGTAGAACAGCAACAGTGATTTTACAGGTATTTCATCAAACACCTTTTAAGCAATATAAAAATCATGAAAAAAAAAGAAGCATATTTGTTTCATATGCATACCTTCCTTACCACTGGCCACACTTCGTTGAGTCATTTCATCAAATACTTGGTGAGCAATATTCTTGTCGGGCACTGGAGAACGAAGAGACATAGAGGAGATGAGAGTAGTACTGGTCGCCAGTCGCCGGTCGAGCACTGAGGAGAGTCGAGTTCGAGTTAGGGTTAGGGTTTTTAGGGTTGAGCGCATGGCTAAGACAAGATGGTGCTAAGGGATAAGATTTTATAAAATAAAAATAAAAATAAAAACCTATTCTGAGCATCTAATTTTTATATATATAATTACTCAAAAATCGATCTCAACCAATCCAAGCCTAACAGTGTCGAGTTCGAGATCAACACTGAGTCAAGTTATGTCCTACTCAGACTAAATTCAAAAAGTTTCGAGCTCAATAAAACTGACTCGGTTCGGCTCGAACACAATTTCAATACAAGTGGAGTCGAGCTTTTCCAAGTCGATCCGTGTGAGCTAACAAGCTAACTTGACTAGTGTACACCTCTAGTCACGTAACCTAGAGACCACTTGCATGTGCTGTGATATCAATGGTAGATATGAGATCTTGTATAACCTTCACTCTAGCGTACATGCACCCAATTGATACATGATCGTAACCATCCAGCTAATGGGCCTTATGATGATGGCCCATGCAATGGAAACCGCACAATTCTACTGATCAGATTTCATAGTTTGGAAGGCCACTGGTCGTATGGCTAGGATGATCTGATAGGTTTGGTTTCTGAACCATCATCCATCCAATGTAAGGGCTGTCTAGATGGACGGTCGCGATCCAAAATTCTCCAGACATCTGATCGTTTTGTTTATGCCACGTTTCAGCACTGTGCCACGTGTCTACAAGGGTTAGCATATGCCACGTGTCCGTAATGGTGGGATTACGTGGTGGAATCGGCGGCGCAATCAATAGAACAGTCGGACGCGGCTTTTCGGGAGGTTCCTGCGCTGGAAACCTAAGTGGGGCCCACCGTTACGTTTGTAAGAAATCCACCCCGTTCATCTTTTCTTTTTTATATCATTTTAAAACATAGAGCCAAAAATGAACCGGATCAAATACTCAAGCGGAATGAAAACGTAAGGATTGAATGTATACAATTGAAATATTCGTGGTGCACGTAAGATTTGAATAAGGATAATATTTGTGTTTTCAGTTCATCTAATTAGGAATGATATTATAAACAGTACGGATGGCAATTAAACATCACTGTCCGCCCAGGGATGTTTCAACGGTAGGAATTTCCCTACCAACCTTTTCCTTTAGTGCGGCCCACTTAAGTCTTGGATTCTTCTCATTTTTGGCCTCAAACCCTAAAATGATCTCACAAAATGGATGGACGGATAGATTTCTTACAAACATCACCATGGCCCCATCTAGGTTTCCAGCACAGGAACTTCCCGGGCCTTTCGCAGGAAATCCGCGTCGAGAACAGTCGTTTTCCAGCGTCCCTACTATGTTTTTGTCCCCGTCGCGATTAAGAAACCATCGTGCGTCTCCACGCACTTTGCCCCACATGATGAGATGGTACAAGGATTTGAACCATCTAATTACATGAAAATCCCCCTAAAATTGATGATATTATCCTTTGATCTTTTAGAGTTGATTATAAACCATTGAAATTTTTTATTATATTTTAAAATAATCAATAGATAATAATATTTATAATTATTATTTCAGAGTAAATTTCAAGTTATAGTCTTTTTAACGTATTTTCCACAATATTAACGGTCCCGATCATTACGAAACTCAAAATGTGGCCCCAGTCGATGACAACACAAACTCGATTCTGAGTCGCCAGTCGCAACAGAGACAAAACGATTTGTCCAGGTCTCGGGTACAAAAGCCAAATATCACGTGCTTTTAATATGGGTAAGGTTGGCTAATCTGAAACGCTAGTCAGGCCACCGTTATAAATAACGTCTGCCCTTCAAACAAAAACGCTGATACTTCCTCGCATGAGATTCACGAAGGGCCTCACGTTGTACGTGCGAACTCTAAAAACATTTGTGAAATCCGTTCTAGTAAAAGGGTAGATAATTCTCTTATTGGTGACCTAGACTAAAATTTTAGCTGGTCTACTAATCATATTAGACACACACATTAGTTTAATCATATACCGTTAGTAGTCCATACATTTTTCTCATCCTAAAAACGGATCCCACCTCAATGTACCAATTTGATTCTTTCCTCAGGTAGTACTCACAGTTCGAGATACCTGATGGACGGCTTTGATCTCTCACAGTACGTTAGTACGGTCGTGCTTCCTGACGGAACACGAGAAAAAAGGCAGATTTATATGATACATGGCTGTGCATTTTGTGAAGTATAAATGATACCTCAATATTGACAATTTTTAACATATTATTCAGCAATCTATACTATCGATCTTTCGGATCATACCTGATCTGAGGTAATTCTAGAAAATTAAAAGATAATTTTTTTTTTTTTAAAGTTAATAGCCGATCCATTAAAAAAAAAAAAAAAAAGGTCATATTTGTTTTAATAGGATATTTTGATGAAATACTCTATATAATGTGATATAAAAAATAATATATGGTCTAGATTACTGAAAAATGGGCTCCACAATTCCGAATTAATAGACCGTGTACAAAGTGTAAATACGAAGGTCACGTACCACATAACAACTCTCCGATCCCAGTTCAACGATGTTGTCGTAACAATCAGAACATTATCGTCAGCAACGGAATTCAATCGCCACATAAACCCAACTTCGTAAGGGTCAGTTTGGGCGGGGGAATTAGAAGGGATTAGGTGGGATGGGATTCATCTGATCTGTGCCAATTCCATTCCATGTTTGGAATGAATGGAGAAGCTTTAAATTACATTAAATGGAATTGTATTGATTCTCTTGCCAATTTCACTCAATATTTGGAAAGTTGTGTAGGTCTCAACATGATGTGTGGGCTATATCTACACTGTCCACTCATTTATTGAGATTATTTTAGAGGATGGGCTAAAAAATCAGGTAAATCTAAAGCTTAAGTGAACTCCACCATAGAAAGTAATAGGAATTGAATACTTACCGTTGAAAACTTCTTCAGAGCTACATACGTTTTGAATTTACCTCATTTTTAAGCTCTATGTCATAAAATTAAGTTACAAAATAAATAAACGATTTAGATATAACACATGTATGTTATTCTCAATAATTTCAAATGATGATAGGTATATCCCTTCAATATCCAACCATACTATCAACAAAGCATGGCATAAATTTATTTCCATGGCAAAGGGACAATTCCTGCCATGTGTATCATGATGATTTTTGAATCCTATCCCACCGAATCCCGTCTAATTAGACCACCCAAACTGACCTTAAAAGGTGCAAGACTTTGCACGTGAGAAAAATGAGAGCAATTTACACGTGCGCCGATTTACACACGTTGAATCCTCTACGTGTTCTGTCTCCCCGAAAACAAACGTAGATATAAATACGCGAGCAGACCACGTACCTCCTTTCTCCTCATAGCACAGACATCTCTTCTCTCTCGCCCCACCTATCATCGCCATCGAATTTCAGCCATCGAATTTATCATCAACGGTGGAAAAGACTAGTATGTCCCTAACCATGGGTAGGAATTGCAACTTGGAGCTTCGACTTCTCCCGGCCGGCGTCGATGCTGATTACACGTCTCCAGTTTCAAGCCAATCATCGTAAGTATACTCTTTTTAATGCATTTTATAGGGTGTGTTTGGATACACAATTGAATTGGATTGCGAATCATTGGTTCTATTTTCTTTCTTCTTTCTTCTTTTATTGAAGGAACGAAGAGTCACTCAAAAACTCACAGCAACTGACGATTTTTTATAATGGCCGGATTTGCATCTGCGATGTGACGGAGTTTCAGGTTCGCCCACCCTCTCTTTGCTCTTTCAAAGCTCTCTTACATGTTTTTTTCTCAAAAAGCAGCAGAAAAATCATGAAATTTCATGATATTTGGTACAACCAAACGCACCCTTACAAGTCCATATTTGAAGAAATTTTAAAATTTTAAATATTCTGCAGGCTAGGGAGATCATATGCCTTGTGAATCGAGAAATGCATGAAAAACTAACAGCCCATCATACGGACCTTCTTCTGCCATCTCAGCGGCCTCAACCTCATGCTCCCGCTCTTTCAATGAAGAGATCTTTGCAGCGGTTCCTACAAAAGAGGAAGAGTAGGATTCTGGCAACTTCCCCTTACAAGCAATAGTCATGGAAAGACTTTCTCTTTCGAGGAAGAATATTCTCTCACCGAGGACGGGTCAAAAGCGAACTTTCAAGCACGTGGGTAGGAAATATTCAGCTCTGAATACCGAACGGAGAGAAAATTGGATCCGCCCAGAAAATGACGTTGGAATTTCTCAATATCTTTTTTATAAAATGAAAATATTTTATCGTAATGAGAAGTGATATTTGCTTTCATTTTTTACATGATTTAGATATAATTATCGTAATTGTGTTAAGGGTATGCTATAATGATGTTTATTTCATTGATAAAGATTAATTGGGATTGTATTGATTTTGTTGGATGATTTCTTCTTATTTCTACTCATGGTGGAACTGATGATGAATCAGTGGTGGATGGCATGACATGGTGTTTGACTCAAGTGCAGCATCCCATTTCCTATTTTTCTTTTTAATTTTCACCTGGGTGCGTTTGGTTGCACGAATTTGACAATATTTTGCACCCTATTAGACTGATTTTATCATGATATTTTGTGCAACCTGTTTGGCTCGAATTTAGTTGTATAATGCATGTGAGTAGGTTGGGCATGCCGGAGCCTGATGCAGCTCGATACAAACCAAACGCCTTTGACCACAAGCGCTAAGATAGACCCTGAACCTGGCGGTTTGACCGTCTTTTTAGCCACCTGTAATAAAGACCAAGCTATTTGGAAAGGGAGAGAGTCACCCTTCTAATGAGTTCTTTTATCTTTTAGTCAAGAGGATTTTTTTCTCACTGTGATAACAACAATTGATTAATTAAAACAACATGAGAGTAACCAAAGTAAAGATAATTACATTTATAAATATCTGTGAAAATAAATAATTAAAATTAAAAAGGAAATCTCCAGTGATCTAGTGATTGTGGTGCATATGGCCAGGGAATTACACTGAAAATTGGTCCATCGAAGCAACGTAGATGGGCAGGATTACACTAAATCTAAGCTAATTAAAGTCAATCTAGTGTAGTAGTGTAGACATATTAGATTACACTACAAGTAAACTAAAGTTAGTCCAACATAAAAGCGTAAACAAACTAGATTATACATAAAAGCTAAGAGAAGCAGCATTAAGTTGTAGAGTTGTACTATGTTAGGTTGGCAAAGGCTAGAGCTCTTCAATCTTCCTCCCATTTATAGATTTTTTGCATGATTATTGGAAATAAATTTTCGTTGTCACTCCTCATATTTGCTAATGTGTAAATAATTCTGTGGACCTACAAACTGTTGTGGACTATCATTTAAAACCATGTGCATCAATCATTTGTCATGGGTTGGTGATTGGTCATTCGTACATCTCCGGTCCACTATATCTAAGTGAGAATTCTCTATAACCCGCCACATAAAGACAATCGTTATCCTCTCTTCTACTTGAATATGTATTGTCTGCAATAAAAATTAATCAACTTGGCATTGCTGTTATGTTACTTCATAGCTCCTTAAGCAATTTCAATCGTAAGAGTCTCTTTTGAAAGATACCATTGCACATCGGTTGAATCTGTTACTAGGCATCAACATATTTCAGTCATTACCCACTATCAGCCATGAGGCCACCAGGGTAAGTAGCCGACTCGATCACGTGAGTGAGATACCTGACATGCATTCCATGACAATAGCCAACTAGAATTACCCTTTTTAGGTTATTCATGACTTTGTGGATTTTGATCACACTCAGCCACTAGAGAAGATGAAAAGATTTTCCATATGGGATCATCTATGTCTCTTGTCTGACGTAGTCAAATCATGCATAAACACAACCATACCCACCCTTCATTCAACTCTTAAGCTTCCGTGTGCATTCGTAGTGGGGGTGGTATGTGGCGTCCGCCAAGTAATTCAATGTGAGTAATTGGCCTTGCTTTTTCTTTTTTCTTTCTCTTTTTTTTTTTTTTTTTTTGCATATTTTCCAATGTAAAAGTATGTTAGGTTGCTGTGAGAGAGAGAGAGAGAAAGAGAGAGAGAGACGAGAATTCTAATAATGTTGAACTTGAAACCATAGTTTAAAAACTGAAAAAGTAGATGTGCAGTCGAGTTGCTTCAACTCGAAGCTCCACATGATTCTTTATTTGACTTGACTCGATAGTAGATAATTATAAATAGTTACACAAGGGTTAAAAGTGGAAACAATAGCCATGATAATCTAATGCTTTGGTTGTTCCCTATTGTTTAGCAGGCTAAGTTAACTCAACCTAGTTTTGCGTTGAGTCACCGAGTTTTAGAAGTATGCTTGAAACAAGAACAATATCGCAGTAATATTCTAACAACAACTACATATCTAATCGAAAAATATAGCAACCGTTCACTTCCACTTTCTTGCAACTTAGTTACCATAATCATTCAATTGGACGATCCATGGCACAATGGGAAAAAAATAAAAATAAAAATTGCGGTTATCATTTTTATGTTAAGTTTTTCCTAAAACATGAATGGAATTTATTTATTTTTTAAAGTCTCTTATTGGCCATGACTTGGTAGAAACTCGAAGAGACAGGGAGAGGGAGAGAGTGTGTGTATGGCTTCACGTTAGGCTTAATGTACAAATTGATATGTGGGACCCACTATGATGTTTTAATAACATCCAATCCATTCATTATGTGCACCTCCTCTTATTGTCATTGGATCCCAAATATTTAGGTCGTGGCCACATGATGTAAAATGATGCCTAAAGCCTATAAACTCATGTGTTATGGCCCACTTAAGTTTTGGTATGGCCTGATTGTGTGGGCATCCACTCCTATTTGGATGCATCTTATTACCGGATTGGAAGGAATATATAAAACAAAATGTTAACGGATTCCAACTGTCAAACCCCTGTTAGTCAAGTGGCTCAATCCTAGACGGGATCGGATTAAGTTAAATGTTGACGGATCATCTCGTGGGAATCCAGGTGAGAGCAGTGGTGGAGGAGTGTGCAGGGACGTTGTTGAGGGTCAAATATTGCATATCAGACCCTAGTAATTACTTGATTTTACGTATATGATACTGTTTAACGGCCTGGTTTAATCATGTTTGTGCTGCAAGGTGGATTTACAAGCGGGGACTGAAAAGGATGTTTACAGCATGAATTTAACCCTCAAGATTCACCAAAGCAAGTTACAGGACTCAAGGGGACTAAGATCGACGCCAGAAATCAAAAAAACCCAAGAAACTGAAGCTCAAGCGGGCCTAAAAGTCGGTCAGAATGCAAGATCACCGGGTTTCCACCATCCATTCAGTTTGAAACTTTATATATGGCCTGACGATCAGAAATCAACCGCACACGTAGAAAATCAGCCGTTGGATCACTGTGGAAGTGGCCCAACGATCAAAACAGCCCATAAAATGTTAAATTGGAGCCCACCTGATCTTTGGATATGCTTCAATTTTGGACCCAACGCCTTAAATGAGACGAGAAAAGGGATAGACGGATCAAATTTCTCGCAAGAATCACAGTGGACCTCATCTTATGGGGTACGTGCATAGTGTATATGTGCACTGGAAGCGCACGGGAACGTCAAAGACGGTCCAACCGCCTTTGACCAAAAATTTTCAAAGAAGGAAATTTCCTTCTACGTAAGCAGACACAGACCGTTCGTTGTGATGAATAGTGGGCCCCACTCACTGTCCAAATCAATGATCTGCACCGATCATGTGCTCTGCAGGATGGCCAGGACTCAGGCTATGATTTCCTTCTGGTCCCATTCAATGGATCGTGCGAATTTTTCATCCAAACGGAAGATGGATGGTGAAATGCAAAGTTCTATGGGCCACATCTAATATGAGCCAAAATAGGCCATTACTAAACGGTTTTTCATGAGGAGTCGAATGGACGGACTGGATTTCTACATCTGTATCGATTATGGCCCCAATCATCACGACAGAAGATGCATTTGCGACGGCTCTGTTTCAAAACAGAGAGTTGCGGGTGATCTTAGTGGGCCACCATCAGGTCTCAACGCTCCAATCCGGACTGTCTATCAGATCCTTATGGAGCTTCTTAACACTGCCTAGGTGGCAGAATTTCAAAAGATCACGAGGAACGAAATCTAGCCGTTCAAGTGGAGAACGGACGGTACAACACCATTCTTGGTGGTCCACACTAAAACAGAAGAGAAGGGGTCATGTCCGACCTGTTTTTCGAGCTGATCGCAATGAACGGAGTGGATTTCTCAAAACGACAGGTAATGTGGCCCCACCAATTACGCAAGATTGGTCGTACGCATGCGTTACGCAAGGACGTGCGTCCGGGAGTTGTGGGGCGATGTACGACCCAGATGATGCTCAGATGGCTGATCTGAACCGTCCATCGTATAGGCCAGCCAAAAATGCCCCAGGGGATGTTGGTTTTATGATAACATGCAAGAGTAGAGAGGGGAGGCAACCTCCGTTTTCTAGGTGCGAAAACGCTGTCGCTGCGAATTCTCCACCACCTCTTGTCAGCATGAGCCGACCTTGTGGTGCTATAAAAAGGAGGAAGATGAGAGGGATAGGGAATCATTCACGGCTGGAGCTTAGGAAAAAATATGGACAATCACGATCACAGAAAAATTGAGTTAGTTCTAAAAATCAGATAGAAGGAAGAATAATAAGTTTTTAAAGTTAGGAAAAATTTCTAATAAGGAAAATAACTACGCTTCTAAACCTAAAATTAAAAATTTCTAAAAAGAAAATCTAATCCTAAACTAATCCTAAAACTAATTAATTTCAGAAAAACGTATCCAACAGTCCCCGGCAACGGCTCCATAAACTTGTTCACTCCCCAAGTGCAGGGTTGTGATGTAGTAATAACTCGGTAAGACCGAGGTCGAATCCCAAGGGACAAAAACTTGTACGTATTTTGAAATTAAATAGAACTATAACTAGACTAAGATGAAATCTAAATTAATTATGATTTGAGGAATAATGATGGAATGATTATTTAAAACTTAGGAGAAATCAGAGGTAGGAAAACTAGGGATTCAGAGGATCCACTTGTAGAGATCAGGGAGATCTTATGTCAGCTTTAAGAATCATGAAATTTAACTGAACTGTCGTTGATATAGTTTCAAAAAGATGAAAGATATATGAATTAGAATGGATTCAATCACCAAACCATGCCTAGGAGACTATGGCAAACAACAGAATTAAACTAATTACCAACCAATCAACACGTTTATAAAGGTTAGGAAGGGTACCGACATCCGACCATGCCCAGGAGACTATGGTGAACAACGGGACGTCCTGACATCATAAACATAAAAGGGAAGGAAATACTCAAAGCCATTGTAGACCTATTATAATTTCAGTCACAACAGACCATTAAAGACTAAAATTATTTCATTAATAAAACCACAATCAATCACCGTTCAATCGTAAATAAAAGGAACAAACAAATTCTCTCCCATCATGCTACAAGCTTCACCTCTTAGCCCTAGCTAAGAGGTTTAGCCGTACATGCTTTGGTTAATCATCTTAAAAGGAAAAAAAAAAACAGAATAAAATAAATAAGAAAGAAATAAAATCTCTAGACCTCCTCTCTCTCTCTTCCTCTGTCCACATCCATAAGCTGTTTTGATCAGGTGGGATCCAATTTAACATTTTATGGGCTGTTTTGATCGTTGGGCCACTTCCACGATGATCCAACGGCTGATTTTCTACGTGTGCAGTTGATTTCTGATCGTCAGGCCATATATAAAGTTTCAAACTGAATGAATGGTGGGAATCCGGTGATCTTGCATTCTGACCGACTTGTAGGCCCGCTTGAGCTTCAGTTTCTTGGGTTTTTTTATTTCTGGCGTCGATCTTAGTCCCCTTGAGTCCTGTAACTTGCTTTGGTGAATCTTGAGCGTTAAATCCATGTTGTAAACATCCTTTTCAGTCCCCACTTGTAAATCCACCTTGCAGCACAAACATGATTAAACCAGTCCGTTAAACAGTATCATATACGTAAAATCAAGTAATTACTATGGTCTGATATGCAATATTTGACCCTCAACACAACTCCCAACCAGCATTTTGCTAGTCTCGAGCAAAGTATGCGAGAAATAAGTTGAGAGTTATAAAAGAATTTTCTATGAACCCGAGTGATATTCGAAAAATAATCCAAGCATTAGAATTCTAAGATTCATGGATGTTGGGTATTACTTTCTCCTAGACTCGAGCACACAATAAACTTCATAATCAAGTTCAAAGAATTAATCCATCAATTAGAACAATTCTAAACGTTGAGTTCCATGGGCGTATAATGTACTCTCGACTTATCAACATTAAGATTCAATTTGTTATTGCATGAAATCATAGGTAATCAACAGGAGAATTCTTGATAACCAAACTTGCCATATAAATTTCATCTTTTGATCTTTTCAACTTTTTATTTTTCCATTAATAGTCATGCCAAGAAGAGGAATCAAATCCTTACCTATAGGGAGCAAACCTATGGTGAAGACCGTACTCCTAGACCTTTTTCACATATCATTCATGGGGAATTAACTCCACACCTATAGGGAGCAAACTTATGGTGAAGATTAATTACCCAACCTTTTCAATTTTTATACCCTGATGGCAATATATTTCAGGCTGGTTCCCTTCATGCTCAGTGATTACCAAGTTAATCCTTCGATATGGAACTGAAATCTAAATGTAGAAGCAAGATGTGACATGTGAAATCATGACTCAATCAATGTTTACAACCTCTAATTCTGGATTAATAACTCGATCTTAACTGCGAAATTTAACAGATACTGAAGCCAAGAGTCCTAAATTATCAATATCACTTATCTTGAACTTCTAAATCCAGGATATCCATCAAAATCACTTCGAATTCAAAAGAATTTTCTGAAAAAATTTTAAAAATTTTCACAATTTGCACAATTTTAGCTCAAGACCAAGAAAATACTGATTAGGAAGCCTAATCTCCCCAACCCCCAACCTAAAATCTACATTGTCCTCAATGTAAAAGATATGGGCATGCAATGCACATGGAACAACAAAAGTAAATGAGAAGTTATGGGAAAATAGTACCTGGATAACGAATCGAGAGAGTTTTTAAAAATCACAGCATGGAAGCTTGTCAGCCAAGAGAGAAAATAAAACAAAAATAACAACAAATAAAATTCTACCTATACCACTTTCGCAGGTGCTCTCGATTGCATTTAGCGTATGCAACAAGCCTTTAAACCCCTATGTTACCCCTAGTGGACGAGTTGTAGTCTCGTGAGGGTTTGCAGTGATGTTACCCACAAACATTGAACTAAGTAACTAAAAAAAATGAAATGAAATAAAAAGGCTGGGTTGTCTCCCAGGAGCGCTAAATTTACCGTCTTCAGCCAGACAATTAAGCAACTATCCTAGACCTATGAAAGCGATAAACCTACCTATACCTCCATCAGACTAGGAGATCAGTCCTGGTAAACAGGAGCAATCAAAGGCATGGACGTCCTTTGAATCAAATGCCTCGACAAATGGCTTTAATCGATGTCCATTTACTTTAAACTCCTTGCCATTGTCAGGATCTCTTATCTCGACGGCCCCATGAGGATAAGCAGTGACCACAATGTAAGGACCGGTCCAACGAGATCGAAGCTTACCCGGAAAGAGATGTAGTCGAGAATCGTACAAAAGGACTTTTTGACCTAGCGTGAATGATTTTCGAAGAATATGTTGATCATGAAACGCCTTCATCCTGTCCTTGTAAATTCTCGAGTTTTCATATGCATCGTTCCGGATTTCTTCAAGTTCATTCAACTGAAGTTTGCATAGCGAGCCAGCGTTATCCAGATTGAAATTTAGATTTTTAATCGCCCAGTATGCTTTATGTTCTAATTCCACAGGCAAATGACAAGCCTTTCCATAGACAAGTCTAAAGGGAGATGTTCCAATAAGAGTTTTAAAAGCAGTACGGTACGCCCATAAGGCATTGGTCAATCGGATTGACCAGTCCTTACGATCAGGGTTAACCGTTTTCTCTAGGATATGTTTGATCTCCCTATTGGAAATCTCAGCTTGTCCACTTGTCTGTGGATGGTATGGGGTGCTCACCTTATGAGAAATACCATATTTCTTCATTAAGCTCTCAAATGGTTTATTACAAAAGTGTGAGCCCCCGTCACTAATGATGGCTCGAAGCATCCCGAACCGCGACAGGATATTTTCTTTTAAGAACTTAATGACCGTGCGATGGTCATTGTTGCGACACGGAATTGCTTCAACCCATTTAGTGACATAATATATGGCAAGAAAAACATATAAATTTCCAAATGATTGGGGGAATGGTCCCATGAAATCAATGCCCCAACAATCAAATGCTTCTATAATAAGGATGGGATTCAAGGGCATCATATTTCGACGGGACAATGCTCCCAATTTCTGACAACGCTCACAAGCCTTGCAAAACTCATGTGTGTCCCTGAACATAGTGGGCCAGTAAAAGCCACACTGTAGAATCTTGGCCGTGGTCTTTTTAGCAGAAAAGTGACCACCACAAGCCTGTGAGTGACAGAAGGAAATGACACTCTGATGCTCATCATCTGGCACACATCTCCTTAGGATTTGGTCTGGGCAATATTTAAACAAATATGGATCATCCCAGAAAAAGTTACGCACCTTAGTAAAGAATTTCTTCTTATCTTGTGATGTCCAATGTGTCGGTATGAAACCTGTAGCAAGATAATTAGCAATATCAGTGAACCAAGGTGAATGGGAGACTCTGAACAGTTGTTCATCAGGGAACATGTCATTAATATGAGTCGCCTCAAGAGAATCAGAGGTATTAAGGCGAGAAAGGTGATCGGCCACTACGTTCTCTACTCCCTTTTTGTCTTTAATTTTCAAATCGAATTCTTGGAGTAGAAGGATCCATCGTATCAGGCGAGGCTTAGAATCATTCTTAGAAAGAAGATACTTAAGTGTCGCGTGATCTGTGTAGATGATGATCTTAGATCCGATCAGGTATGATCTAAATTTGTCCAAAGCGAACACTACGGCTAAGAGTTCTTTTTCCGTAGTCGAGTAGTTCACTTGGGCAGGATTTAGAGTCCTACTTGCATAGTGAATAACGTAAGGCCGCTTATCTTTTCTCTGGCCTAAAACCGCTCCAAGAGCATAATCAGAGGCATCGCACATAAGTTCAAAAGGAAGACTCCAGTCGGGTGGCTGCATGATAGGTGCAGTGGTTAACATGCCCTTAAGCTTAGTGAAAGCTTCTTGGCACTGCTCAGTCCACTCGTATGGTGTATCCTTTTGAAGAAGATTACATAAAGGACGAGAAAGGAAACTAAAGTCCTTTATGAATCGTCTATAAAAGCCTGCGTGTCCTAAGAAGGATCGCACGTCTCTGATATTCTTGGGTGGAGGTAGGTTAGAGATAAGATCAATTTTTACCTTATCTACCTCGATTCCTTTGGACGAGATGATATGCCCAAGGACAATTCCCTTTTGAACCATAAAATGGCACTTCTCCCGGTTAAGTACTAAATTTTTTTCTTCACATCTTTTCAGCACACATTTAAAACTTGCTAAGCATTCGCTGAAAGATAAACCAAAAATAGAGAAATCGTCTATGAAGACCTCTAGATATTTTCCCACCATATCAGAAAAAATACTCATCATGCATTGCTGAAAGGTGGCAGGGACATTACATAACCCGAATGGCATCCTTTTGTAAGCAAAGGTGCCATAGGGACATGTAAATGTGATCTTTTCCTGATCCTCAGCGGCGATTTCAATCTGATTATAACCTGAATGCCCGTCAAGGAAACAGTAATAGGAATGACCAGCTAACCTTTCCAAGATCTAATCTATAAAGGGCAAAGGAAAGTGGTCCTTCCTAGTGACAGTATTCAACTTCCTGTAGTCAATGCACGTTCTCCAACTAGTAGTAACTCTGGTCGGCACGAGTTTATTATTGGCATTGGCTACGATGGTGATCCTGGACTTCTTAGGAACCACCTGAGTTGGACTCATCCATTGACTATCGGATATGGGGTATATGATCCCCACTTCCAATAGTTTGAGAACCTCGGCCTTAACCACTTCCTTCATGTTTGGATTTAGTCTACGTTGTGATTGCCGAACAGCCTTTGCATTATCGTCAAGATATATGCGGTGAGTACAAATCGATGGGTTAATTCCCTTGAGGTCCGCTATCGTCCATCCAAGAGCTCCCTTATGCTCAATGAGAGTAGATATGAGCATACTCTCTTGTTCTTTCTCCAGGTGGGCAGAGATCACCACCGGATATGTCTCATCTTGACCTAAATAGATATATTTTAAATCAGAGGGCAAAGGTTTTAGGTCAAGCTTCGGTGGCTTGAGGTTAGACGGTAGAGGCACCACATCAGTTTGGGGCAACTCTTCAATTTGTGGCCTCCACCGGTTAACTTCAAGTACCGGTGCAATATCAAGTATGGCACACGTCTCCCTTATTATATCATCATCAAGATCATGGGAGTGGGCCAAGCACGTCTCTAGAGGATCAGTGGATAAGGTGAGAAGCGTTCTATCTTTCATAAAAGAATCAATCATATTGACGTCATGGAAATCGTCATCATCCTCTGAGTTGCTGCCGTTATTGAAAAAGATATTCGATTCCAATGTCAAATTTTTAAAAGACATAGTCATAACACCATTCCTGCAATTGATAATTACATTTGAAGTGGACAGGAATGGGCGACCAAGGATGACGGGAATCTGAGTGCTCGTGTCATTGATGGGTTCGGTGTCCAAGATGATAAAATCAACAGGGTAGTAAAATCTATCAACCTGGACCAACACATCCTCGATGATCCCTCTTGGTACACGAACAGAACGATCAGTAAGTTGTAGTATGGTTCGAGTGGGTTTTAATTCACTCAAGCCTAACTGTTGGTATACCGAGTAGGGAATTAGATTGACGCTCGCTCCTAAGTCAAGAAGTACGTGATCAATTCGATAGTTTCCGATTACACATGATATGGTTGGGCAACCGGGATCTTTGAATTTTTGCGGCACGTCTTGTTTCAGGATGGCACTCACTTTCTCAGTTAAGGAAATTTTCTTTTGAACACTTTTTCGTCGTTTGGTCGTACATAAGTCTTTTAGGAATTTAGCATATAAAGGTATCTGTTTTACAACATCAAGCAGAGAAATATTGACTTTCACTTGTTTCAACACCTCTAGGATATTCTAATAGTTAGATAAACGTTTTGGTTCAACAAACCGTTGGGGAAACGGAGCAACTCGCTTCTCTAGAGGTTCCGGTTCAAATTTTTATGGGGCGTCAATAGATCCATCATTGTGGTCCTCTTCTGGTTCTTGAGGCTTTTCGGGCCTAATCGGAAGGGTTTTATCAATAGCCTTCCCACTCATAAGAGTGGTGATGGATTTAGCGTGCCCCATTTGATTTGAAGAGCTGGGATCACTAACTCCATAATGCGGTTTAGGATTGGAAAGAGGTTAAGCTAGGAAGCTCCCCTTGTTTCCAATCGTATTTTCATCCTTAAGTTCATGTATTACTTTTGTAAGGTCTTGAAAGGCTTGCATCATACCCTGATTGAAAAGCTCTTACTTTTGAAAATGTTTTAGAACCAAATCCTCTTGAGGTTTCTCTTAAATTGGATTTTGGTTTAGGAAACCTTGAGGTGTAGCCGTTGGTCCATTCCTCCAACTGAAATTTGGATGATTTTTCCAACCAGGATTGTATGTATTAGAGGGTGGTCCATTGAAAGGTCGTTGATAGTTATTTACAGCATTATATTGTTCGTTCAATACTTCTCGAAAGGCAGGTATTGAAGGATAATTTTCAGTAGTATGAATGTTGCAATCACAGATGCCGCAAACACTTTCATTAACCTTTTCCTTCTTTCCTTCCATGGCCTCAAATTTTCTGGTGAGATTAGCCACCTTAGCGTTAAGATCATCATCCTCTTTCAGGAGATATATTCCTCCTTTTTTCCTTGAATGAGTTGGCTTAGACGTTGCGTTCGTCCTTGGGTAATAGTCCCATGATTGTGTTTTTTCAGCGAGACTATCGAGGTAATCCCATACCTCGTCGACATTTTTATTGATGAAATCTCCGTTACACATTATCTCGACCATTTGGCGCATGGAAGATGTTAGCCCATCATAGAAAAAATTCGTAATGCGTCATATTTCAAAGCCATGTTGTGGGCATGCATTAACCAGATCCTTGAACCTTTCCCAACATTGGAAGAATGTTTCATCTTCCTTTTGGGCAAAGTTCATGATTGCTCTCCTGAGGGTAATTGTCTTATGATGTGGGAAAATTTTCTTTATAAATTCCCTCTGCATATCATTCCATGTGCCAATGGATCTAGGACGCAGTGAATGCAACCACGTCTTGGCTTTTTCTTTCAAGGAAAATGGAAAGAGTTTCAGCCTAATAGTATCTTCAGATACATTAGGGAAATATAAGGTGCCTATGATTTCGTCAAACTCTTTCAGATGCAAGTATGGTTCTTCATATTCAAGCCCATGGAACTTGGCAAGGAGTTGGATAACCCTGGCTTGATGTCCATATGTCATGTATTCGCAGGAAAAATCATGCATGAGGGCATACTCACCCCCGCCAGTTGTAAATAATCTCGTAAAGTACGAGGCGGGGGTGTATGGTGCACCTCATTCTCATCATGTACTTCCTCAACCCTAGGTTGGGGTAGTGCTTGAGGTTAATTTTCATCCATAACCTCCTCTATCTCAGGAGAATTTAAGTGGTGTATAGTCCTGCAATGGACAGTCAACCCCTCAACTAATCCTCCTTCAGTCACGAGACGTCGAGTGTTGTCGCGTGCCCACTGCGGCATAAAACACACTCAGCCCTCGATTTAAATTCTACCTAGACCTAAGAGAAAAGAAGTAGAAATTTAAAAAATAAAAGGGAAAGATGGAAAGAAGTTACCAAATTTGGAGTCCTAGGTTAAGAATCTGCAAAATAAAACAAAATAAGTTAGTTTCTAAGAATAGAAAGTCCTAATTAAAAGTAAACTAATTTCTAGAGAAAAGAAGAAATTCCAAAGAAAGAAGAATTAGAATGAGCTTACT
The DNA here is from genome assembly GCA_037074715.1 of Magnolia kwangsiensis. Classification (NCBI taxonomy): domain Eukaryota; kingdom Viridiplantae; phylum Streptophyta; class Magnoliopsida; order Magnoliales; family Magnoliaceae; genus Magnolia; species Magnolia kwangsiensis. The sequence goes on along the minus strand of CM073571.1, from coordinate 186,088,821 downwards.
AAATTAGAAGCTTCCTACAAAACAGAAAAATTGAGTTAGTTTTAAAAATCAGATAGAAGGAAGAATAACAAGTTTCTAAAGTTAGGAAAATTTTCTAATAAGGAAAATAACTAAGCTTCTAAACCTAGAATTAAAAATTTTTAAAAAGAAAATCTAATCCTAAACTAATCCTAAAACTAATTAATTTCAGAAAAACGTATCCAACTGTAAGACCCGTATCTTGGTCCGTACCTTTCCGTACACTTCCGCGGTCTTACCGGTCGAATTCTGGCAACTTTCGACCCTTAACCAGTATCGACGCGCGACCCGGATTCATGTGCCGACAACCCGAGTCGACTCAACCCGAGACCTATACCATAGCGACCGCACCGTCGCCGCGGTTCCGATACCGCGACTCGCGTGCCGACGCGATACCCTGATCAAGAGTTATGGGCCAACGTTCGGTGCGAGAAAACGCCGCGCGTTGCGAAAACCAAGGGAATCTCAATGATGTGTCACATCAATCACATCAATCCCATCAATCAATCACCCATCAAGCCATCACATGTCAAGTACACATCACTTCCATCCCTTTTCCCAAGCAACCACAAAAGTCTCCCAAACCCATACCTCTCTTACACAAAAACCTAACAAAGTCTTCTCAACCCATACCTTTCTTACACAAAAGGCCAAAAAGTCAAGTTTTTCTTACACCACCATCACTCACCCATCCATCCATCACTCTCTCTCTCTCCCTTTACATCACTCTCTCTCTCTTTCTCTCTTTCTCATTCCAAAACTTCCAAGCAACAAAAAAAATTGCAAGGGCTCCATACGTATGGAATTTCCCCAAAGTTCCTAAGCTCCAAGTGGCCCACCTTCCTACCCCAAAATCCCCCATCTCAACCCTCCATTCTTCATCTTAGCCATTGAAGTTGAAGATAAGGTGCCAAGAAACCCCTAGGAGCGAGAAGATCGGACGGTGGGTGCTTCTATAGGGTAGATTATCTTGTTTTTATGGTGGACCAAGTGAGGCCCACCGATCAATGGTGTGGATCTCACTTGGGACCCTTATTTGTGGCCGATGGACCACTTGGATCATCATGATCATTCCATGATGGGGCCATCCTCCATGGATCCCATCATGATGTTTATTTTCATTTAGAAAGGTCATCTAGACCGTCCATATCGGTGGAGAATGGATCTCCACCGTTGATTTACATTTTTAACGGTCCCATGTGCAAGGGATCCATTTCTTGTATGTTTCATTGCAAGGGAGGGCCCATAATGACTGGGTCCCTCCATCACAAGCCGTGTCCCACTCTCCATTCTCTCTCTCTCTTTTTATTGCTTTTATTTCATTTTATTTTATTTTATTTTATTTTTTTTGCTAGAGGTGTGTGGCCCACTTGAATGGATCCCACCTTAATATTTATTCTGTCCAAATTTTATTCAAGTGGGGCCCACCTTAGACGTTGTACTGGGGTCACCCATCAATGGTGGCCCACTCCATCAAGGCACAATGCAAAAAAAAAAAGAAAGAGAAGAGAGAAAAACCGTCCAGCGTCAGAGACGCTGGACGTTTCAAAAAAAGAGAACCAAAAAGGGAGTTTTGGTGGGCTGACTTTTTGTAGGCCCCACCTTGATGTATTTGTCCCATCCAGGCCGTCCATCCTCTCTCCCTCATCATTTTAGGCGTTGAGCCAAAGTATGAGTTCAATCCAATGATCAGGCGGCCCGTACCAGAGAAAATGGTGCTTTTATTCTTCCAAGACTATTAGTGCCCATTTTGTTGTTTTTACACTCCAAATCAGTGCTAAAGATGAGATTTGTATGGCTTGTTTGGGCCCTAGAACCAAATGGGCGGAGTGGATTCCTCATCAGTGGGCCCCACTTTTGTTTTTTTTTAAAAGCACAAAAAAAAAAAATATATATATATATATATATATATATATATATATATATATATATATAAGAGTGGCAGCAGCGCTGCCACCGTTTGGCAGCAGGCGCTGCCAGCCAGCGGGCGGGCGTCCAGCAGGGGCCCACGGCCCTGCGTGTGGGCCCCACCATAATGTTTATTTGTCATCCGACCTGATCATGAGGTGGGCCACCCCGGTGGTGGGCCCCCCTCCAAAGATGAGTCAGATCCAAAACTCTGGTGGCCCACACCACGCGAAACAATGTGAATTGAATCCTACCATTGAAAGGTTTTTGGGGCCCACAGAGGTATTGAATCAAGCTGAAATTTTTGTTTTCCCTCCACCTAGGCCCGAGAGGCCTTATGAATGGCTCGGATGGCATTTGGGTATCATGGTGGGCCACATCCGTGGACCCCACCATTAATGTATGTGTCTTAACACACCGTCCACCGGCTGTGGACGGTGAACTCCCACCATGATATATGTGTTGTGCTCCACCGTCCAGTGGACGGTGGGCCCCCTTGTGACATATGTGTCTTATTAGCACTGTCCACTGGACAGTGGGACCCACTATGATGCATGTGATGCATCCGAACAGTCGATCCATTTGAATGGTTTAGGCCTTTGGATTAAGCCCATTTGCCTTACAAAGGACCTATGGGTTAGACCCATTTAATGTATGAAATGTTTATGGGCTAGGCCCATTTGATTCATCTAAGGCCTATGAACTTGGGCCCACCTGATATGTAAAGCCTATGAGCTTAGGCTAATTTGACATTTAAGGCCCAAGAACTTAGGCCCACCTGATATGTAAAGCCTATGAGCTTAGGCTAATTCGACATTTAAGGCCCAAGAACTTAGGCCCACTTGATATGTAAAGCCTATGGGCTTAACTTGATATTCAAGGCCTATGGTTTTAGGCCCAATGGATGTAATCTAAGGCCATGTGACTAGGCCATTTGATGTACTTCTAGCCCCATAAAATTGGACCTATTTGTTGCATTCTTACGCCCATGGAAGTGGACCCATTTGTTATATTGTAAGACCTATGGGACTACACCCAATTGATTAAGAAAGCGTCCATGGGATTAGGCCCACTTTGATATGCATGCAAGCTCATGGACTAGGCCCATTAGAATTGTGTAAGGCCTAGGGATTTAGGCCCATTCGACTCATATAAGGCCTCTGGGTTGAGGCCCAGTTGATATGCATTTGGGGGCCCAATTGGTGTGGCCCATTTGATGCATATTAGACTCATATGACTAGGTCCAATCGATGCAATCCAAGCCCCACGGGTTTTGACCCATTGCAATGCACATAAGACCCATTGGTGTGGCTCATTTATGTGGCCCATCTGACGAATAAAAGGCCCATAAGCTATGGCCCATTTGATATATATCTAAGGCCCAATGGGAGGAACATAAGGTCCATTGCAATGTGTAAACCCAATACCGATTATGTAGCGGTGTTCTAAGAAGATTGTACCTGGGAAACAATGTTGGTTTGACGTCCACATTGTGAGTGTAATGTTGGTTGGATGTCCACATTACGACTCTCCTTAGGGTCCATTACTGGGCCGTACTTATCGTATTTAGGCCGTCCAGGTCCATCTGCATTGTAAATAGTTCATTTTGTTATAACACGTTTAATATAGTTTCATGACTCATGATCATATGCATCATATGTATGCTTGATATGAGGACTGACTGATCATAGCATATGCCTTCGGGCAGGTTGTTTATGGACTCCTGGTTAGGCAGTATTGCCCTACATGAGCGCACGATATGCGCATGGATTATTGCATGACTGGACAGCGTGAATCATGCATTTCGCACTTGTGTGACATGGTTATTGTACGCCCTAGCAACATCAGGGTCGTAGCCTCCACAGACGCATCGTGGTTGGCAGGATTGGATACCGGAAATCTTGATCTACGTGGGGTACTATAGATATCCCTGGGTGAAAGTCCCTAAACCCTTATGGTACCAAGAGGTTGCTCCAACGTCTAGACCGAGTGGGTAGATGAGTACTGAGTGCCGAATACCAGTTGGCTGTGCTCTCCGCTGTGTCGTGGTCGGTTGGAAGGGGGTACGGCCTTACCCGCCCGAGTGTAGGGGGCAATGCTAGGCTGAGTCTGACCAGCTCGAGGAATGGGTCCGCTATCGACGAGTCGCGCCCGATATTGGCAGACGGATAGTGAGGTCTCTTCCACTTACTTTATTGCGCGCGATGTGGCGGCAATTTGGTTTAGAGTGTACTAGACCCCGGTGATATTTCATACTTTGAGCTGTACTGATATGTGGACCTTGATGAGGATCTGTATGCTTGAGTTGCATTGCACATTGCATGGCCTTGGGGTGGCCAATACCATTCATGTCTTGCATCGCATAAGCCTTGGTACGGCTCATGATATTATAGTTTCATCTGCATATTCCGCATTACTCTGATATTGCATGATCATATTCTACCTTGTGCACACACTTTCACCACCCTCTAAGCTTTCTGTAAGCTTATGCACGACCGTTGCGTGCAGGTGACGTTGGATCGCAGCAGCATTGAGGCAGGAGCACGTTGCTGATCATTTTGGAGTTTTTCTGTTATTTACCCTTGTATTTCCCTTTATGCCCATTGTACTTGTAAAGTTTTTTATCATAGTGGAAATGTAATGGATTTCTTGGTTGTTGTTTGTGGGTTATGCCTTTGGTTATGCTTATTACGAATCAAACTGACATTGAAAATCCTCCACGTAGCATCCCAGGATCGGAACCTGGCGAATGGGAGCTAGGAGCCGAGAATGGGGTTCTACGGAGGCTGTCGGCGCCGGATTCGGCGATCGGGAATTCTGTTAGCCCGGTTTCCAAGTTTGGGGCATGACAGAAGTTGGTATCAGAGCATAACTTGGGAATAACCGAGAACAACATTACATGTTTGCTATGAGTGAAGAATGACTAAGTTCCGAAGTTCGGATAACTTCGCGACCTTCCAATACAGACCGTTAACGTGCGTACATTCGAGAGTTTTGAAGTTGATAGGCGCTTTCGCTCTTTCCTGTAGGGTATGGCGCCTGTTACTCGATCGACTCCCGCACCACCACCTGAGGATTCTACTTCACCATCGGAGACTCCAGTTCTACCACCTGCGTCTCCCATTCCACCCTCAGAGATTCCTGCTTCTTCCCATGAGGATGACATTCCTCCACCTGAGACCGATGAGGAGCCGACGGTGACTGTGAGTGCCTCTCAGTTACAGCAGATGTTACAGGCTGTGACCGCCGCACTCCAGGGACAGGGTAGACGCCCAGCTGTTTCACCAGCTCAGGCGGAGCAGGAGCGCGCGAGCGCCGTACTTCGTGAGTTTAGACGGCATGATCCCCCTCGTTTCCAGGGCGAGCTAGATCCGACCGCTGCCGAGAGATGGCGCTCCGATGTGGAGAAGATATTCGATACCATGTTATGCACGACCGAGCAGCACGTCCGGTTAGCAGTATTTCTCTTCCACGGTGAGGCCGAGCATTGGTGGACCTCTGTCGCCCGTGTCGCCGGACCTGATTATGTCTGGACATGGGAGGACTTTGTGGAGCGATTCGAGGAGCAGTACTTTCCTGACCACATCCGTTGTCAGCGAGCCTTAGAGTTCGAGACTCTGGTACAGGGAGATATGACCGTGGCACAGTACGCGGCCCGTTTCATGGCACTATCGAGATTTGCGCCGTACATGGTTGATGATGAGGGGCGGAAGGCCCGCCGTTTCGAGCACGGCTTATGTTACGGCCTTCGAGGTCGTGTCATTGGGCATGAGCTTCCTACCTTCCAGGCAGTAGTGCGAAAGGCTCAGATATATGAGACTGAGTGGGCCGGTTCTCAGTCTGATCGTGGTCATAGGGGAGACCGGAAGAGGCAGGCTTCTTCCAGTCATTCCCAGCAGGGTCGACCACAGCAGCAGAGGCGCACTGGTCGCCCAGCTTTTCGTGCACCATCAGCACCAGCAGCACCTCCACCACCACCTCAGAGGCAGTTCACCGGCACTTGCTTCAGGTGCGGTGCGACGGGACACCGTTCATGGGAGTGTCCCAGTCCCCAGCAGTAGCAGAGAGGTCCACAGCAGCAGAGACCTCCACCGCAGCAGCAGAGACCCCCACAGCAGCAGCGACAGCAGCCTCTACCACCGAGGCCACCTCAGCAGCAGCATCAGCATCAGCACCAGCCTCAGAGGCCACAGCAGCAGAGTCAGCAGTTTCGACCACCTCAGCGACCCCAGCAGCAGCAGCAGCACGTTCAGAGGGGACATGCACCTCTCCAGCCAGCTCAGGCTAGGTTTTATGCGGCTCAGCAGGATCCGCAGTCATCTGGAGGAGTCGTTGAGGGTATACTGCCAGTTTCTGCATGCATTGCACGTGTATTGTTTGATTCTGGTGCATCGCATTCTTTTGTGGCCGAGAGCTTTTGTCGATCGGCTGGCTTACCGTTGGAGTCTGCTGGTGAGAGCCTATCAGTATCTACTCCCTTGGGGAGGACTGCAGCGTTAGGACGATTTTGCTCGTCATGCCCCGTTCTAGTTGGGGATACCTTCCTGCCTGCTGATTTGTTTGTTTTGCCGATGTCCGAGTTCGACGTTATCTTGGGCATGGATTGGCTCGCTGAGTATTATGCCATTTTGGACTGCGTCGCGAGGACCGTCACGTTTTGTATACCCGGCGTGCCACAGTTTCAGTTCGTTGCAGAGGCCAGAGGAGAGCAGTTGTCTTGTTTGATGTCGTTTGCCATAGAGGAGCATGTCGCCGTTGACATCGACCATTTGCCGATAGTTTGCGATTTTTCCGATGTGTTCCAGGAGATTCCGGGATTACCGCCTCGTCGACTCACCGAGTTCTAGATCGATCTCGTGCCCGGTACCGCGCCTATTTCAAAAGCCCCATATCGTATGGCACCGTTAGAGTTACGGGAACTGCAGAAGCAGTTGGACGAGTTACGTGAGCTGGGCTTTATCCGTCCGAGCAGTTCTCCGTGGGGAGCACCGGTACTCTTCGTGAAGAAGAAGGATGGTTCGTTGAGGCTCTGCGTTGACTATCGCGAGCTCAACAAAGTCACGATCAAGAATAAGTACCCGCTCCCTAGGATTGATGATTTGTTTGACCAGCTGCAGGGTGCACAGTTCTTTTCGAAGATTGACCTGCGTTCCGGTTATCATCAGATTCGGGTCCGAGATGAGGACATTCCTAAGACAGCATTCAGGACGCGTTATGGTCATTTTGAGTTTCAGGTCATGTCCTTCGGACTGACCAATGCACCAGCGGTCTTCATGCAGCTGATGAACGAGGTTTTTCGCCCATATCTGGATCAGTTTGTCGTAGTCTTTATCGACGACATTCTGATCTACTCGAGGAGCATGAGCAGCACTTGGAGATTACTCTACAGACCCTCCGCGCACACCAGCTGTATGCGAAGCTGGAGAAGTGCGAGTTCTGGCAGGAGGAGGTGAAGTTTCTCGGTCACGTGGTGACGAGAGAGGGTGTCGCAGTGGACCCCTCGAAGGTCGAGGCAGTGCGTCAGTGGGGCCAGCCCACGACTGCGACAGAGATCCGTAGTTTCCTTGGTTTGGCGGGCTATTACCGACGTTTCATCGAGGGTTTTTCTCGTATTGCAGCCCCGCTAACCAGGTTGACTCGGAAGGGCTCAGAGTTTATTTGGAGTGACGCCTGCGAGCGAGCATTTATGGAGTTGAAGGACCGTCTGACGTCCGCTCCTGTCCTCACTCTTCCCTCTGGGAGTGACGAATTTATTGTATTCACCGATGCCTCGCATATCGGTTTGGGTGCTGTCCTGATGCAGCACGGGAGACCAGTGGCCTTTGCGTCTCGTCAGCTCAAGGTCCATGAGCTGAACTACCCTACACATGACTTAGAACTGGCTGCAGTTGTCTTCGCACTGAAGGTGTGGAGGCACTACCTTTACGGGATTAGGTTCGAGCTCTTCTCTAATCACAAGAGCTTGAAGTACCTCTTCTCGCAGTCTGAGTTGAATATGAGACAGAGGCGCTGGATGGAGCTCCTGAAGGACTATGATTTCGACCTTCAGTACCACCCGGGCAAGGCGAACGTGGTGGCAGATGCCCTCAGCCGTCAGCCACGAGGCCTAGTGGCGCACATGATGATTCAGGAGTGGCGGATGCTTGAGGATATTGCTGTGTATGACTTTGAGTTTGGCCTACAGTCTTCCATTGTACAGTTATCGAGCCTGTCGATTCAACCCTCTCTTGTCGCTAGGGTGATCGAGGCTCAGCAGGCTGATCAGTCGTTGCAGAGTTATATGGCTGAGGCGGCATCTGAGGGTCAGGCAGATTGGCAGATTGGTACAGACGGTGGACTTCGCTTCAGAGGCCGATTATGTGTCCCGGATATTCCAGAGTTACACAGAGATCTTATGACCGAGGCACATCGATCGCGGTTTTCTATCCACCCGGGCTCGACGAAGATGTACCGTGACATGAGGCGACAGTATTTTTGGTCAGGGATGAAGCGCCAGATCGCGAGTTTTGTGGCCGAGTGTGACACGTGCCAGCGTGTCAAGGCCGATCATCAGAGACCTCCTGGTCTTTTACAGCCGTTGAGCGTCCCGATGTGGAAGTGGGAGCACGTGTCGACTGATTTCATTATGGATTTGTCGAGGACTCAGCGCGGTCATGACTCCATTTGGGTTGTTGTAGATCGTCTGACGAAGTCGGCACATTTCCTTGCGATGCGTGCGACTTGGTCTATGGACCGGCTTGCGAGACTATTCATCGAGGAGATTGTGAGACTGCATGGCGTTCCAGTCTCGATCGTTTCTGACCGAGACTCGAGGTTCACGTCTCAGTTTTGGGGGAGCTTCCAGCGTGCGATGGGGACTGATTTGCAGCTCAGCACCGCGTACCATCCGCAGACCGATGGCCAGACCGAGAGGGTCAATCAGATACTTGAGAATATGCTTCGGGCCTGCGCGATTGATTTCGGGGGTAGCTGGGATGAGCATCTGCGATTGGCTGAGTTCGCGTACAATAACAGCTATCAGGCGACCATCGGCATGGCTCCTTTTGAGGCACTATATGGCAGACCATGTAGATCACCGAGTTGTTGGACCGAGGTTGGAGAGCGTCGTCTCCTAGGTCCTGAGCTTGTGCAGGAGACTTCAGAGGCTATTGACATCATCAGGCAGAGGATGCGCACAGCTCAGAGCCGACAGAAGAGTTCTGCTGATCGTCGGCGTCATCCCTTGGAGTTTGATGTAGGGGACCATGTGTATCTCAAGGTCTCGCCTATGAAGGGCGTAGTTCGATTTGGAGCGAAGGGCAAGCTTGCCCCGAGATTCATAGGACCTTTTGAGATCACTGGGCGCGTTGGCGTCATGGCCTATCGGCTTGCCTTGCCATCTCAGTTGTCTGGCGTCCACAACGTGTTTCACGTCTCCATGTTGAGGAAGTGTGGGTCAGACATAGTTCCCGTTATTGATTGGCAGCCGTTGGAGGTTCGTGAGGACGCTTCTTACATTGAGCAGCCAGTTCGTATCCTTGATCGGAAGGAGCAGGTCCTCAGAACCAAGGTCATTCCGTTGGTAAAGGTGCAGTGGGGTCACCATTCTGTAGAGGAGGCTTCTTGGGAGCGTGAGGCTGAGATTCGAGAGCGATATCCTCATCTCTTTGATGGTTGATGATCATGTATTGTATTTTGTACGCTGTCCCTGATTCTACATGATGACGTTATGTTTCTTATTCCTCGCGAGTTATGCTTAGTTGCGACGCTTGTGTAAATTTTGAGGACAAAATTTTTATAAGGAGGGGAGAGCTGTAAGACCCGTATCTTGGTCCGTACCTTTCCGTACACTTTCGTGGTCTTACCGGTCGAATTTCAGCAACTTTCGACCCTTAACCAGTATCGACGCGTGACCCGGATTCATGTGCCGACAACCCGAGTCGACTCAACCCGAGACCTATACCATAGCGACCGCACCGTCGCCGCGGTTCCGATACCGCGACTCGCGCGCCGACGCGATACCCTGATCAAGAGTTATGGGCCAACGTTCGGTGCGAGAAAACGCCGCGCGTTGCGAAAACCAAGGGAATCTCAACGATGTGTCACATCAATCACATCAATCCCATCAATCAATCACCCATCAAGCCATCACATGTCAAGTACACATCACTTCCATCCCTTTTCCCAAGCAACCACAAAAGTCTCCCAAACCCATACCTCTCTTACACAAAAAGCCAACAAAGTCTTCTCAACCCATACCTTTCTTACACAAAAGGCCAAAAAGTCAAGTTTTTCTTACACCACCATCACTCACCCATCCATCCATCACTCTCTCTCTCTCCCTTTACATCACTCTCTCTCTCTTTCTCTCTTTCTCATTCCAAAACTTCCAAGCAACAAAAAAAATTACAAGGGCTCCATACGTATGGAATTTCCCCAAAGTTCCTAAGCTCCAAGTGGCCCACCTTCCTACCCCAAAATCCCCCATCTCAACCCTCCATTCTTCATCTTAGCGATTGAAGTTGAAGATAAGGTGCCAAGAAACCCCTACGAGCGAGAAGATCGGACGGTGGGTGCTTCTATAGGGTAGATTATCTTGTTTTTATGGTGGACCAAGTGAGGCCCACCGATCAATGGTGTGGATCTCACTTGGGACCCTTATTTGTGGCCGATGGACCACTTGGATCATCATGATCATTCCATGATGGGGCCATCCTCCATGGATCCCATCATGATGTTTATTTTCATTTAGAAAGGTCATCTAGACCGTCCATATCGGTGGAGAATGGATCTCCACCGTTGATTTACATTTTTAACGGTCCCATGTGCAAGGGATCCATTTCTTGTATGTTTCATTGCAAGGGAGGGCCCATAATGACGGGGTCCCTCCATCACAAGCCATGTCCCACTCTCCATTCTCTCTCTCTCTTTTTATTGCTTTTATTTCATTTTATTTTATTTTATTTTATTTTTTTTGCTAGAGGTGTGTGGCCCACTTGAATGGATCCCACCTTAATATTTATTCTGTCCAAATTTTATTCAAGTGGGGCCCACCTTAGACGTTGTACTGGGGTCACCCATCAATGGTGGCCCACTCCATCAAGGCACAATGCAAAAAAAAAAAAAGAAAGAGAAGAGAGAAAAACCGTCCAGCGTCAGAGACGCTGGACGTTTCAAAAAAAGAGAACCAAAAAGGGAGTTTTGGTGGGCTGACTTTTTGTAGGCCCCACCTTGATGTATTTGTCCCATCCAGGCCGTCCATCCTCTCTCCCTCATCATTTTAGGCGTTGAGCCAAAGTATGAGTTCAATCCAATGATCAGGCGGCCCGTACCAGAGAAAATGGTGCTTTTATTCTTCCAAGACTATTAGTGCCCATTTTGTTGTTTTTACACTCCAAATCAGTGCTAAAGATGAGATTTGTATGGCTTGTTTGGGCCCTAGAACCAAATGGGCGGAGTGGATTCCTCATCAGTGGGCCCCACTTTTGTTTTTTTTTTAAAGCACAAAAAATATATATATATATATATATATATATATATATATATATATATATATATATATATATATATATATATATATATATATATATATATATAAGAGTGGCAGCAGCGCTGCCACCGTTTGGCAGCAAGCGCTGCCAGCCAGCGGGCGGGCGTCCAGCAGGGGCCCACGGCCCTGCGTGTGGGCCCCACCATAATGTTTATTTGTCATCCGACCTGATCATGAGGTGGGCCACCCCGGTGGTGGGCCCCCCTCCAAAGATGAGTCAGATCCAAAACTCTGGTGGCCCACACCGCGCGAAACAATGTGAATTGAATCCTACCGTTGAAAGGTTTTTGGGGCCCACAGAGGTATTGAATCAAGCTGAAATTTTTGTTTTCCCTCCACCTAGGCCCGAGAGGCCTTATGAATGGCTCGGATGGCATTTGGGTATCATGGTGGGCCACATCCGTGGACCCCACCATTAATGTATGTGTCTTAACACACCGTCCATCGGCTGTGGACGGTGAACTCCCACCATGATATATGTGTTGTGCTCCACCGTCCAGTGGACGGTGGGCCCCCTTGTGACATATGTGTCTTATTAGCACTGTCCACTGGACAGTGGGACCCACTATGATGCATGTGATGCATCCGAACAGTCGATCCATTTGAATGGTTTAGGCCTTTGGATTAAGCCCATTTGCCTTACAAAGGACCTATGGGTTAGACCCATTTAATGTATGAAATGTTTATGGGCTAGGCCCATTTGATTCATCTAAGGCCTATGAACTTGGGCCCACCTGATATGTAAAGCCTATGAGCTTAGGCTAATTTGACATTTAAGGCCCAAGAACTTAGGCCCACCTGATATGTAAAGCCTATGAGCTTAGGCTAATTCGACATTTAAGGCCCAAGAACTTAGGCCCACTTGATATGTAAAGCCTATGGGCTTAACTTGATATTCAAGGCCTATGGTTTTAGGCCCAATGGATGTAATCTAAGGCCATGTGACTAGGCCATTTGATGTACTTCTAGCCCCATAAAATTGGACCTATTTGTTGCATTCTTACGCCCATGGAAGTGGACCCATTTGTTATATTGTAAGACCTATGGGACTACACCCAATTGATTAAGAAAGCGTCCATGGGATTAGGCCCACTTTGATATGCATGCAAGCTCATGGACTAGGCCCATTAGAATTGTGTAAGGCCTAGGGATTTAGGCCCATTCGACTCATATAAGGCCTCTGGGTTGAGGCCCAGTTGATATGCATTTGGGGGCCCAATTGGTGTGGCCCATTTGATGCATATTAGACTCATATGACTAGGTCCAATCGATGCAATCCAAGCCCCACGGGTTTTGACCCATTGCAATGCACATAAGACCCATTGGTGTGGCTCATTTATGTGGCCCATCTGACGAATAAAAGGCCCATAAGCTATGGCCCATTTGATATATATCTAAGGCCCAATGGGAGGAACATAAGGTCCATTGCAATGTGTAAACCCAATACCGATTATGTAGCGGTGTTCTAAGAAGATTGTACCTGGGAAACAATGTTGGTTTGACGTCCACATTGTGAGTGTAATGTTGGTTGGATGTCCACATTACGACTCTCCTTAGGGTCCATTACTGGGCCGTACTTATCGTATTTAGGCCGTCCAGGTCCATCTGCATTGTAAATAGTTCATTTTATTATAACACGTTTAATATAGTTTCATGACTCATGATCATATGCATCATATGTATGCTTGATATGAGGACTGACTGATCATAGCATATGCCTTCGGGCAGGTTGTTTATGGACTCCTGGTTAGGCAGTATTGCCCTACATGAGCGCACGATATGCGCATGGATTATTGCATGACTGGACAGCGTGAATCATGCATTTCGCACTTGTGTGACATGGTTATTGTACGCCCTAGCAACATCAGGGTCGTAGCCTCCACAGACGCATCGTGGTTGGCAGGATTGGATACCGGAAATCTTGATCTACGTGGGGTACTATAGATATCCCTGGGTGAAAGTCCCTAAACCCTTATGGTACCAAGAGGTTGCTCCAACGTCTAGACCGAGTGGGTAGATGAGTACTGAGTGCCGAATACCAGTTGGCTGTGCTCTCCGCTGTGTCGTGGTCGGTTGGAAGGGGGTACGGCCTTACCCGCCCGAGTGTAGGGGCAATGCTAGGCTGAGTCTGACCAGCTCGAGGAATGGGTCCGCTATCGACGAGTCGCGCCCGATATTGGCAGACGGATAGTGAGGTCTCTTCCACTTACTTTATTGCGCGCGATGTGGCGGCAATTTGGTTTAGAGTGTACTAGACCCCGATGATATTTCATACTTTGAGCTGTACTGATATGTGGACCTTGATGAGGATCTGTATGCTTGAGTTGCATTGCACATTGCATGGCCTTGGGGTGGCCAATACCATTCATGTCTTGCATCGCATAAGCCTTGGTACGGCTCATGATATTATAGTTTCATCTGCATATTCCGCATTACTCTGATATTGCATGATCATATTCTACCTTGTGCACACACTTTCACCACCCTCTAAGCTTTCTGTAAGCTTATGCACGACCGTTGCGTGCAGGTGACGTTGGATCGCAGCAGCATTGAGGCAGGAGCACGTTGCTGATCATTTTGGAGTTTTTCTGTTATTTACCCTTGTATTTCCCTTTATGCCCATTGTACTTGTAAAGTTTTTTATCATAGTGGAAATGTAATGGATTTCTTGGTTGTTGTTTGTGGGTTATGCCTTTGGTTATGCTTATTACGAATCAAACTGACATTGAAAATCCTCCTCGTAGCATCCCAGGATCGGAACCTGGCGAATGGGAGCTAGGAGCCGAGAATGGGGTTCTACGGAGGCTGTCGGCGCCGGATTCGGCGATCGGGAATTCTGTTAGCCCGGTTTCCGAGTTTGGGGCGTGACACCAACAGTCCCCGGCAACAGCGCTAAAATTTGTTCACTCCCCAAGTGCAAGGTTGTGATGTAGTAATAACTCGGTAAGACCGAGGTCGAATCCCAAGGGACAAAAACTTGTACGTATTCTGAAATTAAATAAAACTATAACTAGACTAAGATGAAATCTAAATTAATTATGATTTGAGGAATAATGATGGAATGATTATTTAAAACTTAGGAGAAATCAGAGGTAGGGAAACTAAGGATTCAGAGGATCCACTTGTAGAGATCAGGGAGATCTTTGTCAGCTTTAAGAATCATGGAATTTAACTGAATTGTCGTTGATATAGTTTCAAAAAGATGAAAGGTATATGAATTAGAATGGATTCAATCACCAAACCATGCCCAGGAGACTATGACAAACAACAGAATTAAACTAATTACCAACCAATCAACACGTTTATAAAGGTTAGGAAGGGTACCGACATCCGACCATGCCCAGGAGACTATGGTGAACAACGGGACGTCCTGACATCATAAACATAAAAGGGAAGGAAATACTCAAAGCCATTGCAGACCTATTGTAATTTCAGTCACAACAGGCCATTAAAGACTAAAATTATTTCATTAATAAAACCACAATCAATCACCGTTCAATCGTAAATAAAAGGAACAAATAAATTCTCTCCCATCATGCTACAAGCTTCACCTCTTAGCCCTAGCTAAGAGGTTTAGCCGTACATGCTTTGGCTAATCATCTTAAAAGGAAAAAAAAAATAGAATAAAATAAATAAGAAAGAAATAAAATCTCTAGACCTCCTCTCTCTCTCTTCCTCTGTCCACATCCATAAGCTCCAGCCATGAATGATTCCCTATCCCTCTCGTCTTCCTCCTTTTTATAGCACCACAAGGTCGGCTCATGCTGACAAGAGGCGGTGGAGAATTCGCAGTGACAGCGTTTTCGCACCTAGAAAACGGAGGTTGCCTCCCCTCTCTACTCTTGCATGTTATCATAAAACCAACATCCCCTGGGGCATTTTTGGCTGGCCTATACGATGGACGGTCCAGATCAGCCATCTGAGCATCATCTGGGTCGTACATCGCCCCACAACTCCCGGACGCATGTCCGTGCATAACGCATGCGTACGACCAGTCTTGCGTAATTGGTGGGGCCACATTACCTGTCGTTTTGAGAAATCCACTCCGTTCATTGCGATCAGCTCGAAAAACAGGTCGGACATGACCCCTTCTCTTCTGTTTTAGTGTGGACCACCAAGAATGGTGTTGTACCGTCCGTTCTCCACTTGAACGGCTAGATTTCGTTCCTCGTGATCTTTTAGAATTCTTCCACCTAGGTAGTGTTAAGAAGCTCCATAAGGATCTGATAGACAGTCCGGATTGGACCGTTGAGACCTGATGGTGGCCCACTAAGATCACCCGCAACTCTCTGTTTCGAAACAGAGCCGCCGCAAATGCATCTTCTGTCATGATGATTGGGGCCATAATCGATACAGATGTAGAAATCCAGTCCGTCCATTCGACTCCTCATGAAAAACCGTTTACTAATGGCCTATTTTAGCTCATATTAGATGTGGCCCATAGAACTTTGTATTTCACCATCCATCTTCCGTTTGGATGAAAAATTCGCACGATCCATTGAATGGGACCAGAAGGAAATCATAGCCTGAGTCCTGGCCATCCTGCAGAGCACATGATCGGTGCAGATCATTGATTTGGACAGTGAGTGGGGCCCACTATTCATCACAGCGGACGGTCTATGTCTGCTTACGTAGAAGGAAATTTCCTTCTTTGAAAATTTTCGGTCAAAGGCGGTTGGACCGTCTTTGACGTTCCCGTGCGCGTCCAGTGCACATATACACTATGCACGTACCCCATAAGATGAGGTCCACTGTGATTCTTGCGAGAAATCTGATCCGTCTATCCCTTTTCTCGTCTCATTTAAGGCGTTGGGTCCAAAATTGAAGCATATCCAAAGATCAGGTGGGCTCCAATTTAACATTTTATGGGCTGTTTTGATCGTTGGGCCACTTCCACGGTGATCCAACGGCTGATTTTCTACGTGTGCGGTTGATTTCTGATCGTCAGGCCATATATAAAGTTTCAAACTGTATGGATGGTGGGAACCCGGTGATCTTGCATTCTTACCGACTTTTAGGCCCGCTTGAGCTTCAGTTTCTTGGGTTTTTTTGATTTCTGGCGTCGATCTTAGTCCCCTTGAGTCCTGTAACTTGCTTTGGTGAATCTTGAGCGTTAAATCCATGCTGTAAACATCCTTTTCAGTCCCCGCTTGTAAATCCACCTTGCAGCACAAACATGATTAAACCAGGCCGTTAAACAGTATCATATACGTAAAATCAAGTAATTACTAGGGTTTGATATGCAATATTTGACCCTTAACAGACGTGGAAGGTCAGCTGATTTTTTCATTTCAAAGGTATTACGGTCTTGCCTCCAACACGATTGTGGAGGCCCAAGCTATGCTCGGCAGTTTAGTCTTATGCAGCAAGTTGGGCTTCTCCAACATCGACGTGGAATCTGATTCGAAGATTGTTGTAGACGCAGCTTCCAATCCTTTAGCTCACTGCCCCTGGAACATTTGGTGTAGGATGGGGGCCATCCACCATTTCAGCCAGTCCCTTTCTCTCTCCTTCAGGCATATTTTCCGTGAGGCTAATTCGATGGCAGATGCTCTGGCAATGGTGGCCAGTGAAGGGTGTGGGAATAAGCTCTATAGATCTCGCTCCGAATTGCCTAGAAGTATTAGGGGTTCTTTGGTTCTCGACATGGCTGGCCTGAGAACTTTAAGAGTTTGATCAGTTTGTTTTGGGTGCGCTGGGGCCCCAGCCGCGTCCACTTTTCTGTCCCAGCTTTCCGTGGTCCGCTTCTGGGGGCGGTGTGGCTTGTTGGTTTGCAGATGTTCGTGTATACGATAGGCGAGGCCCATGTCTTTTTGTTGAAGGGTTGTACATCCTTTTCTATTTATAATTTGTGGTGGATGTGTTCCAAAAATATATATATATATATATATATATAAAAAACAAAATGGAACCCACAAACAGTGTAGAGTGTTTAGTAATCTACGTCCCATCCTAATTGTTCCCCATGGTGTGGCCCACTAAGTATTAGATCGGGCTGGTTTTTGGGCATCAAGTAGAGAAGTGTGCACAAAAGATGGATGGATTGGACGTCATTAAAACATGACAGTGGGCCCACACATCAATTTGTAAGATAAGCTTAACATAAAAACATTTGTATTAATTGGATCTAGCTTCATAGTTATATATATTTAATATTGAATCGTGTTAAAAGGGTTATAAAAAAAAAAAAAAAAAAAAAAACCATCTGAGTTACTAGACTCAATTTTTTGAATCATGCTTTCAATTCCAACGGCTAATGTAATTGAGATGGTGCTTCTCAAGTGATAGACTGAGTGAAGATAGCCTCATTTCAACACTGTCTTGGTATTGATTCCCAAGTGGGGTGTGGCTACCAGTGGGTTATGTACACTAACGTGCTAACCAATAAATAAATAAAAAGAGAGATGGTGCATCAAAATGCAATGTAAACAATACATCAGACTTGTAACGCCACGTGCCATAATTCAAAGATGAGAGACTGAAGACCTCCTGAGCAGGTTGGTTTGATCTTTCTATGGGGGTACATACACTATGGGACCACCTATCCACACCGTTAATCCATTGTTTAGGTATGAACCATAAAGGTGATGCATATTAAGACACAGACACACACACACACATAAGATGTTCCTTCACCCTGATTTATGAGATGACCATAATGAGATCTCACACATATTAGCACAATGATGTAAACCCATGTATTTCAACGGAGATGGATCATTGTTTGATGGTATCCCACATGATGATTGTGTAGATGATGAACACATAATCATTCATGTTGTGCGAATTGAGCCACATGTGTTGTCAATTACTTATAAATAAAGATCGATTCTAGTCCAGTTGTTGCACAAGTATACTAGTTTCATATGGTACTCTTGTTTCCTTAGTACTCTATTGTACATGGCAAGGTTGCAACTAGGTGATGTTACTTTGGTGTGCATATTCAAGGTCATGTGCAAAGATTCAGTTGAATTAGATATTAGAAAGCAGCTAAAAATCAAATTTGGGTCATAGAGAAGAGATAAAGAAATATCGTAAATTATTGTGTGGTAATGACAATGCACATGAGAATTACCTAGGTCACAGCATTGAATGGACGATTGTATTTTGTTACGAACTATTTTGGAAAAATATTATTATATTATTATATTAGTATTTTCAATAAATTTTAAGTCAAGTTTTCAAATATGAAACATGTTCGATCTCAAAAGTAAATAAGTATCTATCATGATTCAAGAATTGGGATTTGTGTGCTTACACGTGTGGAATCAAACATGTCCGATTGGATGTGATCAAATTAACGGTCCAAAAGAAATGTTTAGAGATTGGGACAAGTCATTTCCCGTCCACTTCTAGATTTGGTGCAATGTCATCTCCTAGTGATGATTATAATATTAAAGGTTTCACATTAGTTCTACTTATTGAAAGGTGTAGATAAGGTTTTTTGTAATAAGAGAACATGGTACTTCAATATACTTCATTACTATTATAACATAAGAGATATTTGATCTTTTCTCTAATTAGTAGATATAGGATTTTGGGAGAACTCGCCTCTCTCTCTCTCTCTTTCTTCTTAAACCCTAGCCTTATATAAATCACTTTTCTCCTAAAAATTCTAGTATGCCAAATCAAGAAATTTCATATTGTATATAGTGTTCTCTTTCCTCCTAAGGTTGAGAATCAAAATTTCTAGTGGACATTCCTATATCTTAATGCATAGTTTCGTACAATGAAAAAAACAATCATGGTTACCCATTCAAGGTAATTTTGTTCCTAGAATTTTTAAATTCAAGTATTTTTTTTTGTGTTTCCACTTACAACAATAGCTAAACAACTCAAAATTTAAAAATAAAAATAAAATGTCTCAACCCACCCAAATCGTGCTAGCCAACACGACTCAATCAGATTTCATGATGACTCAGAAACCAGGAGGCTAGATTTGGAGCCCGATTTCTAAACTTTACAGATTCTATACAACTCATTAACAATCAATTTGACCCAACTCCCCCACTCTCTGTTCGAGATTTAGAAAAACTCAACTGAGTTACTCAACTCGACTCGCCAGGCCAGCACATAAGACGTGCATGACTTTATAGCATTCTTTAGGCGACTTCTGTGTGCCTGATGCGGTTGAGATTCGTTTACTCTTTTAAAAACTACGGTAGAGAGAGAGAGAGAGAGAGAGAGAGAGAGAGAGAGAGCCGTGGTCAAAAGAAAGAGGCCCACCACATGGATGTTTACATACGGCACACTTGCCAACGTAGCAAGTTTAATGTGACCTCACTGCTGAGATGATAATAAATAAAAATCAGTTCAACCCACTCATCCGGTGAGCCGCTTCATAGGAAAAGAATGGGAGGTATGAAAAAACAAAAAAGACTGACCTAATGAGCAGCTGAGGGGAGTGGAAGTTCAACAATGAGTGGTTAGTGGTATTTGCATAAAGGCACCTTCTTTGACCGACCCTTGACCCGAGGATATCGCAGTATCATCGGGTGCTTAGTTTGTACAAGTGGGGCCCATAGATTGGTGATCCAGACTTTATATCACGGAGGATGAACGGTGGGAATCTCCTCTCAGTGGTGACCATGTGATTGATATAGTTAGGAAGATAAATATAGCAATGATCCAAGTCTGACCGGAAAAGACCAAAGATTGGATGGATAGGATATTGTGATCTGTGAACATTTTTCCTTCATGGTCCATCCATGGTGTGGGACCACCCTATCAATGGCATGGATTATTGAACCATGGGCCCCACAGTTACAAATAAAAACATGAAGATGCAACGCATATGGTCAGCTGAGGATCTTCTGACCATCCAACATTTGCCAAATGTGGACAATTGAACAACCTAAGTGAAGTCTTTTGAGGGTATGGGATCTTTAAATAAAAGGATATTTCCTATTGGATTGTCCAACTGGGGGCAAGCATCCTTAAATTCAGAGCACGTTTGGACGTTTCTAAATTCCCATGAGACAATCCATGGGCCCCACTTGAACTACTTAAAAACTGAGGTTGATACATTAACCACGTGTTAAGAATCAGATTTGAAGGGGTGACAGGAGGATTTTCAGTCCTTTGCTATACCAGCTGAGCTATCCTGACCATTCCCAATGCACCATTAACAGCCAAGGGTTAGGAGTGGCAATGGGCCGATCTGGCTCAGCCATTGGGCTATGGGTCCCAGTTCAGGCCTGCAACGGAGGCCCGTGGACTGAATAATTTGGAACTGATTTCCAAATGTTTCGGCCACGTGCCCAAGTGATGTGGGGGTGGGTGTGATGAGATATACCTGTTTGTAAATTAATGTACATTAATAACTCATTCCGGTTTGTGAGATACACCTATTTTAAAGTTCCGATGGTTTGGATAACTTCCACCTCCGATTGAACCTTTTTTGGTCCGTCTTGGTCATGAAATTGTCCATGCGACAGACTCTATATCACCAAATCTTGCAAAATTCTCTAATAAGGCCAGTTTAAGCTCGAAAACATGCGCAGATATAATGCGGCCTGAAATTGAATTGACAGATTCTAAAGGGGCTGGCCCTGGCCTGCCCTTTTGGCTTAATTAACTTTTTCCCAGGTCCAGCCAACCCAAGCACGGCTAACGATTTCCAAAGAGGGTTTGAATGTGCACCCTACCCAAAACTCATAGATATTCCAAAAGTAGCTTTCCACAAATTCGGAATGGAGTTTTTCCTCGAACCAGCTTGAAATGGCCAGTGCATAAAATGAGAACATGGTCCATTTGGGTGACCAATTATACCACTAAATGGGAATTTAGAAACATCCAAACGCGCTTCTGAATTACGTTAGCTTCTGGCTGTGATAGCCATGGTTTACTTGAACTATTTTGAAAATCTAGTCATAATAAAGGTGCATTGGGCGCAGACATCGTAGACTACAAGGTAGGATCTGGACCCGGCTGATCATGGCCAGATCTAATATTCTATAAGATTAGGTGCGGCAGAGACATGTTTGTGTGTTGGAAAATAACTCCCTGTAAAGCAAGAGTCCAAAAAAAAAAAACAAAAAAAAACTCCACAACATATTAAATGATAGAGTCCAACAAAATTAAGAATCTGTAAAGTAATGAGTCCGGTAATACCAAGTCTCTGCAAAGTGTGGAGTCAAACTACAAAAGCCTTCTAACGAAACCTTGTATATATGAATGTTGCACCACCGAGTTATCAAGAGACTACTTACGGGATCTTTCCTTTACACACATGGCCCGATACAATATGGTATGTTTATGTATATAACCAAGGAGATTTGCAAGGTGAATACACAATCAAAGATTTACACAAATTTATAATATGGACACAACTTTTCAAAAGCTTATAAAAGCAGCACTTGATGAAGAGCTTGAGGCAACCAACCAAGACAACGCACACAACCTCTCTCACAGCACAATGCTATCTATTTTAGCTTTAGCCTTAGGTCATCCACTTCTGTTGAGTCATTGGCATAATAAGTTTAGAGTTTTGCATAGCTTAGATTCACTCTAGCACCATCATTGCAATACACCCTATGAGTATATTCAATATCCACAACTATCATCGTCGGATCTCTAATCAACCGAGTCCATACTTGGAAGATCACAGTGGTCACATCTTGCTAGCCATTCACCTCGATTATTTGTTTTATTGGATGATCGTAGGTAATTTATGTTTTATTTTCTCTACTGATTTTATTTTATTGTCAATGATTATACCAATATTAATTTTGAAATCAATAAACTCGATGATATAGCCTTTATTTTAAAATTTACTTGTTTATTATTGCATTAACCAAAATTTTGAGGACCATAATCACCATCGAAAGAATAGTACTTAGCTCAAAAGAAAAATATCCCATTCAAAGGGATTAACCAGACCCTTCTAAATCATTTGGTTGCTACACATTGGTGACTAGACAATTAGGTCAACCTTCACACATCTGATTGGTTGATTTGGTGGTCGGGGTCGCAAGTATTCCACCCCACTTGAGTCGAGTATAACTCTAGCACACCCGTACTATCTTAATCGCACATGTCTCAAATGGGTTGTTCGTCAACACGTGTACACAATCAAGTTAACCTTCACACGTCTGATCGGCTGATTTGGTGGTCGAGGTCGCAAGTGTTCCACCCAACTCAAGTTTGAGTCCAACTCTAGCAAGTCGATACTATCTTAATCACACATTTCTCAAACAAGTCATTCATCAAGACGTGTGGTCATGTTTGATTCAAGTGAACACATGCAGAATGGCTAACCCGAATGAACCATTATCTCGCAGGTCCCAAGCCAAGCATCGACCTATTAACTTCTTGCATGAGCTATGATAAATGAATTCGGATCCTCTATTGTGGGGAAGGATTTCCCATTTCCTACATTTTCATTGGGCCATGTCATCACTGATGACATCATTGCAATAGTGTTGATGTCATCAATGATGACATGGCCCAATAAAAATGCAACAAATGGAAAATTCATGTTTCCCAATAGAGGATCCAAATGCATGATAGAAATGGTAAACATGGGATTTTGTATAATCCTCTCTCCATCTTACATGTGCCCAGTTTATACATAATGGGAACCGTTCATC
This sequence comes from Magnolia kwangsiensis, assembly GCA_037074715.1. Taxonomy (NCBI): domain Eukaryota; kingdom Viridiplantae; phylum Streptophyta; class Magnoliopsida; order Magnoliales; family Magnoliaceae; genus Magnolia; species Magnolia kwangsiensis. The sequence goes on along the minus strand of CM073571.1, from coordinate 186,065,775 downwards.
TAATGGGCCTTATGATGATGGCTCATGCAATGGAAACCTCACAATTCTAGCAATTAGATTTCTTCATTTGAAAGGCCACTGATTGGATGGCTAGGATGATCTGATAGGTTTGGTTTTTAAACCATCATCTTTCAAGGGGATTCTGTCTATCAAAGGGTCCGGATTCCCCAGTGTGGCCGTTCACTACAACAGGAAAGTTCACAGCAAAATCGGCATGGGAAGTAAGCAGACCGATTTCTTCTACGAAAGATTGGGCAAGGTGGATCTGGCATGGTCGGCTACGTCCAAAAATTTCGCTATTTGTTTGGAAACTCTTTAACAGCTCTCTCCCGGTAGAGAATGCAATTCAATCAAGGGGAATTCATTTAGCGTCGAGATGTGTGTGCTGCAAAGAAGGGTCAGAACAGGGACCAGCTACAGAATCTTGGCCCACCTTTTTCTGGACGGCGAGGTAGCTGTAGCGGTGTGGAATTTTTTTGGGAGGGCTTTCAGTATCAGAATTATGTAAGCTCCCACAGCGGAGCCAGATTTTTGCAATGGAGAATGGCACACACAGTCAGCAACTCTTGCCATATCAACAAGATTCTAGCTCCAGCTTTCTTCTGGTGGGAACTGTGGAAAGCAAGAATAAGACAGTGTTCGAAAGTAAAGCTCCAGCAATAGGATTTGTGATCGCTTGCGTTGCCAAGTGGCTATCCAGACAGGGACACAAAGTGGAAGAGAGAAGGATAGGTATGTTTTCAAACGTTTCTCCTCAGCCCCCTGTAGGTACAGGCGGTGTCAGGAATGGAACCCTGAATATAGTTAAATGGCATAGACCCCCTATAGGTTGGGTAAAAGTTAATGTTGATGGATCGTCTAAAGGAAACCCAGGTCTAGCAAGGGGTGGCGGGGTTTGTAGGAATGACAAAGGTGATCTCATTTTTTCTTTCTCTGTAGGATATGGGGTGATATCTAACATTGGGGCTGAAGTCAGAGTAACACACGACGAGGTAGCTATGTGTATAGAAAAAGGTTTTTGTAAAGTGGTGGTAGAATCGAATTCCGAGTTGGTGGTCAAGGTGTTTAAGGAGAACTTAAGCCTGGGTTGAAAATGAAGAGGCTGGACAGCTAGAACAAACCACCTCCGTCAAAGAGGGCAGATAGTTTTTGAGCACATTCTCAGGGAAGGGAACGCTCCGACTAATGCGCTTTCCCACGAGGGGAGCTCCTTTGAATCTCAGTTTTGTAGTAGATCTTGGGCCGAGCTTCCTTAACAAATGCGTGGGCTAATTGTCTTAGACAGGGTAGGGCTAGGTTCTATCAGGGAGAGGAAGTAACTTTCCAGCCTTCTTTTATGTTGGTGGGAGTTTTTCCTTCCTTTTGTTTTCGTTTGTTCCGGATTTTGTGGATAGTGGGTTTGGTGTGGTCCGGTTTTTATTGTTTCGTTTGGTCCTCGCCAGGTCCTATTTCTCTTAGGAAGATCCGATTTTGTAAGTTTCTGTGCAGATTGTTATATATGAATCATGGAATTTTTAAAAAAAAAAAAAAAGATGGACGATCACGATCCACAATTCTCCAGACATCTGAGCATCTTTTTTATGCCACATATATGTATGATGTGGACTACATAGTGAAAACCACAGTGCCAGCAATGGAACAGTCATTTTCCAGCATCCTGATTATAATTTTGCCTCTGTCATGATTCAATATCTATCAAGTGTCTCGTGATATTTGCGGGTGTGCCAGAATCAACTGTGTGGCTCGATTCCAACCAAACAACTTTGACTTCAAGCGCCAAGATAAGCAAATACGTTAAACTTGCCCATATATGACCGAGATCTAAGAAGACTAGTCGCTTATTCAACCAATTGTCAGTTGTTTAAGATAATCAAGCAATTATTAAAAGGTAGGGTTCATCCTCCAATAACGGGTTACACATTGCCTTCCGTATGAAAGGACTTTCAAATTCAAAGGTAAAGAAAAATGAAACACTTACAGTCAACTACAAGGAGTAACTATAAAGCACCTTTCTGAAAGAAGAACTACTTGTATTGAAATAGAATTCATCCAGTGGATGAGCGTAAACTTGGATTACTGTTAAGGATTATAGCTATTGGATTACTGTTACTCCTAATGAAGGATTAGACTACTAGTTATGCTAAGGAACGTAAAAGATAGATTGTGCTAAGAAACATAAAAAATAATTAATAGGATTATACTAGGATAGATCTGATTTGTTTGATTGGGTTGGTATGAGACACTTTGCTTCATTGATCTCCTTCGCTATTTATAAACATCCTTGAAATAACTATCTAAAGACATCCTCCCATGTCTAACAGTTACAGCAACTGCTTTAGCACCAACTGGCCTTCCAGATTCTTCTTTCCCTTCTTGACACCTATCTTGGTAACCACTTCTCATTTGACCATGTTCCGTCTTCCACTACTTGGTCATATTCTATCTTCGAATGACGTGTATTACCCACCTAACATCAGCTGTCATTTTCGTAAAATGTGCTCCAAATATCCTCACAAATCTTATGGATGATGTATGCTTTTTATGCAATGGCACATGTCCTTTCCTATTTAGGTCTTCTAGGAATGGTAAAAAGTAGGGTACAACATTGCCCCTCACATCACTTCGCCTTTATACAAAAAGGTTAAAGTGAGGGTGGAATTCGTTGTTCAATACAATAAATACAACCAACGTTTCTTTTTCATGTGTGAGCTCCTTATTGACTCTACTCGACCAAGACAAAAACCGAACGATGGTCTTGCTTTTACCCATGGATGTCATGGTGACACACACCAATGTTCTTTTAATAGTCGAATTATATGAGGAATCATGATTATCTTTTCATTAATGTACACATTTTTTACCGATATATACAGATTTCAAGACAATTTTGATTTTCTACTCCTCTTGCTTTCTTTCTTACTCATTTCTTCTTCTTCCAAAACTTTATACCGCTATCATGGCTGCTTCTTCATCTTCTACTCTTCCAACCTTCCGTCAGGAAGATTTCATCAGAGAACTAGACACTTTCTCTTCCAAGATCGTAAATGATATCATCTTTGATACCCCTTGCAATCAAAACAAAACATTCCATTCACTTGGACTAGCCTTCCATCCTAAAATTACTCACCAAGAAATTCCAACAATAGATCAATTCTTCCTAGGTTGTCTAGGTAAAAAACTACTACTTTAATCTAATCTTCCGGATCTTATGAATGCCTTTAAAGCTTCAAGATCCTGGCTGAGACCAATGAAAGGATTGGCAAAAGAGCATAGTCTAACAACATGGCAATATATGAAAATAAGTTGGCATTTGTGAATGTATTAGGCTTTCTTTTCAAATTTTCAACGTATACTTCCCTCGCCTGACTGCAGTTTCGATGTTCTAGAGCCAATTAACCAACACGTTCTACTTCGGATGTAGTCTATGAGTCCAACATACATGGATGTTTGTGTTTTCACCAATTTTCTTCCTTTTGGCAATGGACACTACCTAAGTTTCGTCCAAGACGACAATTATTACTTCATCCTTCCAGACAAAAATGAAAGAGCTTACTCTAACTTTATGCTCATTCAGAAAAAGAATTATGTTGAAGTTAGTGATCAGGAACACACAGCATTCCTATTTATGTAGATATGTCATTATTTATTCTGCGTAAATGTCATACAAATCACAAAAGAGTGTATTCATCTGGCGGAGGCGCTAGCTCAAGGATGACAATTGGCTTTTGCTCCGTTTATACTCGGTTATTTGTATTGCGACATGTATGAAGCAATAACCAAAGTTTTTACCATAGTCGAGGACCTCTATGGCTTCTCTAAATGTGGCCTTGTGAATATTTTCATTCTTTTACTTGCAAACTTACTACTTAATGTATTTATTCTTTCTTCGATCAGCGTAATATCCTTATCCCAATATCATTTGTACAATTACAAAATGTATGAAATACTTCTTCTCTCTTCGTACTAATAAACCGAACTGTTCCTTCTATCCATTCTAGAATAAAGAAATCAACACAGCCTGATTCACTAAAAATGACTTTGAATTGGCCAACATTGACACAATCGAAAACAGAGATAGAGCTTGGGAAAGTTATCTCCTTTACAGATACCTCCCTTATGGTGGCACCATGAAAACTAGCATTAATGTTAAGGCATTTTTTTATTATTTTTTTTTAATTGAAGATTATCCATCACTTGAGAAAATTCCGATGAAGTTTTAACATTTGGATGATTTGATTAAGACTAGCTAGAGTCGCGAAGATCGTATCAGATAAGGAACAGTTAACAGAAATCATTCAATAAGATTTCGACGGTGGAAATCTCACCCCAGGAAGTATATGGAGAGTACTTCTTGAGCCAGTGCTTGAAATTCAACATTTCCAGAGTGCAAGTCTAGCGAATCCTGACCGTCAACATCTCAGATGACGGTTGTGGCTGCTCAGGGTTGAAAATCACCGAATTATCGGATGTGGGACCCACACTAGGTGGGCCAGGGAAGGTCGTTAGGTAGCGAGGTTGAGGTGGAAGCTCCAACCTTGAGAGGTGAGTCTGGAAGTACGCTAGCTCTACTTGAAAATTCACCACCTGTTGTCATAGTGCGAAGATGTGAGAGACACAACCGTAGACAGGATCTCTAAGGCGAGCTTGGGCTTCGTAGCAGATGGTAACGACAGCGCCGAGTCGCTTGTGAGGCGGAATGCGTTGGAGGAGTTTGGAGACGTTGCTGGCACCGAAGACCTTGTGCACCGCAGCGAAGTGGATCGCTCCCTGCTCTGAATCGAAGTATGGTGCAAATATGCAATCGGTCGCACACTTTCGCCACAAGAACTTGCATGCACTGCAAGGCCCGCTACTGCTGGAACTGATACTTTTACTCATCTTTCTTCCTCTATTCTTTCTTTGTGGTGGTTGGGGGAGCGGTTCTTACCTCTCTTTAGGTGGTAGATAGAGTGCGAGAGAGAGAGAGAGGGGAATGGAGAGAGAGAGAGAGAGAGAGAGAGAGAGTTGTTCTCTCCTCTCTTTATGGTGTAGAGAGAGTGAGAGCGACCTCCTCGCTACTCTCTTTTTTCGCGAGAGAGAGAGCTTCCTTGCCCTTTCAATGTTAAGGCATGGGTTAAGTAATACTATTTTAATCTTCTTGTTTGTCAATTTGACTTAACTCAATGCATTCCTTACCCTTTCACTCATAAATTTACCAATCAACCTCCTCAACAATACTGACTCATGGAATCGGTTACCATTCATCAAACCCTCCATAACAATTTCTACATGATAAGCGCTACTTCTGTACTGCATGTCTTCCAAAGTTGTCCCTGCCAAATGATCACTTTTGATTAATGGCAGAATTATTTTAATAAATTGGTTGTTGAGCCTACCGACCTCATCATCACCTAAATTTTTTCTTCTCCAACTAGAAAAGAGAAACTCATAATCGAGAAGAAGAAACAAGTGACTAAGGAAAATAAAAAGAAAACCGCATCAAAGTTGGTTGCATCTTCAAGCTAGAGGATGATGCGGTCATGAAGAACATCAGTTACTCCGACCACCTCTCCTTCATCAACAATAATAAAAGTGATCAATCCAGCATCTCCTAAGCATGGGCGCCAAAAAGTCTCGGTTGGTAGCCATTCCAAGAAGGAACAACCAACCGAACCTGTTCCGTCTTCTACAACTTCTCAGATCACCAGGAAAATTTCAAACCTTGAACCTTCTCCAAGTCTCATTCCTAAACTTCTTATTACTCCATTGCGCAAATAATTAAGTTCCTCCACAATGCCTTAAGGTGGTCAAGCCATGAGAAAAACTCCAAGTATTTTTCCTACAGTCAACGTTGTCTTTGCCTTTGAAAAAATATAATAAAACTAAGTACAGATCAAGAATACCACCTTCAAAAATTCTTTGAAAATGGATCAGGCTCATAAGTAACATGCGGAAGCCAATTTCAATTAGGCCTGGAATAAATGGGAGAAAGATAAGAAAAGATTGAACAATCCCAACCTTCCTCTCAATTGTTACTTCAAACCATATGAACCCAAACCACCACCTTTTCCTCTTTCTACTCGTCCTCTCGCGATGGCTATCAATAACCCAACAAAATTCAATCAATGATAAACTAATATTCCACCTTTACCATTCATTCTGACTTAGGTGGACGTTTTTCCCTTCTAATATGTTTTTAACTGTTTAGAAGTAAGAGAACTTATAGTTGCTGAAAAATAACCCATTCATGTAGTAGTCTTATATCTTCAAAAAATTGAAGAAACCATCACCTCTACTGCTGCAAGAAAATTTACAAATCCTATGGTGGAACTTAGTGACTCTGATTCTAAAGGAATTGCAAGTAATACACCTCGGCATGATAAAGATACCCTTGGAGATATGGAAACTACCCAATCGTTAGACCCTTTTCATGTTTTATTTCATTTCAAGCCTCTATCGACCACTCACGACTAAGAAAATGATGAGCCAATTGCGTTAACACCGTAAAATCTTCGACAAGATGTCTTCTCATTCCACTCCTGCATCGGACAACAACTTTGTACCATCTTTAGGTCCTACTGAGCAACCTACTAATTGTAGACGAGGAAGAAAATGAACCAACTCTACCAATTGATCTACAATAAATAACTACCTCTAGCCAAGAGATAATCAGTGAGGTTCCTATGACGGACTCAATTACTTTTACCATGTCCAGAGTCACCACTCCTTTGGAGCCACATATGCTTCTGCACCTACGCAGATAAAGATCGTAATAGCCAATTCCCATGAATGTGTCCCTTGTTGAGGTCATAATCTTCTCTCTCGCCCAAGCTCTCAATAGCAATATCACCATGGTCGAGTCTCATTTTCCTTCACTGGAACTTCAACAACTCAATGATGAACTATGAGCTCTTATACGTTTAGGAGTCATAGATCTTCACTGGATCGGTTGAAAGACTTGCATTTCTCGTACATCACTGCTAAGTATTTTCTTGCTTGGATGAAATCTCGGCCAAAGTACCTGTGCTTCACGAATTCTTGGACTGTGCAATAGTACTAAGAGATCAATATCACAATCGAGAAGATTCAAGTTCAGCATTCAACCACAAACTTCAAAGTAATAGAGGTTAGTACTGCTGGGGAAAATTTTTCTATTGTATACACCAAACTAAAAGAATTTGAAGTGGAAATGGCTGATCTTACCGCTCAAATTACAACATTAGAAGAGCAGTTATAGGCTTTAAGGAAATGTCGTGAGGAGGTGGGATTAATACTCTATGCGACTTTGTCCAAGATAGAACATCATCATTTGATCGGGCCAGATGTCTGGCCTTGAAGACTCAAGCAACTCTTGCCAAACATTTTTTGGTAGTGAACAGTCGGCTAGGTAGGCAAGGATAATAGAGATGACCGCTTCTTTTCTCTTTTTTGCATTTCAGATTTTCAATCTGTATAACAATTTTCAAATTTATAAAATTGGCCAGTGTCATTTTGTCTATCAATACCTCTCGACCATTCTTTACTGAGCTTTTTTTTTCTTTTTTTCTCACACTGGAGGGAGTAACTTTCATAATGATGTGGTAGCAAAATCTGATCGATAATTTCTAAGCAACAAATATAGTTAGTCGATCCATTCAGGATAAGATTAATGGTATATCCGGGTAATGGTGTGGCCAAGAACTTCGCCTACCACTTTTTAGGCCAGTTGCATAACTTGATTGCAATCCAGATGTTGAGGTTCAGGTATTGGTGGCGGATCTAGACTTACTGGGCATTGTCCCCTATTGTGAGGCAGATTCCTAGGGAAATGATGTCTCTCAGGCATTCCCTAATTTCTAACTTTAATAATGAAGTTTTTGACCTCCTACTCAGGTCACCTAAATTCGATAGGTGGAGGAGCATTTCGCATACCCTGCATTAGAACAAGATGTGTATTCCATTATGAGGGAGGTAATGGCAATACTGGCACCAAGTTTCCAACAAAACTAGCCTCGACATTTTGCCAAGGTGCATTAAGTGCTCTCTCAGCAAAGATGGCCACCATCCAGTTCAAGTTATTGATCTGGCTGGCTATCTACCTATTGAAGGTGTCAACCTGAATTCGCGATTGCTTAACTTAAGTTTATGATTGCTCTAGTTGAGCCCTCCCTTGCTCCGCAATATGCCAGATCCCCATCTGTATATCATAAAGACCAACTCATATCACCCTCAAGAGGATCACTTCAAAATGAAGATGCCCCATCCAGGTTTGGAGGATTGGGGATTAGGTTTGGTGACGCACTCAGGAGTTTACGTGCTAGCTACACCTGCATTTTCGCAAGTGGAGGTAGTGCAAAAGGTATTGTGGGCTCATTAGCCCAATAAAAGTTTCCAACAACCCTTCAGCTCATATCTCCAAAGTTGGATTAATTACTTAAAATAGGGTCACAACTATATGTGTTCAAAACCAAGTATCCCACCAGGTATGCTAAAAATTGTTGCCTCCCAGTTTCAAATTTGGTTATACTTGTGATATTTGCAGACATGCTAAAACTAACTGTGTAGCTCGATTCCAACTGAATTACTTTGACCCCAAGCACCAAGATAAGCAAATACGTCAAACTCAACCGTTTATGACTGAGATATGAGAAGATCGATCGCCTATTCAACCACTCATAAGCTATTTAAGATGATCAGATGATTATCGAGTGTAGGGTTCATCCTCCAAAATTGAGTTGCTTCTTACCTTCCATACGAAAGGACTTTCATATTCAAAAGTAAATAAAAAGCAAACACTTATAGTCAACTGCAATTAGTAACTGAAAAACACAGTTCTCAAAGAAGAACTGCTCGTATTGAAATTGGATTCGTCCAACGTTTGAGCGTAAATTTGGATTAGTATTAAGGATTACAGCTAATGGATTTCTGCTACTCTTAATAAGGATTAGGCTACTGGTTACGTTAAGGTATATAAAAGTCAATTTATGCTAAGAAATATAAAGGATGATTAATAGAAGTATGCTAGGATAGATTTACTTTAGTTGATTTGTTTGATTGGATTAGTATGAGACACTTTATTCCATTGAGCTCCTTCATTATTTATAAACTTCTTTAAAATAATCATCTGAATGCATCTTCTACCGTTACAACAATTGTGTGACCTTCCATGTTCTTATTTCCCTTCTTAACACTTTTCTTGGTATTCGTTTATCATTAGACCATATTCGGTCTCCCACTACTTGGCCATATTCTATCTTAGATTGACATATATTACCCAACTAATGTCAGTTATCATTACTGCAAAAACAGGCTCTAGATATCTTGCAAATCTTACACAACAATGGTATAATGGTATAAGTAACCGTCCAATATTTCTTCACTTGCATAGATAATCCAATACATGAAAATCTCTCCAATATTGATGATCTTATCATTTGATCTTTTACGGTTGAATATAATGCATTGAAAATTTCCATCTCTTTATATATATATATATATATATATATATATATATATATATAGTTATAATCATTATTTCATAGCAAACTTCACACAATAGTCATTTAACCGTAGATTCCACGATATCAGCGATCTCGATCGTGATCATTGTGAAACTCAAAATGTAGACCCCAGTCGGCGACGACACACACTGTATTCTGATTCGCGATGAAGGCAAATTGAACTCCGACGCAGCCAGGTTACATAACTCTCGTGTACAAAAGCCAAGGATCACGTGCTTTTATATTTAAGGTTAGCTTGGTTGAAAAGCTAGTCAGGCCAACGTTAGAACTGACGTCTGTCCTTTACAACGAAAAGGCTGATACTTTCTCGCAAAAGATGCATGAAGTTCCTCGCGTTATACCTGCAAATATTGATAACGTTTACGAAATCCGTTCCAGTAAAAACGTAGATAGTTCTCTTATTAGTAAACTAGACTAAAATTTTAGCTGTTCCACTTATTATATTAGACGCAAACATTTTTATAATATAACCGTTAGTCGTCCATACATTTTCTCATCTACACGTGTATAACTCCTGAATGGGCCAATTTAATTCTTTTCACAGGTCATAATCACAGTGTGAGATACATGATGGGCGGCATGGATCTCTCACAGCACGTTGGCACGTTCGTGCTTCCCGACTGCACGCCCAAAAAAAGCAGAATTATATGATACGTGGCCCTCAATTTTTCGTAGTATAAATCATACCTCAATATTGAAATTTTGGACCCGTGATTAAGTAATCCATACCATTAATAATTTTGATCGTACCTTTTTTAAGGTGAAAATTTCCCACATTGGAAAATATTTTTTTAAAAAAAAAACAATTTTGAATTCTTTCATTTAATAACCAGTTCCTTAAAACAAGTATTCAAGAATGGTTTGGTCGGGTATTTGGACAAAATAATAAATACAATGTGGTATCAAAAACAATCAATCGTCTAGATTACTGAAAAATACGCCCCACCATTCGGAAATAATAGACCGAGTACAAAATGTAAATACACAGGTGACGTAAAATGCAATTCCTCTCGCATCCTTGTTGTCATGAGCAGCACAACCCAATTACCGCACACGAATTCAACCGTCGCGAAAACCAGATGCGCGACTTCGTAAAGGCGTGATATTTGCACGTGAGAAAAATGAGCGCGTTTAACACGTGCGCCGATTTGCAGACGTTGAATCTGCTCCGTGTTCGGTTTCCCCGACAACAAACGTAGATATAAATACGCGTGCAGACCCTCTCCTTTCTCCTCATTACACGGCCTTCTCTTCTCTCTCGCTCCTTCTACCATCGCCATCGAATATCAGCTGTCGACGACCATCATCAACGGTGGGAATTCTTTCATCTTCCGTGGAAAAGACTAGTATGTCCCTCACCATGGGTAGGAATTGCAACTTGGAGCTTCGACTTTTCCCTGCCGGCGTCGATGCCGATCACCCATCTCCAGATTCCAGCCAAGCATCGTAAGTATACTTTTTTGAAAATGCATTTTTTGGGTTGTGTTTGGATACACAATTGAATTGGATTGCGAAACATTGGTTCTATTTTCCTTCTCTCATCTACTTTTCTTTTTTTCTTAAATATTGAAGGAACGAAGAGTCAGTCAAAAACTCACAGCAACTGACGATTTTTTATAATGGCCGGATTTGCATCTGCGATGTGACGGAGTTTCAGGTTCGCTCACCCTCTCTTTGCTCTTTCAAAGCTCTCATACATGTTTTTTTTTCGAAAAAAGCAGAAGAAAAATCGTGAAATTTCATGATATTTGATGCAACCAAACGCACACCTACAAGTCCATATTTGAAGAAATTTAAAAAATTAAAATATTGGCTGTTTTTTTATAGCGGAATTAAGTAGTCTATTGTTCTGCAGGCTAGGGAGATCTTATGCTTTGCGAATCAAGAAATGCATGAGAAGCTAACAGCGCATCGTCCATACCTTCTTCTGCCATCTCAGCAGCCTAAACTTCGTGTTCCAGCTCTTTCAATGAAGAGATCTTTGCAGCGGTTCTTACAAAAGAGGAAGAGTAGGATTCTGACTTCTTCCCCTTACAAGCAATAGTCATGGAAAGACTTTCTCTTTCGATGAAGAAGATTCTCTCACCTACAATGGGTCAAAATCGAACTTCCGAGCACATGGGTAGAAAATTGAATACACCGCCAAAAGAACCTTCGTGGTGCATGAAATGTCGAAAATTTTCAATATCGAACAGAGAGAAAATTGGATCCGTCCAGTGAATGACGTCGGGATTTATCAATATCGATTTATAAAATGAAAATCTTTATCATAATGAGAAGTGAATTTTGCTTTCATTTTTTACATGATTTAGATACATTTATCGAATTGGATTATGAGTATGGTATAATGATTGTAATTGCATTGATGAATATTAATGAGGATTGTATTGATTTTTTTCGATGATTTCTTTGTCTTTCAACTCATGGTGGAATCTCTTGGTCGGCTGGGCTTTTGGTCCTTTGAGAGGCAGGTTGTTATGGTTTCTCTGGTAGATTTTCCTTGGAGCAGGCTGGAGCCATTGAATTGATTAGCAGGCCCCGTCTAGCCTCAGTCTGCCTCTTTCATCTCCCCCTTTTCTCTCTCCCCGTCTACACGGAGCTAAATTGGGGCAGGCAGTAACTGGTCTCAGATTAGCCCTCTTCTCCTCTTTCTTTTTTCTATATGATAGGTAAGGCCTGTTATATTTTGTGGAGCCCACCCAGAACTCTAGGATGTATTCTTGCAATTGGCAATATATCTCAGGTGGGAAAAATTAAGCATGGTGGAACCAATGATGAATCAGTAGTGGATTGCATGACATGGTCCTTGACCCCAATTGCAGCATCCCATTTCCTTTTTTATTCTTTTGAATTTTAATTTACCTGGGTGTGCTGGTCTCACCAATTTGACCATATTTTGCACCCAATTAGACTGATTTATCATGATATTTTGTGCAATCTGTTTGGCTCAAATTTGGTCATATGATGCGTGTAGTGTCGGGCATGCTAGGACCTGATGCAACTCAATTCATACCGAACACCTTTGATCTCAAGCACCGAGATAGACCAAGTACCTAAAAGCTTGACGGTCTATTCAACCACCAATAATAAAGACCAAGTGATTTGCGAAGGGAATGGTTCGCCCTTCTAATGAGTTCTTTTTTCCTCTCAACCGAAAGAACATTTTCTCACTATGATAGTAGCAATTGATCAATTAAAACATCATCAAAATGACCAAAGTAAAAAAATAATTATATTTATAAATGTTTACAGAAATAAACGCTTATAATAAAAAAGGAAATCATTAGTAATCCAATGACAATGGCATAAATGGCAAGAGAGCTACTCTAAAAAAAACCCAACGTAGCAATATAGATGGGCAAATTTACACTAAACCTAAGCTAAAGCCGGTCCAACGTAATAGTATGGATGAACTAGATTACACTATAACTAAGGCAAAGTTGGTCCAACTTAGGAGCATAAACAGACTGAATTATTCTAAGAGCTAAGCTAAAAACTAAATTAAGATGAGCAGTGTTGAGTTGTAGAGTTGTATTGTGTTGGGTCGGCAAGGACCGAATCTCTTCAATCTTCCTCCCATTTATAGAATTTATAAACAGATGTTTGAAAGAAATCTTCATAGCTACTCATCACATTTGTTGATGTGTAAATAACTATCTGGGCAAATAAATATTATGGCTTATCACACAACACCTTGTGTATCGATTGTTTGTCATGGATTGGACATTGGTTGTGAGCACATCTCCACTCCACTATATGGGTAAAAATTCTCTGCAAGCTACCACATGTAGACAATCATCATCCTCTCTTCTGCTTGAATGTGTGTTGTACATCATAAAAATTGGTGAGCTTTTATTACATCACTTCATAGCTCTTTGAGTGATTTCAGCCGTTAAGGCCTCTTTTGCATTATACTATAACGCATTGGCTGAATCTATTACTAGCCATGAATATATTTAATTCAATCGTTGCATGTTATCAACCATGAGGTCATTAAAGTAAATAGCCAACTTTATCATGTGAGCAAGATACATGACACGCATCTCATGATAGTAGCCGGTTGGGATTATCCTTTTTGGGTTACTCATAACTTTTTGGACTCTAATCACACTCAGCCATCTGAGTAGCCAAAAAATCTTATACTTTCTCTTATTAAGATTTTGTTGCTACATGGGATCATTTGTGCCGCTAGATTTAACGCAGTCAGATCAAGCATAAACACAACCACATCCACATTTCATTAAACTCTTAAGCTTTCATGTGCATTCGTAGGGGTTGCTATCCAACATCCGCCAAGTACTTCAATATTAGAAATTTCCCTTGCCATTTGTTTTGTCCATATTTTCTAATGTAGAAGTATTTTAGGCTGCTTTGAGAAAGAAACAAGAATTCTAATAATGTTGAGCTTTAAACCATAGTTTAAAAACTCAAAAACTTGAGACGTGCAGGAGGGTTGGGTCAACTTGAAGCCATGAACGATTCTTTATTTGACTCGACTCAGTATTTGATAATTATAAATAGTTACACAAGGGTTAAAAGTAGACAAAACAGCCATGATAATACTTGGAGCCCCCCTGGTTTCTAAGTGCGAATACTGCGAAGATCTTTCTGGCACCATTGCTGCTCCCGATCTCCCTCCAAGATCCATTGCCCCTTCTGCAAGTGGCAGGCGTAATTCAGAGTTGAGCCACTCTCATTCGCCAGCCTTTTCTCACCACTCCACTCCCAATAGTCAAGACCCCTTGCAGTTGACCTTGTTTGCCTCTTTCTCAGCCCAGCAGCGTCGAAGACCTAGACCATTTATTCAGCCGAGGCAAAGCTGTTGTCCAGGTTAGGAGACACTTTTGTTCTCTCTTTGATGTTCCTTTCTCTGTGGACCAATCTATCGTCAGGCAAATATTCAACTTATGGTTCAATCTAGGCAGTTGGGCCTCTAAATGGTTCAACCTTAGGGGTTTAGCCCCGATCTTTATTCTTGGGGAGATTTGGTAGGCATAATACAACTCGTTTTGAAGGCGTCCGCTTCAGTGCATCTCGGGCTAGTACTAAGATTCACTATTGGCTTTTCGAGGTGGGGAGTGCTATGCGGATTTTGGATAGAAACTCATTACTTGAATTGTCTGGTCTGAAGACCTTAGGCCTATCACCCATCTACTCACCGACAAAGACTCTAGTGAAGATCATCAATTGGCTGAGACAGTGCTTCAGGAGATTGAAGCTAAATGTGGATGGTTCCTCGAAAGGTAATCCGGGCACAGGTGGTGGTGGAAGAGTTTATAGGGACCACCAAGGCCACATCATTTTTGCATTTCACAACATTTGCGAGTGCACCTCTAACACTATAGCTAAAGCTAGGGCCATGCTGGATGGTATGTATCGATTTCGGTTTATACAACATTATAGTTGAAACTGATTCGCGTATCAGAGCTGAGGTGGTTTCTTCTGGCTCTGATATTTACCTCTGGAACATCTGAGAGTATGTGGGTCCCATGCTTAAGAAGCAAGAGCCCCTTCACCTTTCCTTCGCCCACACGTTGCAGGAGGGAAACTCTGTGGCGCCTGACGCTTTAGCCAAGAGGGCTAGCTTTGGATGCCCCAACAAGACTTACTTCAGCATCTCACACCTTCCTCGGGATATTCGGGGCCTCTTAATGATGGATAGAGCAGGAATTGGGTCTCTTCGTCAATCCGGAAAATCGAAAAAGGGGAATTGGTTAGGTAGGATCTGGTCCAGCTTGCCTTTCCAGCATGGTTGCTTCTTTGGCGCGCTCCATGCTCCCTGCTCCCTCTGTTTTTCCATACATCGCTCTTTGGACATTTTCGCGGTCCTCCTTATCCATCGTGCTGCTTCCCATGGCTGGCTCCCTCTTCCCTCTGTTCGTCCAGATTTCGATCGGCTTGAGTTCTTTTTTCTTGGCTTTTACCTTTTTCTGCTCTCTGTTCAGCTGATATGATAAGTGAGGCCCGGTTTTTTGTGGAGCCCGCCCGAATGTGTCCCCTGTACATCCTCTGTTCTTGTTATCAAAGATCCAAGGGCTTTACCCTC
Organism: Magnolia kwangsiensis; assembly: GCA_037074715.1. NCBI lineage: Eukaryota > Viridiplantae > Streptophyta > Magnoliopsida > Magnoliales > Magnoliaceae > Magnolia > Magnolia kwangsiensis. Next base: position 186,050,250 of record CM073571.1, on the reverse strand, counting down.
CTTTATAAATAAAAAAAAAAAAATACAACGCTTTGCTTGTTCTCTCCTGGTTAGCAAGTTAAGTTGATTCAGCTTAGTTTCGACTCGAGTCATCGGGTTTTAGAACTATGCTTGAAGCAGAAACAATCACAATAATATTCCAACAATAATTTACATATCTAATTTGAAAAATATAGTGATCGTTCACTTCCACTTTCTTGCAACTTAGTCGCAGCAATCAATTAATTGGACGATCCATGACACAATGAAAAAATAATAATAATAATAATTGCAATTATCATTTCTATAAGTGTTCTTTTTTTAAAAACATGAAGGAAAAATAGAAAAATAATTTGGTATTAGCCATGACTTGGTCGATACTTGGAGGAGAGAGAGAGAGAGAGAGAGAGAGAGAGAGAGAGTGAGTGACTTTGCATTAGGTTCAGTGTACAAATTGATATGCGGGGCCCACTTTGATGTTTTAATAGCGTCCAATCATCCATCATGTACACCCACCCAACTTGTGCGAGCCAACACACCTCAATCAGATTTCATGATGACTCGGAGAAGGGAAAAATAAAAAAACGCTAGATTTGGAGCTCAATTTCTAAACTCGACAGATTCCATTCGACTCTTTAACACTCGATTTGACTCACCTCCCCCACTCTCTGTGTTCAAGATTTAGAATAACTCAAGATTTCAAAAAACTCAACTGAGTTACACGACTTGACTCACCAGGCCAGATCATGAGACGTGCATGGCTTTCTTTAGCATTCTTTTTATGCGACTTCTTTGGTGGCTGATACAGTTGAGATTCGCCTACTCTTTCAAAAGCTAAGGGGGAAGAGAGAGAGAGCTTTTGAAGCTTCTAATGAGGTTGTACCTTTACATGCGGGTTTAAGGTGACCCACTGCTGGGATAATAATAAATAAAAATCGGGTTGACCTACTCATAAGGTGGGCCGATCCAATAGGAAAAGAATTGGAGGTATGGAAAAAGGAAAAAATAAAAAATAAAAAAGACTTGCCATTAATTGCTCTACATTCAAAGTACCCGTGCGGCCCACCTAATACGAGCATCTAAGGGAAGAAGAAGTTCAAGAGTGAGTGGTTGGGATTTGCATGGAGTCACCTTTTGACCAGGGAAAGTAAAAGATGGCTTCTGAGAATAAAGAGTTGTTTGGCCTTGACCCAACCCGGCCGAGGATATATCAGTATCATCGGGTGCTTAGTTTGTACACGTGGGGCTCATGAATTGGTGATCCGGACTTTAGATCACAGAGGGTGAATGGTGGGAATCTCCTCCTGATGGTGGCCATGTGATTGATGGTTAGGAAGAGAAATACACCCATGGTCCGAGTCCAATTGGAAAAGGCCAAAGATTGGATGGAGAGGATTTTGTGGCCTGGAAACCTTTTTCCTTCATTGTCCATCCACGTTGGGGCCCATCGTATCAATGTTCTGTATTATTGAACCATGGCCCCACAGTTTTTGTATATATATATATATATATATAAACAAACATGAAAATGCAATGCATGTGGTCAGCTGAAGATCATCTACCATCCAATATTTGCCAATGTTGGGATAATTGAACAACCTAGGTGAAGTCTTTTAAATGGAGGATATTTCCGGGTGGATTGTTCAACTCAGGACTGGCATCCGTAAATTCCGAAGCACGTTTGGATGTTTCTAAATTCACATGAGACTTGCAGGGCCCCACTTGAACAACCTAAAAACTGAGTTTGATGCATTAACCACGTGTTAGGAGCCAGATTTGAACTTGTGACAGGAGAATTTTCAGTCCTTGCTCTACCAGCTCAGCTATCCCAGTCATTCCCTGTAGAGTTGTACATGAGTCAAACCCAATCGAGCATGGCACGGTTTGGCTCGGCCACCAGTGACACGGTTTGGCTCGGCCACCAGTGAAGTCTAGCTCGAAGTCTGCTCAACTCGGTTCTCAAGCATGACTAGCCAGCTCGGTTCAGCTTGATTCAGTCAGCAGCTTGAGCCAGCTCAAACCGAGTTTGTGCCTGCATGACATTTTCCTAAACACATAAATTACATCTTTAATCTCTTATACTTCAAATGCAAATCAGCGAGCATTTCATCAAACAGTCGCAAACTATATCAAGATTAAGATATGAGAGTAATCTTATAATGTTATGAAAAAAAATTTTAAAAATCCTTTTAAGATTTGTTTCTTCAATCTTCTTGTGAATACCCTTTTTGAAAATACCTTAATATGACGGCAGTAAAAGAAACAACACTTCATTGAAGTATTTTATCAAACACTCGATGAGCAGCACAAGATTAAAATGATAAATAGTCACCGAGCCAATTTGATCCCAGTTGATTTGAGTTGAACTTGAGCTGGGTCGAGTCAAGCTCAGGCAAGCTCAAACTTAGCTCGAAATTTTTTCGAGCTCCAAAAACCATGTTGACTAGGTCTAAATCTAATTTTGAAACGAGGCAGGTCAAACTTTTCCGAGTCAAGTCGAGTGAGCTAATCGAGGTAACTCGACTCGCGTACCGCTCTAATTCAGTGCACCATTACCACCCAAGAGTTAGGAGTAGAATGAGCCATGCCGGCCCATTGGGCTAAAGGTCCCCGGCTCAGACCTGTAACAAAGCCCGTAGAGCGAGTACCTTGGAACCAATTTCCATATGGTTCAGCCACGTGCCTTTGCCTTGCAAAATTTTCTATTAAGGCAAATTTGAGCTAAAAAAAACAGTCACACCTATAATGGGGCTTAAATTGAAGTGCCAGCTGATAAATGAGGTGGGCCTAAGCCAGACTTTTTGGCCTGATTAACTGTTGCAGAGGGCCAGCCCACCCAAGCCCGGCCAACTATTTCCAAAGGGCTGTTTGAATGTGCATCCTACCCAAAACTTATGGGTATTCAAAAAGTGGTGTTCCACAAATGCAGAATGGGCTTTCTCCATCAAACCAGCTTGAAAGGGCCATTGCACAAGATGGGAACAATGGCCCATTTGGGTGGACAGTTATCACACCAGATGGGAATTTAGAAACATCCAAACACGCTCCTGAATTATGTTAGCTTCTGGCTAGGATAGTCATTGTTTATTTGAACTATTGTGAAATTCTATTCATTATAAGGGTGCATTGGGTGCAGACATCATCGACCACAAGGTAGGATTTGGGCTTTGATGATCTTGGGTCAGTGAGTTGGGACTGAACTTGGTCGAGGCAGTGCGCAGGGTCCATTTGATCATGACACTTTCACATAATGTAGAGTGTGCTCTTTTTTACTTAAGTGGCCACTCTCATCATATAGGCTTAACTGCGAAGTTCTGATGAGATCCGATGCACCAATCTAATTTCATTTTCTCCCAAGACATCTCAAGTACTTAGGTCTGTAATTGGACCTGGCTGGTCCATCGGGCTTTCAGGATGGGGCAGTTCAGGCTAGGCTTGGGCTGAAATATTTGGCTTGAGGAGTCTCTCCGGCTTTAAATCATAGGTTGTTTATTAATCAGGCCAAGGTCAGGCTGCATTTAAGAACCCCTCAGGGTATAAGGGCATTTTTATTAATATCATGCATGATTGAGCACACATAACAAATAGCCTGGATCTTGCACAAAAGAGGGTTGCAGGGCTCGGGCTGGATTTGGACCCAGGCCGTGCATAATCATTAGGGTATGGGCTTGGGTCTGTTTGTTTTGGCCCATCACATCATTACATATACCTGTTATTTTTGTTCAAATCCCAAATGGACTGTATTTCACATTGGTTCATTAAGAAGGAAATACATGTATTTACACCACCTACATACATTGCACATAGAAGAAGCTACAACTGGATTCGCAACGGTAGTCTGCTGGTACACATAGCTCATGTAGCCCTTTCACAATATTAGTAAGCTATGGAATTTTATATAAAATGACCTAATTTTGAATTGTACCGGGAGGACCCATTCGCAACGAAAAAGATCTTGTGCCCTATACCGTTGTCAACCAGCGTATTGATGTGAGATCGTGGAAAATCATCCTTTGGACTAGCTTTGTTGAGGTCTTTGTAGTGGATGCACATCTAAACCTTGTCATCTTTCTTGGAAACTAGGACAATATTGGTGAGCCATTTCGGATAGTTAAACACTACCAGGAATCCTACATTGTATTGCTTGATTACATCTTTATGTACTTTCATAATCCACTCTAGTCACATTTTTCGTAACTTTTGCTTGACGGGCTTGATTTCCGGTTTAGCATGTAAATGATGCATAACTAGATTTTCATCAAGTCTAGACATATTCTTGTATGAGAAGGTAAATTTTGATAGTCATGGTTTCAATAAATTGATGATCCTCTGTTTGTCTTGCGAGTGGGGATTCTTCCTAATGTGTACTTCCCGAGGAGTCTCAGTGGCGCCGAGATTGAGTACCTCAAAGTTATTAGGTATAATGTTGGCTTTTGAATCGAACTTTTCAAGGAGATCCTCAAGCTCGGAAGTCAGATCATCATCTCTCTCATCCTTGACCATTTCTAAACCCATAAGTTCCAAGGCAAGTCATGCAATGAAGTTTTAGATGTCAACTTCAAATTTATCCGGCTTAAGGAACTAGTTTGTCTTTGTGCTATGCATGGTATTTGAGATATTTTTTTACTTTTTTGGAATGATGCATAGATGTTTTTGAAAATTTTTGGTTTTTTGCTACTTTTTGGATTTGCGAGCTTTATGATATTTTTGGGTTTTTACAAATGGTGTCCCTGAGCAAGATGGTGCTTCTAACCAAGGGCTAACCTGATTCAACTTGGGGCGCACATGCCTATCTATATAAATATGTTTTTTGCCGACATTGTTAGGCAGTTGGTCGTTCGACCCTATGGTAAGGGAAATTGTGAACCAATTTGGACCCCGTACTCCCTCCCCTTGGGTTACATGGCTTGTGAAAGCAGTAGATGGATCATCTCCGTTGTGCCTAATTGTCATGATACAACGAGGACTAGGGTTTGAATTTATGTCAGATTGAGCATGCACTTCTTTATTCCAGAGGTCATGACGTTCCTTGGGTTACTGCAAATGTGGTGGGACCATGACAAAGGTCCAATCAATATGAGATAATTCCTACCCTTTGGCCCCTTATGGGCAGGGCGAAGTTAAGGGAACAAGAGTATGACCCTAATTTTGCTAGATGGAATCTGAGAGATTGAGTCTACAGTTGTGAATTGGAATAGTGAGAGTGTGGTTGTGGTTTGACTATGTGGAATCTTAACTAATGTTTAGAAGAAGGATTCTGGTACTCGTGAATTGGACGGGAGTGAAGAGAAGATGGTGACCTACTTGCAAACCATTTCCTCTTCTTTTGTGCCCAGAGGTGGCTATTTTGTCCTTAGGGTGATTCATATCCTAGTCCCACCTTTCCTATCATTTCTTGTACCTCGATTACTTTAGCAGTATCTTGGTACTCACATCAATAATTTTCATTTGGCATTCAGCAAGTGAAAAGTCAGTGCGAGGTTCAAGAGAACAGGCCATTGGCACATGGTCTACTGCCTCGAATAGAAAGCTCTGACATGGATTGTCTTTCTCTAGAGCCCAGACATTAATGATTGGAATGCTAGGCTCTCCTAGATGGGAAAGATTTTTCAGGATCTACTATGATGTACAGCACCTTATTGCTGAAGATGTTTTTCACTCTCTAATGAAAGGTAGAAGGGACAACGCCTACCTTGTGTATCCATGGTCTACCAAGGAGAATGTTGAATGATGATGGATGCCTAGTACCTGGAAAGAGATGGTAGACATGTCTGGACCAATCTGCAATTCTATATCGATTTCTCCCTGAGCCTGCCTTCAAGAGTTATCAAAGGTTCTGACATTTATGTTGCTTGGTTTGAAAGTAGACGGGTCTAATCCTAAGTATGTGGTTATTCGAAGTGAGCACACATTGAGACTTGAACCATTGTCAATTAGGATGAGCGAGATGCTACAGTCCTTATGAGCAACGAGTATGTTCATGGAACGCCCATGGTTGCAACCTTTAGGTGATAACTCATCATCAGAAAATGTTGTGGCGTGGGGAGCAAGGAGTTGACCTATCATATGTGTGATGATTTCGAGTGGCGCATCTCGAGAGATATGTGCGTCGTTGAGTGTTTTGATAAATCTCTCGATGTGCTTAGGTGTATAGAGGAGTTACCCACACAGATATTTGAGCCGAAATAGTTTTAAGCTGAGTTGCAACATCGAAAGTATTCTCAACTCTGAAAGTTGTAGCTATGAAGGGTCCTCTAAGTATATCTCTCTGGATGCACTGCCCATTTGGATTTATGTTCCCCATCTCTGTGCACTCGAGTAGTGTCATGGGGCTACCTTTTTGCTAGGGACTGGGACCGCCCTTCCCTGAAGGATCAGAGGAGGTTGCGGTGGGCGAAGATGTGTTTTGGAAGAAAACCAGCACCTGATGATCTGGTTGTGGCGCTAGGCTTGGCCGTAGCAAGACAAGAGGTTGTTGCAAGTAATCAGATTGGACTAACTCATATGGCTTATTGGACGAGAAGAAGTATCCTCCTTACAATGTGGATATTGGAGGATTGATGTAAAATGGTGGATTTGGTGCTCTTCTGATGTAAGATGGTAGATTTGGTGCTCTTCTGATGTAAGATGGCGGATCCGGTGCTCTTCCCATGAGCACTACTAACTATTGGTCCTAATTAGATGGACCCTGACTGTAGTATGGGTTGAAAGTTGGGGAAGGTGTATCAAGTGCTCTTCCTATGAGCACCAATGGTTGTTGGTCGTAAGATATACTCTAATTATGACTTGGATTGATTGAAGGGAAACGCCCTTGCAAGACCAAGGGTTGGTCCCAATATCATTGTTGAATGGATGTGGACTGGTAGATGGGAGCAGGAATCTTCTCTTGAGTAGGGAATGCCCCTTGTAAGACAAGATGGGTAAATTTCAGATTGTAATTCTAAACTGTTTGGCTTGGAGGGAATAATCCCCTTAAACGAAATTGATGGTTGGAGTTCTTGATGTGCTTGTACTTGTTAAATATTATGGCATAGGATTCTAGAATATGTTGATATTTCTATCATTTGCCTGGTCAGGGGACATGGTTGTGATTTTCTTTTGATCGATTAAGTTTTGGATCACATGTTTCGAAGAGACATAGCATTCTGTAGTATGCCTCTACCTTGGTAAAATGCACAATATTTGTTTTCGTTGTAGCGCATAGGTAATGGATTTGGTGGAGGATTGGGCTACATGAGGGTTATGAGTTGTTTTTGAACCAACATGGCCAAAGTATCTATGTAAGATTAGGCGAATGAACTATCTCTAAGGTTGCACCATACCCATTTGCCTATTTTGATTGGAATATTGAGGATTCCACCTAGGTTATTACAGTTGTTGTTGTTGTCATTGTCTTTGTTCTGACAATGGAGAAGTCAGGCTCCCTTACATTAAAGCAATCAAATGGTTGGGTTTTGTTGGATGAGGAGCAGAGGTATCCTTATTTCTAAGGGTAGATCTACTTGGCCTCTCTTCTTACTTAGCTTTCTGCATAGGGGTGGACTAGTGGGGCCATGGTGAAATTGTGCTGGCTTAGATTCTATCTTCCATTTGATCCCCTGTGCGGATAAGCTGAGAGAAGTTGACATATGGATATAAGATCATATATTCAGATATGTTTGGATTAGCTAAATGGACGATCGTGAAAATATGTTCTTCCTCATTAATAGGTGTTTTCATTTGTGCGACTACGGCTCTCCATCGTCCAACGTAAGCTAACAGAGTCTCATCACTTTTCTATTTTAGGGTAGCCAAATCTACCCATTGAGGTGCAACGTTTAAGTTGTATGCAAAGCGATCAATGAAAGCTTGTAAAAGATCTTCCCAAGTCCTGATTTTGTGATGATCAAGCAATGTGTACCAAGCGCATCATCTTTAAGGATTTTTTTAACAAACAGATGAAGATTCCATCATCTTCTGTCACAACAATGAGTTCACTGCAAAAAGATTTCAGGTGGGAGGTGGGACATCCCTTTCCTTCATACCTTTGGAACTTGGAAATATCAAAGTTAGGAGGTAACCTGGCATCGGGAAAGTGACAAAGGTCCCAGAATCGAGTGGATGACAGTTCCACTCCATGTTGCCTTTGAAGGTCATTTCTTATAGCTCTGAGCTGATCCTTAAAATGCCTCCAGAGTTCATCAATCTTAAATGGTTGTGATTGTTAAACGGGGGCCCATGCCCCTTGAGAAGCTCGAGTGGCTTCCTCTTCATAATGATCTACCTCTCATGTATTTTAGTTGTCCCTGATAGGAGGATTTTGCTAGTGGGGCACAAACAGTGGGGTTTGGAATGAAATTCCCACCGCAAGGTGAGCCTGTCTTTCAGGATAAGTGGGTGCAAAGATCGAAGCCAGTGCAGAGATCGAAGGTTGTGCTGGATAGGATTATGCATGTGGTTGTCCAAATTGGAATCGGGCAGCGCTCCCGTTAGAGAGAGGTGACTACAACTGGTTTGATTGAGATTGGCCAGAGTATGCTTAGCGAAGCACTGGCTGGCCAACATTTGGCTACGGATGGGTGGGACTTTGAGATACTGCAGGATATATTGGAAACAAACCCAAATTTCCTCTTGATGGCTAAGCTAGAACTGGTAATGGTAAGATCTAAAAGATCCACATGAGTAGGCAGTTGTTGTGCACTTTGGACGGACTATTGGGCTACTATTTAGAAAAATTGGGTCATTAAGTTCTCTATCATATTCATTATGGAAGCTAGACGGGCTATTATAGGGTATGTCGTGGGTTGGAATGTTTGTTGTATGGGTGAATCAGGTGTAGTATCCAGCAAATCTCCTTGGATTGACATGTCAGCTTGTGTGTGTGTTTCGATGATGCTTCGATAGGCTGGCTTTGCAGGGCGTTGGACCCCTAGCTGCCTTCTGTTGCAATGATTGTAGGATGGTTTAGCTCTCACATGAACATGCTAAGAATCTCTCTCTCTCTCTCTCTCTTCTTTTCTATTCTTTTACAGTGAAAGAGAAATTGAGAACATAATAGAGTCAGGGAATAGCTCTGGTGTGGACTGATTACTTAAAAGGAAAGAAGAGAAAATCTTACAGGATTCTATGGAGCTTCTAATTACTGATGGTTAAGTTAGATCAGTTGCATTTTCCTTTGCTTATGGCTCTCCCTCCCTACCCTTTTTCTATTTCTTTGCTCTTTACCCTCTCCTATTATGTTGCCTTTCTCCTTTATTTTTTGAAAAATATAATTTTTTTCTAAATGGATAAAAATGAGATAATGGAAAGATAAGAATATAAAGACATAAATTTAAAGGGACCAGTACGAAACTGGAATGTTGAAGGTAAAGATAAGAATGTAAACTATGCTAGTAGATACAGACTAACACGTATTGAAAGTTCGAATGAATCGCCTTAAAATGTACATCCCGGTGTTTCAAGTTGGGCCTTTGGCTATGAGCTCCTCCCTAGAGCTGTACACGAGCAGAGTATACTCGTTAACTCGCTCGACTCAACTCGGATAAACTCGACTCGACTCGGCTCGAAATGAGTTCTAGCCGAGCATGAGCTGATTTTTGGTGCTCGAAATCATTTCGAGAAGAGCATGAGCTGATTTTTTGTGCTCGAAATCATTTTGAGCCAAGCACGAGCTTGACCCTGCTCGACTCGGCTCGACTCGAGTAATACTCGAAATCGACTCAACTCGGCTCGACTCGGACTCGACTGGGTACTCGACTAGGGGTATATATATACCAAAAAAAAAAAACCTAAGCTACTCACCCATCTCGCTCGTCCCTTTCCCATCACCCCTACCCTTTCTCAGCCGATTCAAAAAAAAAAAAAACCCTCAAACCCTTAAAAAAAAAAAAAGCAGTACCCTTCCTTCCCAGCACCCCTACCCTCTCTTAGCCCATCCCTACGCTCGTTCGGCGTCCATCTGGCCCATCCCAGCGCACCCTCTTCTTTCCTCTCTCTGTCTCTCTCTCACATTGCCCTGTCCAGTGCCGATCATTCCTGCCACTCGTCCTTGCCTTGCCCGGTGCCCCTGTCCGATGTCACTGCTCGTCCCTACCATTTTTCTGGTGCCGCAGCTCGTCCCTGCCGCTCATCCTTGCCCTGCACACATTGTGCCGGTCGTTCCTGCAGCAGCTCGCCCAGTAAATACCTAATACCTTCAATTTATGGCCTTTGTCCTTGAATATTCTGGATTTGATTTCTGTAGGAACTCATTTTTGACCTTTTTTGTGTGTGTGTTTTGATTATGCATTCAATGGTACATCAGACCATTCTTTAGTAAGAATGTTCTCTTGACGAGTTGACTTACTATATCGTGTGGTGTTGATTTTTTATTTTTTTATATATAAATTATTAATATATGTCAAATTTTGATATCATATATTGCTAATATGATTATCTATCAATTATTGGACTATTAATTGTCAGAGGAGTTATTTTAAGCACAAGTTCAATAGTGTCAAGTGAGTGCTTTAAGAACTCACACATGTAAAAATACTTTTACATAATTTGATTTTCTTTTTTGAGAATTTCAGAAAATACCTGTGTAAATAAAATTAAAATTAAAATAATAAGAAAAGACAACTTAAATAAATTAATTAATTAATTAAAATTCAACAAATCAATAGATACATAGTCTTGTTATACTCAAGCATCATAAGAGAAAAAAAAAAAAAAAAACTAACTTAAATTTTTTCCAAATGTTTTAGAAAATACCCATGTATATAAAAAAAAAATTAAAAAAAGAAAGAAAAACGCCCAAATGTTCAACAAATCAATAAATCCATAGTCTTCTAATACTCTTCAAGCATTATGACAAGAATTTAAAAAATAATAATAATAATAAGTTGAAATTTTTTTCTAGAATTTTTAGGAAATACCTGCATAAATTTTAAAAAGAAAGAAAGAAAGAAAGAAAAAACCCTAAATCTTCAACAAATTAGTAGATCCATAGTCTTCTAATACTCAAGCATCATAAAAAGAATTAAGAAAAAATTAATTATTTTTTTCTTAAAAAATTTAGAAAATATCTACATAAATAAATAAATAAATAAATAACACCCTAAATCCAGATCAAATTATAGTACCACCTCAATCTAAGGAGGATGTTATAACCAGAACATTATGAGAAAAGAATCCACCATCATATATAAGAGACTTTTATGCCTTAAATAGTGAAGAACTATTTGAACATGATTCTATTAATTATAAAGAACAATTGAACTATATATATATATATATATAAACATATCCAAATGCCCACCATATCTATAGAAATGCGCCCTTATGCTTCTACCACCATTACTGTCCTCATAGTATAATAACTCTTCTTGATTCTACTATTCAAGTCCTACCAAATAGTCATTTTTTCCATGTTTCTTAATTTACTTTATAAACGACAGTTTAATTGTTACTTTGTTAGTGTTGAATGCTACCACTTTAAGATACTTTTGATTTTTCATTTTACATTTTGTTATTAGTTAGGTAGATGATGAATGTCAATTTCAGCCTGCTCCTTTGTCTGCATAGATATTAATTATTTTTATTGTTCTAGTTGTAGTATAGGATAATCAGTTGTCCATTTAAGGATTTTTATGTTACTAGACATAGATTCAGTGTGTTCTTGGATGCATAAAAATTCTCAAATTGTCCCTTTTTGGACAGTTCAGGGTTAGATAGATTGTAATGTCTTCATTTATTCCAATTTAAATGTATATGTCTGTTTTGGTTTCATCTCTCTTTTTTCTCTCTAGATATATTTCATGTATTTAATTCCGTCGTCAAATATCCACACTTTGTGTGGATGATTGACATGGAAATCAAATATATGATTAAAATATTCTGGAGAAATAAGGAGAGATGTTACTGGAATTTCGATGTAGTATTTAAATTGAAAAATAAAAGCATTACAATCTATCCAACCTTGAATGGGTAACTGATTTAGATAGTTAAGTAAGTATGCCTGTAGAGCAGTCTAGGTATAGTCGTATAACATATCAAGAACTTTATTTTATAGATGACTAGTCAAGATGAAAGCCCAAATACCCCCGGAATTGGTGCATTAGTCACATCTCCTCTAATCGTAGAAGGAGACACAGACACATCAACTGCAGGCAAAGGGAAGAAGAAGAGATCAGCAGTGTGGGATGACTTCGAAGAAGTGACAGTTAACGGTGTACAGAAGATAAAGTGTAATAACTGCATAAGGTTATACAGCAAGATTCTAGGAGGATTTACGACACATCTAAACCGACATTTGAAGACGTGTCCTAAGAGACCAAGACTCCCTCCTCCTAGCCAATAGTTGTTGTCATTTACAAAGTCAGAAGGGGACAACTCACAAGGCGTAATGTCTACTCATAAGTTTGACAAAGAGAAATTGAATGAGTGGTATATTAGATTAGTGATTCTGGAAGAAAAATCTTTCAGAATGATAGAAAGTAAAGGGTTTAGGGCTTTCTATCAATTTCTCAACCCTCAAACCGAGAATGTCTCCGGCGTCACAGTGCAGAGAGAGTGCATGAAGATGTACGCAAAGGAGAAGATGAAACTGAAAAAAGTTTTGGCTTTATTGTCCAGAATAGATTTGACGTCTAATTTATGGACGACGTTCAATCAAAGAAAAGGATACATTTCATTAACTGCTCACTATGTTGATAAGGATTAAAAACTTTTCAAGAGAATTTTGAACTTCCGCAACCTTCCTCCTCCACATACTGGTTTACTTATTTCAGATTGCATCTACGGTTGTCTAGAAGGCTAGGGCATTAAAAAGAAAATTTCAGTAATAACTTTAGACAATGCTTCAGCAAATGAAGTGTCATTTCATACTTACGTAACCAGTTCAGGGCTACAAGAATTTATTTTTTAAAGGAAAAATATTTCAAGTCAGATGTTGTGCCTAGATTGTAAATTTGATTGTACAAGAAGGGCTGAAAGAAATTGACAATACTATAGAGAACATAAGAAAAAGTATGAAATATATAAGGGGGTCTCCATCGAGACTGAGTGTATGGAATGACACCATCTAACGTTTGAATGTGCCATCTAAAAAAATGTTGAAGTTGGATGTATATACACATTGAAACTTGACCTATGAAATGTTAGATACAACAATGGAATTACAACTTGCATTTTCTTAATATGTGGCATGTGACTGAACGCATTCTTGGTTGTCAAGCACGGATGATTGGGCCAAAGAAAAATAAGTTCACACAGTTCTCAAAATTTTCTACAATTGCACGAAGATTTTTTTTTTGAGAATCAATATCCAACCATGAATCTATTTCTTCCGTCTCTTTGGAAGATTAAGGATGCTCTACAGAAAAATGCCAGTGTGGGTCCAGATTTCATACGCCAGATGACAGTTGGTATGAAGAAGAAGTTCGATAAATACTGGAATGAATGTCATCTAGTGATGTCCTTTGCAGTTGTTCTTGATCCTCATTGTAATATGGGGTTGGTTAGGTTTATTTTCATGAAGCTTTATTCTACTAAAAGAGCAACAATAAAGATGTCCAAGGTTCGTCAAGCCCTTGAAGATTTGTACAATTCGTATGTTACTACTTTACCTGCAGTGGGTGTTGAAGAAAGTAGAGATGTGGATATTTCTTTACCTGGTAATCCGAATTTGTTAAATGAATACATATCATACTTGGCACAAGAACGAATGAGAGTTAAAACTAAGGAATCAAAGCTAGAAATGTACCTCAATGAACCAATCGTAGTGCAATCCGAATTTGATGTGTTCGAATGGTGGAAAATGAGGATTAGTGAATCAAAATACCCTACATTATCTGTGATGGCATAGGACATATTATCAATACCAATTTCAACAGTTGCATCAGAATCTACATTCAACATAAGGAGCAGGGTTATGAGCAAGTATCGAAGCTCACTCTCGCCAAATACAGTTAAAGCGTTGATTTGTACGGAAGATTGGTTGTACCCAATATGGGAGGAGATATTAATGATGATGAAGAAGAAGAGATTGAGATTCGTGATGAGTCTTTACCTATAGATCAGTAATTATTTTCAGTTTTTTAATTCTTTTTAGTTGAAAGTTGAATGATCTGTAATATTATTTCACTTCAAACATGAAAGTGTTGGAATGTGGTTTGTAAGACTTTGAATCTTTGATAATTTTTTACATATGTTTGTTCATTTACTTTTATTTTTCATACATTTATATTTCTTTATTTTGTTCCTATATTAAGTTCAAATTACTTGTCAATATTTTGATTTTTTTATTAAAAATTGAATATTGATATGTCGTCATCTGTCCCATCGACAAACATTTAGGACAACACTTCCCTAGTTGAATCACTACCAAGGTCTGAAAAAATAAAGATTAAGAGTGGTTTGTGTGGTGCAAAGTTTGTGAACAAGACTAATCGGTTTCGGTTATACTTGTCATGTCGAGGTGGTGATGTAAAATCATGCCCCAATGCCCCTAAGGATGTCCAAATTCTTTTTTAGGCCCTGTTAGATTCAAATAGAAAACCTTTTAATCCATCCAAACCTTTTGCTTCTGGATCTAGTACACGAATGACATCCACAAAACATGTAAAGGAGAAAACCAGATTAAAAGCTTTGGAGGAAGAACAATTCCAACTCGTCTTAAAACACAGTATAGCAGAAGTTTCTAAACTTCAGCGATATTCAAGTCAAAGACAACATAATATTGTTGAAGCAGGATCGAGTACGACAAACAATAAGAAGAAAAAAAGTAACAAATTTAACTTTCTAACCCATCTCGGTGAATTTTATAAGGCATTGGTTACTACATACAATTCTTTACGTAAAGAAAGTTTGAAAATTCTAGTTCATAGTGTAAAAGAGCACAAAGGAAATATCTCTTCACCTTCTAACTCAAAGGAAGTGAACTAATATGTATATGAAAAAATAAATAGTAGTTCAGATGGATCAGATGACAATACAGGAAGGCACTCCTCTTATGGAGGTTATTAATTATAAATTGTCATTTTAAATAATATAAATATGTAATTATCGAAGTTTTTAAATCATAAATTATGCATTTTATATATTTTATTGCTTTGTTCAACTTCAAATTCCAATCGACAATCAAATTGAAATTCAAATGAATCTCAATGTATAACTCGAACTTAGCTCAAAGCTCGAACTCGTAACTCAATACTCGGCTCGAAAACCCTGCTCGAACTCATAACTCAAACTCGGCTCAAAATTCAAACTCGAACTCTACTCAAAAACTCAGACTCGACTCGGCTTGATATCTGCTCGAACTTGGCTCGAACTCAGACAAGCAGAGCACGAACTGGGCATCCGAGCTCGAAGCCTGAGCTGAGCCAAGTACGAGCTGGGACTCGGGTAGTGCAAGCCAAGCACGAGTTGGGCAATACTTGGCTTGGCTCGACTCGTGTACAACTCTACTCCTCCCAAACGGAGTCGCCATTTCGGGAAAGTTGATGGCTAACTTTTCCTCGGGCTGCTCACTAGGCGTTCGGGTCTGACCGTCTGATGGTTTCATGAGTTAAAAGATATATATATATACATATATATATAGAGAGAGAGAGAAGGAGAGAAACGCTCAGCTAATGACGTGCCAACCTTCTTATCAACCGTCGGATAAGGCAGACGGTTTGGTTGAAGGCACTCTTAGAGTGAGCTTAAAAAAGTAAATTTCCTTCTCTTGCACGCCTCTTCACCCTATTCTCTCACTCTCCGAAGGATGCGGCAGAAGCCTTTTCATATGAAATTCTTCCGCTGGGATGCTAGGTGGGTCTCACTAAGATGTTAGTGATAAATCCATGCCGTCCATACATCTTTAAAAATAATTTTATGGTATGAACCCAAAACTGAGGTAGATCAAAATCTCAAGAGGGCCACACAGTGTTGATTGAACTCTCACCATTAAAAACTTCCTAAGGCTACCAGAATTTGGATCAAGCTTATATTTTTTTCTATCATCCAGGTCTGTATGACTTAATCTATAGGTTAGATGTCAAATAAATATCATGGTGGGCCCTAAAATTATTTAACGGTGAGAATCATTATCACCGCTGCTTCTTGTGGTGTGGTCCACTTGAGATTTGGATCTGCCTCAGTTTCTGGATAATGCCCTGAAATGATAAGGAAAAATGGATGGATGGGGTAGATTTCTCAAAAACTTTATGGTGGGCCCCACCTAGGTTTCTCGCCCGCAAAAGGCTTTCACAGGAAATCCGTGTTCAAAAAAATTGTGCAGTGGATTTCCTACGAAAGCCTTTTGCAGGAAGTTCCTGTGCTGGAAACCTAAGTGGGACCCACCATGATATTTTTGAGAAATCCAATCCATCCATCCATTTTATGAGATCATTTTAGGACATGCGTATAAAAATAAGCCAAATCCAATACTCAAGTGGGCCAAAAAAGTGAAGATTGAACTTACACAGTTGAAATATTGGTAGGTTAGAGACATTTTGAATCAGGATAATATTTGTGTTCTAGATAATCCTAGTACGAATGACATTATGAATGGTATAGATGGCATGTAAACATCACTGTCGACCCCAAGGAGATTTCAACGGTATGAATTTCGCCGCCCCCTTTTCCTTCACTACGGCTCAATTGAGTACTGGATCCTGCCCACTTTTGGTCTCAAGTCCTAAAATGAGCTCAAAAAACGGATGGATAGGATAGATTTCTCACAAACATCGTGGTGAGCCCCACCTAGATTTCCAGCGAACTTAGCAAGATCTTGGACGTCTTGAAGACGGATTGTGTGTGTCATTAGGGAAATAGTTACCGAGGAGCACGGATTAGCTACTGACAAGTTGAGTAGCAAGACTGGCTACTGAAGTGACGTCATTAAGTTTCGTGGGCCCCACCATGATGTATGTTCTATATCCATGCCTTCCATCCATTCGGAGAGATCATTTTAAGGCAATATCCAAAGAATGAGTTAAATCCAAAGCTCCAAAGGACCCCAACACAGAAAACAGTGGGAACTGACGTCCACCATTAAAAGCTTCTAAAGGCTACAAAAGTTTTAGATCAAGCTGATATTTGTGTTTTCCCTTATTTCATTAATTTTTTAACTTTTGAATAGGTTGGATTTCAAATAAACATTATGGTGAGCCTTAGGATAGTTTCAACGGTGGGAATCACTCTCCCCACTGTTTTTTGTGATGAGTCCACTACAGATTTTTATCTGCCCCATTCTTTGGCTCATGCCCTAAAATGATATTTCAAAATGGATGGATGGTGTGGATACAATGCATACATCATAGTGGGGCCCATCGAACTTAGTGGCGTCACTTCAGTAGCAGACTTGAGTACTCAACTTGTCAATATCTAATTGCGTCCTACCTCTGCCCATCTCTAAGAACGGGTGGGAGCTTTGAGTGGTCCATATGTATGGGAGCGGATCAGGTGTTACTAGGGCAACATGGTAGTGGGTGTTTCCCTAACCGTGGGGCACACCTTGATGTATGCATATGTATCCATGTCATCCATCAATTTTTCTAGCTCATATTAGGGTCACGATAATGAAAGTAAAGCAGGTCCAAATCTAAATAGGACCACACCATAGGAATGAGTGGTGATTGAACTCTAAAAACTTCTTGTGGGCCATAAAGGTTTTGGAGCAAGCTGTATTTTTCTTTTCTGTTCATTCATGTATGTGTGACATTTTCAATGGGTTGGATGGTAAATAAACATTATGGTGAGACCTAGGAAGTTTTTAATGGTGGCTTTTTAATGACCATTGTTTCCTGTGGTTTGGCACACCTGAGAGTTGGATATGGTTCACTTGAGTATTGGATTCGGCTCATTTTTATATGCATGTCCTAAAATGATCTAATAAAATGGATGGATAGATTGGATTTCTCAAAAATATCATAGTGGGTCCCACTTAGGTTTTCAGCACAGGAACTTCCTGTGAAAGGCTTTTGTAGGAAATCCACAGCGCGATTTTTTCGAACGCGGATTTCCTGCTAAAGCCTTTCATGTGTTGGAAACCTAGGTGGGGCCCACCATAATGTTTTTGAGAAATCTACCCCATCCATCCATTTTTCCTTATCATTTCAGGGTGTTATCTCAAAACTGAGGCAAATCCAAATCTCAAGTGGACCACACCATAGGAAGTAGTGGTGATAATGATTCTTACTGTTAAATATTTTTTAGGGCCCGCCATGATATTTATTTGGCATCCAACCTGTAAATTAGGTCATACAGACCTAAGTGATGGAAAAAAAAAAAAAACAAATATCAGCTTGATCCAAAAATTTGGTAGCCCCAGGAAGTTTTTAATGGTGAGAGTTCAATCAACACTATGTGGCCCACTTGAGATTTTGATCTACCTTGGTTTTGGGTTCATACCATAAAATTATTTTTAAAAATGTATGAACGACATGGATTTATCACTAACATCTTGGTGGGACCCACCTATCATTCCAACAGAAGAATTTCATGTGAATAGGCTTCCGCCGCATCCTTCGGAGAGTTATAGAATAGGATGAAGAGGCATGCAAGAGAAGGAAACACGCTCTTTCAAGTTCGCGCTAAGAGCGCCTTCATCTAGACTGTCTGCCTTATCTAACGGTTAATAGGAAGGTTTGCACATAATGACGTGCGAACCAGTGTGTAGCTGAGTGTTCCTCTCTCTCTCTCTCTCTCTCTCTCTCTCTCTCTCTCTCTCTCTCTCTCTCTCTATATATATATATATATATATATATATATATATATATATAGCAGAAAAGATTGCATACAAAATAGAAAAGTTTTACATTAAACATAAAATATTACAAGAGAGGGAAGGAAACTCTCGGCCAAGACTTCCTCTACCTGGAGAATGAGAGGATGCCCCCTTTTATAGATGGGAAAGTCTAGATTTTTCATCGTTTCAAGTCGGCTACAGTGACCATTGAATAAGGATCAAGATTTTATACGTTTTTATTCCGCTATAGTGTTTTACCGACACTACAGTGTTACAAAAAAGACAAATTGCTATAGTGTTATAGCTACCAGCAAAATTGTAATATTATACAGTACCGAATTACATTACTAATTAATACTTAAGTATAGTAATGTTGCAGTAATCTTGCTTCATTTAGGCAAGTCACTGTGTTACATGGCCTGAAGAAGGGAATATGCTTCTTCAGTCGTCAGACTCTAAAGAGAGAGGGTCAACATCAGAGTTGTAGTCGTTTTCGATCTCAATGGGGCCAAATTGTCAAGCCAAGCATGTGGTCTATGTCTCTCGTAGTAGTTCATCAAAATATCAACAAATCATTCACTTGAAGCTGTGGCAAACATCTACTCACTAAAGAATCTTTGCAGGGATGGTGGAATGGTTGACATTATTGGCCTGTGGACAACTACTAAATTCTTTATCTATCTTCTTGAATAAATCTACTTAATTGTTCGCCATTATATTGAGTAATGCTTTCTGATAAGAAGATGATCCTCTCTTCTCCATAAGTAGATTTTTTGGGAATGCAATTTCGCAATGGCACATATAATCCTCCACCACATATTGTTGCATGCATTAATGAGTTCCTTGATGTTCTTACAAGGGCAAAACAAATCCAACAATTCCTGGGCCTCATAAATTATATTAAAGACTTCATTCCACATCTAGCCCATCTTTGAAAGCTCTTGTCCAAACAATTGTCTGCAAATGCACTACCCTGGTCGCCTGCCCATACCAAGCCCATTCAAAATCTAAAAAAAGCATCTCTCTAATCTCGCTTCACTTGGCATTTCATCTCAACATGGAAGGCAAATTCTTCAAACAGATGTCAGCGATGAACATTGGGGAGCAGTCCTCCTTCTCGAAGAAGACTCCTCACTCAAAAAAAAAAAAAAAAAAAAAAGAACCATCTATAGATACAAATCTAGAAGCTTTAAGGATTTAAAGTTACATTATCATTCCATATTTAAAGAAATTCTTGCAGTAAAAAAGACGACTACAAAGTTCCAGTTTCACCTCATTGGACACACCTTTCACGTTGAAATGGATATGTCCTCTTTTCCCAACGTGTTGAAGTCCAAACAAAAGCAATTACCACAACCTCAACTACTATGCTAGGCAAATTGATTCTCAAAATGGTCCTTCATTGTCTCTCAAATTAAAGGCAAAACAAACATACTTGCAGATTTCTTATCTCAACACCTTTAAGACTCTGTTTCTAGCCTTAAAGAAAAGATTAACACGCCATATTGTATCTCAATACCACAACAATTATGTCTCTACCCAGTAGACAGAATTCTAGCTCTCTTAGCCTAAATAGAAAAAATCATTACTGACTTATTTTTCGTACACTGCAATCCTTTTAAGCTATGTGTCCATCTCAAAATCCATTTTGTGAAATAATCCATATCTCACTGAGCTTATCCCTCATTGTGATTACCCATATTTAAAGAAATTCTTGCAATAAAAAAGGCGACTACAAAGTTCCAGTTTCACCTCATTGGATACACCTTTCACGTTGAAATGGATATGTCCTTTTTTTCCAACATGTTGAAGTCCAAACAAAAGCAGTTACCACAACCTCAACTACTACGCTGGGCAAACTGATTCTCAAAATGGTCCTTCATTGTCTCTCAAATTAAAGGCAAAACAAACATACTTGTAGATTTCTTATCTCAACACCTTTAAGACTGTGTTTCTAGCCTTAAAGAAAAGACTAACACGCCATATTGTATCTCAATACCACAATAATTATGTCTCTACCTAATAGACGGAATTCTAGCTCTCCTAGCCTAAATAGAAGAAATCATTACTGACTTAATTATTTTTCGTACACTGCAACCCTTTTAAACTATGTGCCCATCTCAAAATCCATTTTGTGAAATAATCCACATCTCGCTGAGCTTATCCCTCATCCTGATTACCCACATCTTACTTCTCTGTCTTTCAAAATTTATTACGGATGCACAAAAGAACTCCTCTATCTCTTATATATGGTACATTTTCACCACCCATACAATGGTTGTTGTTCTCAATGCTCCCATACTATCCTCTTATCTCATCCAAATGGAGCTTAGGCAATTCCCACAGATAGATTCATGGTGCAATATGCTAAAATAAATGCAACGATTTTATTCCATCCATCAGTGACATCGTATTCTAGGTGAAGGTCTCAACAACAACCGCCAATTTGTAATGATCCGTTTCCATATGAACCAATAGATCATTACCACTGTTGCAGAAAACTCTGAAAGACCCCTTTACTCGTCACTCCTTCATAGATGCCCAAGCAGATGTTCAAGGATGGTATAACTTTGACATGGCCAAACATCACTAAGCCTATCACATGGAATGACATGTATTCATACGTGAAATCCTTTAAGCCAACAATGTCAACCATTCCACCATTCGCACAAAGATTCTTGAGCGAGAAGATGTTTGCCCCATGATAGCTCTAAGTGAACGATTTACTAATATTTTGATGAACTACTATGAGAGACACGGACCGCATGCTTGGCCTAATAGATCTGGCCTTATATATTGAGATCGGAAGTGACTACGACTCTGATGGCAACCCCCCCTTTAAAGTCTGATGACTAAACAAGCATCGTCCCTTCTCTCGGTCGCGCGGCATAACGGCCCACCAAAATGAAAAAAGATTACTATAGTAATTAATGTACTTAAGTATTAATTAATGATGTAATTTGGTATTGTATAATGTTACTATTTCGTTGACAACTATAATACTGTGGCAGTTTGTCTTTTGTGTAACACTATAGTGTCGGTAGAACAGTGTAGCAGAATAAAAAAGTTATAAAATCCATATTCTTATTCGATGGTCACTGTGGTGGACTTGAAGCGATGAAAAATTTGAACTTCTCCATCTATGAAAGGGAGTGTCCTCTCATTCTCCAAGTAGAGGAAGTCCTGGCCAAGAGTTTCCTTCCTTCTCTTGTAATCTTTTATGTTTAATGTAAAACTTTTCTGCTTTTTATGAAAGGCTTTTTGTCTTAATCTTTCTATTTTTTGCCTTAATCTTTTCTACCTTTCTGCCTTATATTGGTATCAGAGGCATGGTTTTAGGCCTAGAGAAGGAACAGATCATTAACTGTCTGATTGTAGTTTGGAAACAAGGTGAAGAAAATAGTTCTGGCATTTAGAGTTGTTTGCATAACTTCGATGTTGGCCTAAGAATATTTCCTAAAGCAAGTATCGAGGAGTGATATCCTTATTGCTACTTCCATGCCAAGACGATGAAATGTAAGAGCAATCTTTAAGGCTCTTAGATGGAGGTGAATGTATCCATCACTGATCCAATCAGAACGAAGGTCTGGGATGGCCAAGGTGACAAAAGTTTCATTTTGGCCAGCAGCAATCAGATGTTGGTCGAACCTAGAGGCCATAACATACTCCTTGTTCACACCCCAAGTATAGGGTAGTAATGTAGTAATAATCTTGATAAGACCAAGGTCGAATCCATATGGACTGAACCTTGTACGTATTTTAAAAGTAACTAGAACTAGAATTAGAAGAAGATGTGTGTAAATTAAGTGAATATGAGGGACTAATGGTGAAATATTAATCTAAAACTTATGAAATTTCAAAGGTAGGAAACTAGAGTGTCAAGGATCTACTTGGAGATCACGGAGATCTACGCTTGATTCATGAACTTAACTGGACTTCGAGTCCCATCTTCATCCAGTTGGAAGATATATTACTAAAACCATCTTTGAACGTCCTTTGATCTAGTTTTCAAAAGATGAGAGGTATGAGAATTAGAGTTGATTCCATTACAAAACCATGCCCATGAGACAAAGTAAACAATAGAATTAAATCAATCTACAACCAATCTGAAAGATGTATGAATGTTAGGAAGGATTCCATCATTCAATCATGTCCAAAGGGCGATGGTGAATAATAGGGTTTCCTAACTTCATAATCATAATAATGAAAAAGAAATACTAAAAGCCATTGCAGATCTATTGTAATTTAAGTCGCAACAAACCATTAAAAATTAAAGGCATTCCTTAGAATCAAACCAGAATCAATCATCAATTTAAAAACATGAATCAATCCATAAAATCCTTCCCATCACACCACAAGTTTCACCTCTTAGCCCTAGCTAAGAGGTTTAGCCTGACATGATTAGGCCAGATCTCATAAGAAAAACAGTAAAAAGAAAATAATTCTAAATCTCTCTCTTTCTCTCTTGTGCACCACAGTCCCAAGATGGATAGATCCCAAGCTCTCTCTTTTGTCTTTCTTTTATAGCAATGCAGGGAGGTGGTGGAGATGGAGCTTTACGCATAAGAGGCAGTAACTGGGTCGGTGGAAATTAAATCGGTGGAGTGCGCAATGCGTTATGCACTCCCTGTTTTAGGCAACTCAAAACATAGAAATAACTTGCGTTTGGTGGATTTTCGGGATGGTTTTTCAACCTGTTGTTGGTATTTTCCACCTTCATAATGGTTAGCCCCACCTTGGTGAACTTCTGGACAGTTCAGATCAGTTGTCCGATTACGTCCATTCTCGTACAATGTCACGCAAGTTCCCAGTTTCCCGGACGCGCGTAACTTTACATAGGGAGCTGCGTCGATGCGTGGTGGGGCCCACTTCATCTTTTTTTCAAGAAATCCACACCGTCCACCAGATTCCTCTCAAAAAAAGTCAGAAATGGCGTGGTACGGCTTGAATTCGATGTGCCCCATCAGGATTTTTACTCTACCTTTTGTCCTCCATTTGGATGAGATATTCGATCGTTCACTTTATGGGCCCAAAAAGTCAGCATGATTGTGGTCGTGGATATCTCCCGGAGCGATTTTACGGTTTAGATTGTCCCTTAGGATGAGAACTGTGGGCCACAACGATCGTCCGGTCAAACGTTGTTGGAAAACAGAGTTAGGTTTTTATTTTTTTAAAGAAAGGTTGGTCAACAGTCGTTTGACCGGAGACCTTAGTTCAGTGCGGTGCGGGAGTGCACCGCCTGTGCACTCCAACGCCACTTGTGGGGTCCACTGTTATGGTATATGAGAAATCTTTTCCGTCCATCCGTTCTTTCATATCATTTAAGGCATTGAGTCCAAAATTGAGGCATATCTAGAGATCAGGTGGGCCCCAGATCACTGATATGGAGGCTGATCTATCCTTTGGGCCACTTCCAGAGGGATTCAAGGGATGAATTTTGACGTGTATGGTTAATTTATGGTCCTTAGGCTAGATATAATATTTCAAGCCGAACGGATAGTAGGAACCCCATGATCTTGCATTATGGATAATTTTTCGGTTCCTTTAGCATGTAAATTCTTCGATCTCGGTCCCCTAGGGTCCATCCCTTACCTTGGTGACTTTGGAGCATTAAATTCATGCTTTTAATACCATTTTTCAGTCCGAGCTCTTAATTTCACCTTGCAGCACAAATACGATTAAAATAGGGCGTTAAACGGTAATATGTTCCTAAAATCAGGTAATAACTAGCATCTAATATGCAATATTTGACCCCTAACACTCCTTGACTAGAGATGTAGGAGTTTGGAAGAAATGAGTTTTTTAATTTTTTTTATTTTTTATAAGGGAAGCTTGAGCAGTGGGGGAGAAGATGTGGTATGGGCTAAGAATGGGGAATTCAGTAGGAGGAATGTTTTCCTCTAGTGACTGGTATTCTACTTCATACAAGTAATTTAATTTGGAAGAGAAGACACTACGGAGAGAAGAGGTGGATGGTCTAGACGGTTTAGGAATGCCAAGTGATTTCAATGCCATTGTAGTGAAGATATTTTCATTTACCAAAAAATAATTAGGGGTATCATAGGTAGCATGAGAAGCATGAACAATATTATGGTCTAGACTGGGACTATTATACCTAGATAAATCATTCCTAGGTATAATAGAGCAATCTCATAGCCAAATATAATCTAGAACAAAATTTCGATGAACAATATTCCCATAATGATCCAATATGTAATGTTGTTGAGTCTATCTTTGGCTGAAAAGGAGACATGTCGAATCCAAATAGAGAGTATACTATGAAACGATAATTTTAATTGAAATGGATAGTCGATATTGGCCAGGACAGAAGATAACTTTTCTTTTATGAGAGATCTAGCAAAGGCGGCAGTATTGATGATACTAATCATGTTGTAAGTCCGGCAATACTAAAATCTACCTCAATTCCATATGTTTATTGATAAATGAAAATAGAATGCTATATATATATATATATGTGTGTGTGTGTGTGTGTGTGTGGGGGGGGGGGGGGGGGGGGGGGGGGAAAGGTACTATGCGCTCGACCTTACGAGTCCATCCCATGAGGTCAAGCTGTGTGGGCCCCACCGTGATGCGTTTCGAACATCTACCCCATCAATCAGATGCACCATTCCATCGTGGGCCTAGGTCTCAAAAATCAAGTCAATCCGTGACTTTCATGGGCCACACCACATACAGAAGTTGAGAGGGGCCGTGCACCATTAAAACATTCATAATCAATTTTTGGGCCCACCGAGATGTGGTTTGCAAATCCAGCCCATCCATTATGTGTGTCCCACTAGGATGAGGGGTCATACTAAGTTTCAGCAACATTCAAAACTCAGGTGGGTCCCACCAAGTGCTTTTATATATTTTTGGCATGTCTTCACATGATTTTAGATGGTATGGCCCACCTGAGTTCCGTATACAGCTAATTTTTGGGATATCCCATAATTTAAAGGGGACCCATCAAATGCATGGTGTTGATGATCGACAAGCATCACGGTGGGACCCACACAGCTCGACCTCATGGGAGCTTATCGTGAGGTCGAGCGCATAGTACCTTTTCCTATATATATATATATATAGGAAATGCTACTATGAGGTCGAACTGTGTGGGCCCCACCATGATGTGCGTCAAACATCTACCCGATTAGTCAAATGCACCATTCCATGGAGGGCCACTGGCTTAAAAATCAAGTTAATCCATGACTTGGATGGACCACACCATATACAATAGTGGAGAGGGGTCACCCTCCCATTAAAACATTCATAATCATGTATTGGGCTCACAGAGATGTGGTTCACAAATCCAGCCCATTCATTGTGTGTCCCACTTAAATGAGGGGTCAGACCAAGTTTTAGTTGCATCTAAAACCCAAGTGGGCCCCACAAAGTTCTTTTATATATTTTAGACATGTCTTCACATAGTTTTAAATGGTATGGCTCGCCGGAGTTTCGTATAAGGCTAATTTTTGAGATATCGCATAATCTAAAGGGGACCCATCAAATGCATGGTGTTGATGTCTGACACACATCACGATAGGGCTCACACAACTCGACCTCATGGGAAGTTCTCATGAGGTCGACCTCATAGTACCATTTCCATACACACACACGCATGCGCGCGCGATTAAGCTCATGGGAACTTTCCATAAGGTCGAGCTATGTGGGCCCCACTGTGATTCGTGTCAACCATCAACACCGTGCATTTGATGGGTCCCCTTTCAATTATGGGATATTCCAAAAAGCAGTCGTATACGGAACTTCCCATGAGGTCGAGCTATGTGGGCCCCACTGTGATTCGTGTCAACCATCAATACCGTGCATTTGATGGGTCCCCTTTCAATTATGGGATATGCCAAAAATTAGCCGTATATGAAACTTAGGTGGGCCATACCATCTAAAATCATGTGAAGACATGCCTAAAACATATCAAAGCACTTGGTAGGGCCCACCTGAAATTTGGATGCATCTGAAACTTGGTCTAACCCCTCATCCATGTGGGACACACATAATGGATGGGCTGGATTTATGAACCACATCTTGGTGGGCCCAACAAATGATTATGAATGTTTTAATGAATGGTAACCCCTCTCAACTTTTATATGTGGTGTGGCCCACACAAGTCACGGATTGACTTGATTTTTAAGCCCCAAGCCCACCAAGGAACGGTGCATCTGAATGATGGGGTAGATGGTCGACATGAATCACAGTGGGGCCCACATAACTCGACCTCATGGGATGTTCCCATGAGCTCGACCACTTAGAAACTTTTCCCATATGTGTGTGTGTGTGTGTGTGTGGTGATAGGTATAGAATTAGAATTTACTCATATTTCTGATGTGACACGATTCTGATACCTGGTAAGTCACGGAGCATACATCTGTCATAAACTTAGAATATTGTATATGCTCAGTTGATACGGTCAAAAACATGTGAAGGTCAAGATCTGAATCCAAATCTAGTGAAACCGATAGCTAAGACCTCCATACCCAAACCTCACGGAGGGGTTAAGAAGAGATATTATGATTTTAGGTGCTTAGTTGATATATGTAGTAGCATATGAAGGTCCAGATCCAAAGTCTATCCAAATCCAGTAGAACACATAGTTAAGACCACCATACCCGAACCTTACAGAGGGGTTGAGAAATGGGAACTAATAATTATACTTATATCATTCGTAACCCCTCATGCAATATCCTCACATCATCAGACGCTGAGCCCCAATGAGTCTTTACTTGGTTTGTAGTAACCCAGTATGATTCGGGGTTATACACTATCTTTTTATATGAATGATAAAATGACTCGACTGAGCACTATTTTGGA